>CAJNDT010002013.1:131836-731836 GCA_905221615.1 Symbiodinium sp. CCMP2592
CGTTGACTTAGTGCTGGACGACCGACTCGTCGCCGGGCCGGCCTGCCACGTCGGTGGTCTGTCCATCGGTCTGATTTATTTATGATTACACCTCACGAATCCGCCTCATGCGGGACACTGACCGGCCCCATGTGAAGCTCTCGCCTTGGAGCAAAAAGTAGACAGGTAAATACCGGAACACCCACTGCATCCAGGGATGTGGCAGGTCATGAAGATGTTGCCGAAAGCCTGTCCACGGGAAAATGCATCATTGCTGTAAACAAATGAGGTGGCACCCATGATGCATGAGCTGCACTTGTTTTGCCATCATTGCACGACCGTCGGTTTCTGCTCTGATCCGAGTCGATTCGAGCTGAAGACGGGACCGGCCATGGTAGGTTCTCATTTGAAGAGCTGAATTCTGAATGTGTCCATTAATGGCAACTCAATGAGAAGTGTTGCATAGTTTCATTGACTAAGTCGGTATATTAAGACTTGACTGACTGACTTAACTTATTCCAAACAAATCTAAACCGAAGCTGCCCCGTCTTCTGCGACTGTCGGTCCCGCAAGCGCTGTCGCAAACGACGACACGACAGAAAAAACAGGCGACCGACTTTTGCTGGAGGTCACGGTCACGACCCCATTGTTGCAGCTCCCATCAGGGATCCTGTGAACGTCAGGTGTTTGTGGAACTTGACAGTCAACATGACATGAACGCAAACACACACACACACACAGTCGGAAGTCCTGCTGACGACCGTCTTGTGGCTGGTCCTCCGATGTTGAAGCACAGCTGTGACAGTGAATGCACTCTGACTACTCGTGTCTCTTGACCCCAGCTTCCAATCCAAGTGGAGACCTCCCTCGCAATGCAATCTTATACTTATGTGTCCCCGACGACCAGCAGTACAAACACATGTTCAGGAGTCCTACTGGTGTTGGAAGGGATCTGCTCTCCCATCGTCCTGCAGGTCCAAGATTCAAATTAACCAGCCTACACTACTCTTAAACTCTGGACGCGTTCACAAGTCCTGGCCATGACCGTCTTGACCTCTTCCCTCCTGCAACATTCATTGTTTAGTCAGCGGAAGTTCCTCCGCTGCCACTCTGACTCTAGCACTATACAGCTTGACAGCAAGTTGTCCTGTTGCTCATCTCCATGATCCTCGCTGTTGAGCCGCACTTTGAAGAGGCTAGACTCCACCGTGACTAGAAGACCTTGCCAGCTACAGAATCATGTCATGAGCAACGAGTCCTGGTGTGAAGCTTGATCTGCGGGTCGTCCCGGACCGACGTCCTTCGATTAGATCAACCAACTGTGTGATCTTCACTCTGTGCACAAAGAAACGTTCATGTGCCCTGCGACTCAGCCTGCCCATCACGTTGTCCCCAGCTTCCATCCTTCGAGGCAATGCAATCCACACTGAAATTGGGTGACTGACGACCGGTGAAGCTTCCGTCCTTCGATGCAATCTAATTAATTATTTATTAATCCACACTCAAACTGTGTGAGACCCTGCACGAGTCCTGCTGTGATGTGCGACCGTCGCCTTGGCCCCAGGTATCCCAGTTTCCGTCCTTCGATTCGACGGAGTTCTCTGTATCAGAACTATTCAGAAGTCCTGCCGCCAAGCCTGACCGGCGCTTTGCCCCCAGGCCGAGCTTCCCCAACCGTCCTACTGGTCAAGCCACTGAAGCAACATTCTCCCAGAAAGACATGTTTGCAAGTCCTGCTGCGTAGCCTGACCGTCGCCTTGTCCCCAGCTTGGATCCTTCGACTCGAAGCTATCAGTTATCCACTAGTGACAAAAGTGACAAAGGAATCCTGAACGAGTCCTGCTGTGATGGCTGACCGTCGCCTTGGCCCCAGGCATCCCAGGTTGAGTCCTTGGATTGGATGGAGTTGTCTGAAAAAGAACTCTTGAGAAGTCCTGCCACGAAGCCTGACCGGCGCCTTGCCCCCAGGCCATGCTTCCCCACGTTTGGTCCTACGGTTCAATGAGTCAATATAAAGGCACGTTCACGGGTCCTGCTGCGAAGCCTGACCGTTGTCTTGTCCCCAGCTTCCATCCTTCAGTGCAATCCAGAGATTCTGTGACAAGGAAGCAATCACGCATGAGTCCTGCTGTGATGTGCCACCGTCACCTCCCCAGCTTCCATCCTTCGGTGCAATCCAGATATTCTGTGAGACAAGGAAGCAATCATGCATGAGTCCTGCTGCCAAGCCTGACTGTTGTCTTGTCCCCAGCTTCCATCCTTCGGTGCAAATCAGAGATTCTGTGACGTCACAAGGAAGCAATAATCATGCATGAGTCCTGCTGTGATGTGCGACCGCCGCCTTGGCCCCAGCTTCCATCCTTCCGTGCAACCCAGAGATTCTGTGACAAGGAAGCAATCACGCATGAGTCCTGCTGTGATGTGCCACCGTCACCTCCCCAGCTTCCATCCTTCGGTGCAATCCAGAGATTCTGTGACAAGGAAGCAATAATCATGCATGAGTCCTGCTGTGATGTGCGACCGTCGCCTTGGCCCCAGCTTCCATCCTTCCGTGCAATCCAGAGATTCTGTGACAAGGAAGCAATCACGCATGAGTCCTGCTGTGATGTGCCACCGTCACCTTGGCCCCAGCTTCCATCCTTCCGTGCAATCCAGAGATTCTGTGACAAGGAAGCAATCACGCATGAGTCCTGCTGTGATGTGCCACCGTCACCTTGGCCCCAAGTTCCATCCTTCGGTGCAATCCAGAGGTTCTGTGACACACGGAAACAATCATGCATGAGTCCTGCTGTGATGTGCGACCGTCGCCTTGGCCCCAGGTATCCCAGTTTGCGTCCTTCGACGGAGTTCTCTGATAACATAACATTCTGCTAGAAAGACATGGTTGCAAGTCCTGCTGCGTGGCCTGACCATCACCTTGTCCCCAGCTTGGATCCTTCGATTCGAAGCTATCAGTTATCCACTAGTGACAAAAGTGACAAAGGAATCCTGAACGAGTCCTGCTGTGATGGCTGACCGTCGCCTTGGCCCCAGGCATCCCAGGTTGAGTCCTTGGATTGGATGGAGTTGTCTGAAAAAGACCTCTTGAGAAGTCCTGCCACGAAGCCTGACCGGCGCCTTGCCCCCAGGCCATGCTTCCCCACGTTTGGTCCTACGGTTCAATGAGTCAATATAAAGGCACGTTCATGGGTCCTGCTGCGAAGCCTGATTGTTGAAGTATCCCCAGCTTCGAGCCGAAGCCCGACCGTCACCTCGTCCCCAGCTTGCATCCTTCGATGCAATGCAATGATCCACTGTGAAATTTAGTGAGTGTTCAAAAGAAACCTGAACGAGTCCTGCTGCGATGGCTGACCGTCGCCTTGGCCCCAGGAATCCCAGGTTGCGTCCTCGGATTGGGTGGAGTTGTCTCAAAAAGAACTCTTGAGAAGTCCTGCCACGAAGCCTGACCGCCGCTTTGTCCCCAGGCCATGCTTCCCCAGGTTCCGTCCTGTGGTTCAATACACTGTGCATTCATTTCTTTGCCACACAAGCACATTCACGTGTCCTGCTGCGTAGCCTGACCGTCGCCTTGGCCCCAGCTTCCATCCTTCGGTGCAATCCAGTCTGAAATTCTGTGGCACATCACAAGGAGCATTAATCACGCATGAGTCCTGTTGTGAAGCAGGACCGTCGCCTGGGCCCGAGCTGTCCTTCGATGCAATCCAGGATTTGTGTGTGATTGAAACCAACTGACGGTGAATTGATCATGAGTCCTGCTGCGGAGCTTGGTTGCCTCCCCTGCTACCGTCAGCACCGCCTTGCTCCTGGCATTGTGAGAATGCGCACACCACACATAACAAAACGACTTGATCTGTGATTGACGAGTTGCTGTGGATCCGTCGTCGCTGGCCGGCGGATCTGGTGGGCCCCTTGGCTTGGCTGGACGTAGCAAATTGATAAAATGCACATGCTCGCATGATATTAATAGAAGCAGCCAGCAGAGTTATAAATATTATATCTAAAATAATTTTAAAGATGAGTTTGTTATTTGCCGGCAAACGACGCTTTGGGTACGGGCGGGGCCTGACCGGCAGGTGGTCTGCTCATTTGCTCTTGGTGGACCCGTAACATCGCTGCAATGATGTCTTCCCCGCTCTGCCGGACCGTCGGCAATGTGCTTGCCTGGCAGGACAAGTGATTATGATACACTCCTGCAAACAACCACACAACACAATGACAGAATGTCAAGCCTGGGGAGGGTCCGGATGCGGACGTGGATCCCGACGCGGAGGTGGCCCCTGGCTGGCCGACCGGCGTCTGGCTGCCTGAGCCTGACACACTGGCAGAATGTTTCGTTATTGATCTGAACCCATTCAGTCCGGCCTCCTGCCGGCAACCGTCGGACTGGAAGAAGATATCGCCGACCGACGTGCTGTCTTGGCCGTGTCTACTGTGGTAGTACGACCGGCTCGCGTTGTCGCCCAGCCGCCACTCCACATCACGCATCAAGAGATGCATCTTTTCGCGGGTGTTAGCCGCGATGACACGGTCGGGCGACCACCTGACTGAATCAATCAGACCGGCACACTGACACCAAGAGCTTCATTTCAAATCAACTCACCACATTGCAGGCAAGCTGCCAGATCGGTGGGACCGCCATATCCCACGACAAAGCGTGGCGGCACAACCGGAAGACGATCATGAGGGCGTACACCCGACCGGCGCTGTGCTCTGTCTCCATCAGAGCTAACATGTTCTTGGCTGCACACAGACTCGAGAGCTCGACCGGCAATGACTGAACACATGCACACAGACTCAATAGCTCGACCGGCAATGAATGAACACACGCCAGATTAGTCAAGGCTCGGCCCAGCTGGCCCAGTCCACAGCCAGGTGTCGGAGGACCATGAACACAGCTGGGGAGCTCGCTAGGACCTTCGTTTGGACTTCTCGAAGTCCTGTTGTTCCTGCGACCGGCGGGCCAGGGTCATTCGACGGCCGAGCATCGTCGTTGTCGGGGTTCTCGGGGTAGTCAGGCCGACATGCGACCGGCATCTTGGAGAGGAAGTGCTGCAGCAGCTGCCGCTCGACTGCAGGGGGCAACAGAAAATTCAGAACACCACTTTACTAGTTCACTTAACACTTAAACTTGTGACCGACAGACACTCCGACACTCATGTGACTTTGTCAGAATCCGAGCCTTCCGGGGAAAGTGGCGGGAACGACCGGCTTTCATGTGCTGCGTCGGCCTGAATGTTGCGCGGCGCGCGACGTTCCCATGGCCAGGGGCGACCGGCATCACCTTTGGCACCTTTTCCGCCATCACCGCCTTTGGCGCCTTTTCCGCCATCACCACGACCGGCAGCAGGTTCGCCTTTTCCGCCATCACCACGACCGGCAGCAGGTTCGCCTTTTCCGCCTTTCTGCCCGGCTTTGCCTCCGTCTCCGTCACCTGTTCGACCGGCATGTGAGGGCCCGGACGAAGAGGAGCTGCGACCGCCGGGAAGGGGGTCATTGGGGTAGCACCCCATCCTGGCGGCGGTCCTTTCGACCTTCTGTGAATCCCCCACCCTCGGCTCTCTGACCGGCACCTTGGCGGAGTCGAAGCTGTCGATGGTGGCAACGCTGCGCAACGAGGCTGTCTCTAGACCGGCGTGAGGATCAAAGTACTCAGGACCGGCAGCTTCATCATCAGCCTCGGCTCCTCGACATCAGCCCAGCCCCCCAACAACAAACACCAGCAGCAAACAGGCACAACCAGGCAAGTCAAAACAATAGCTAGACCTGCCTCGGCCTTCTCGGATGGGGTCCAAAAGCCGGGAAGGCGTCGTCGCTCCTCAGGGTCGTCTTTGGCCCCCCAGACTTAGCAACAGACTCGGCTCGGTCCAGCCTATATTAAGACTCAACTTTGCCACCTGCCTCTACTTCTTGGCGGCCTTCCAAGAGTCTGGGTCTGACCGGCACCTGTGCATGAAACATATCAGACACAAATTGTATGCTTGAACCGGCGTGGCAACACCTTCTTCAGGCGTAGCAGGCTCTCGAGGCGTGGCAGGATGGACCGGCTGAGCAACTCCTGCAGGGGCAATCATGTCAAGGTCGTGTGTGATGGCGTGGCAACACCTTCAGGCGTGGCAGGCTCTCGAGGCGTGGCAGGATGGACCGGCTGAGCAACTCCTGCAGGGTCAATCATGTCAAGGTCGTGTGTGATGGTTTGGAGGATGGGACCTTGCGGATCTGGAGTCCAGGTCCCTGGAGGAGTGAAGGAGACCGGCGTCGATGCTGGAGTCGGGGGCTCTGTAGGCCCAGTAATGACCGGCTGGCCTCGGCCGCAGAATCATAGCAGCTAAACTCTTCTCTCAACAATCAAACGAACCCACCTCGACCGTCCGTGGGCAGAGTCATGATCGTCCGCAGGAGGTATGATGCTCAAGTACCCACTTCATGTTTCGAAACATTGCTGGAGACATTCATGACCGTCGTGCTTTTGCTTCGCTGTGACTGTGACTGTGAGACATGTCCTTACATGCCGTGGACACATGCTCGGTACTGTTGAGCCTTGTTGCGGCAGAAGATCTGTACTAGCCAGCCAAGAACTTGCCGACCGACCAGTGGACACGTGTGCTGCAGAGCCCGGCCTCCTGGGCCTCATCCAGGCCCACGGCACGGCTGTCTGCAAACCTCCAGCAGCAAGACAACAGAACTCTTCTGCCGCTTAATGCTACAATGGCCTGCCACGACAAGCGACCGACCTCACTTGTGTGACTACATGGGCTGGAATCCTGGAATCTGCACTTGTTCACGACGTCCAAGGGCAAGGCAAACATGGCCAAAGGAGGAAGCACACTGTCCTCGCAGGTGAAGCAATGCAATCCCAACTCAGCAACCTACTATGTTTGTCAGGATGCAGTACATAATACGCGAGCTCGTCTTTTTCAGATGACCGGCCCGGATCACTGAAATCCTTCCTCGAGGCGGCGAGGAAATTCCTCAGCGCCTAGAGGAGGGACCTGAGGGCATCCTGGAAACCAGTTCAGTCGACCGGCCCACCACTCACTACCGCTGTGGGCGGCCAGGTGTTGGAGGAATATTGGCAGGGCCAAAGCTTTGTGGATGACCGACCGGCCGCTGGAGCTGCACAGGGACCGTCATGGGAGGCTGCTGCTGCGCAGGGACCGTCATGGGAGGCTGCTGCTGCGCACTGACCGGCCGAGGCTGCTGCTGCTGCGCAGGGGTCATCATGGGAGGCTGCTGCTGCGCACTGACCGGCCGAGGCTGCTGCTGCTGCTGCTGCGCAGGGGCCATCATGGGAGGCTGCTGCTGCGCACTGACCGGCCGAGGCTGCTGCTGCTGCACAGCGGCTGGATTGGGCCTTGCAGGACTGAACGGCTGCGCCGGACCGGCGGGACGTTGAGCACCAGGCAGTGGACTGGTGGAACGTTGAGCAGCGACTCCTTGATGACGGGCAGGTGGCTCAACCTTGGACTTCGTATATGACCGACGGAAGCATTACAAATGACACCTCACACAGACAAGTGGCACCAGGACCGCCAGTCAGTCGACTCTCCACATTCTCTGCCTGCCACATCGGCGACCGACCATATGCCTTGGGCCAAGTGGCACAGCACCGACCGTTATCAATTCCAAGTTCACCCAATGCCCAACACAGCTGACACTATGATAGCTGCTGTGAAAGGTACTGCCTCCTTCCAATGAAAGCTGATCTGTTTCCATGCGACCATCTGATCCTGCAACGACTCCTGCTTCTTGAGCAGGTCTGAGATCTCGGTTGTTCTCGACCGGCCAATCATACAAACAGGTCTTCAGGTCAAGGATAATCAGTCAGTCAACCAACTAAATAATAAATCAGCCGAAGATCTGAATGGGCCATCTGCACTGTTCCAGAAGCATCGACCGGCGGCTGAGGCTGAGGAATAGGCGTAAGCGGAGGGACCGACGGGAAGGGCAATGGCAAAGGTGGCAACGGCGGAAGTGGAGGCGGAAGGAGAGGCGGCAGTGACGACGCCGGGCGGACCGGCGGCATAGAAGGCATAGAAGGCATAGAAGGCATAAAGCCGCCATGGCCACGTCGTTCCTGCACAAATCAACATCTTGACACACACAACATAAGATATACACAGCTGAACTGCACCCGAACTGCACCTGACCTGCACCTGAACAGCACCAATGTATACAATCTCGAAACCTGAACTGCACCTGAACTGCACCTGAACTGCACCTCAACTGCACCTGATGACAACATGTGGTATTGCAAGCCAAGCCTCGCCATCATCGACCGGCTTCGTGGTTTTCCTGTTATTCTTCTTCTCGAAGCAAAACTCCATGAAGGTCCGCTTCTTCTGCTGGGACCGGCTCTTAGTTGCACAGACACGACACAGTCTGTCAGTCAGCTGGAATCGACCGACAAGCTAGTTTAGCCAAGCGACATTGGGGTCAGGCGTCTGGAACTTGCTGCCTTTCTTTTTGACCGGCTGATCAGCACTGCCACTTGCAGGCTCAGCGACCGGCTGATCAGCAGCACTGCCACTTGCAGGCTCAGCCGGCTCAACATCCGCCTTGCCGACCGACTCGGTATCGCCCTCCTCAGACACCTCAGTCAGGAGCTCTGCGACCGCCTCGGCTGATCTCTTCTTCTTCTCCTCCCTGACCTGTTTCCTGGATTTTTTTGCGACCGTCTTCTCGTCCTTGGCCTCCTTGTCACCCTTCTTGTCCTTCTTGTGCCTGTCGACCGTCTTCTTGTCCCTGGCCTTGGCGTCGCCCTTCTTGTCCTTGTTCTGCCTATCCTCTTCATCGGCATCTGCCATGGCGACCAACACGTGAATGGAGGGCACTACTGTTTATAATATGAAACACAACACACACTTCGATGCTGACCGACGTTATGTTCATGTCGCCTGGCTGCCAACCATGTGTTCAGCACACTTGACAGAAGTGGCTGGTGACCGGCAATTGCGAGTAAAGCTGCGGAGCACTTCACTTGCAAAGCACAGAGTCCTGAGCCGGTACGTTGTCGACGACCGGCGCATCACGAGATGCGAGATGCTCCCTCCAGCACCTGAAGGACATAAAGCCGACAGTCACAAACTTGAAAGCATCTTTGTGCTCAGCTCCTGCACCGACCGGCAACTCGGCCAGAAAAAATCACTGAACCTGGGCGAGAATATGCACGAGCTAGCATCCCGAACTAGTGGGCCAAGGATGACCTCAGGTCCCAGCGTCGACAGGCAATAAAAGCACCGAGGAATGCTGCTCCCAGATGTGATCGAACTGACTGAAACAGTCAGCTCGATCAAATCTGGGAGTAGCACGGCCAGCACCAGGAAAGAAGGATGCCTTGAATCGATGTATGCTTCAAATATAATCATGACTCCAAAGCTCAGCCCCCAGCTCACCTCCCGGACCGGCGAAGGCCTGCCCAAGCTTACATCTGGAACTCACCGGCCAACCTATTACCTTAGGCCCCAGCATCGACCGGCTAGGCGATGAGAAGCGCCTGCAAGACTAAGAGAGGTCAGGAGTCACACAACTGGGTGACTCGAAACCTCAGCCCCCAGCAGTCAATGTCCTCCTCCAGCAAGGAGCCCTGCACGAGCTTACATCTGGTATCTGGAATGTGAAGAAGGGACAACCTATGACTTAGGGCCAAGCTTGGACCGGCAGGCAGAAGACGACAAAATGGGCCTGTGTCTGTCTGTGCATCATCGGCTCGACTGACCGGCTGCCCCCAAAATCTCAGAGCCACACAGACAAACCGTGCTCGATTGATGGTGGCCTGGGCGAGCAGAGCTTTCTGTCTTGCGGCTGCACATTGCAACTGAGGGTCCAGCAAGCCACCCTCGTCGCGACCGACAAGACACGTGACCAACCATAGGTCAGGCCTCAGGCAGTGGTTTGCAGACGTGAAGTCGACCGGCAAAAATCCGCGTCCTGCAGGCCCTGCACAAACACACCGGGACCGAAGTCGACCGGCAAGCGATGTGACACAGGGCGCCATGGACCCGGGTCCCACAGCTAGCCCTGTGTCCTGCCTGAGTGCCGGGACCTAAGTCGACCGGCGAGCTCAGGAGTGCACCGGGACCGAAGTCGACCGGCAAGCGATGTGACACAGGGCGCCGTGGACCGGGGTCCCGCAGCTAGCCCTGTGTCGTGCCTGAGCGCCGGGACCGAAGTCGACCGGCGAGCTCAGGAGTGCACCGGAACCGAAGTTGACCGGCAAGCGATGTGACACAGGGCGCCGTGGACCGGGGTCCCGCAGCTAGCCCTGTGTCGTGCCTGAGCGCCGGGACCGAAGTCGACCGGCGAGCTCAGGAGTGCACCGGGACCGAAGTCGACCGGCAAGCGATGTGGCACAAAGCACTGCGGATCGGAGTCACACAGCGAGCTCTGTGCCATGCCTGAGTACCGGGACCGAAGTCGACCGGCGAGCTCAGGAGTGCACCGGGACCGAAGTCGACCGGCAAGCGATGTGGCACAAAGCACTGCGGACCGGAGTCACACAGCGAGCTCTGTGCCATGCCTGAGTACCGGGACCGAAGTCGACCGGCAAGCCCAGGAGTGCACCGGGACCGAAGTCGACCGGCAAGCTCAACTCAGCAACAGCAGCACCGGGACCGAAGTCGACCGGCCAGCTGCTGCATCACGAACGTGACCGACGAGGGGGGTTTGAGGACTTAGGGCTTAGGGCCTTAGGGTTCAGGGTGCCGACCGACCTAAAAAACCCAATCCTAAATAATCCGAAGCAAATGCAAACTCCAACCTTACCAGCAAATCCGAAACCACATCCTTTAACCCACACCCGATCCAAACAACGCAAAAAATCACTCGACCGACCACACTAAAACACCCTGAACCACTAGCCTAACTTAATCCCCAAACCCCATACTGGGGCATCCGGCCCATGGCGTCAGGATGATCTTCTCGACCGGCAAGCTTGAGTTTAGGGGTATTGCTGTAGGGCTTGAAGGTTAATGGTTTTCATCTTCTGTGTTATTTATTTTAGGCTTTGAGTTTGGGGGTACAAGCATTAATTACAACCGGCGGGCTGTTGGTAGTAAGGGTTGTTGAGATATGTGGGCTATTGGGGCCTTAAGGTTTTAATACCCAAGTGAGGATTTACGTGCCGCCCTGCCCCCCCCCTCCCCCTCCCTATGTATGGATCCTGCCCTTTACGACCGTCCCGTTAAGTGAGGAGGACTGGGGCCCCCAGCCTCCCTCACTTAATGGAACGGCTGAACCAAAAAGATAAACGACCGGCAGGTGGACCCAAGCTGTTTTAGCAAAAAAGATAAACGACCGGCAGGTGGAGGCAAGCTGTTTTAGCAAATGCAGTTAATCAGCTCACACGAAAACGGTTTCACCACTTCCCCTAAAAAACCTTACAGCTCAACCCTGCTTTAGGGTTTAAGGTTTAGGGTTTAGGGTTTAAAGTTTAGGGCTTACGGTTCAGGGTTTAGGGTTTAGGGCTCTAGAAGTAGGGTTCAGGTTACATGTAAGGCTTCGGGCGCAGGGGTTCGGAGTCCCAATGTCAACCCGAATGTACTACCACTCTGGAATATGGATCGGAGAAACGTCTGCGGGGATGGTCGTTTGGCCAATTCCATAAACCACAACATGGACCTTGTTGGAGAAAGATTTACCTCGGACAAAGGCTCAAGAACCCGATAATAGGTACTTACACTTTGTGCAATAAAAGCATAAGATACTCGAGCTTTAGGTGTGCCGTAGTAGGGAATGTTGATTGAGGGCTTCATGGAGCTGCAAGTGCAGGCTGCGCATTTCTCTTCTTGCTTGGCCGGCGATTTGAAGGTTTTTGGGTTTGGGGGTTTGGCGTTTAGGGCTTAATAGGGTTTCCCTAAACCTCAAAGCCTTCTTTAAACAGTGCTTCTGCCATGGCAAAGCCCCCGAAGACGCAGGTCCTGAGCGCGGGAGCCCCAGTGCGAAAACCCAACAGCCTCAAACCCTGAAGCCCGAAGCCCGAAATGTGGTTTGGGTTTACAGTAGAAGCCAAAAAGGTTGGAAACCCAATAGCCTCAATCCTTAAGAGTAATGTATACGGAATCCCAGCACTATTTGACCTTAATCCGGTTTCCAACTTGTAACTTGGGGTTTACTGTACGGGTTTAGGGTTTGGGGATGTCAACAGTAAGCTGACCCTAGCCTTAACTCCAAAGCAACGACAAATCCAACATCAAGTCTGACCCTGGAAGGTATCACCGGCCTTCTGTGGTCGGAAGATATTCCTGGGGTAGGGCCAACGGTAATTAAGCGGTTTAAGGTTCATGCACCTGCAAGGGTTGAAGATCGAGCTCGGTCTTGGGCTTCGAGGTTCAGGCATTCAAATCGTTAACAGCACTCCGGATTCGTTGACGGCATCGGGTTTTCAGGTCTGATATATATATATATATATATGGAATTTTTCATCAGAGATGGCAGAGTCAAAATCATGATCTACCGCTGTACCCATGAGATTAGCCCATGCCTGTCCACTTCTTCAGGTGCTGCTGCAACGATCCCGTATGGCCATGCTTCCGGAAGTTTGTGCGAGAAAAGACCGAGTTCAATCTCAGCTTCGCACCCAACAAAGCACAACGTGATATACACAAAATCATGGGAACCAACCGCCCACTGCCACCACGACCGCGCCGTCTCTTCCTGTACCGGTGGTAAACCGACTTTCGCCAACATCTGTGCTACTGTACTGGGTCGCTCAAGGTCCGTATGATAAGAGTAACGCAATCTGTTGAAAGGGACCGCACCCCGAAAGGTCCGAAGTACCTATATTAGCACAATGTAGGGTTTCTGTACTAAGCATCCTCATTATGATTTGTGAAAGTATCATCCATAACAGCACCTAGGGCCCTTTAAAGAACTTGATAAAAAACGACACACAAATCTTGAAGCCCAGTATCGTCGAACGTGGCTGAATGCTGAGGAGCATGTTATCCGCCTGAGCTTCGTACACTATTTGGGGGTTTCCGAAAATTAGGGGTGCCGTAGGGTTCCTTTAAATGGGTTATTACAAGGGTTCCTTTAAAGTGTTCTATAAGGGTTTAGAGTTTCCGAAAATGAGTTAGGGTTTAGGGCCGTTTAGGGTTTAGGGTTCGATGGGTTTAGTAGTTTCCCAGAGGGTCACTACCATTTTGGAAATAGGTCCCCAACACCACAGTAGGGATGGTCTTCCGGTACCCAACTCCATATTAGAAGTGTATATGGACCCTCCGGGTTTAGTACCAAGGTGAGAATGCAAGGGCTTCAGGCAGTGTTGCAGGCAAAGTAATGTACAGGGCTTAAGGATCTCGAGCTCGGGATTATGGCCGAAGCAAAATAAAGCTGGCGCTCAAGATGCACACACTTACGTTTGGTTAGTAGGGAATGGAAGAATGGTAATGAGAGTGGTTATAATTGTGGCCCATTCCTCCATAAAGGTAAGTACACGCAACTGTTCATTCGACTCTTCCACGAGCTTCGAGGCGAGATTGATACAATGAGGATTTAGGGACGCGCCTGTATCTTGGAACACACCCTCACTGTTAGAGTCTGTGAGAAGCTCCTAGAATGTGGACGCTTTTCCTCACGATTGCCTTTGTTTATACTTGTGCTGCCTCCCTGCAACGCAACGGTTGTTTGCAATGGAATGGTAGCATGCAGCAAGAATCCTCAACAAAGCCCACCCTGGATTCTGCAACATAAAGAATCAGAAATCAGCCCTGCACCCCTGAGGGAAACGCTCCTGGCACCATCAAGCAAGGCATACCGAAACGCTTAAAGAACGTACGTGCTTCGTGCATGGAGAGTCCTGATGGGGCTGTAAGTCAAGCTGAGGAGCACTGGCGCTTGTAAAGCGGAGGCCCAGCACATCCTTCGGCAGGCGGCACAGGACCAAAGCCGGAACCAACAAGATTCTAACCTTGAAACATCAAATCTGGTATACAAACCCTGTACCCCGAACCCCATATACTCGTAAACATTCATGCACATTGGGACGCCATAGCGAGGGGAAGAAGTGCGATCAACAAAGTGTGACCAGTTTTTGCTGCGAGTATGTGTATGTATGTATGAATCTATATATCTGTATCTCTACATCCATTTTCATAAAAGTCGATGAAAAGCGTGACTCCTCGCCCTAAACCCTGAAGCCTAAACTTGTCCTTGCCGAACTGCACTGAGTTGACCCTTGCGAAGCTTCTTTGGCACTTTCAAGGCCCTCCTTTTTGCACAGACAGCGCATGCCCGTTTCTCCTCGAAAAAGCTGGCCCAACTCAAGAAGTGAGAGCGCACGAGCCCAAATGAAGAGCTTCTTGTTTAACACCCTAAACCCTAAACTAACCATCACAGACTTAAAGAAGCCATAACAGTGCTACGCCGACCGAAATCACTTTCAGATGATCTCGACTGAAGAAATTGTCCGAGTCTTTCAGCGGTAGTTCCTTTGTTACTTGAGCTGGCACGTGGTTGAGATCCTAAAATCAGAAAACTCTAATTAAGCCTAAACCCTACCTTAACCCTGATTAACCTACGTTTTGTGGGGGTTCCTTACTATGATTTCTTTATATAATTCCTTAAACATGTAGGTTCTTCAAATTTAATGTAAACCCCGGGTGAACAAGCACCAACAAGGGAGGCTCAGGGTGAATCTCAACTTTTCGGCCCTGCCGACGCAGTGAAGCCTAACATCATGGCGGCAATGCATACAAGGCGGTGGTGGTGGTGGTGGTGGTGGTGGTGGTGGTGGTGGTGGTGGTGGTGGTGGTGGTGGTGGTGGTGGTGGTGGTGGTGGTGGTGGTGGTGGTGGTGGTGGTGGTGGGGGGCGTATAGTCAGAACTATACTGAGGAATCCTAACGACTGATTGGGGGGGGGGGGGGCGTATAGTAGGAACTGTACTGAGAAATCCTAACGACTGTCATGGATAACCACTATGGTACGTAACATGAAACCGACAGCCAACTCTTTAATACCACTGCCGCTTCAGCGCACCGATGTTTAGGGTTTAGGGTTTTTGGTAAATTCGAGTTTGTGGCTCGGCGCTTTACATTGAAGCCGAAACAGGCATCAGGCAGCCCCACTCCTGGCAGTGCCAGGCAGGTGACGAACTACTTTAGGGGTATTGTTTTTTTTGTTTAAGGGCTCCTTTCCGATCTGCAGAGTGCTTTACGAAAGCCCGATTGGGTATTGAGTTTAGGGTTTAGGGCCCTACAGTTTCCTGCAGGGTGTCTTCGAGATGGTTTGAGGGCTTTGGATGCTTTTTCGCGCTTTAAGGGCTGTCAGACCTCTTGGCATGCTTTAGCACGACACGGCTTGAGGATTTTTCGTCCCTAAACCCAAAAAAACCCTAAATGTAGGCTTTGCGGATTTTTCGTCCCCAAACCCCAAATGTAGGGTTGGGGAAAACCACCACCCTGGAGCCGAAGCCTCTGAGGAGTGGGTTTATAGGGCTTAGTATAGGGGCCTTAATAATTAGAATAGGGTTTGGGGGCCCATTCTACTATACTTACAATAGGGAAGCCCCACAATAGTATAGGGAATTCTTCAGGCCCTTTTTTGTACGGCTAAGGGTTTATGACTGGCGAGCTTTGGCAAACATGTTGAAAAGGATCCTCACCGCCCCCCCCCCTTCCCCCATCCGAAGCACACGCTCAACAGCTCACCCATGCCCCAACGCCCTGCCCTTCAGTCTTCTTCTATATTAGGGCTTGCGCGAGGTAAGATCCTAGAAGGTAGTGTTAACCTTTCAAACCTCCGTGGCTCGTAGTGAGTCTTGCCATGATTAGATTCGCGAATGCACCCTTTCGGTGGTGCGGTCATGTTAAGTCATATCATAGAATCCCGTACCATACCTTACATATCAGTTATGATTTTTATTCGATTCCATTCTCTACTATGCTACTCTGATACCATAACACATTGTACCATATAGTGCCTTAAAGTCGGGGGTACCTTGTGCAGGCATCTTTGTCACAAGGATTCTACTAATTAGCTTATGTTCAGTAATTAGAGTCGATTGCTTTGTGAACTCGTCTCGTGCTTAACCCCCGACATCTTGAACGCTAGCTAAACCCGTACACACCTGCAAGCTGGGCCTCTTCCTCTTCGCCCGCTGCAATTGGCGTGTTGGGCCCTCGTCAGACCTTCTGCACAAAACTTGACCTCACCCGAACCATCCAAAGGCATACTTTTTGACATCTAGATCAAGGTTTAGGGCTTAGTGTAAAGGCCTTAATAATTAGAAAAGGGTTTTTGGGGGCTTTTCGAATAAGGAACCCTACGGAATCATGTTGGAAATTGCTCAGCCTTGTTTAGTAGCACTTCGACTTGGGGATATCAATAGCCCATAAACCTAGCACCTCAACAGTTTCAATATCCGAAACAGGACACGGTGAAATCTGAAGCTGTAGCTGTAGCTGTATAGACAACACCCGTAACCACACGAGCGAAACCCAGAACACAACAACAAACAAACAACGTCCTGGATCCTTTCCGACAATCCACATATCCGCAAAGCCAAAGCCCCAACGACCTCCATCGTACACCTGAACACCTTAGATTCCTACCCCTGCGCTCAGAATCGCGGCCTTCTGGATTTGGACTCTGGTATCCGTGGGCGTCGGCTTTCTGTCGAAGCCTCCGGGAGGCTTGCAGCCGCTAGTATACAGTGTAGCCGACAGTTTCGGTTTTCTGTAGGGATCCTCTGACCCCAAATAACTTACCTAGGACGTATACAAAGAAGAAATCATGTTAGAAAATAACCTACCTAGGGTGTATAAATATAATTAGGAAGAAATCATACTAGGGAACCTTAACAGAAGATAGGTCATCTGGGGTCCAGGTAGCGTTTAGGCCTGAGGATGGCTCAGGTGATGCTAGATCTTTCTAGACTTTCCTGTCTTGTAAACTAGGGATTAGGGTTTAGAGGTTTAGGGGTTTAGGGTTTATAGGGTTTAAGGTTTAGGGGTTTAGAGGTTTAGGGTTTATAGGGTTTACTAGGGAGCTTGGGTTTAGGCTTTCGGCGGTCGGAGCTTCAGGCCTGCTTCTGTGGGTCTTTACCGAAGATGCTCTTGCAGCGACGCACCCAGGGTCTCTCTGAGGTCGAGATGAGAGCCAGAAGGCCAAATCTGCAGAGTGTCAAGGCCGGGCATTTTCATCCGGTTCCTGCATACGGTTAGGACTTCGCTTGCCAGTGCTGTTGGCTTGCAGGCTAAGGCCAGCCACTGGGCGTGTGGTGGCTGCCGGCATTCGATGTCCAGCCTAAAGAAAGGGGCTGAGGATGGTCCACTGTCAGGCGGCCCCCCTCTATTACGCTTGCGAAGTGCTGGGGCATCCTCTTGTGAAAGGGGGGGTGGAACCTCGACCCCTGCAGGTCGACATCAGGGTGCTCTTAAGGCCAATCTGCCCAAACCCTACACCCTACATGCCCTACATGAACCCGCAAGACATAAGCCCTAAACCAAACCATAAACCGTAAACCCTAAATCCGGCACCTTCAACCCCTCACTCTGGTGACGAAGTAGCGAGTCTAAGTCCATTAGAGTGAAACCGAAAAGACCAAAACGCCATAACTTCAGTGACTTCTCTAACGGTTGCAGGTATCGGGCTTCACCTGTTTGCAGCAACCCAAACCGTAACCCTACACCAGAAACCCTTAACTACATATGGTTGTCTACTATTTAGGTGACTGAAGCCCCTAACTTTAGAAGATCTGAAACGTATGGCCTCGGGCTCCTAAACCCTAAACCCTAAACCCCAAACCCTCAAAATCTAAACCCTAAACCCTAAACCCCAAACCCTCAAAATCTAAACCCTAAACCCTAAACCCGAAACCGATGGCCTCGGGCTTCTTCTTGGGCCGACCCTTGGGTTTCGGCTTCGCGCTGGCCTGGGGTGACGCGGGGTGTCGGGTTTGGGGTTTATTATAGGGGCCTCACGTAATTACCTATACTATTTTGGGGGGGTCCTTTAAAGGGTTCCTTAAAGGGGTCTATGAGGGATCTATAACAGGATTCTATGGTATAGGGGCCTTAATAATTGAATTACCTATACTATTTTGGGGGTTCCTAATTATATCTATAGTATAATAAGAATGGGCCCCAAAGCCCTATCCTAACTAGTAAGGCTCCTATATTAGGGCCAAACCCCATGAATCGTATACGCTTCTAGGACTTGAAAGATGGGGTTAGCATTGAGTTCCCAGTAGTGGGAGGGTCGGGGTTCAAGGTGTGGAGTTTCCGTGCATCATGGTGTTGGATTGCGACTAGCTCATGTGAGAAAAATACCCCAGCTGGCGCCGTAGTTGGTTGTCGCTATGCATGCCCAGCACTTGCGGAGAAAGTTACCCTTCCGACTTCGCAAGACTCTCCATCCTTCAAGTCACGTCCCCTTGACCGACACATCCGAAAAGCCTTCCTGACTGCGAAACACAAAGCACCCCCAGACGCGTACACCCGGAAGCCTAAGCTATTGCTTCGCCCACATCTCCCGGCGGACCTCCGCAGGCACCACTGGCGCAGCCTCGTCCTCGGAAATCGTCACGACCTGCGGAGCATTACATATGCGGAAAAGAGAAGTAAGGTGGCAGAGGTTTGCAAGGGCTTAGCGAGCTTGGGGCTACTACATACAAGTAATCCCAAAGATTTAGGGTACGAGCTTCAGTGCAGATTGAATCTGCCCATCAACAAGATGACCCAGCTTCAGGAGGCTAGAAGCGTTCAGTTCAGGGCCTCCTCTGTTCAGGGATCGGGTTTCTCCAGACCCAGGCCCGACAACCCTGAACCTCATCTCGGTGTTTGGTGCGTTTTCATTTCAGTATTGTGGGGTTTAGGAATGTCGTGCTTCTTCGGTGTTGTGAGGCTTTGGATGTTAGGATCTTTGTGCTTGGGGCTTGGGCCCTGAGGCCTTTGGGTATCTTGACAAACAGTCGAAACTTTAGGAACTTTAGGGGTTCAGGACTACCTGCAGTCTCCATTGTAGTTCCTCTTTTCGTTTCACCAAAGGATAGTAAACATGAAAGAGGTTCAACAAGAAGCTCAATGGAGGCAGTAGTACGACAGGTAGGTATTGCTGTAATAAGGAGGCGTTGACACTTTCAGCACAGCAGATTGAACCAAGAGCTGCCAAGTTTGTGTCGGCCCCTGTCAAGGAACGTTCAGATGCTGGAAGAAGGGAAGCGGAGTCCCTTGTCCCTGTCATGGCTGAACCCTAAACCCTTAACCCTGAAGCCTTAATCCCAAGCACCAGATCCACAACCCTACTGCGGCAGTTGATTTACATCGTCTTCACCCGGACCAAGAAGCCCACCTACACTCAACAAGTTAGCCTTAAGCGAGATGTAGGGCAACGTTCAACTTATAATCTTGGGCTTGGGAATCTAACTTGTCAGAAGTTTAAGGTTAGTGTATTTAGCGGTTTGAGGCTTTCGGGCTTGAGGCTGTTGGAATCTGCTGTTTCGAGGCATCAACTGGTCCGTTGCGTCCTGCTGTTGTCCGAATGTGTTCGAGATTTTTAGATGTGGAATCCTACATTGTCCCTCTTACCTCCTCAGCCCTCTAGCCCCAAATCGCAAAACCATCAATAGCCCGACATCAAAGCATCCAGCCAGCCAGTTGCAATTTCAAGCTTTGCTTCACTGCGTTGGAGACTTTAGAGGCTTTAGGTTTAAAGTTTAAAGCACAAACTTGGACCATAACAAACACACAGCCTTACAAACCTTGAAGACTAAGGTAATTCCTAAGCCCCAGCGCCACCGATCCCAGAAAGTAGGCACCACAGCCCCGCCTCCAAACCGATCGGGCGCAGCCTTGCTTTCTGGTTGCCTGTGCGGCTAGGGCCTAGGGCTTGAAGGCTGTTGCGCTTGGATTGGCTCTTCAATCGTCAAGCCCCTCTAGGGTTAGGATTTAGGGGGATGTCGCTAACATCAGCTGGCTGACGATATGCATGTTTGGTCATCATGACCAGTCAGAAGACGGATTGCTCCAAAAGACCCATCCACAACCTCAACTCTAAGTACTTCTATCATGCGCTTTATCCTTGGAGCGCAGAAAGACGAGCCTAGGCATGACGATCAGGCATCCGAAGGCCCGTTGTGTAGTATTTCATCATGTGGAGCGGTTCGCACGTTGTCTTAACGTTCTGGCTGCTCTGATGCTGACAAGACAGGAGCAACTTCGCGAAGCTCGACCCCAATGCACGGAACCGTGAAATCCCAACCGCAGCCCTGAGGCTCAGCATAGCTCAACATCATGACCTAGTACGGCTTTGGGCCGTGAAGGCCTTGAAATATGAGTCCTTATATATATATATATATATATATAGAGCCTCAAGATAAACTCAAGCCACTAATAATGCCCTCAACCCTCAAACCCCAACCCCCAACAAACCCTGAAAGCCTAAATCTCCAGACCCCCGCTGTGTGCCTATGGGAGCCTTGCTTCCCTCTTGGGCGTTGTCCTGCACAAGGGGTTGGGTGTAAGGGTTTCAGGAGTTTCGGGTTGAGGGGGTACGTCCTAGCGTTCAGACACTTTTCCAGCTTGAGTTCTTTTGTGCGTCCATCATGCGGATTACCCTGCTGACCCACAAACAGTAAGTCGCCGAGAGCTCCTGCAACTTGTAAGCTCTTTACCTACTCCCCGAAGCATACTGGTACTCAGCTGAGAATTGAGGAATCACTGTCTACGATCCCTGTGTCGAGTCCTCGCGCTCTTTTCTCCAGGCACGACAGGCCTAAACCCCAATCCCCGAGACCCGAAAGCCCATACCCTCAAACGCGAGGGGGGGCACGAACCACGCAAAGAAACAACAAATAGGAACCACGCTTCGGCTTCGAAGGAACCGCGACAAGAATCTCTTCAAGCAACGCTGTCGTGGAGCAGTCCTGGGAAGCCTATAGGCCTCTATGGGCATCTGCGGGCCCATGTTTGTTGTGCCTAACAACCCGCTTCAGCTCTGAGGCTCCGCAGCGGCCCCTGTTTTTCGTCAGACTGCTGTGTCTCGAAAGTTGAGTGACGTCCCACGTCACTTTTTGAACCTGGCTCTAGTTCCCACATCTGTTCTGAGAAGGGACAGCCAAAGGCCAAAGAAACAAAAAAGAAGGCAGAGAGGAAAGCATCACTTCTTGAGCTTCTCCATCCGGCGCTTTCGCGCGGCTTTAGCCTTCCGCACAGCAGCATCTTCGACATCGTGGGCCTGTCAGATCCGATTTTTTTGATTTTAAGGTTTTGGTGCTGCGGATTTTTTGATTTTAAGGTTTTGGTGCTTCGGATTTTTTGATTTTAGGGTTTTGGTGCTTCGGATTTTTGATTTTTTTGGTGCTTCGGATTTTTTGATTTTAGGGTTTTGGTGCTTCGGATATTTTGATTTTAGGGCTTTGGTGCTTCGGATTTTTTGATTTTAGGGTTTTGGTGCTTCGGATATTTTGATTTTAGGGCTTTGGTGCTTCGGATTTTTTGATTTTAGGGTTTTGGTGCTTCGGATATTTTGATTTTAGGGCTTTGGTGCTTCGGATTTTTTGATTTTAGGGTTTTGGTGCTTCGGATATTTTGATTTTAGGGCTTTGGTGCTTCGGATTTTTTGATTTTAGGGTTTTGGTGCTTCGGATATTTTGATTTTAGGGCTTTGGTGCTTCGGATTTTTTGATTTTAGGGTTTTGGTGCTTCGGATTTGTTGATTTTAGGGCTTTGGAAACCAGCCTCGGGATCCGGTCCAGCTCGTTTGTTGCGACGCTTGCTTTCTTTGATCTTCTGCTGCTCTGCACGATCACGCCGGCAAGCTTGCTCCGCATCCTCCGCCGCCTGCTCGAACAACCGGCCAGATCGGATCCCCATGAGAAGCTGAACATCCGCCTTGTACACTGTCTCCGACCGTTTCGCATGCTTCCGCAAAACGGTGCAATCCGAAAACACGGATGCCACGAATTCCTCGGATGCGGCTTGGGCCCAAATCCGAGCATCTTTGGAAATCTTCATGTCACCGTGAGGGGGGATGTCACCATCACCTGAACCGCATCCCATTTTGGACGCGTTTTCCATCTCATCGTCCATGGTCTTTTGCAAGTCCTGGAAAACGTCATTGATGAGCCGATCGAAAGCTTTCTTTGGGATACTCATGCTGGCTTGGAGCGACTGTCGCCATTCCGGATCCTGCCGCACAGCAGGCTCATGTGTCTTGGAACCTCTCTCTCGCTTGCCACCCCGCTTCTCCATGAGAAACTCCCGGTGCGCATCAAAAAGTTCGCAGCCCTTGGCCTCGGCCTTCATGTGGGGCGGCATACTGTTTGCCACTTCATGAATACCCTCCTCTCTCGGCGACACATAGGTCGGCGAATCGCCCTCTTCCACGTCATCGTCATCATCAGGGATCTGCTCGGCCACGGGCATATCGGAGGAGCGAGCCTAACAGGACACGTCTTGCCCCGTAGGGTTGACACTCTCCTTTAGGGTTTAGGGTTCAGGATTTGAGGGTGTAGAACGCTGTAGGGTGTACGGGTGTAGCTTATCGTTACGGAGTTTACGGGGGAAAGCCACACCCCTGGCCTTTGCAGGAAGTCTTGCAAGCTTTGCAGGTTTTTCCGGACGTGCTGCGGGAGATTTTGCAGGCTGTTCCGGTGATGCACAAGGTTGGTTTCGGAGTCTTTCCACAAGAGCCGGCTTGTTTCCCTTGCATGCAAGGCCGAGCTCCTTCAGCCTCGCCCTCAACTCCGGCACCTGCAAACATCCAAGAGTGGAACTGCAATCGGAAGCCCAAAACAACACCCAAACTTGGTCAGGCAATGCCTTCCACTTTGCGAAATCATCTGCGCTTGGCGCACGCTCGGCCTCGCAGACCAATCTTACATTCCAATGTTGCCTGCAAGACTCTTTGCCGTGGCCTTGTCTATGGCAGGTTCTCCAAGTGCCATTTCCGACCCCACCTGCACGACAAGAGAGAGACACAGCTCTGGGAAGCCCACCGTACCTTTGCGAGGTCCCTAGCCTTGGCCAAACCAGGTTCTGCAAGTTTGCCTTCGGGTCCAACCTCGGCGACAGGACAGACGCAGGAGAACAAGCTCAGCACTCTTAAACCCACTGTCAGAAGCGGACAGGCCCCGCAGCCTTGTCAGAAGCAGGCTCTTCACTGTCGTCTTGCAGGCCCCCCTGTGCAAAAAGAGACGTACAAGGGAACCAACTTTGAAGAGCTGACAGTTGAGCCGTCGAGCCTTCGAGCCTGGCGGTTCCCGGTTCACGGCCTGTTGTGGCAAGACAAACAAAGCAATGACTCCTGAGTTGGACTCCCTGGGTGCTGGTGGATGCCTGCGGAAAGGTGAGTGGGTCCGCCGAGGCATCAAAAGACCGCTCCAGGACGTCGCGCAGTCGTCCGGGTGGCAATGCCTTTAGCAGTGCCTGGTTCTGCTCGTTTACAGAAGCGCTCTGTCGCCAACGAAACACACCGTTCTGCTCCTCGACGAAGCCCTGACGAAGCAAAGTCTGCACGGCAGACCGAGGCATCATGATGCGGGAGGCGTATGAGGAGCCAGGCTTGGCCAAATAAGCATATTCACCAGGCGGAGAACTTGGAGCATGGGTGCGTCCCGGCGGCGTCATGCTGCTAGCACTTTGTGCGAGCATAACACCCAGTTCCTGCTCTGCTAAGGGGGAGTTGAAGTCTGCACGGACCTCTTCAGACATCGCTCCTGCAAGCCTAAAGTCAGCCCGGCGAAAACGACGACAAGAAGCATGCGAAGGACTGCAATCACAGGTGCGTTCTTGGCTCAGGCAGCTGCCCGATGAACGAAGGAAGTACAAACCAACCCTAAACCCCGCAGAGCAACCATGGGCCAACCATGATAACGTCCAAATCAGCTTCATCCATTCCCGCAAAGCATTCATGTGCCAACCATGATAACGTCCAGATCAGACCCCATCCGTACCCGCAGAGCAACCATGGGCCAACCATAATTACGTCCAGATCAGAGTCCATCCATTCCCGCAGAGCAACCATGGGCCGACCATGATTGAGACCAGAGTTCATCCATTCCCAGAGAGCTTCCATGGGCCAACCATCATGTTCAGATCACAGTCCATCCATTCCCACACAGCATCCCTGGGCCAACCACGATAACGTCTCCAGATCAAACTCCATCCATTCCCACAGAGCATCCATGGGCCAACCATGATAACGTCCTGATCAGACCATCTGTTCCCCCAGAGAATCCATGTGCCAACCATGATAACCTCCTAATCAAAACTACATCCACTCGCACAAAGCATCCATTTGCCAACCATGATAACGTCCAGATCAGAATACAACCATTCGCACAGAGCATGATAACGTCCAAATCAGCTTCATCCATTCCCGCAGAGCATTCATGTGCCAACCATGATGGCGTCCAGATCAGACCCCATCCGTACCCGCAGAGCAACCATGGGCCAACCATGATTACGTCCAGATCAGAGTCCATCCATTCCCACGGAGCATCCATGGGCCAACCATGAGAACGTCCTGATCAGACCATTTGTTCCCCCAGAGCATCCATGTGCCAACCATGATAACCTCCTAATCAAAACTACATCCACTC
The DNA here is from genome assembly GCA_905221615.1 of Symbiodinium sp. CCMP2592. Lineage (NCBI taxonomy): Eukaryota > Dinophyceae > Suessiales > Symbiodiniaceae > Symbiodinium > Symbiodinium sp. CCMP2592. Next base: position 156,355 of record CAJNDT010002013.1, read on the forward strand.
GCACAGAGCATCCATTTGCCAACCATGATAACGTCCAGATCAGACTACATCCATTCGCACAGAGCATGATAACGTCCAAATCAGCTTCATCCATTCCCGCAGAGCATTCATGTGCCAACCATGATGGCGTCCAGATCAGACCCCATCCGTACCCGCAGAGCAACCATGGGCCAACCATGATTACGTCCAGATCAGAGTCCATCCATTCCCACGGAGCATCCATGGGCCAACCATGAGAACGTCCTGATCAGACCATTTGTTCCCCCAGAGCGTCCATGTGCCAACCATGATAACCTCCTAATCAAAACTACATCCACTCGCACAGAGCATCCATTTGCCAACCATGATAACGTCCAGATCAGACTACATCCATTCGCACAGAGCATGATAACGTCCAAATCAGCTTCATCCATTCCCGCAGAGCATTCATGTGCGAACCATGATGGCGTCCAGATCAGACCCCATCCGTACCCGCAGAGCATCCATGGGCGAACCATGAGAACGTTCAGATCACAGTCCATCCATTGCCGCAGAGCAACCATGGGCCGACCATGATTGCGTCCAGACAAGAGCGCATCCATTCCCGGAGGGCTTCCATGGGCCAACCATCATGTTCAGATCACAGTCCATCCATTCCCGCACAGCATCCCTGGGCCAACCACGATAACGTCTCCAGATCAAACTCCATCCATTCCCACAGAGCATCCATGGGCCAACCATGAGAACGTCCTGATTCCTGATCAGACCATTTGTTCCCCCAGAGCATCCATGTGCCAACCATGATAACCTCCTAATCAAAACTACATCCACTCGCACAGAGCATCCATTTGCCAACCATGATAACGTCCAGATCAGACTACATCCATTCGCACAGAGCATGATAACGTCTAAATCAGCTCCATCCATTCCCGCAGAGCATTCATGTGCCAACCATGATGGCGTCCAGATCAGACCCCATCCGTACCCGCAGAGCATCCATGGGCCAACCATGAGAACGTTCAGATCACAGTCCATCCATTGCCGCAGAGCAACCATGGGCCGATCATGATTGCGTCCAGACCAGAGCTCATCCATTCCCAGAGAGCTTCCATGGGCCAACCATCATGTTCAGATCACAGTCCATCCATTCCCGCACAGCATCCCTGGGCCAACCACGATAACGTCCAGATCAAACTCCATCCATTCCCACAGAGCATCCATGTGCCAACCATGATAACGTCCAGATCAAACACCATCCGTACCCGCAGAGCAACCATGGGCCGACCATGATTTTGTCCAGATCAGAGTCCATACATTCCCACAGAGCATCCATGGGCCAACCGTGAGAACGTTCAGATCACAGTCCATCCGTTCCCGCAGAGCAACCATGGGCCGACCATGATTGCTCCCAGACCAGAGTTCATCCATTCCCAGAGAGCTTCCATGGGCCAACCATCATGTTCAGATCACAGTCCATCCATTCCCGCACAGCATCCCTGGGCCAACCACGATAACGTCCAGATCAAACTCCATCCATTCCCACAGAGCATCCATGTGCCAACCATGATAACGTCCAGATCAAACACCATCCGTACCCGCAGAGCAACCATGGGCCGACCATGATTTTGTCCAGATCAGAGTCCATACATTCCCACAGAGCATCCATGGGCCAACCGTGAGAACGTTCAGATCACAGTCCATCCGTTCCCGCAGAGCAACCATGGGCCGACCATGATTGCTCCCAGACCAGAGTTCATCCATTCCCAGAGAGCTTCCATGGGCCAACCATCATGTTCAGATCACAGTCCATCCATTCCCGCACAGCATCCCTGGGCCAACCACGATAACGTCTCCAGATCAAACTCCATCCATTCCCACAGAGCATCCATGGGCCAACCATGATAACGTCCTGATCAGACCATTTGTTCCCCCAGAGCATCCATGTGCCAACCATGGTAACCTCCTAATCAAAACTACATCCACTCGCACAGAGCATCCATTTGCCAACCATGATAACGTCCAGATCAGACTACATCCATTCGCACAGAGCATGATAACGTCCAAATCAGCTTCATCCATTCCCGCAGAGCATTCATGTGCCAACCATGAAAGCGTCCAGATCAGACCCCATCCGTACCCGCAGAGCAACCATGGGCCAACCATGATTACGTCCAGATCAGAGTCCATCCACGGTGGGACACGGAAGGCCGTATGTAGCATCTAGGTAGCATGTAGGGACTCATGTCTGTGTGCTGCCATCGCACTCTACAATGGTACTGAGCCACACCTGCGGCCGCTGACCGACTGTAGCATACGGATGGCATTAGTACTGGCACATCTTACAATCAGAGGCATGTTACGTAGTAGAACATACGTAGAGGGCAATGCCCAGCATCGAAGTAGCATAAACAGTTTGGTCGCAGCTTGTCCAAGCACGTAGCACTAACGTTTCAATGAGGGCTAATAAGGCCGTGGGTCAAAACCCCGTGTTGTCGCGGGGCCCCCCCCCTCTGTTACAAACTAGTAGCAGAAGTAGTCGTAGTAGTAGTAGTAGTAGTAGTAGTAGTAGTAGTAGTAGTAGTAGTAGTAGTAGTAGTAGTAGCAGTCGTAGTGGTGGTGGTAGTAGTAGCAGTAGCAGTAGTGGTAGTAGTAGGAGTAGTAGCAGAAGTCGCAGGAGGAAGAAGTAGCAATAGCGGTAGCAGGAGCAGGAGTGCACCAGCACCAGTAGCATTTGGGCAAAGGGGCATGGGCAAGTGGGAATGGGTGGGTTTGGGACTTGGCGAATTTGGGTCATTTCGATTCTGGATGGGGAAAGGCTCAAAATGATACCTGCGAGTCTCTCCAAAACTACAACATAGGTGGCCGCCTTGTCTGGTCAGTATCCAGCCGCCCAGTAGTGCAGTACTTGGCAGTAGTGCAGTGATGACCAGTAATGCAGTAACTGGCAGTAGTGAGTGGCAGTGCAGCAATTGGCAGTTGTGCAGTGATGACCAGTAGTGCAGTAATTGGCAGTAGTGCAGTAGTGACCAGTAGTGCAGTAATTGGCAGTAGTGCAGTATTGACTAGTAGTGCGGTAATTGGCAGTAGTGCAGCAGTTGGCAGTAGTGTGGTAATTGGCAGTAGTGCACTAAGTGGCAGTAGTGCAGCAATGACCAGAAGTGCAGTACTTGGCAGTCTTGTCGAATTTCAAGTTGGCTGTCTCATGGTCCTCGTCTTGAAGGATGTGGGCTTGCTTCAACTTCTGTAGCATCCCAGCAGCTTTTCGTTCCTGAAACATGGCTCGCATTTTTTCCAATTGCCCTGGGGGCACGGCAATTGGTTTATGAGTTGCAACACAAGCGTAGCGGAAGGTCCCACCAGCCGGGGATTCACGTATGTAGGTTGCAGTTCGCGCTTGCCAAAATTTGAGGAGGCAAGGTATTGAGGGGAAGAGTTCCAATTGGCCAAATGGTCGTCTCAGTCTCAGCCCTTTGGGACGAAGCATCCAAGAGTCTGGTCCTCTTGGCATGTGCGTGGCAAGCGCCTCTCTACTTGCCATCAGAGTCAGCGGTTTGTCCCCGTCTTTAACCCTGAGCGGCGAGGCCCATAAAGCAGCGGCTTGTGCGATCTCCTCAATCACAGTCCCGTGTGTGTCTAACACCACGCCGCCAGCTTGCACGTCCCTCTTGATCTTCGCATTGGCACCCTCTGCGCACTGTTGCGTAGGAGGGTGTCCTGGCATCAACCGGAAAGCAACTCCATGCCACCACGAAGCATCGTAGACCTCTGACTCCAAGCCGGATTCTTTTGGCGGTGGCCTCTTGCGGAAGTAGGTCTCCAGCAAGTATTCCGCAAATCGCTGCTCGTTCCAAATACTGGTTATGCGCTTCAGCGTACTGTCCGTGATCAGATGGAACATTAGCTGCGTCGGCAGGAGTGCCAGGTTCACAAGCAAGTTGAGCCTGGGCAAAAGCGCATTAGTACAGGAGCGTATAAAAAACAAACACGTAGTCCCGTAACCCAAAACCCTAAACTGTAGAGTTGGAACGTGACACCTTGCCACTCAAAAAACAAAAACGCTCCTGCACTCCCAGCAACACTGCCCAGATAGGCCGGCTGTCCAGGAATGGAGGCGGCTTTGCATTCTCAACAGTCGCTTGTCTTCGTCGGGCTTTGCGTTTAGCCCTGGCACGGGCTTGATGCTTTGCTCCCGCACTGCGCTGCGGCTCAGCCCAACGTTGTCTACGGCCTTTCCTGTGATTCTGCAGAATAGCCCTCCTCATGTGCTCAAGATCTTGTGTCACATGCAGCGAATTTCCAAAGACATTCTTGGCGGCAGCTGCAGACCCGACAAAGTGATCCACGTTCAGCTGCGAGGGCATGCACATTCCCCGCCGTTGCAGCTCATTGCGCAAAGCTGTAAAAATCTTTTCATAGCTCAGGGTTGTCTCAACCGGAGAACAGGCAATGACCAGCGGCCAGAACGATCGACGCCAGCGACCTTTCAGCCGCCTGTGTACCACTGCACAAACCACAGCATACTTGAATCCCATCACGCACATAGAGTGTGTGAAGTCGGCACACATTGCCCATTTGGAGTTGTGCTCCCCGGCGGCCTCGCTGAGCAAGCTCTGAAGGGCATTGAGCATGAGAGGCAGGAAGGCTATGTATGTGAATGCTTCCATGCATATATCCTGGATGAACAGAGGGCCCGAGTCCGGGTCTTGAAACTTCTCTGCAACTTGCTGAATGTCCTCCCAAGATTCTCGAAACTGTTTCGTGCTCTTCTCATTTTCCACAGTCCTCCTATGCTTCAGAATGGCACGAATATCCTCCCTGCCAATGCGATCCCCGCCTATTCTCACCATTCTGCGGGCCACGTTGGAAGGTGTCACAGCGAAGTTCCGCTCCAACAGCCAGTCTGCAATCTTGTGCACTCGCAACCTGTCCGAGTCACTTGGCCGAAGATCTTCACATGACGTCTTGCCGGCTTTCCGCCGTAGTGGACCATTGCACTCCGAAGCCTTGGAAACCTCAAGCCGGAAAAAGGTTTTGCTGACATGCCATCCACCAGAGAACTGGTACACAGACCCACGATTCTCGTAACAACCTTCATGTAAGGTGCACCGGGCTGTCGTGCACCACCGCTCATTCGCTAGGTAACGGGGCGTTGAAAAATATGCAAGCTTGATATCGTGCGATTTTGCCCACTGCCGCGCAAGGAATCGAAGTTGATCGGTCTCAGGCTGGTCTGGGACTTTGTCTTTCGAAAAGACTTCCTCCGTCACGACTGCAAACTCGAGCTTGCGACGGCCTTCTTGGACTGCTTGGCCTTCTTGGACCACTTGGCCTTCTCGGCCTTCTTGGCCCAACTCGCTTTCTCGGCCCTCTTGGACCACTTGGCCCACTTGGCCCAACTCGCCTTCTCGGCCCTCTTGGACCACTTGGCCTTCTCGGCCCTCCATAGGGGCCTACTCGCTTTCTTGGCCCCCCATAGGGGCCTACTCGCTTTCTAGCCCCCCATAGGGGCCTGCTTCATTGACGGATTCGGGCCAAAAAGCCCTGTGGTGCGGCACAGCAGAGCTCACACGGAAGCAGAAGCACTCAGTCACTCACGCAAAACTCAGTCACTCACTGATTAGATACCTGTCATGGTTCGCAAACTTCTGTTGTAGTTCCTCAACAGCAGATCGTGGTTCGCACCACTGCTGCCCTCAAACCACCACGCTGAGCCGCAAAAATCTGAGAAATCCCTGAAACCCTAAACCGCACAAACCCGAGACATCCTCTAGAGTCTAAATTATACAATTCTGAGACTTCAAACCCAGCACTGATCCATACATAACCCCCTGCCCCCTCCACAAACCCTAAACACCGTACGACGGAATTTGACAGATTCTTTCTAGAACACCAAGAGAAGTAAGCTATTCTGGAACCTTTGCAAAAGGGCTTGAGAAGGTCCCAAACCCGAAGTCATAAACCATGAGCCGCCTAACAAATCCTGTAAACCCGCTGTACTGGCCAACGAGCACATGCACATTCATCAACATCTCAATATTTCGACTTCAATCCCGAACCCTAGACCCCGTGATGCTAAAAGGAATCAATGCACAGCCCTTGAACAATGCTAGAACCCTAAACCCTGTGATCCTGAACCCTAGAACCCAGATCCCTAAGATCCTAAACCCTAAGATCCTGAACCCTAGACCCAAAACCCCAAAACCCACCCCCCCCCCAAAAAAAAAATCTCTCGTCGCCAAGGTGCGGAGCCCTCATCGGCGCTCGGCCGTGGCGGTGGGCTTCCAAGTTGGCTCTCGTCGAGGACCACAGGACCTGGGCTTGGCTACGGTTTAGGGCTCGGGCTTAGGGTGTACCTTGACCCTGAATAGCCTACCTTCTTTTAGGGCTCCCTTTTATGATTTCCTTATATAAGTCCTTAAACGGTAGGTTATGCGGGGTTAAGGAAAGTTCTAGGATTTAGGGCTTCGGGCTATGTATTTGCGACTTTCTCGCGTATCGGATATAAGGTCCCAGTTCTGCCTTTGCGTTCCTTAAGGGTCTAATGCCGCCTCACACTCACAGGCAATGCACATAAAGACGAAACCATGAACCAGAATCCAACAGCTCCGAAACCTTTCGCCGGCTCGACTGCAGGCTAGTTGGATTATAGGAGCATTCTGGCCATTATGGGTTCCGCTGCGTGGTTGTTTAAGGGTTTCCTTAAGATACTATGAGGCCTAAGCAAAGGGGCCTTCATAATTAGACTGGGGGTGCGCAGTAATCTAATTTACTTATTATACTATCGAAGTCTAAGGAATCCTCTGTATCTGTATCTGTATATGTGTATATGTATACATGTATACATATCATGTATGTATGCATGCATGCATGCATGTAAATATGTGTGTATGTACAGATAGATAGAAAACCCTCCATGAGACTTTGAGCACCTGGGCACCATAAACATTACCGGTTGGCGTTGCCAAGATGCATCAGCACAAGGCCGGCCCACGTTGCTGTGACCCCTACGACTGCCCCATGCATCCTAAGGTTCTCCAAACTTATAGCCTAGAGCCGACCTTCGCACATACTTCTTCGCAATCCGAGTAGGCTTGTAATATGAACTCTTTGCCGGACACATTTCTAACAAAGCAGCTGTGAGACCAAACCCTCAAACATGGTAGGCCTTTACCCCTCACATACTCACAGGGCAAATACCCACCCCCGCCCAACCCCACCCCCACCCGAAATGGCAGGCACTTCGGGCCGTAGCTCTCAAATGCGACAAACCCTTAAGGCCCTACAGAGCTGAAATCATAACACATTCCCAAACCCCTCAAAGCTTGTGATTAGCAGTACTGCCAGTAGGTTGGGTACTACTGCTGATGGACAAAATCCTGCATGACCCATAATAAGGTATATACCATAGTTCCCATAGTTTAGAGTCCTTAGGGTCATGCAGGATTTTGTCCATCAGCAGTATCCTACTCATTCTGATTGTTCTAAGGACCTCTGCCTCTCCTTAGCTCTGCCAAAGTTGCGCTGGCTCTGCTCCTTGTGGAACTCAAGCGGGTTGAGGAGCGCCAAGGACATGAGGTTGATGTTCCTTGGGCTCAGAGTTCCAAGCTTCGAGTGGAGCCTAGGTAGCCGAAGAGCCTATAAGCGCTCTTGGCAAACAGCCTGCACTAATTCTACTCGAGTTCTACGAAGCTGTACAAGGGCTCTTCTAGCCCTCTACATTCGGGGTTCCCTTGGCTGTTTACGGCTTCTTTCAGGGCAGTATGAGCACTTTTCTCATCGTGGAGCTTTAGGGCCTCTGCTACTCTAAAGAGCTTGTGGAGCTACGGTTGATGATATAAATCCTGCATTAACCATAATAAGGAATATAGCATAATTCCCATAGTTTAGGGTCCTTATAATGCAGGATTTATATCATCAACAGTATGGATACAGACAAGGAATAAACTGAGTAGACCTTAAATGAGGGAGAGCGTCTTTCCATGATTCGAAGGAGCTGCAATCAATGGGCACTACGATATGCCCCAAAGCCCAGACCCCAGGCGCAAAACCCAGCAAGCCCTCCACTGCACCCCGACCCCCAAACCGTGCATGGAACCTGCTGAACAGACCCTTGCTGGATTAGAGCCTCTGCTTCCAAAGGGTCATGTGCGAGGACAGCTTCGTTATGCACGGCCCGCCCAACCCAATGCCATATGATGCCTTGAACGCATAAATCTTGCACCTTGGTCCCCTGCCATCCCCGTACAAACAAGCGCTCCCTGTTCCTCGTTTTCATATTCCATAGAAAAGTCTCAACATATGTAGGAAACAGCACTCCCCTAGACACTATATCCTAAACTGCGCTAAACACCGTCCCACACCCTAGGCGAGACCCCATAACAGTAGACCCGAAACCCTGTACGTATGCTGCACCCTAAACCCAAACGCTGTGCCCTAAACCCCAAACCCTGTAATTACCCTAAACCCTACAACCTTCCCCAAGGGTCCAAAGGATCCAACAATTAGGTACTTGGGTTTCGGATAGCAGTTGTGTAGGTTACTACGGCTGATGGACAAAATCCTGCATGACCCTAAGGACTTTAAACTATGGGAACTACGGTATATTCCTTGGTCATGCAGGATTTTGTCCATCAGCAGTATTTTGGGGAGTACATGATAATTAGGACTTGGATGTTGGGGTTCCCTGCAGGCCTATGACACAGAGACTCCAATATCCCTGCATTAAGAGATATTCTTTGAATCATGTTGGGATCCTACTATATGTAATTTAGGGTTTATAGCTTAAACAAGGGATTTTGGAGTCCCTGCAGACGCAATGTTTTCCTAAACCCAAAACCCTATATATAAGCCCTAAGCCCTAAATAGGAAGCAATGTTTTCCTCCGAGTTGCGGTGTTCCGGTCGGCTCACTCGGCTGGATGAACTGCTCCTGTTTGAAGCATTCGTTTAGGGTTTATAGGGCTTAGGATTTCAGTGGATAGGGCGAGGGGTCTACGGCTAAGGATTTCGGTGGTTAGGGTTAGGGCCAGGGGTGTAGGGTTTAGGGTTTAGGGGCGAGGGACTGGTTCTCAGAGTTCACGGTGTTAGGCCTTCAGGGGTTCAGGGTTTAGGGTTCAGAGTTGATTCGTTTTCATAGCTTCGGGCTTGGATTTCTGACTATGGTGATCTTACTACTCCAGGCTTCCGAGGCTACATTCAGTTCGAGTTCAAAACGGGGGTCCAGGTTCCGGGTGTCGGCGTCAGGGGTTTAGGGATGGAGTCTGGGGTTTGGCGCCGGGGGATTCAGGAGGAGAGCCTGGCTAGAACTTACCTGTCGCCGCACAGAAGATCGTCTGCGATTTCGGAAAGTTTTGTCTCTGTGCTTTCCATGGGGACCATGATCCGCAGTAACCCTACGAAGAGAAAGGGCTCCCTTGATGGAATCGGCTAGTGTTACAAGGAACCTATGGCCCACAGAAACGGAACACGGGCCCGCTGGGAGACCTAGGGGATCCTAGAGAGCCCCATACCCCTTAATTAAGGAATATGGCTTAAGTTATATAGGGCTTCTTTCTATGATTTAAGCTATATTCCGTAATCAGGGGGTATTGTCTCTCTGGGATTGTGCTCGGAGGACTCGCTGCTTCAAGTTCCTTGTGGCCCAAGGGTCCATGTACTCAAGTAAGGGCTCCTTTAACCATACTGAACTTAGAACCCTAGCGAAAATTACAATTTCAGCTGTTTCTTAGGGATTATAATGAGCAAAAATTAAGAATTCTTTCTAAGTACCCCTAAGTTAAGGGTTCCTGTAAAAGTTCTATAAGGGTTTAGGCTTAAGGGTCCATGTACCCAATATACTGTTTGGGTACGTGGACCCTCGTGACCTGTGACCTCCTCTCTCAAAGAGGTCCTGAAACAGGAACCTGGTTCGACACTTCTCAAATGCTTATGAATACTCTACGACAGAAAACAGGGAGCCGCATCCCCGAACCCCAAACCTTGTTCAAGCCCTAGTCCCAACCAACATCTCCAAAGGGACCCACCATCAACACCATTAGCAAAGAGCCATTCATTTTCTAGTCATTTGTCTGGCTTCGCTTTAGTTGGAACTGATGCCTATGGGTCTGACTCGTACTGCTTTTGCTGAAGTCATAAGTGTCGCTGTCTCTGCCGATGCTACTGATGCCGCTGGCAGTAACCATGTCGTTCTTTCCAATACTACGGTTTCTTGTGCAAACTTGAACTCTACAAACAATAAGGCGACCCTCTGCCTATCTTCTTGACCACAGAGCCTTCATTCGCTGCACCAGCGTGGCACGGTTGGGATCCACGACGCTGAGGTCGAACACGATCTTGTAGAACTCCTCTCTTCGGGTGTTGTGAACATGGGGCCTTGGGTTCCTGGTTTAGGCTTCGCGATCTATTTGGGGTTCAGGGTTGGGGTTTGGAGTTAAAGTTTAGGGTTTAGGGTTTAGGATTTGTCACGGTCTGAAAGATCTCTTACGGCGCTCAGGGGGGGCATCTATCATATATGTATTCCTGTGAAGCTGTGGCGTTTATCAGCGTTACTCGGCCTTGCCAGTGGGATGAAAGTGTATGTAATCTGTACCGGTGCCGGGTGTGCAATGTCTTATTCGGAACTTCCTGGGCGCCAGACACAGGATCTAAGGCTGTAAGATCGGGGTTTCAGATATCTAAGGCTTAGGCTTAAGGCTTGAAGTGAGTCAGAACTGGTGACCTTTAGCATACCTTTAGCCCTGCAGCTTGCAGTGGTGACATAAAGTGAGTTTATGGTAGGAACCTGGTAGACAAGGATTTCCTCGGAACACTGGTGGGTGTATGGTCGTTGTACTGTTGCGCGTTCGTGCGAGCTTTCGAAGATGTCTCAGGTTTCTGAAGTTCTTGATGAACTCTCCTAGGCAGGGCTGACTCACGTGTACAGTAGTGGCTGACCGGGTGCAAACTACATTATTTCAGAAAGGGGAAAGCATGTTGTACTGCAAACAGTGGCACCCCCTGAAAAGCACTCTTGTTGCGCCAACCTGCTGTACAAGAGCCCGTGTATGGCTTCGTGTGTCGTTTGGCCCCGTGGCGAACCCGACAGCCCCTACACCCGAAAACTCCGAAAACTCAAGCCCATAAACTCTCAAAGCCCGGGAGTTCCGCTGAAGTTAAAGCTCTGGGCTACGGCTAAGGCTTGGACTACCACAGGTTCAGGGACTTCAAGTTTATTTAGGAACTCGAATGCTGCCCGGGAACTCTAACCCCTGGACCCGTGCTTCTAGACATACCTGTTGCATGGTGTCCTGCCGGCAGATGACAGCAGCTTCCTTGTGAGGGCTTGCTAAACTCTGCATGTGCCTATCGCACTTCGGGCTTGTAAGTCTTCGTATGCCCTTGAAACAATCTAAAAACACAGGTGACCAATCAAAAGTGCTGCCACTTCGCTCCTCAACTTATCTGCAAGCTTTCGACCTTGAACCATCAACCACGAACTCTCCACCCTGAACAATCAACCACGAACTCGCCAACCGGAACAGCCAAGACCATAGCAACATAACCCGTTCACTCTGAAGAAGCAAGATCCATAAACATAAACTAGGCTGACAGCTACATCAAGAAGAGAAACCAGTGGTGTTGGCAATCAACTGGTGGCATCCAACAAGTCAAGGTAGCATGCCGTACTAGCACCGATACTGATGTATGTGCAAGTATTATTTGTGGCTGTTGTGCTCGCCGGGGTTTCTTTTTGAGCCGCCAGCACAAAAAATCTGCTGCATAAGCACCAGCAGCCACTGTGGCGGCAATGATGGGTGCAAAAATGATTTTGACAGTAGTGGCCGTGTTCAAAGATCCCGAAGGCCATACAGCCGGCAAAGCCCGATCAGGCACCACCCCCAATGACCCTAAAACCCTATAACTTCCTAAATCTATCCATCCCCTAGTCTGCCAAGTCTCTCCAATACCCATGTGCACCAAAACTACCAAACACCCGAAATCCTGGAAAAGCTCCTAAGTCCCTTTGATCCTAAGCCGATCAAATCCATGGGCCAGGAATCCCAAACGATTGATGTTCTAAATCCTGCATTACCCATAATAAGGAATATACCCACAATTCCCATAGTTTAGGGTCCTTAAGGTAATGCAGGATTTTTACCATCAATCTAGACCCTAAACCCTTAAAGGAACCCCTTATAGATCCCTTTAAAGGAACCTAGGGATTTATATCATCAACCGAAAGCACCCTAATGTCCCCGCAAAAAGCTCTTAGCATCTGAGGCCCAAGGCTGAACAGTCGGAGTAGCGTAACCCGACCCCCATAACCCCAAAACCCTTGGGGATCCTTTAAGGGGGTTTAAGGTTTAGGGGATCCTTTAAGTATGGGTTACTATAAGGGTTACTATAATCAGGGCTCTATAAGGGTCTACCTATAGTCTCCATTGTAGGTCCTTTTTTTGGTGAACCGGCTTTATGGTTAGGATCCTATAATAGAGATTTTGGTCCCCAAAACCCTAGACCCTACATCCCCGCTTCAATCCTGAGCACATCTACCTAGACCCTAGATCCCTGTTTCTGAGCACTAATACCCTAAACCCTAAACCCTATACCTGTTTATTAGGATCTCCGGACTTTTCGGGAAAGGATTAGTCAGCCAGGTCTCTGCAAAGGGAGCCTTCACAGAGCTCGCCATGGTTTGCAAGACCTGCAGAACTGGCAAGAACTTTGGGGATTGGTGAGGTTGCTTTGGGGTTTGGGCTACCATAGGATTCTCAAACGGATTTTATTATAAGTTTTTTATAAACTGAACTTGCCAGGTTGCTGTGGGTTACTTTTGGAGCTACTTACTTCAAACTTGCCAAGAAGTCGGGGTCAGCGACTAAACCTTTCCTAGAATCGAACAAGCTTGTCCAAACCAAGAACATCAGCAAATCACGACCAAAACCTAAACATCGACACTTCTCAAACCTTAAACCCTAAAGCGAAAGCAAGGACCCTTCAAAGAGCCCCCTCCACCTCGGGATCTCCACACCAGACGCGGAGGAGGCTCCTGAGCTTCTGTAACATGCCCTACAAGGCCAAATCCTCAGGGCACACGTACCTTTAAGGGGGTTCCTTTAAGGGCTCCTGTAAGGGATCCTTAAGGGGTTCCTTTAAGGGATCCCCAGCAGTTCTAATTGAGGGTTACTGTAGGGGTTCGATAAGACTTTAGTGTTCATGTTCCCATTCAAACCGTACATACTTTGGCCTTTAAAGTAGTCCCGATATAATTAAAGGAGGGTTGCTTAAAAATGGAACTGGCGTGCGACAGGTATTGCCGACTCTCGGCTACAGCACGCCCAGGTTGTATTCGAAGAGCCTTTAAGAAGAAGCGGATGATCCTGCAATGCCATGTGCTCCATACACCGATCGTCATACCCACCATGCACCATGCCTTATTCAGAAAGGATGCCCTCCCCCAGCAGTCGAACCACAGACCCTAGACCTCCAACAACGGTTTTGGCCTTTGGGTGCACAGTTTTCTTCTGTCATGGCCAAATGCTCGGAATCCTGAACCTCACATTACATCACGGGCTGAGTCGCAACCCGTCGTAGCCGCAGGCTGAGCGAGCCTGTGAATCGCAGTTGCTTTTCGGACAAAGATTTCAGGTTTCCTGAACTACGGGGCGCCGGGGGTTGGGAGGTGGGGGCTGGGGGATTCTGGGGAGGGTTTTGCTGACACAAGTCGCAGCAACGAAGCAGTCCCTTCAGTTGCAAGTGCAACCTTACCTATAGTCTCCATTGTAGTTCATTTTTTTGGTTAACCGGCTTTATGGTTAGGATCCTATACTAGAGATTTTGGTTAACCAAAAAGGGAACTACAATGGAGACTATAGGTACTTCACACAGTGTATGTAGTCAAGTCACTCCCTAAACCTTAAACCCTAAATCCTAAACCGCGTGCCGAAGGTTGGGACTCTAGGAGAGCCCCGAGTTCTGGGGCAGATCGTACAGTTCAGGGCCCATCTCGGCCCTACAAAACCCACTTTTGTGGTATTTTCCCAAGAGGGTTAGGGCAGGGCTCGTGAAGCCTTATAAGGGATCCTCTAGAGGTAGTCTAAGGCCGAGGGATACATTTAAAAGGTATATGCATGTACCCTTCGGGATGTTGCATATGGCCCAGCAAAACAATTGCTAGATACACAACCCCAAAGGGTCCAAAGTACCGTTATAGTAGAATGTAGGGTTTCATTATTAGGAATTACTATTATGGTTTGGGGAAGTATCCCCCATAACAGTACCAAGGACCCTTTGGGAACAAGGCTCATCCTTGGTCCAAGTAAGCAGGTCCGGCTTGAGTTTAGCTTCGCTGCTCGGCCTATAGTCTCCATTCTACGTCCTTCTTTTGGCTAACCAAGTTTATAGTATAGGATCCTAACCATAAAACCTGCTAACAACAAAGGTAACTACAATGGAGACTATAGGTAGCTTTCAAGACTGGAACCCGAAGGCTCTAAGGACTCATATATTAAGGCTTTCGGGCCCAAAGACCATGCTATATAAGGCTTTTGGGCCATTTTGAGTCTTCGGGGAAGAGTGAAGGATCCCCAAGGCTCTGATGTTAAAGCGTCGCTGCCCTGAGCACTAAACTCCCCAAGCCCGAACTCTCTCTCCCAGAAGCCCGAAATTGAGCACTATAGCGGAATAGTCTAAACCTCCGACGACTAAACCCCTTTTCCTCACTGGCTTTAAGATGGGATCAACTGGGCTGCAAAATCAACGCTAACTGCTAGGTCCCGCACGGTCTGTGAGGTCAGCTCCCAAAACAGGGGCCCTGCATGTCAAGCCCCCATAACGACAGGCACATAAACAGGCAAAGCTGTATAAAGCCCTAGAAAACCAGAGTCCAACCTGTACGCTAAACCTCCCTAAACCCTAAAACCTTTCACAGCCGACTCGATAATTGCAGCCTTCTCTCGGCCGGCAACCGACAGGAACTGCTGGTACTTGTTCAACAAATCCTCCTTGGTTCGGGGCTTATCTTACCTTTGGTTAGCAGGGAATGGAAGACCTGTAGTAATCGTAGCTAAAATTTTACCCTATTCCTCATTCCCTACTAACCAAAGGTAAGTTTATGGCGGGAAGTACGAACTTGCTGCCGAAGGTTAGGATGTCGAGTAGAGGTCAAGAGAAAGCGGCGGTTCTAAAGTTCAAACACGTTAGGCAATCCTGAACCCCGAAGCGCATCAGCAGGTTCTCCTGGTTGCAGTTGGGTAAAACGGGGCTTAGAGTTTAGGCTTTCGTGAGCATTTGGGGCCGGTGTAGTATATAGTGGCGCACCATCAGAGCACGACTGTACGGTGCTGCGAATGCATGCATCAAAAACACACAGCGGAGGTCATGCCAAAAACATCATCAAGTAGGCTATTTTCAGCTAAATACAGGCAAAGCTTCCATGAGCAAGCCTCTTGAGCAGGCTCAGATGCTGAACAGTCTCTCTGCCTGCGTTTAAAATGAGATTGCTTGCTCAGCAGGAACCCAGTCAGTACCCTTATCGCCTTGTCAATAGATGCCTGAACAGTGGCATTTCGGCATATTCGGATAAGCTTCATGAGAGTTTTCAAGCAGAGTACAAGTCTGAATCTGTGTCTGATGGACTATGGTTATGCTCCTAAACCCTAAACCATCTTTCTCAGATAAGCTTACCCCCAATCTGGGCTAAAACACTCATGCTCATCTGCATCGCCATGCCTTGGGACTTGCTTGACGTCTGCTCTTCGTTGCATAGAACATTTGTTGTAGCCACGGAAAGTCTAAACTTAAATAAACAACAGGGGCTCTGCGCCCCAAGTTGGCCCTAAGTCGAGATGACAAGTTCAAGAATGCCAGATCAGGTGACATCTCTGTGCTGGATGAGAAACCCAAGGCCCAGGGACGCCCAAACCTGCACCCCCAAGCCGAAAGCAGACAAGGACAACTATTATCCGGAAAAAGACAAACACTTCAAAACCCTCAACCCTTAACCCTTATAACCCTTAAACCTCATTCGCAGGAGAAGCTCGCGATAGCTGTATTCGAGAGCTGTCAGAGCAGCCCCGCTGCCTCCCGGGCAAGATCTTGAATGGCAATCCGTGGGCATTTTTATACGGCGTCTCTCCACAGGGGGGTCTCCATCTGGAGGGAAACGGGTTAGCAGGTGGATACAATTTTCTGATAGGCCTGCACCATTTTGAACTCTGCTCGTAAGCGTCCTGCCTGTGTAGCGCACCCGTCCTCTAAGAAGGCTTTAAGGTTGGTCGAGGGTTCACGATTTCATGGCTCTGGCTTAGTGTGCCCGAGGGTTTAGGTTTAGGGCCTAGCAGGCGTCTAAGAGCGGTTAAGGTACTGTAATCCTGGACCCTAAGGAACCTGCGTTTTTGGTTCCCTAGTATGAGTTCTTTTTATAAGTTCTTAAAAAGGTAGGTTATTTGGGGTTAAGGATGAACTAGGTTCAGGATGTAAGAGTTGAAGGTTAGGCACCAAAGATGTGCCTGTCAAGGACTACGGTGTTCCAAACCGATGGATCACCCATACCACTGGCTTGGCTGCTTGAGATTTGACACTTTTGTCAGACTTATGGACAGGGCACAAATCCGTCAGCCCTACCGATCTGCCATGTTTCAACATAGCGCAGTCGAAGGTCAATGCCTTGAACGAAACAATCACTTGACCCCGACAATCCTGTCCCTGAACTCCAACTGCAGATTTTTGAACCTTTGAACCTGGACTGTTTTCCTTGGGTGCCTCGCTGCGCCAGGCGTTCGCGGAGCTGCTTCTGAGCTGAGGATGTGCGTTGTCAGTCGATTCCCAGCTAAGCCCTTATAAACCCTATATACACTCAGCTCGGGGTCTATAAGGGAGTTTCCGAAAATAGGGGACCATAATATAGTACTCTAAATAGTAGGATCCTTACTATAGGGGCCCCAAAACAAGGTTCCCCTAATTTTCGGAAACTCCCATAAGGCTTCAGAAAACAATAAGTCCAAGAAGTCTAAACCGGATCTTCAAGGCGGCTCCTCTCCGTCTGATGACGTCCAGAAGCCGTAGTACAGTTGATGGGAGTCTGGATCCTCATTGGGGCTAGGGCCCTAGGCGAAAAAGGTGCAAATCATCAGTCAGCAAAGTTGACGCACCATGCTAGGGGCCGGGGCAACCCGACTACTACAGCCCCAGTCCATTTTGGATGGCTTCTTCTGCTTTAGCTTGAAGCAAACATCTAACTTTGTCATTGAAGAACCCGACGAAAGATGTAAGCAACAAGCGGCCGAAACAAGGAAGTGCGCTTCTGACGTTCCCCATTTCCTGAAGCCCTCACCCTGCGTGCGCGGCTCGACCACCCCCCGGAGACAGCGCTGCAAAGGCTTTGTGATAGTTTGACACAGCGGATGAAACTGCATGATTTCCCTTTGCCTCGGTTTCGCACCCCTTACACAATACGTAGACTCACCCCAAATACCTAAAACTTCAAACACAAACTTGAAGCTTCAGCTCTTTAGAGTGCATCAGATATTCACGTCTCTTCGGGCTAGGAGGCCAAATGGGGTTAGGGTTTAGGGTTTAGGGTTTAAGATGAGGCTGCGGCACCTCCCCCTGCAAGCAGGCGTAGACGTACGGCAAGCCGAGGCGGCGAATGACGAACTGGCCAACGATTTTGTAAACCTCGAGACTGGCTACGAATGTTCAAAGGAACCGGAGACTTGGCAAGCATGGTCGTAAGCTACAAGGTAGCTTACCCTAAGGCCCCAAAGTAGTTCCTTTTTGGGATTACCTTATAGGATTCCATATACGAACCCCAAAAAGGAAAACTTTGGGGCCTGAGTTTATAGGTATAACCCCAATTGAGGTACTCATAATCTGACTGACCAGGTCGCCAGATCCTTTCAGGGAGGGCTGAGCCTCACAGTTTACAGACAAGGACCAGACAGATCTTGAGACAGACTGAGCAGAAATGTGAGCTCCAGATGCACACAAGTCTTGAACCAAGCTTAGTTTTGGGTCTGAGGCTTAGTTTACAATGCTGTGGGATATAGGGTACAAGAGAGCAGTGGAATGTCTTGCCGGAGCATCCTCTTGACAACGAGACTCCTTCGCCAATAAAAGTAGGCCGATACCCTGAAACCTGTAAGCTGACTCACAACAATCCTAAACCTTCCACGTCTTAAACAAACACGAAACCCAACCTGCATCTCAAAAATCGATCAAGAAATTTGGGAGCCACAGGTAAGCCCTGCACATCACAAATCCACAGCAGGTGCCACACCCCCGAACCCTAAACCGCGCCCTAAACCCCTAAACCCTAAACCCTAAACCCCCACATAAACCCTAAACCCTAAACCCCCCCTAAACCCTAAACCCTAAACCCTAAACCCCAAACGCTGAACCCTGGACATGGAACGAGTTGGTAGGTCGGCTCTTCCACTTGAGCGATCTCGCCGATCAAGGGCCGACCCAGGAAGACATGGAAAAATGCGGTCCTTGGAGCAGAGCCAGAACTCGAAGACTGCTGCTATCTTGATTCTCGTCGCAAGCTGCCAGACACCGACACAACCTGTGTACAGAGTCTTTTAGGGAAATGTGGGACTTTTGTAGAGCTTTGCAGATATTTTGAGCGTTGCAATCGCTGAGGGTTTCGGCTGTCGGGCTTCTCCGGGTCTCACGATCACTTGAAGCACACGAGCCCTTTATCGTTTTCAGTTTTGTCAGGGTACGCTGAAAATGTTCCTCCCAGTACCCAACACACACATTCAACTCTCTCGCCGCCCCGTCTCCGGCCCCTCCGGCCACAGAGGAGAAGAACAACAGACTCACTAACCAGTCCATTGAAATCTCGACCCCTGACTAACTAGTCCCTGGGGATCTAGAGCCGGCCGAAGCCACCTAAATCCCCAACCTCAAACCCCTAAAGCCCCTCAACTTAAGTTCTCTGAAACACAGGCCCTTAGCCCCAAACTGCAACCATGTCTCAGGCAGTACCCCACGATGAGCTCGCCAGACACAGCCTTCGTCTTCCGGGCAGGACGGATGACATCAGCCGTAAGTCCCCGAAACTTTCGAGAATACGGTTCGGGCTTTAGGGTCTTGATTTAAGGCTTATGGCCACGGTTGAAGCTATGGCGTGGCGCCTCAGAATTAGGTTTTGCGATGATTGGAGTTCTAGGTTAAGGCTTGGCGTTTATAAGACATGAAAGGCTGGGGCAACCCGAAAGCCGAAAATGCAGGTTCTCGGGGGCCTGCAAGCCACCCCAGATGCCTCTTATGCTGCTGTACCCTTCGAATATTTCCGTATCCGTATAGTACCCTCAACCTTAATTCCTAAACCCTTAAACCGTAAACCCTTAAATTAAACCCTTAAACCCTAAATCCCTAACGCCTAAGCCCTTCTAGCCCTTATGGCTTCCCCAAAGGCTCCCTGTACCCATATAGTAGGTACTTAGGCCTTAAAGTACCCATAATATGGTGACCCTTTTAAGGCCTCAGTGCCTATATACTATATGGGTACATGCAGCCTTAGGGTTCGGAGGCCTGGAAGAATCAAACCCAAGGCTCCTTGAGTACTCCAGGGGCAGATTTGATCGCCCGGGACGCCTCCACAGGCAAGAGCTCAGAGGAGGCGCTTTTTTGGGGGGCATTGGAGATTTTGGATTTGGGGTTTAAGGTTATAGGTTTTGTGGTTTGAGGTGTTTAGAGATTTTGGTATAGTCTTAGGGCTTGAGGATTGGGCCTGCATTGGGCTGCAGGGGTTCGAGCGCTTGGAGCTGATAAGCCAGACCCGAAACTCCGAACCCCTGAACCCCTCATGAATTGCTTATAGAACATTCGCAGCTACAGTATTAGACCACGAGTACCTACTGTTAAGGGCACTGTAGACCTCTTCCAGGCTACTTGGGCGATACTGGTAGGGGGATAAACCCCCATAGAACCCTATAGAAACCCTCAAACAGGCCTGTGTTTCGTGAGTAAACCCTTGCAGAAGCCTGTAACTCCCTACACCGAAACTCTATCTCTGACTGCATTTTAGGGTTTAGGGTTTAGGGGTTTAGGGGTTGAGGGGTTTAGGGGTTTAGGGTTGAAAACCCTGACCCAAACCCTGCCAACACCAAATCCCCTGAGCTGATGCCTCAGCGACGCACTGGGAGGCTACGTCCAGGAAGAAGCCCGGGGCGCGGAACGCCTCGAGCCTCGAATACTTACAGGATCAGGGGGTTCCTTTAAGGGTTAGTATAGGGCTGCGAGGGCCTTGCAAACTTAAAGGACCAAGGGTTCCTTTAAGGGTTCCTTCAAGGCTTCCTTTAAGGGTTTCTGGGACTACCAGGGTTTAGGGTTCAGATTTCAATTCCCACTTATTAATAGGGCTAACTATGATTCTGTCTATGCCGCAATGAAGATGTTTATAACCCTGCCGCTCAGTCCCAAGATCTTGTAAGTGTGATTCGTGGAGGGTTCGTTCTGATTTAATGATTTACGGTTGGAAGTTTGGGGGTTTGGGGTGTGGGACTTGGGGTTCGTAGGTATTGGGGCCTTAAGGATCTCAAACCTTTCGATCTTGAAAAATTGGGATTCAAGATTTGGGAGTTGACATTTGTAGGGTCTAGGGTGGGGGGCCTAAGATTTGTAGGGTTTGCGGTTCGGGTTTGTGGAGGTTCGAGCGGCGATTTGGTAGAGTCGAGTTGTCTCTTCTGCATTTGCAAGGTTTTGTGCTTTCGGACACCACAAGGTAGGGTTGAAATCTCGATTTAAGGTGCAAGGGCTTCCAAGAATTCCAGGAACTCGAGTTTCCAAGTACGGCTTTATTGTAGTAGCTTAGTAGCGCATGCGCGCGAGTTTGCTCGTGGTTCACAGTCTAGTGTTGGCACAGACGCTTAGCTGATACTCCCAATGGCCTCATCTCGCAACAAGTCTCGTTTTGCAGTCACACCCCAAACTCCCAGAACTTCATAACGTCGGCAGAGGTCTCCGTTCGAAAATCTGCAGACATCCGAAGACACCCTACACAACCCTAAGAGACCCGTAAAACGCACACGCACACACACACACACAGACAGACACAGACACAGACACAGACACAGACACAGACACACACACGCAGACACACGCAGACACACACGCAGACACACACGCAGACACACACACACACACACAGACACACACAGACACACACACAGACACCCACACACACCCACACACACCCACACACACCCACCCACACACACCCACACACACCCACACACACCCACACACACCCACACACACCCACACACACCCACACACACACACACTCACACACACACACTCACACACTCACACACTCACACACTCACACACTCACACACTCACACACTCACACACTCACACACTCACACACTCACACACTCACACACTCACACACACACACACCCACCATCCCAGCAGGGCCTCTCCAGGAAGAGGTTCAAGGTCTCGAACTCGTAGTGCATGATGTCTGCGGCTTGTAGGATGTGATTGACCTGCGGCTGTCGGGGAGATTTCAGGGCTTTCAGGGGCTTTGCGTTTAGGGGATTGGGGGGTTTAGGGCTTTTGGGGTTCAGGATTTAGGCCTCATGGGTTCAGGGGTTTGAGGCCTTTTGAGCTCAGATGGGTTTAGGACTGGGGTCGAGGAGTGTCGAACACCCACTCGTATATCATCTTGCATACAGGCTCTTGCCGAGTAGCAGAGTACCTCAAAGTGTAGTTTGCCCTACGCAGGCAAGTGGAGAAATTTCTACCCCTTTTGAAAAGTGTGACACTTTTTAGTTCCGGAGGAGGCCCCAAGGCTCCCTTGCGTTAGGAGTCTATGGTGAAGAGGGTGCGGGGCTATGTGTATCGGAACGGCGCAGTACTGTAGGACTAGAACCTACCTTCAGATTGGTTTGCAACGGTGTTCTTGTGGCTTCTCTTACCCCAAGAAACTCACGTAAAAGCATTCTGAAAAAGACCTCGGCGAAGCATCTGAGTCCGCCACAACCCGAATTCCCTAAAACCTCGAACTCCATGCACATCCTTCCCTGAGAAAGTAGAGCGGCCTAGATCGCTATATACGCCCCAGGGATTCATTGCCATACCAGGTGAGTATTGCTTCCTGTTGAGCAACCTAAGCTTATACCCAGAACACGCACGCACACACACACACACACACAGCCATGCTCCCAAGGAGCCTCAAATTCCCCCAACAGCCCGACCATAAGCCCCACTCGCTATTGTAGCCACTTCCGTAAACAAACACTATAATTAGAGCCCTTCTAGCATCCCATACCCTACAGTACCTCAAATGAAACAAAGGACATGGCGGAGCGGGAACGGCCTCCTCAGCGCGAGTGGTCTCCATTACGTTGTGCAGCCTCCGGAATAGCATGATTCTACATACAGTTAAGCCAGGTAGGATAGGAACTACAGCCAGATGCAGTTTGCCTTGTAATTGGTAACACAGACCCTGGTTTCAATACTCTATCGGATTATGAGCTTGAACTTTTCTAGGCTCCGGGGCTTAGCAGCTTTTATAGTACCCCCCTGTAGTCTCCATGTCATTATACTCGTACTCATGCGACCAATACGAATAAAAGAAATAATTATCCCTCCTTGTGGCTTTGTGCTCCCTGAATCACTACATTCCCTGGGCACCAACATAGCCCAAAAGCCTTGTATAGTATGGTCTTTGGGCCCAAAAGCCTTAATGGCCTTCATATATATATATATATAAATATGAGTCCGGGATTGGTGTTCAGGCTCTCCGTGCTTTCGGGGGGGGGGGGGGCGGCTCCGGGCTGATCGCCTCGTCAGAAGGACGTCGCGGAGGCATTCGCGGAAGTCGAAGGACCTGGAAGCGTCCCGGCCCATTGTCATTACAGCCCTTACCTGGAGGCTCCAAAGTAATTCCTTTTTGGGGTTCATATATAGAATCCTATAAGGTAATCCCAAAAAGGAACTACTATGGAGCCTATGGGTATAGTATAATTCATTTAGTATTTTTTGCGTATTTATATGCCGATTTTCTTGCTGTCAGACAAAATAATGAAGTGGTAGAGCTATAGCCCGTGGAGATTGAGCCTCCCTTAGGAAAACAGTACCGATGGTTATGCTAGGCTGTAGGGAAGAGGCTCCCTTTCTGCTTTAAGCGCTCCACGAAAGGTTGTGTAGCAGAACTATACTGTCTTATGTTCCTGATTGCGAGCTCTCACAGGTCAGCTGTGCTTGCAAAGCTCAGGTCCGTTATACTACAGCTACAGTAAGGAACCCTTATTAATTACCACAACATGCAAGCTGAAACTTGATTGAGCCGCGCTCTCAGTTCCGTCTTCCCAGCGCTGGTCAGACGAGAGCCGCTGTCAGAACCTTGCATGAAATTTGGGAGTTTCCGAAAATAGGGGACCCTAATATAGTACCCTGGATAGTAGGATCCTTAATATAAGGACCCCCAAATAAGGTACCCCTAATTTTCGGAAACTCCCATTTGGGTTTACCTAAGTTCCACAAAAATCTGTGAAATCATGGCCCAGCACCTACAAAAGGCGATTATGCTGCATACTATTCTAGGATACCCAGTAACCTAAGTATAAAAAGGCCTCTCTTTGTGGTATTGGGTAACTTTATAAGGAACCTAGGACTACAAAAAGGGAATAAGGGTACTACTGGGCATCCTAGTATTGGGGTCCACCGAGGGCTCAGGCTTTGCGGTTTAGCCGGCTGAGATCTCTAGGAGTTGTCGGGCTCACTGTTTTGAGTTTCCCCGCCATGAATTCGACATCAGTTCTAGGCATGTATGTGACTTCACTGCCGCGCGACCACGTTGCGTTTATTCCCTGCTGATCCAAAAACCTATTGTCTTTAAGGTTCTACCTAACACTTTGGGGTTCACCATGACCTACCATATTGCAGGTTTGTAGGCTACAGGTCGTGAATCACTGATGCAGACCTGTGATGAATATCTCACCCTCCTTGGCTGGTTGAAAAGGCATTGCAGCCTCCATCAATCAGGTGGAGTATCGGATCCCTTTAAATGCGGGGCCTTGCAAGATGTGCAACATCATCATCTCGAGTGAGGCATCATAGACGGCTAGCTTCAATCCAAGCGCTGGCTGCAAGCTGGCATCTTGCTGAAACGCAGAGCATGTGCAGCTTATCCCCCGGAAGGTTTCTGTGGAGTTTGCTGCCTTGGCCAATGCACATGGATCTGTCCATGAGCATCAGCCAAGGCAGCTGCCTCCTCTTCAGTAGCTCTCACCAGCTCTTATTTGGAAAGACGTCACTCAAAGCGTGGAGGCTGAAACTACAGAGTGGAAGGAAGAGGCTAGGGGGGTCGGGTTGCAGGGGAGTGGGGCGCACACACCAATCAACCAAGCACACTTCGGGGGTGGAGTGAGGGGGGCGTTCCACCCTGCCCTCTCTGAAGGTTCATGGCAAGCGCGGGACAAGCTGCCTGTCTTCACAGCAGACCGACGGCACTCCTCCTGAACCCAAACCAAAACCCCAATCAGAGAGAAAACGCTTACTCCAAGTGTCCATGTACCGAGACCCTTGTGACCCACAGTATATGAAATATGAGTACAGGAGCACCTCGGAATAAAATACACTCTACCTGTAGGACAATATTCTACGACTCTGTTAGGATACCTACTCTCTATAAAACAGACGCTAAGCATGTGTTTGATATTATAGGTACCCTAAGAAGGATACGATATGATCCTCGATCTAGGTAGTGCGGCCGAAGTACCCCACTTTGCGCGAACCACACCTTCGCGGAACTTGGAGTCTTGATTTTCCTTTAGGAGATCTTTCGACTAGGGTTGTTTCAGTTTTTCCTCAAAAGATGCTCTACGAAGTAGTAGGGCTTCGATTCATTGGGAACTTTGTGATTGAGCTTTGCAGAAGTATTCACGCCCCTCTGTTTCGGCTTCAGTGATGATGATGGCCCTGTCCGCGGGGCTTAGTTAATGGTACCTAAAGGATCACAGGACTTAGCAACTAGGGTGATAAGGACGGTAACCCTACTTGTGATTTCTTCCAGCCCCAATTAAAATTAAGGTACTTATAACTTAGTTGTTAAGTCCCAGGATCCTCCAAGTAACGATCGCGTCAGAGGAAAGTGGGATACTTGGGGAGTTTGGGATGTTGAAGGATTGATTAAAGTTGCAACTGCACTTTGTAGTCATCAACGAGTAGATATAGGTTTAAGCGACAATCAGAGCACTGAACCTACTGCAAGCTACAATCAGACTAGCAACAGCAGCTGTGAAATACTGGCAGCACGTGCAAGTGGTAAACATCTCAAAACCCCCATCTCCTCAAGTTAACATCAGCTCCAAACCTGTTGCAGTGAGAAGAAGGGCAACACTTGGGCAAGACTTGGGCGTAGGGGCATACGAAAAGCATGGAGAAGCACGAGCAATCACAGTCTCAACGTTGCCCGGGCGACTGCCTGCTGCTGCTGCTGCTGTTACCACTAATATACGCGCAGAGAGGTGTACACTGCCATGAGCGCAAAGGCTCCCGGAGACAGTTCAATCTATCTGAATAGCCTGGATAGTAAGGGCTACCCCTTAATCCGAATATTCATGTGGGTGGTTGTCAAAATTATGGCCCTTTTTGGGTACCCTAAATATTAGCTGCCGTGCTCTAAAAGGGGACCGCACTTTTGAAAACCACCCATGTGCGGATAAAGCGGCCTTTGGCGGCATAGCGCTTGGCAGTCAGCAGCTCTGATGGGCTGTACCTGGGATGTTTCCAGAGTATTCTGGGTGGGTTGCCTACCCTCAACCCGTAAATCCTAAACCTTATAAAATGTTAACCCGAACCCCTCAAAACTAGCCATACAACTCCTGGGAAAAATGCTACTGCTGATAAGAACAGCAGTCACCATCATAATAGTCATCACCATCACAATGACAATGTGGAGCTATTAGTAGTAGTAGGAGTCGTCGTCGTAGTCAGTAGCAGTAGTAGGAGCAATACTGTAATTAGTAATAATTCATGATAACAACAAAGGTAACAAGATTAAGAATACATCGGCAGATGCAGGAGTGAGGTTGCAGAAGGATGACTGTTGTTGTTTTTTTCTAGGTCGTTCGGGAAAGGGCTTTCTGGTGATCCAAACTAGGCTTTTCATGGGCCCCGTTACTTTGAAAGATGCCATCGTTTTTGTCTCAAGGTCACGGTTTCGAGTAAGAAGTCAGGGGTAAGGCTGTCACCATGGAAGTGGTGCAGGCGGTATACTGTGAAGCCTTGCACTTAGTTTTTGAACGTAGAGACAAGCAAGTTTCCCTAGTTTCTCGGACAACTAGATTAGGATTTGGTATATTTTGTCCAGAAAGCAAGTCAACATGAAAATAATGTATGTTGCGGTGTGCAGCCGTACTTCGAGCTATCATCTGCCAAGTTTGTGTGTAGCTACGCTGCTTGCCCTTACTAACTTATGTTGGATGGCGCACACTTTGAGCAGGAGCTGTGTGCACCAAGCACCAGACCAGGAGATACCTAACCACTAGACCCTTAACCATTAACAGCTGGGTCTAAGTTTCCTGATCCGCAAAACCTGCACACATACATAAATACACACACAGCAATGAACCCTGACCACAGACTTCATAAACCTCAATTCCTATACCCTTAGACCTCAAAGCCCGATATCTTATCTCCTACCTTTCCTAAATCCCAAACCCCACATGAACGTGAGCCCTGGGAAACCGAAGCCAACTTCCTATGAAGGCCTCATTCAGCCATCCACTCCGAGTATTTAAACCACCACACTGCATCCCGGGAGCAGGAAGGTTTCCTGCAGCACTGATGGCAGTGGAGTTTGGAATAACTGCCCCGGTCGGTAAGAGTCACGTTATACGTCCCTAAATTTTCAGAGAAATGTAGTGTAAGGTGCCAACAGACCCTTTCGATCAGGGGTGTTTTCGCAAGGGGTTAGGGCCTCTTCTTATCTGAAAAGCCCATGAGCGCCCAAGCAACATCTGCATGCGTTCACTGTAACGTAGGATGCTGATTAAGAGAGCCTGGCCCTATAACTCCAAAATCTTAGGTCTTAGGACTCGTATAACAAACCCTATAATTAAGACCCAGGATTTATTCTCAACCTCAACCACTCTAGTCAGGAACCCCTTACCCGTAAACCTCAGATCCGACTGAATCCTAAAATTTGAACCTGAAAATTTCTTAAAATCTTTGAATCTCAAAATTTCTTAAAATCTTAAACCCAAATCCGAAACCCTGAATCCTAAACCCATCCCAAACAGCAACGAAGCTCAGGTTTGGGGTCGCGGTTCCCTGGCACTACAACGCTGACACGCCCAGCTTCCTAGGCGGACTTCAAGTTAGCCTTGTCTTGTAGGAGCTGCAGGGTTCAGGGTTTAGGGTTCAGGGTTTAAGGTTTAGGTTTTAGGGTTTAAAGTTTAGGGTTTAGGGTTTAAGGTTTAGGGTTCAGGGTTTAAGGTTAAGGGTTTAAGGTTTAGGGTTTAGGGTTTAAGATAGGGTTTAGGGTTTAGGGAGCTGCAGTGGCTTGCTTGAAGTCTATGGAGTTCTGAGCTTGATGACTATTCGGGTGGTTGTCAAAATTAGGGTCCCTTTTTGGGTAAACTACATATTAGGTGCCGTATTATCTTAGGGACCCAAACAGGGAGCATAATTTCGACAACCACCCATTCTGATCTGGAGAAATCTTGGTGCAGCCATCGGCTTTTGGAGTAAGTTGTGGGCTTGGGTTTCGGGATTCAGGCCTTGTTGTCAGTCGTCTTGCGAACCTGGCTCCGGAAGGCCCTATAATATTTATAACATAAACCCTATGATCCTGAAACCCGAAACCCGAAAATGCAGACACTCAAAATGCAAAAGACTAGACGATCCCCTGCAAACAAACACCACAAACCTGTGTAGAACCCTGTAGGACTCAAATTGGACCATCGACAGATCCCCAGATAATATGGCTCTGGCATGTCGGGTGTCCGTTTCAAGTCCTATTTCGTCTGCAGGTTGTGGGGTTTAGTGCTTGCGCGGCTTCTCTTGAGACGTGCAGACTTTGTTCATCGGTTTTGTGTGTATCATACCCAACAACAGACTATCCTACTCTGCATGGACATTTGGTTAAGCAAGAGGGGTTATGGGAAATACCCTCCAAGCAATCGCGGGGACCTGCCTGGGGCAGAGGCATGTCGAAGCGGTGCAAGCGATCTACCAAACTGGGATGGCATACTCCGACGTATGTCCACCTGGAAAGCCGTGAAGGGCGGATGGCTAGGAATGTGGTAGTCTACACTAGCCATTCCCCAAGAAGCCTACGCTCTTGCTCGTTAATGTGACTCCATTCTATCAGGTTGGGTTCCACCAAGGTTTGGGGTGGAGCAGATGGTTTCATGGCCCTGGCCCTGCAAGCTTCCAAGGGCCCCCCAAAGCGCCAACACTGAATCCATGAAGCTTCGCAGCTTCAGGCTTTAGGGGGTTCAGACCTTACGCAGTTCTTGCAATCGGTGAACCACGCGGTCAAAGAGAGAGAGAGAGAGAGAGAGAGAGAGAGAGAGAGAGAGCGACGCCTGGAGCCTTGGCCAGAAGACTTAGCTACCCTGTATCCTAATCTCCAAACCCTCAACCTGTGAGAGTGACTGGTTACTATATGGGCACATGGACGCTTAGGGAAGACCTTCCGTCGAGCCGCAGATGCTTCTCCAGGAACTTATCAACAAGTCTCGACTGGTGCCAATACCTCACGGACGCTGCTCCGGGTTGCGAGGCTCCGGGTTCTGGGTTCTCTTCTGTTCTGGACAAACCTTACCCCCAAACAACCCCTGTTATCAAAACTCTGAAACGCTAAACCCTGCACCCCAACCTCGAAGCCCCAAGCCTCAAAGAGCCATATCAAGAAACTCGGATCCCCAAACCTCTAGGCCCCAAGCACTTACACCTGAAACATCCCAAATTCAATCCCAAACACATATATCCCTAAACCCTAAGCCCCAATGCCTCTAATTCAGCCCCTTAAGCCGCTAAAGCTAAACCCAAGAAGCACTGCAAAGCATTTTCAACTTACCTTTGGTTAATAGGGAATGGAAGAATGGTAGTAATAGTACTTCCACTTGTACCCCATTCCTCCATTCCCTACTTGAAGGATCATGGGACTTAGTAAGTAAGGTTGTAAGTACCTAAATAGGGGGTAGAAGTAGTTATAAGACTAGTTACCCCAATGGTAACCTTAGTTACTAAGTCCCATGATCCTTTAAGTACTAAGCAAAGGTAAGCCAAGCGACGCTCTCTCGTCGGCTTCGAAGCGTCCTTGGTGGGCGTAGAGACCGCCGTAATCTAGGCCCAGGTCGCCTCGGGAATTCGGTTTTCTTGGGGTTTATAGGTTTATAGGGCTTTTAGGGCGTTTCGGGCTTTTAGGGGGTTTCGGCTTTTGGGTGGGTTTTGGGCTTTTAGGGAGTTTAGGGGTTTCTTGTCTCTAATCTCGGATGTAATGGTTTTCTTGGATATTTTAGTGGGTTTCCCTTATATAAAGGATTTCACTTCAAGCGTTTCGTGCAAAGGGTTGATTGAAAGGGTTTGGGGCTCAGGTTTAGGGCTTAGGGATTTGAGGCCTCGAGGGTTTCGGGCTTGATGGATTTTAGGGGAAACAGGTTTTCTCGTCTCTAGTTTCGGATTTGAGGCTAGGTCTTGTGGGGCCAAGGTTTCGGAAGTTTAGGGTTTAGGGTTCAGGGGTTATGAGTCCATGTTTCGGGTTGAGGGTGTGGGTCTTGTAGAGTTGCAGCAAAGTTCCACAATGGTTCGTTTAGGGTTCCGCAAAAGTGCCCTGTAAGAATTTTACTGCTCGCAAAAATGTTGGATATGTCCTACACCGTCCCAGAGGTCTAACACTTAGAATCCCTAGACCCTACTGCCGGAATCCCTAAACCGGATAATGCCTGCTCGTGTCCTACACCGTCCCACATGTTCCAGAGGCGCCCACCTGGCTTCGGCAACTCTGGACAGGCTCCGGCACGAAACTTTGGTGCACGAGAGGACCTCAGAGGGATGGGTAACCTAGGAACCTGATCAAGAAACCTTGGGCCTGTATTCGGGTTCCTTATATGAATCCCACCATTTTGGGGATTCCAGAGCCAGGGTTTCTTAATCAGGTTCCTACATTCTGTAACGTCTGGCCTTTATGATTTTGAGAACAGGCTTCTGGAGTGTGCGCCGGCATATGTCTGTGATGAGCGAAGCGACAGCTCAGCTCTAAAACCCCAAACCCTCAATGGTTTTAGGGTTTGGCGGACCCCTTTGTCCTCAATGCCGCTTAGCGTTTTCGACGGTCGCAAGCCTGGTTCGTTCGGCTTCGTTCCCCCAATTCCCAATGCTAAGGCCTAAAGCACCACCAGGACTTGGGTTCCTGGCACCACCGACTTTAGAGCTTTAGGGTTTAGGGTTTTAGGGTTTTAGGTGGGATTTCGGGCCTTTTGGAGCTTAGGGGCCCTAACTGCTACACTGCTACACACCCGTGCAAGGTTTCAGCCCCCCAAAACCTGAAGACCCCACTGAACCTGGAGCCTGAAAGCCTTCAGAACCAGAAGCTCCAAAGAACTGAACCTTCAGCACCTATGCAACAAGCACGGTTTAGGGGTTATTAGGGTCTAATTAGGGTCTATACGCAGAGGCCCCAAAGTAGTTCCTTTTTGGGATTACCTTACAGGACTCTATATATGAACCCCGAAAAAGGAACTACTTTGGGGCCTTAGGGTAATTAGGGTTTACAGGCCCAAGATCTTCCCCGAAATCTTACAGATCTAGCTCGTGAGGGGAACAGTTAAAGTTTTCCTTTTGGGGCAGGAGTGCGCTGCTACCCCCAAACTCCCAATCCCTCCAACACCCTACAGGGTTTAAAACCTACAAAGATACGTATTCGAGAAGTAAGAAGAAGCCACGGTACAAAAAGTCTGTAAGTTTTTGCAGCCGCTTGGCGTGGCGGCGCATCCTGGGCTGGCAAGTCATGTTGGGCGTTCGTTTCGCATATCCCTGGGGCTCCCTCCAACCTACCCATTCTCTCGATAGTAGCTCCTTTTGGGGATTACCTTATAGGATTCGAAAACTGAACCCCAAGAAGGAACTACTATGCAGCATCTGGGTATAGACTTTAAACCCCAAAGTGTCGCATTTCGAAACTTGGAGCCATCGGGTCGAGCCAGAACGTTGCTAGAGAAGCCTGGCTTTTTGATGGGGGAGCTCCAGTTCTACGATACCTGTGCTTCATCCTGTCTCCTATGTTTCACTGGCCCAAAACCCAAGGAAACAAAAGTTGAAACTTTCAGAATCGACTACCTTATAAGCACCCCAAAAAGTTGAAAAATTGGGTTTACAGCCAACAAGATGTAGGGCCTGCTGTCCCCAAACCCCAGGCAGGCTTCAGGATAAACGGCGTAGTCACAGTGGCACACAATTTCCAGTCTTATATTAGGAGGCTTTATGGCTCCGTGTTCTCAGGTCATGGCATCTTGAGGCTGTTGTAGGGTTTAGGGTTTAGGGTTTCAGGGTTTAGGGTTTAGGGTTTAGGGTTTTAGGGTTTTAGGGTTTAGGGTTTAGGGTAGATCCAGCCAAGTTGCAGCTTGATAGCATTCCTCGGTGCTGGAATGATATCTGCGCTGCACCTTGCAAACGGCTCGAGGCTGGAGGGGGTAGGTTTCGCATCACAAAAGCTGCCCGGGTTGCGGGACCGTTCAGGTAAGCCTTGCATCCCACCCAAAGTCCAATATCCCACAGCCCCCTGAGCTGTATAGAGCACTTGTGTGGGACCCTTGTGACTGCTGCTGTCGCCTTCGCGTGTTGGAACTCTTGTATAAAACACAAGCCAAACTTGGAGGATCATGGGACTTAGTAAGTATGGCTATAAGTACCCTAATTGCGGTTATAAGCAGCTATAAATATAGTTACCCTAATAGTAACCTTAGTTACTAAGTCCCAAGTTTGGCTTGTGTCTTATACCCATAGGCCCCAAAGTAGTTCCTTTTTGTGGTTCACATATATATATATATATATATAGAATCCTGTAAGGTAATCCCAAAAAGGAACTACTCTGGGGCCTATGGGTATCAAACACAAGCCGAACTTCTGCAGCCCTGCCACCGGCAGCAGAGGTCGACGGTCAGCTGTTGCCCAGGAGGAACGGGCGCACCTCGCAGATTGAAGGAGTCGGAGATTATAGAGCCCAAGAGTACCCTTAACGGAAACCCTATAGATCCCTTAAAAGGGGCCCTTAAAGGAAGCATTGAAGGAACAGCGGTTAGTAGTTCAGGTTTCTGGAGTTTCGGGTTTAGGGCTGGAGGTTTCGAGGATGGTTTCAGAACTTGGATCATGGGGCATAGGAACCCTGTGACAGACAACTTTGGGGTTCTATGCTAGATAGGGTTCAACAGGGCTCACTCGGGAGGTTCAGGGGTAGTTATAAGTAGGGTTATAAGTCCCCTAATTTGGGGTATAAGTATAGCTATCCTAATTATAACTGTACTTATAACTGACCATGAACCTCCAAGTAGGGTTCAACAGGGCCCACAGATGACACCAGCCGGCCTTTGCTTGAAGTCCTCGGAAACAGGGCTTGGGGTTAGGAGCTGTACGGGCTCATGTTCTCCTAAGCTTTGGCCGTAAATGTAGGGGGCTACCATGCCTGGCATTCCTAGACTCCCCATGAAACAAAAATCACACTCACCAATTTTGACAGGGAGCCCTTTATGCCAAACATCCCACATATGCTGCATATAAGTACTCTATGGTCAATGTACTAGGCGGGCAAGCGGGCCCTTCAAGGGAATACACCTAAACTCCAAACCTGAGATCGAATTCCAAGACAAAGCCTAAGGCACAGCACTTAAGAACAGAAAGCTGTGTCCCCTGACATAAGGCAGAAGGCTTGATTTCGAGACCCGAACATGTCAGACTCCATATCGCTTCCCCTTGTAGGTAGTCCTTATCAAATTATACCACAATGCATCCTGCTACTCCATTCGAACACCGTGTTTTTGCATGCGAAGCTGCACTGTCGGCATCGGGTTCTTGTGCCTGGGTTGGAGGGGTATGTACCCCGAGTCCAACGCTGTACCCAATGACTGAGGCATCTTCCTTATCCCAAAACAGCAAGCAATGAATTCACGGCGTAGTCTATGCCCTGAACCCCCGAACACTGCCCTAAACCCTTAACGGTCGTACACACCCTGGCCCTAGGCCCTATGAGCCCTGAACCTAAAACTCAGAATTCTTGCGAACATCGCTATGAAGCCGAAGCAGGTGAATCAAACCACAACTTGCAATCGAAGTCACTTCCACTCCAAACCGCGAAGAAACTCAGCATAAGCACGCCCTGAACACTGAACATCCTGCGGGCTAGGGTAGGATTTGATGCTGCAAGATCTGATTCCCCAACTGCCCAAATGCCGAACATTCGTACCTGGACCCTAAAATTATGTAGAATAATAGCCCTTTGTAGGTTTTGGACCATTATTTTACCTACCTTTGGAGGTTTAGGTATACGCTCCGGAGCACTGATCCACGGCCACTACTGCTCGAAACGAAGAGTCGATAAAGCTCAAGCCTTACAGTAGAAGCCAAAAAGTTGGAAACCCCATAGCCTCAATCCTTAAGAGTAACGTATAGGGAATCCCAGCACTATTTGGCCTCAATTCGGTTTCCAACTTTATGGGGTTTACTGTAAACCCTAAACCCTAAACCCACCAAAAAACCCTATAGATCCCTTATAGATCCCTTTGAAGGAACCCCTAAACCCTAAAGCACAAATATTGGATACTTGGACCCTCCAGGTTTCCTCAACTACCCAAGCGCAAGCACCCGGCAGCCAAGTGCCTGTCAACGGAAAACCCATGCGATCACGGCCGACAACAAGAACTCTAAAGGTCTAATGCCTAGAGCCCCCCCTTAAACCATCGTTGAACCCTCATAGAATCCACATAGTTTGTAGAGAACGTTTTCAGACGGTTGTTACATGTAATCAAACCAGGTTCTGTCAAGAACCCTTCCTGTTAACCCCATGCGAAACAATGAGCCAAAGATCCCTGCAAAACTTCAAACACGCAGTCAGCCGTCTTCTTGGAAACAAACAACAGAAACAAACAACAAATACCAAATCTGTAGTAGAACCTTTATCAACCGGTACACTCATAAATTCGTTAAGCAGTCTTCTTGGAAGCCTGCAATAAGTACCAAACCTGTAATCACCTTTATCAACCGGTGTCAAGCCCTCTAAATCAGCTTTCGGTGCAGGATCTCTGTCGAAAGCAGCGCTCGCAGAAGCGGCACTGAGGGCAAAATGGTGCGATTCCCAAACTCACCAGGAGTATATGGCGTTAAGATTGTACGGAGGGTTGGGGTTCGAGGTTCAGGATACAGGGGCGTGGGTTGAGGACTTTTTTTTGAGCTCCTGTTTCCAACTGCAGGAACCCTGGGTTGAGGACTTAGATAGGGTTGTGATCAAATTTCATTCGTCAGGGTTTTGATATGAGGTTCGATCGGTTCTCGTGTATACAGAAAGTATTGCAGGATTTGCGGTCCAGCCGTTGATCGGGCTTCCTAAACAACCGAAAACTGGCATCTTCAGGGCTAAACAGGCTATGGGTTAAGTCGATTAGGGTTATACCCCATGGCTTCGTGGCTCCCATCTACACGCCCCTCCCTGCGCACATGCCCTGCTTTGTTGGCACACTCCCTAAGATCCCATATACCCTTATAGTAGGTACTCAGGCCTTACAGGGGTCCCTATAGAGGTACTTTGAGGCATAAGTACCTACTAACCTACTATATGGGTACATGGAGCCTTTGGGACTGGCTTCTCCCCAACCGCCCTGAGCGCGACGAACTACGGCGGTCACATCGCCGGAAATCATCACAGCAGGCGGGATGTCGGCATGGCCAGTGCCCCCAGCAATCGAAAACATAACAAACTGGCGTTCCAAACAATGTGGATGAACCTGAGACCAAGAGCCACGATGAGTCTGTACGCCTCCAGAGACTAAACAAGGCTAAACGAGAAGCTCCGAACCCGAAAAAGTTAAGATGCCTGGTGGTCAGGGCTGGGGTGATCGCTGCTTCGGAAAACTCTGATAAACTTCAAACACTTAAACCGAAGAAGCGTAGGACCCTAAGCTCTATAAGAATCGCAAGCAGTGAAGCTTCAACTCTACAACAGCTACGCCGATCTCAAGGGCCTGGAAAACGTATACTACCCTCAGGGTCCAGGTATCTCCTTAGGAGGGTCCGGAATGTCCTAGGGAGAGTCCTTGGGTCTCTTTGGGCTCTCAGAAACCCTCAATTTTGAGGTTCCCCAATTTGTTAGGACCCTTAGGGTAAATATCAAATAGTTGGGCTTTACAAGGGCTCTATAGCTGCACGAGGCTGTATGGGGGATTCCACGGGTCCAGAGTTGCTGACAGTTAGAAATGGTGCTTCAGGATAGCAATAACGTGGTGTAGTATCTGGGCAGTATCTGATTATTTCGCCCACTTCCCCGTGCCTGCAGCGCCCAGAACCTCAAGCGTCGCACAGTTGCATTGGAGGGAAGGCCTTCTTAAGTCAGTGCTCCCCACGCCTGGTAGCTTATGTAGTGGATTGCTGTAGAATTTGGGGAATATATGTAAGGCTTTTGCTCAAAATTGCTACAAAAGCTCAGAACAGGGTGCCTGCTTAAGGCCTTTCTGGGAGATTTGGTTGCTCGTTGAAGTGAGGTTGGTGTTTTTCGAATCAAACCCTTAAGAGACAACATCAAATCCTATCCTATACTTCCTGCATCCTAAACCCCAGTAACCCCACACCACTCAACAGACCATCAGCCGACCATGCCTTGTTTATCCGAAGTCGCAGACCAGACTTGATATGAAAGAGTGTAATACAGTACAACATACTAATAGTATAATATCGTGTAGGAGTTAGTATAGCATAATTTTGTACAGTTTGGCAGGGAAGAGTACAGGATAGCACAGTGAAGTATAGCATAGCATAGCAGAGTAAAGTGTAGTATAGCAGAACATGTCGTTTAGTATAGTCGGTAGAAGGTGACAGCCAAACATCGCAGATCGTAACGCAACGAAACATAGCATACCGTACTGTAATATACCATACTACACCATACGATACAATACCCTGCCATACCACAGCATACCGCACCGTCCCGTAGCATATTCTGCGATGGTAGGCTATGATACACTGCAATCTAATCTACCAAAGTATTCCGATACTATACTATGCTATAACCATATACCTATATCCATTACTATAACCATATACCCATATCGATTACTATAACCATATACCTATATCGATTACTACAAATGTACTTTTCCATAACCTGGCATTTGCGACCGGGCACGCTCTCCGAGCCTCTCCCACTTCTGTGGCCACGGCGTCCCTTGGTGGGAGCTGTGACCGCTCTAGCCTCGGCTGGGTTTACCTTAAGACTCCATAGTAGTTCCTTTTGGGGGTCATATTTGGGATCCTATAGGGTACTCCCAAAAAGGAACTACTATGGAGCCTCTGGGTAGACAAGGGTTCCTTTAAAGGGATCCTTGCCAGGGCTCCTTTAAGGGGTTTCGCGTTCAGGG
The DNA here is from genome assembly GCA_905221615.1 of Symbiodinium sp. CCMP2592. NCBI lineage: Eukaryota > Dinophyceae > Suessiales > Symbiodiniaceae > Symbiodinium > Symbiodinium sp. CCMP2592. Next base: position 192,899 of record CAJNDT010002013.1, read on the forward strand.
TTTAGGGATACGGATTCTCTTCTAAGGTCCGCTAATGAGTGCTAAAAAAATCGATCATAGGGTTCCCTGCAAGGGTACTCTAGGGTTCTATGGTATAGGCTTCCCGTTAAACTTTCAATAAAGGTATCCTTAAAACGTCCTTTAAAGGTTCCGTAGGGGTTCTTGAGAAACACCCGAAGGGCTCCTTTTTAGAAGAAGAGAACCACTAGTCCTCAATCTCAATATTCCCGGGAGGGGAGAGATGACACAGAAGCAGAAACAGTTCCCTACGGTTGATGATATAAATCCTGCATGACCCATAATACGGCATCTACCATAATTCTCATAGTTTCGGGCCATTAAGGTAATGCAGGATTTATGTTGTCCACCCTACTAAATGCCAGCCCGTGGCAACTACTTCTAGCACCGGAATAGAATTCCCTGTATCGGTACTATGAGCTTCTTTGGTAGGATTCCTTCAAACAATCCCCCCTTAGCAAGCACCGTCTTCAGGGTGTTGTGGTTCGATCCCAAATCGCCACCTCTCATCCTTATTAAGCAAGCGCTGCGTCTCTCACCAGAGCATCGGTGTTTCGTTTGGGGGGGGGGGGATGGGGGGGTTGGGCTCGCGACACGCTTAATCGGCTTACCACAATCGAAAATTCGCAGGTATCGCAAATCTTGCTTGTTAAATAATACTATAGAGTTTAACCTAATAAAGGTGTCACATTCTAACGAATCCCAGAATCCCGAACCTGGAAGCCTTCCATGATGGATCCCAAAGGTGCCCTTCCTTATCATACCTGCATGTAGTTTTTACAAAGCGAGAATATCCTACGGTTGATGATATAAATCCTGCATTACCCACAACAAGGAATATGCCATAATTCCCATAGTTTAGGGTCCCTAAGGTAACGCAGGATTTATATCATCCACCGTACCACCTCCTCAAGCGCCTGTGAAAGCCAAGTCTCAAAGGTTTGCACATACGGCCGTAGATGTGGGCACACCTTGCAAGCAGGGTCCAATGGTTAAGGTATTCGCTTGTGTAAGGCTTTTGGGTTTCAGGTTTAGGGTTTTGCCTACTTCCAAGGGACCCTTAATGGGGACCCCTACCCTGTAATGGGCTATAAAATGGGTATATGATAGCTATATTAAGGGCATATACCTAGGGGTCCTTATTAAGGGTCCGTCCTTTTACCCTGGATTACTTCCCTTAACCAAAATCTCGATTATAGGATCCTAACCATAAAACTGACTGGTTAATCAAAAAAGGAACTACAATGGAGACTACAGGTAGGGTTCTGCTTACTTCCCTAAGACTCAGGAACCTAGAAGCTTTTGAACTCTGAGGATCATAGGTAGGGGCGTTTAAGGTTTAGGGGGTTGAAATGCCCTAGGGCTCCAGTTGTCTAAATAGTAGGTTACTGGGGGGTATAAAGTATATGGCTAGTAACCTGCTATCTAGGTAACTGGAGTCTTAGGGATGTGAGATCCAAAGAATCTCGGCAGTTGAGTTGGCATCGGAGAGTCAGGGAGCCGGCACAAGCAAAGCAAAGGATGCACAAAAGCCCTAAACCTTAAACTAAACCCTACACATCCAGGAGCATGTTGAGGGAATCCACTCCCTACCCTAAGGCTCCACGGTTTTAGGGTTTATGGAAAGTCCAAAACCCCCGAACCCGAAACTTTAAGTCCTAAACTCCTGAACCCGAAACTTTAAGTCCTAAACCCCTGAACCCGAAACTTTAAGTCCTAAACCCTAAAAGTCCTAAACCCTAAACCCTCGGAGTCTGCTCTTTGCGTTTCAGGCCGCTGGCTGCTCCGAAGTCGAAGTGCAGCAAGACACGACCTCACCTGACCAGGGTGAAGAAATAGGCGCTCGGATACTCAGGGGTTTAGGGTTTCGGGGTTTAGGGGTTAGGGTTTGAGGGTTTAAGGTTTCGGGGCTTAGGGTTTAGGGGTTTAGGGTTTCGGGGTTTAGGGGTTAGGGTTTAGGGCTTGGGGCCCGGATGCTCTGCAGTAATACCTCCCTTGGAATGGAAAGTACGCTAGAAAACCCGCCAAGACCCCAGTCTCAGTCCACTTTCTTAACTCCGGGGAAGATGATTTGGATCACGCGTAGTGGGTCCTCATGATCAGCCCATATTTAGAAGACTCCTGTTTCCATGTCCGCGTTGGGGCTTGGGGGCTTAGGGCTTTAAGGCCTAGGGCTCATATAAGAAAAATAGGCAATACTATACTCTATAACATAATATCAAGGTTTAGGGTTTCGCGCTGTGCACAGCAGAGAGCCCTGCCTGGCTGCTCTTGAGGAATTCGGCGACTCTGGCCCAAAGGTCCTGACAGCAAGCTGGGAGACCCTAAACCCTAAACCCTAAACCCGAAACCCTACACCGTGGGGCACCAAACATTCTTGGAGACTCATGGGCCTTGGGGGTTCGGAAGTAGTTATAAGTATAGTTATCAAGATAACCCTAAACCCTAAACCCTAAACCCTAAGCCATAAGTACAGTCACCTTAATAACGACCTTATTACTTGCAAAGTATCCTTTAAGTAGTGGGTGTTGGGTTCAAGGTTTGGTCATACTGCAGCATCTCTCTACAGAAGATTCAACTTTTGCCACTAAACTTCCAAATCTGTGGACGTGGCATACGTGTGTGAATAGCATCAGACATTGGGGTAACAGCTTGGAGTTCTAGGTATGGATGTCAATAGCCCCCCAAATGATTTATGCTTAGGGCTGTTTATTACGCAATAACAAGGGGAATTAAACATTATCTCAAACCGATGCCTACAGTAGAATTTTACGGTCAGGGGCCCCTAAGCCCTAAACCCCAAACCCTAACCCTAAGCCCCAAGCAGGGTTGCTTCTTGAAAGGGGGCCTTGAGGCAAAGCGAGGCTTTGAGAGCGGAGAAGGCCGCAGCCCACCACCCAGGGTCCTATTAAGCCCAATAAGGGAAAATATAAAATGTCCCAATGGCCTACCTAGTAAACCCAACAACCCTATAACCTCTACACCCTAAACCCCTAAATCATTAAATCCTAAACCCCGCAAAAAAAAACCAATATGTAAACTTTAAATCCTAAACCCTCATCCCCAAACCCTCAACCCCTAAATCCCAAACTCTAATCCCTCAACCAAGAAGCACGAGTCTCCCTCACTTGCATGCCCATAAGCCCTTACACGCTACCCTAAGGCCCCAAAGTAGGTCCTTATTGGGGTTCATACATAGATTTCTATAAAGTAATCCCCAAAAGGAACTACTTTGGGGCCTATGGGTAAACCCTGCAGTACCCTTATTATGGTACCCAAAAGAACCCGCTTCAAGCGACCATGAACCCTCCACCCTACATTGAAAAGGCCCCTATTGAAAGAAGACCGAAATCCCAAGATGCCCTGAGCCTGAACCCTAAACCCTACATTGGAAAAGATGCACATAACAAAAAAAGGACTGAGGATCCTCGGCCACATGCTGGCTTCCCTCGTTGCCCATTCGCCGCGCGTCGCGCGCGAAGGGATCCGACGGGGCAGCTCATGAGCGATGCTCTTGAAGAAGTTGCGGCTTGGCGTTAGGGTTCAGGGTCTGGGGTTTGGGGTTTGGGATTTAGGGTTCAGGGCGTAAGGTTTGGGGTTGAGGGCTGTGGGTTCCGGGGTTGGAGGGTTGGGGGATTGGGTTCTTGAGTTTACGGGGTAGGGGAGGTCTAGGGTTTAGGGAGTTTGGTTGGGTGATGTCGTAGTTTGACAAAGCTTGCGGCTCCGGCGCCCTGCTTGTCGTTGTCCTTGAATGAAGGGTTCTACCAAGTCCAACTACTGAAAATCTATACGGGGTTCCATTTTCCGAAACTCCCATGTAGTCCTACCTAGTAGATGGGGCTCGAATGTTAATCCGTTGACCCGTAAGTCCTTGACTGAATCGTTGCTGGCAACCAAAAGCTGCCAGGTGCTGACTGCAGAAACGTGAAGAACAAGCAACATAGTGGCCTGAATAATAAATTAGAGTAAGTAGGGTGGTTGCATGTCGTATGAGACCTCCACAGTACGATCTTTTACCACTCCACCCTGAAGCCCATAATCTGCGCCCGAAACTTTAGGCACAATCGATTTACAGCCATAGCGCACAAGAAAGCGATGCTGGTGTCGTAGCAGCAGCAGTAAGTCGTCGGCGTGGAGGTGGCGGCAGTGGTAAGGGACAGGTAATCGCTCAGCGAGAAGCACGAAAAACACCACCGCCAACACGAACACCAAGAGATCTAGCTATAGGCATGAAACGGGAGTAACAGCAGCTAGCAGAATAGACATAGCAGAGTTGAAAACATGACAATAATATTCCTCACACACAGAAAACGAACCAGACATCCAAGCCCAATAAAGACATTCGGCACATAGGGTTTAAGGGGTTGTTCTGAGATAACAGAGGAAGCCAGAAAGTTGCAACATCATTCTCCCCGTTCCCGTAAGATCTATAGGGGGAATCCTACCACTAATCCTCCCTCCTTAGGCCATGTTCCAGCTTTCTGGAGTTCACTATCATGATGATGATGACTATTGACAATACTAGAATTAGCTTCTAGGAACCACGGGTTGTGGGTTTAATTTATTCTTTTGGCTTCAAGCGTTTCGGGCAGTCGGGTTCATGGTCAAGGGTTGTAGGTCTCAGATAGTGTGGGTCTTCGGGCCTTCGGGCAACAAGTATTCCTCTCTCCTCTCTTGGGCTGAACTCCCCACTGAGCCCAATAATTACCCCCTAATTAAGGAATATAGCTTAAATCATAAGAAGAAGCCCGATATAGTTTAAGCCATATTCCTTAATTAAGGGGTATTGGTTTCTCTGGGTCTCTCAAATCCGCAACCCAAAGAGCCCAAGGCCCAAGGCCCAATGCACCAAATCCTGAACGAGAGCTCAGCAACCCAAAAGAACGCAACCCTAAACCATGGGGTCCCCGAACCCTGCACCCAAACCCCATAGCCACAAACCCTAAACTCTACACCCTCACCACGACACCTGAACAGGCCCAAACTCTAAACCTCATAGAACTATTTAAACCCTCTGGGAAAAACCCTGAAGCCTTAAACCCAAGACCCTCGGCTGCCTTCACAAAAATCTGCAGGTTGAAGGAAGCCTGAAAGTATAGTATAGTAGAGTAGAGCATAGTCGAGTACAGTCGAGTATAGTATAGTCTAGTCTAGTACCGCATAGTAAAGTATAGTATAGTATCCTATGATGTAACATAGTATAGTGTAGCATAGTATAGTGTAACATAGTAATTACACAAGTCTCTTGGGCTACTTCAGGACCTTGGGGTTTAGGGAGGGTCGCATGGTCTATGTTGTAAGCACTTTCTGAGGGTTTGGGATTTTGGGGCTACTTTACAAGTGCTTTAAGTGGGGTCTCGGGCTTGTGATATAGGGTCGGCTGGTCTGGTTGGTAAGTACGTGAGTGAGGTTTAAGGCTTTTGGGGTGTCTTGCCCCCAGTCACCGTCGGCAATCCCAAACCCTAAACCCTAAACGCTGAGCCCTAAACCCAAATCTTTCAGAGCACCCAAATAGCACTGTAGGGTGACACAATGCAGGGACACCCTGCACCCAGAAACAGAAACTGTATAACACCCAGTCAGAGTAGTTTGTCATTGCTCTTCTTCACTCAGGGAGGCTCTGGCCTGCCTGACAAGTACCTGAATTCGGGAACCAACGGGTACCAACTACTTTGGGTTCTTCATACGGGCCTACAAGCAGCTAGCGCTGTGGCTGTCTTATACGGAGGCTATAAGCAGCAAGACAGAGCTATTTCTGACGTATATATTCTCACATAAACTAGGTCCCTTGTCTAGGTCTTAGGAGTACAGACTCTGACGAGACTTGTCAAAGGGGCTTCTCGAAGCTTGTCCAAACACTGTAGGGCTTTCAAGGTCCAGGTGCTTGGGGTGAGAAGCTCCAATATTCCATATTCCTGACTGCAAGGGACCCACAACCCCCTAAAGCTGTAGACACCCTGTACGCACATGTACATACATACATACATGCACACATCTCTAGTCTCCGCGAGTAACTTGTTGATTGTGGTGCCACTTCCGCGACCTTTTAACCTCACAAGCTTCAATCTCCAGACGCACGTGTCTGACATCCAAAACAAGCATATCCCCTCTGAAGTATGCACCCAGCTAATGTAGTGGATGCGATTGCGCGGCAGTTTCTCGAGGCGGATTTCGCGCGATGGCGACGATCGACCGTTGGAAGTTTCCAGCCTGCCAACTTGTCACAAGTGCAGTGTTCACGGACAAGTGTTTGGCGTAAGGGCGCACGGCAAAAACGCTGCACATTATAAAAAGCGGTGCCGAGTACTTAGACCAAGAAGGCGGTGGTTTATACTATAAATTAACATAGATATTTGGGAACAGTAGGGGATAACGCATCACCGTTCAGACACCATCGCTTGGATGCACAGCCGAGCTAGGGCACATTGAAAAGCAAGGGGGTCGACACAGCCCTAAATAGGCACTTAAATGGAGCTTTGGGTGATGGATCCTTCCCCATCAGCCGAATCAGCACCACTCATGTGTCTAGGCGCCCATATTAACCTCTGAACCCTAAACCCTTCACCCCTAGATCCAAACCCTACCATAAGCTGGCAGGAAGCATTTGGGAGTTTCCGAAAATAGGGGACCCTGGAACAATAGCCTAAATACTAGGGTCATTATTATGAGGACCCCATCTAAAAAAACCCTTATGGAGCCCTTTAAAGGAACCCTAAGGTACCCCTTTATATCGGAAATTCCCATTTCAAGCGAGCCGGGAGCACCAAAATGGGAATTCCCGAGATGGCACCGGTGTCCACGTCGATATTCAGCCCAGCTGCAGGGGAGCTCGCTTGTTTTTGAAAAGCTTTAGGGTTTCGGGTTTAGGATGCACACCTTAACCCCGAAGAACCTACATTTTTAAGGACTTATAATATAAAGAAATCATAATAAGAAATCCTACAAAAGGTAGGTTATTCAGGGTTAAGGTAGGTTTTGCCTAGGTCACCTCTGCTAAACATCGTGACATCAGCCTGGTCAGCAGAAGTTGGAGGAAGACGCACGTAAAACGAGGGGCGACATGTCACTGCCACTGTTCCACAGTCCACGGCCCTTGAATCGGATCCCTATATGGGTAGTTGTCAAAATTAGGGTCCCTTGTTGGATACCCTAAACATTAGCTGCCGTATTATAATAGGGACCCTAAAAGGGACCATAATTTTTACAACCACCCATATGCGGTGGACTCAAATCTCTTCCTGTAATCCCCCACTCCCTGGGATTTCCAGAGCCGGCAGCTCAAAAGCCAAAAACGCAAACTAAGCACCTTCTTAGCCCTAAGCCCCCAACTCCCGAGCCGTCTAAGCCCAAAACCTCACGGAGCCAAAAGAAGCCCAAACCCGAAGCCTCCGACTGAGACCTGATTGACGCCTAGACCCCATACATTGCCATAGATGCCCTGCAGAAGCCTTATAGAACCGTTATAGCTAGATCCCCTACAGAGCCCTTCGATCCTCCATATTGCCCAAAACCCTACTCTAATCATTAAGGCCCCTACATTATATTCATTTCCTTCAGTTGCATGCCCATAACCCTACTCTAAATATCAAGGCCCCTACATTATATTCATTTTATTCAGTTTCATGCCCAAAACCCTACTCCAATTATCAAGGCCCCTACATTATATTCATTCTATACAGTTTCATGCCCAAAACCCTACTCTAATTATCAAGGCCCCTACATTATATATTACATTCATTTATTCAGCTCCAGGTCCAGAGAGCCCAACCTGGAAGTGACGGCCGTGCTCGGAACTCCACCTGAGTCGAAAGGAAGGGAGGGGCCGGTCTTACGGTTGATGATATAAATCCTGCATTACCCATAATAAGGAATAAACCTAGGGCTCCTTTAAAGGGATCTATAGGGGTACCTTTAAGGGATCCTTTAAGGGATCTATAGGGTTTTAGGGTTTAGGGTTTAGGTTGATGATATAAATCCTGCAATACCTATAGTAAGGAACATACCATAATTCCCATAGTTGAGAGGGTCCTTATAAGGTAATGCAGGATTTATATCATCCACCGTAGGATTCAACGCTTTAGGGTTTCAGGGGTTCCTCTAAAGGAACCCTCGAGGTTCCTTTAAAGGGATCTATAAGGGATCTATAGGGTTTTAGGGTTAAGGGGTTCCTAAGGGTTCCTTTGAAGGGATCTATATAAGGGATTTATAGGGTTTGAGGGTCTAGGGGATCGTGGCACTTCGGGCATATAGGGTTTAGAGTTTCGGGCTTATAAGGGCTCTTAGGACTTAGGCTTCCTGACTTCCGTGTCTGAGATGTGTCCTTTGAGCACTTTTGTCCTTGCAGGCAAAGGCCAAGCTCTATTTCTTTTGGCAGGTCGGCTCCAGGCATATAGGCCTGTGCTGCCAGTACCCATACGCACAGACTGGAGCCCGAGTGCTACACTCTCATTTTTTCCGCAGCTGAAAAAGAACAAACTCCCACAGTGCCACTTGTCGGAAATCTGAACGCCCCAAGCCTTAAACCGCGATGGAGTTGCGCTCAAAATGACTTCCTTGCCCAAAAGCCCTTGAGCCTAATCTCCAAACATTGAACCTTTCAGCCCACCCCCTTCCCCCCTTAACCACAACAACATCTAAACAACAAGAACTACCTGTAGCGGAAAAGACCTACCTTTTTAAGGATCTACATATAGAAAACATAAGAAGGAACTCTAAAGAGGCACCTGGTCGTAATAGTTCCTCGGGAAGTCCAGCTCAGAGAACTCCGCCACCTGACGGGTCGCCCACATGCTTGAACGTAGCATTCACTCAAAGGGGAAAAGGAGGGACCCTCAATGGGGACCCCTACCCTATAATGGGCCATTTAATGGGTATATAATAGCTATAATATAAAGGGTATATACCTAGGGATCCTTATTAAGGGTCCCTCCTTTTCCCTTTGATTAAGAAACTGTCTAGGGAGTCTCGGGTCGAAGAGCTTTTTTTGTTTACAGGCTAGTTGCGATAATTACTTCTTATGTGGAATAAGGGTAGTACTGGGCATCCTAGCTATCGAATTTGATGTATGAGGTGCTAACAGCGTTCCATGGAGAATACTCGGGACTGATCGTGTTCTACAGTATTGAAGAAGGTCCATAGAGAGCATGTTACCTATGCAGCAGGTCGCTGTCCTTGGATGAATACCTATCCGTATGTACCTACTTCAGGCCTGGAAATTCTCAAGTCTCCCTCAACCCTCAACCGAACCTCTCTTCTCCAAACTATAAGTTCACACCTCTGACCAGAACACATCAAACCTAGAGGAACATGTTCGAATGTATAGAACGGTATAGACATCCAAATACTACACATGTGACGGGACAGGGGTGTTGGCTTTTCGGAGAACCCCAGAACCCGATCTTCTGTACACCTTGCTAGTAAGTCCGGCAGCCCCACCCTGTAAACCCGAAGCCGTCTAATGTCGGGGCCTTGGCTGTTCTACAGTATAATTACAGTAAGGAACCTTCAGGAGCAATATTGGTAATTATTTAAGCTTCCATATGGTTGAAGATATAAATCCTGCATTACCTTAAGGACCCTAAACTAGGGGAATAATGGTATATTCCTTACTATGGGTAATGCAGGATTTGTATCATCAACCGTATCAAACCAAAACTTAGATCTAGACCGCCCTCAACTCAAGTCCGAATCTACGAAGTAGAAAGAACCAACTCCGATACCTTCCAGCCCAAACAGTCCCGCAAAAACGGCTTAAGGTTTCGGGCTTAATATAGGGGCCTTAATAATCAGAAAAGGGTTTCGGGGCCCATTATACTCTTCAAAATAAGGAGCCTCCCAAATCGTATAGGTAATTTATTAAGGCCCCTATATTGTTCACGGACATCCGTCGGTCAGAGAAGCGAGTCGAACGAGCCTGGTGGCACTTTGGCCAATCCCAGACCTTACCTAAAATGGAATCAAGACATTATTAAGGCCCCTATATGGGAGCTTCCGAATATTAGAGGTACCTTTTGGGGGTCCTTTATAGTAAGGATCCTACTATTTAGGGTGCTATATTAGGCCCCGTCTTTTCGGAAACTACCATATTGTGGCGGTATTGGGCTTCATGGGTTCTGGGCTTAGGGTCCCCAAGCAAGCCTAACGTCTGAATTCCGAATCCCAAACCCTGAGGCCAAAGCTGGGTAGTTGCCAAAATTATGGTCCCTTTTTGGGTTCCCTAAATATTGGGTGCCGTATTATAACAAGGACCCAAAAAAGGACCCTAATTTTGACAACCACTCACCTGAATCCCCAACCCTGACCCTAACCCCTAAACTCCTTTTACGATCGTTGCTAGTGTTACTATTGCTTACTATTATTCTTCTTCTTCACTAATGATTCTTCTTCTCTTAGGTTTTTCTTATTCTGAATGTTATTATTGTTATTGTTATTTTTAACGCCCCAACAACGAACTACTCCCCCGAGGTGGCGGCCAGGGGCGTAAACTCCAGTTGCAGGGTGAGGTCCTGGGGTTCTCGGTGTCTTACAGTTTTGCATGATGACCAACATGGCTGTGAAACTGTACAGGGATATCAGAAAGACGCACTTTGGGTATAGTTTCTTGTATCGGTTTGTAGTGGGTAGGGTTGGGGTTGGGAAAAATAACAAGGACTAAGTGGGTGTACAGCTAGCTATATTACTCGAATGGTGTATACGAGTTCAGCACTTGGACTCAAGCCATACAAAGAAGAGCAACGCTACAGATGCCATGAAGGCTCCGGAGGCTATCAAACGCCAGAACCCCACAACCCCAATAAATCAGCCCCCTATACAGTGGGATACCGTTCCGCAGCTTCGAGAATGTGAAGCCTTCTAGTAGCTAGTAGCCTTATGAGGGCCCCCACCCCTAAACTCTAAACCCTAAACCCAAAACCTCCATGCCTCAAAGCCACAAAGCCCCCGAACATCAAACTCCTCAGCCCCAGGGCCGTAAACCCCGAAAGCCACACCCAGACAGGCACCCTAAACCCTAAACCCTCAACCCTCAACCCCTAAACTCTCAGACCCCTAAACCCTGAACCACTAAACCCCGCAACCCCTATAAACCCCCCTAAACCCCTAAACCCCTAAACCCTAAACCCCTAAACCCTAAAACCCTAAACCCTAAACCCTAGACCCTAAACCCTAAACCCTAGACCCTAAACCGTAAACCCCTAAACCCTAAAACCCTAAACCCTAAACCCTAGACCCTAAACCCCTAAACCCCTAAACCCTAAACCCCTAAACCCTAAAACCCTAAACCCTAACCCCTAAGACCCTAAACCCTAAACCCTAAACCCTAGACCCTAAACCCTAAAACCCTAAACCCTAAACCCTAAAACCCTAAACCCCTAAACCCTAAACCCCTAAACCCTAAACCCCTAAACCCCTAAACCCTAAACCCTAAACCCTAAAACCCTAAACCCTAAAACCCTAAACCCTAAACCCTAAAACCCTAAACTCTAAAACCCTAAACCCTAAAACCCTAAACCCTAAACCCCTAAAACCTAAACCCCTAAAACCCTAAACCCGACCTCGACCTGAGCTAAGGAGGCCCTAGAGACCTGCTCCCAGTTCCATCGGTAGCTGTCAGAAAGAATCAGAAACACTCCAAGTAAGGAATAAACCTAGGGTTCCTTTAAAGGGATCTATAGGGGTACCTTTAAGGGGTTCCTTTAAGGGATCTATAGGGATTTTTAGGGTTTAGGTGGATGATATAAATCCTGCAATTAAGGACCCTAAACTATGGGAATTATGGTATATTTCTTATTAGGGGTAATGCAAGATTTTTTTCCTCAGCCGTAGGGCAACAAGCAAGTATACAGATTCCAGCTACCATAGAGCCGCTGTAGAATCTACCGTAGAACCAGCTGCCCCTCTAAACCGTACGCCCTAAACCCGGAACCCCCCAGTCTAAATCTCCCAAAATATACCGTAACATTCTATGCTATACTATAACCATATACCAGTATCGATTACTATAACCCTAAACCCTAAACCCTAAACCCTAAACCCTAAGCCCTAAACCCTAAACCCTAAGCCCTAAACCCTAAACCCTAAACCCTAAACCCTAAACCCTAAACCCCAAACCCTAAACCCTAAACCTTAAACCCCCCGTCTGAGTCCGAGGCCACAGAGGTGATGGAGACGTTGAACTGCTTGTAGATGAATGAAGGAGGCTGCCGCGCCTGGCGTCTAGAGTCTACCCATAGGCCCCATAGTAGTTCCTTTTTGGGATTACCCAGAGACTCCAATATCCCTTGATTAAGGAATATTCCTTAACTCATATTAGGGATCCTACTATAATCTAAAGTATATTCCTTAATTAAAGGATATTGGAGGCTCTGGGTACCTTATAGGATTCTATATACGAGCCACAAAAAGGAACTACTTTGGGGCCTATGGGTAGAGTTGAAGGCCTTGGGTTCGGAAGCTAGGGGCTTCGAGTTAAAAGCGTGGCCCTGAACCCTTATAAACCCTACACGTCGTCGCAGGCTTGCAGATTGAAAGGGCTTTCCAGAACCTCTGGGCTTGGGTGCGGTAGGGTCCAAGGACATTAAGAAGCCAGAACAAACCAATTGTGAGTCTAACCCCAAGGGTCCAAAGGACCCACTAATCAGGTACTTGGGCTTAGGATACTAGTTATGTAGGTATGATTATTGGGTACTTGGACCCGTAGGGTAAGATAAACAGCTCTGCATAGCTTCTTTATGGTGGTCAGGGCTGCAAGCCTGATAAGGGTTGTCGGATTTGCTGTTGGAGGGTCTTTGCAAAACTATTGCACTCCTTTCCATGTGGGAGTTTCGGAATCGAGTACCCTAGTTTAGACACTGCATGAAAACTAAAAACCGGGATTCTCACCATGAGGTTCCACGAAGACGGGATGCCTAACGCGTCAGAAATGCCACAAGCCAGCCATCTATCTTAGCTTAAGTTCTTAGATCTTAGACTCACAGGAAACACTAAACCCTGAACCCGAAGCTAAACTCTCACCCTAAACCCTAGGCCTTAAACCCGGATTCCGAAACCCTAAAACAATCACCTTCATCCGTCAACAGAGTGGCAACCAGGAGCCACAGACACGTCAGCTTCGAGCCTTCTCAAAGCCTACCTATACACCATCCACCGTAGTTTCCTTCCTGGCTAAACCAGCTACAGTACATTATTAGAATCCTATACAGCCACCCAGTACGACGGAGACTGCACTATAGTTAAACCCCGAACCCGCAAGCCCTACAATCCCCAAAACCTGAACAACAACAACAACAACAACAACAACAACAACAACAACAACAACAACAACAACAACAACAACAACAACAACAACGAACTAGAAATGGTCCTTCAGATCTACCAACGTTTTCTACAAGGTTTTGAGGGGCTACGGAAAGTTGCAAAGATAAGGACAGCAGTGCCTTTACGATGCATGAGTACTATGGTAACTAGAACTAAACACCCTAAATCTCAAAGGCAAGACCACAAACCCAAAACCCCAAAGGCAAGACCGATGTCGGTGGTTGTCAAAATTATGGTCCCTTTTGGGGTCCCTATTATAATACGGTACCTATTACTTAGGGTACCCGAATAGGGACCTTAATTTTGACAACTACTCATATCGGTGCCTGAATATCCAACCGGATCGGCGTGGTGCTGGAAGGATAGACCACAGTGGAGCCACTGGGCGCAGGAAAGTGAGGACAGGAGCCGCCAGAAAGGTTTAGGGTGTAGGATTTAGGGACAGAGGCCCAGAAAGCCGAAAATCTCAATCCCTAAGCCCTAACCCTGCACCTCACCCCGAACACGCGGGCTCCAAGTATACAAATAGTACCCACTTTGGGGTTTATAGTCCACAGATAGTGTCCAACAACTTACTGTGCTTTTGTGAGCCTCAGCACCTCAGCACTGCAATGCTACAGCCTCCACTAGTAGAGAGGCCAAGGCGTGGGACCCTCGCCCTGGACCCAAAAGCATAGGAAGCAACCGCAGACGAGCACAGCTCTCAGGCTAAACTCGTCGGTGAAGGCTAACCTGGGCTAAAGACGCCAGCTGAAGGGAACAACGCAAAGCACCCCACAGACAGAACGTTGAACTCTGCCTTAGCCAGTTAAGCACATATCCGCGACTTCTGTAGCCTGCGTGAGGCAAGTCATCTACGTCAATGGTCTAACGGCTGCCGCTAGCGGTGCAGAGTCTTTAAATACAAGAATACATGCTTCCAGAAAGCTCGCGCTGACTGGCATGTTGACAGTAGCTACCTGTAGTGGTCGTCGGCACTGTCGAAGTCAGCCCTAAACCCTAAACCCTTATAATGCCTTTTATAGAACCCTTAAAGGAACCCTAAACCCTAAACCCTTAATAACTTAAAGGAACCCTAAAAGGAACCCTATTATGGGCCTTTGGGGAAGCTGAAACCCTCAAACAAGGCGGAGTGTTTCACCGTCTCTTGGTCTGAGTCTCCGGGCTCGTGGGCACACCAGACCTCAAAGTGAGGAGAGTTACATGAGGCCCAAAGCTTGGAAATTTCAGGCTTTACAGGTGTTTGGGGTTTAGGGATTCAGTGCAAAGCTTAGTGTTGAAGCTTCGGCGGCAAGTTCTACGAATGGTGGGTTTGGGCAAGTCCTGGGCCCATTTGACCCTGGAGTCCGAAGAGGATCATGGTACGGTTGATGATATAAATCCTGCATTACCCATAACAAGGAATATACCATTATTCCCATAGTTTCGGGCCGGCCATTAAGGTAATGCAGGATCTATCTCATCCACCGTAGCAGAACCTTCGGCCAGCCCGGAGGTCGTGACCGACTTGCATGCAAAGCCTCGTCGTGATATATCGTGTGTATACCCTAAGGCCCCAAAGTAGTTCCTTTTTGGGGTTCATACATAGAATCCTATAAGGTAATCGCAAAAAGGAACTACTTTGGGGCCCATGGGTAGTACCATATTCTGGAACCCTACAGCCAGGGAACAGTAGTGGTGATCGTTTATACTTCCAACCCTCAAACCCCAACCCGCAACCCTATTGGGCGCAATTAGATCCCGATGATCGAACCGAACATTTTAACCTCGAGCCCTCTTTCTGCTCACAGTGTCACAGAGGCCGACCACCCTAAACCCCAAACACTAAGTTTAACGGCCTTCCCAGAGCGTCCGATACCCCCTAATTAGGGAATATACCGTAACTTATAGTAGGATCCCTAATCTGATTTAAGGATTATCACTGCAAGTGCCGCAGCCAACAAGAATCGTGAAGTGCCACAACCTGCTTTTTGTATTATCCCTATAAGTTCTGTTTGGGCTCTGTTATAAGAGCCTACGGCATGGTAGTCTGAAGCACAGTAGGCATGTCGGGTGATGTTATGATATGGAGCGTATTGGGACTATATCTGAAAATTGCAAATAATGTATCAAACCTCAAAAACCAGCTCTAAACGAACAAACCCCTCTTTCTAAACCCTAAAACCCTACACCCCTAAATCCCATAAATAAACCCTAACGCTGTAGCCACAGGTATTGTGATGAAGGTTGGGGTACGGGAAAAATGCAACCTCAACTCTCCCACTTCGCTGCGAACCTTTCGGAAGCACAGCGGCTTTAGGGTTTAGGGTTGTCTGGTCCCACTCAAGCCTCGTCATATTTTCTGGAATCGAATCTTGGCATGATGGACTTGGCGATGATGGCAGTAAAGCTCAGAAACACAAACAAGAGAAACTTACATTGGCTGTAGAGCCCGCTTACCGCTCTATAAACCTTTAAAGCCCCAAACTCCATTGCTTTCACACTGAGGCCCCCCACAAACAGCGAGGGCGGGGCGCCGAGGAACCTCACTCTAAGAGCTGCGGGATGAATGAAGGAGGTTAGTTAAGGCTAGGGCTTGAGGTTTAGTATCCTGTAGGAGAACCAGACTTTGGGATTGCAGAGGGATAATGGTACACCCAAACTGTTAAAGGTTACCTACCCTACTGCTACAGTAGAAGCCTGGAAACCCCGTAGCCTCAATCCCTAAGAGCAATGTATAGGGAATCCATGCAGTATTTGGCCTTCCAACCTTATGGGTTTTACTGTACTACTAAATTGAAGCTTGAATGGTTTCATGCTCATGGGGCTCGTGATAATTTGACTAGGGTCCGTACAAGGGTTAGAAGAGTTCGCACAGAGTGTCTACAGAGGATGTAGCGTGTCCAGGGATTGCCGGGGGTAGGGCATAGGCGCCTGTCACTATGTAGAACAGGATCTCTACAGGGGGGCTGTGGGATATCCAATGCTTTATCAGCTTCTTAGCTGGCTTTTCCACTTCCAGGTAACCCTTCAATAAGCCTCAATTTATGATCCTTATTTTCCACTTCCTGGTAACCCTTCAATAGAGCCTTAATTTGTGATCCTTCTTAGAGGGTATTCAATCAGGTACGATAGAGCGTCGCTGGGAGGTCACCCGAGACCCTATGTTTAGGGCTTGAGTGCCTTCGCGCTACAGGTTCCAGGGTTAGCACGTAACGGTTTAGGGTTTAGGGTTTAGGGCCATTGTAGTTCCTTTTTGAGGTTACCTTAGAGGATCCTAATTATATAGTTGGTTAAACCAAAGAAAGGAACTACAATGGAGACTACAGGTAGCACGTAAGCTTTTGGGGCTGCAGGGTTTCAGGGTCAGAGGTTTAGGATTCAGGCTAATTACTATGTACAGTTATTGACACTCACCAAAAGGAGCAGAGCAAGCATGGTTGCAAGCTGCCTAAACCTGATGATGCTAAATCTCCCGATCCTGTAAGTACAGTCCTATCAAGCGCGTGTAGATCCCTGTATACATGAAAAAACGGACCCTTGCAGTGCCCGACTGGATAAGTGCCCTAATACTCTGAGAGCTCTGAATTCGAAAGGCCAACGGCCTTTAAAGCGAAGTGTTGTCATGTTCGAGGTTCACTGCTGTAGAGTTTAGCCTAGTTGTCCAGTATCCTAGGGGCGCAGAAGGTAAATAGGATCTTGAAGTTGTAGGGCACTGGGCTTCGGGTGTAGAGTCAGCGGTTGGGAGCCAGGTGGTCTTAGGCTTTGAGTCCAACTGTAAGTACCTTAAGTGTCCAGGCGCCTAGGTAGTATGTGCTTCGACCTGAAAGTAGTTCCTATATAACTACTTTAGTAAGGCACCGAAGCAATCACAAACCATTTCAAAGAACATCCAAGTACTCCCTAATATGGGACTTTAGGGCCTTTGAGGTACCAAAGGCCATAAATGAGGACTACTTGGACCCTTAGGGTTTGGGTACATGGACCCTACTCCTCAATCAAGGGTGTTGTGCTCACTGCGTCCAAAGAGCCTTCGGCTACTCCTCAAACACCAAAAATCCGCTCAGGGTGTAGGGTTCAGGGTCCTAAACCCTCAACCCTAAACCCTGGACCCCTAAACCCTAAAACACTAAACTTTAAACCCTAAACCCCTAAACCCTAAACCCTAAACCCTAAACCCCTAAACCCCTAAACCCCTAAACCCCCACTATAGGTTCAGGGTTAGGGCTTCAGGGCTTTGGGGTTCATGTAGGGGCCTTAATCATGGAGAGTAGGGTTTGGGGGTGTAGCATGCTATAGTCACAACAAGGAACCCCCAACACCCTATTCTAATTAAGGCCCCTCCCTAAACCCTAAACCCTAAACCCTGAACCCTAAACCCTAAACCCTACATTCACGCTTTAGGATCACTCCTGAAGTTTCTCAAATCCGCCAGAGCCAGGCAGCTGGAAAGCAGGGGCTATGAAGCCGACTTTGCTCTGCTGGAGCCTGGCCGGAATCTTTTCGAAGATCGGGTTTAGGGGTTGGGGTTTGGGGTTTTTACGTTTAAGAGTTTAGGGTTTTATAAGGTTTAGGAGTTAGGATTCATGGAAAGGCTTAGACTCATGTCAGGGACTCTTGAGGGCTTTGGGGTTCAGCTCTTTTGGGCCCTGTAGGATTGAAGGATGCGGGTTGTAGTTGGTGACCTTGGTGGGCTGGGACCAGCTAGGATTTCGTATTTTCTCTGGGGGGGGTGGGTCCAGAGCGCCCTACACCTCAGCCGTTAGGTTCAAGTTATGTCCACAAAGCTGGCTCATGACTCTAGAAAATGCCAAGGGCCGTAGGAAGGACTAAGAAGACGTTCAAGCCTTCCCTAAACCAATTGACCACCGAAATGCAAGGCTATTCATGGCGTCATTTTTTGTCCGCTGCCAGTGCGAATCTGGAAGGGCGTGCATTGGTACAAAGAGCACCAGATACCTCCTGTGTAATAACGCTGGCTCTTGTATCCCTTCAACAAGTCCACCACAATTCCGAGACAATGAACTGCAAACCCAATCAGAGCAAGCACCAATACAATTACCCAAAGGGTCCAAGTATCGTTATGGTATATACTTATAGGGTATTTGGGGGGTCTAAGTATATACCATAATGATACTTGGACCCATTGGGTTAGGAAGTCAGAAGAACCAAGAAGCTTTCGGCAGGAATGAGTTCGGGCTTGCAAGCGATGGAGAAATTAGTCTTGCGTCCGACTGTAGCGCTAGCGGGGCTTGCTTCGGGATGCCGATTCAAGGCTAGCCGCTGGTTTCGTAGGATTCTGAAAACCCAAGAGAAAGGCTATAAGGAAGTGACAGTTAGGAAGCCTTACAGCGACCCTGAAATTGAGCTTATAGAACCCACCCATACAGCAGCCCTTAATAAAGGTGCCTTAATACTTAGATTACGCTTTTGGGGGCCCATTGTACTTTAACTTTAATCAGGAACCCCCAAAATAGTATAGGTGTAATTGCTAAGGCCCCTATATCATAGAACCCTACTATAGATCCCTTATCGACCCCTTTAAGGAACCCCTTAAGGTAATTATTAAGGCTCCTACAGTATAGCAACCCAAGTCCTGGCTCGGAGTTCTGATTTTTCCCAAAGATGCCGCTGGTCTTCGGGGGCAGGGCCCGTATCTGCTTCCGGGCGATGGTCGCCCAAGCTGCCTTGGCCTCTGTCCTCAGGAAGGGCTCCATTTGTAAGGGTGCTCTAGGGTTCATAATCTAGGAGCCTTATTAATTGGAATAGGGTCTTTGGGGCCCATATACTATACATGAAATTTAGAATACAACACCCAAAAAAGTACTGGTATTTAGTTCTTTAGGCCACTCACTGCAGTACGAGGTCTTGATAAGGGGATACAAAGGGGTTCCTGATGTCAGGGGGTGGGATCTGGGGATCTGAGCCAGGTGAGTTGAGGAGGGATGAAACTCTCAACCCTAAGCCCTAAACCCAATGAGGCCCCTAAACCCTAAACCCTAAACCCTAAGCCCTAAACCCAATGAGGCCCCTAAACCCTAAACCCTAAACCCAATGAGGCCCCTAAACCCTAAACCCTAAACCCTAAGCCCTAAACCCAATGAGGCCCCTAAACCCTAAACCCTAAACCCTAAGCCCTAAACCCAATGAGGCCCCTAAACCCTAAACCCTAAACCCTAAACCCTAAGCCCTAAACCCAATGAGGCCCCTAAACCCTAAACCCTAAACCCTAAGCCCTAAACCCAATGAGGCCCCTAATCCCTAAACTTAGTGAGGGGTCGCATCCGTCGAGCGACAGACCCCGAACGACTGGTCGAGGGCTTACAGCCCGAGCACCCATGCGAAAAGAGAGACGGAAAGGTGAGGGTAAAGCCTCACCGCCTGTCCTGGACAGGCCAACGGCTATTGGCCTTGCTTACGACAACGTCCAGCCTCGAATAGGGCTGGCCGTACCCAGACCACCTTAACGTAGTTAAATTATAACCCCAAAGCCTGTGCCATTTGCTCTGGGGGGGCGACCCTGAATCCTGCACCTGTCCTGCCTGCACCCCCCTGCCCTCGCCCAGGCCCCTGCCTGCCGGCCTGCCCTGCCCCTCTCTGCCCAGACTGGGAAGGGTTTCTGGCCAAAAACTGCTTTTTTGGGCTTTTTGGGCTAATTCCTGGACCCCCTCGACCCCTTGGCCCCCTGGCCCGCTGGCCCCCTTGGCCTCCCTTGCCCTCGCCCAGGCCCCTGCCTGCCGGCCTGCCCTGCCCCTCTCTGCCCTGGACTGGGAGGCCCACTGGCCCCCTTGGCCTGTCCCTGACCCGCCTCCCCCCCAAGGAGGCTTGGAAATGGCTTTCGGGAAAGGAGCACGTACTGCAAAATCCACGATTTTGGTGCTTTTGTAGGGTTCCCCCATTTCGGGCCTTGGAAACCGGAAATCCCTGAAAATCCGAAATGGCCTCGGGAAAAGGAGCGGGTACTGCAAAATCTACGATTTTGGTGCTTTTGTGGGGTTTCTCCCATTTCGGGCTCGGAAGCAGGAAAACCGTCAAAATCCGAGGGGCCTTGGAAATGGCTTCCGGAAAAGGAGCGGCTATTGCAAAATCGACGATTTTGGTGCTGTTGTGGGGTTCCTCCCATTACAGGACTTGGAAGCCGGAAATCCGTGAAAGCCCTAGAAAAGCACGAAAATGATCGCTTTTGTCTTACCCGCTCCTTACCAAAGGCCCTTTCCAAGGCCCCAAGCATTTCTTGGATTTCCGGTTTTCAAAGCTGTCAAACGATAAGCTTGAAGGGCCGAGCCGGCCCTGCCATGCCGAAGGCCCGAAAAGGGCCGAGGCTACTCCCTGCCATTGCCAAAACCACAACTTCAACAACTGGGACGTTCGGTGCAAAAATATCAACCAAACCAGTCCTGGCATTGTTTTTTTTGGTCTTTTTGGGCTAATTCCTGGACCCCCTGGACCCACTGGCCTCCTGGGCCTCCTGGCCCGCTGGCCCTGTCCCTGACCCGCCTCCCCCCAAGGAGGCTTGGAAATGGCTTTCGGGAAAGGAGCACGTACTGCAAAATCCACGATTTTGGTGCTTTTGTAGGGTTCCCCCCATTTCGGGCCTTGGAAACCGGAAATCCCTGAAAATCCGCAGGGGCCTTGGAAATGGTTTCCGGAAAAGGGGCACGTACTGCAAAATCTGCGATTTTGATGCTTTTGTGGGTTCCCCCCATTTCGGGCTTGGAAGCCGGAAAACCGTCAAAATCCGAGGGGCCTTGGAAATGGCTTCCGGAAAAGGATCGGCTATTGCAAAATCGACGATTTTGGTGCTGTTGTGGGGTTCCTCCCATTACAGGACTTGGAAGCCGGAAATCCGTGAAAGCCCTAGAAAAGCACGAAAATGATCGATTTTGTATTACCCGCTCCTTACCAAAGGCCCTTTCCAAGGCCCCAAGCATTTCTTGGATTTCCGGTTTTCAAAGCTGTCAAACGATAAGCTTGAAGGGCCGAGCCGGCCCTGCCATGCCGAAGGCCCGAAAAGGGCCGAGGCTACTCCCAGCCATTGCCTAAACCACAACTTCAACAACTGGGACGTTCATGGGTGCAAAAATATCAAATAAAAAAACCCTAAACCCTAACAGAGAATAGTTTGGGTGGCCGGGGTGGGTTTACAAGCAACGCGAGCGCGCGGCCCGGGGTGCTTCACACCCGAGCGCGCGACCTCGCCAGACACACCCTAACCCTAAACCCTAAACCCTAAGCCCTAAACCCAATGAGGCCCCTAAACCCTAAACCCTAAACCCTAAGCCCTAAACCCAATGAGGCCCCTAAACCCTAAACCCTAAGCCCTAAACCCAATGAGGCCCCTAAACCCTAAACCCTAAACCCTAAGCCCTAAACCCAATGAGGCCCCTAAACCCTAAACCCTAAACCCTAAGCCCTAAACCCAATGAGGCCCCTAAACCCTAAGCCCTAAGCCCTCAACCTCCTGCATCGCAAATGGGAGCTTCCGAAAATAGGGGACCCTAATTATAGTACCCTAAACAGTAGGATCCTTATTATCAGGACCCCCAAATAAGGTACCCCCTAATTTTCGGAAACTCTCAAATGTCTACGTTGCTTGCATGGGTCCGAAAAGATGACTGGGTTCAACGGCTCGGGCATGGTTCGACCTATTCTTTGGCTCGGCCGACTAGTAACAGCATCATCTACTGCCATATCCCCTCACATTACGATAATGAATGCCAAGCCTAAACCCTAAACCCTAAACCGTGGTCTGTCCCTAATATGGCCCTTGTTTGCCGAGCTTTTCAACCCATGCTGCAGACTTTCAAACCCGGAATCAAATCCTAGCAGAGCGAAGTGGCTCCGACTCGGGGACAGCAGCCAAGACGGCATTGTAGCTGATCATGTTTGGGGCCAAGCCTGGGCCAGAGAACTGGGGAGTTCAGCACATGGGGGTCACAACCATCAACAAGGACCCCTGAAAAAAGGGACCCACACTTTCCGAAAGTCCACTGGAGGTGTAAACCCCAAATGCGTCAGTATGGGTTCAGGGTTTTTGAGGCCTTCGTACAGACGATCCCCGCACCCTCCGGGGTCCATGTAACCAAGAAGTGCATACTTTGCGCCTCAAGCACCTGTATAGGGACTTGTTGAAGGCCAAAGTGTATGCTAATTGGGCACATGGACCCTTAAAGTTACTTAGAGTTAAAGTTCCGATGAGGAACCCTTAGGAATGATACTCGTAACTGCTTTTGTTTCTGTATTAACTCTCTAGGGACTTCTGTGTTTCAGGCATTCAGGGTTTAGGGGTTTCGGGCGCGGGCCTGGCGCAAATGCTGCCGAGCAAACCTACCGGGGTTGATGTAAATATGTATATGTATATGTGTATGTTTGTGTAGAGATACAGACATATAGATAGATAGCTAGATAGACAGGTAGTTAGACAGATAGAGGTAGATACATAGATAGATGGATAGATAGATAGAAGAATAGGTCATAAATGATTAATCACATAAATATTTATGTGTATATATATATATAGAGAGATCGTAGAAAGGGAGAGAGAGAGAGAGAGAGCGAGAGAGAGAGAGAGAGAGAGCACCCAATGGTTTCCAATCGATGGGCAACAACTCGACAAGGTCGCGACATCATGATCCTGGTGCCAACATAATGAACTTAGCTATGATCATACCGACATCATGCCGTAACTTTCCCAAGCTCACCGTGCGTTGCGGGAGTGCTTGGCCCCGTCGACCCTACACACTAAGCCTTTGATTCCCAAACCAATGCGACATGTTAGCTTTGGCATACAAACACCCATCATATAGCTTGTAGAACCCAAGCACCCCAAATATACACTCAAACCCCAAACCCTAAAGACACGAACAACAGTCATACGGAGCCCTGAACGATTGAAACCCTGATTAAAGTCCTGTATCCAACCAGTCTCGATGGGTCCACATGCAGGCGTTCAAGCTGACTTTTCAAGCCTCCGCCGTTCTGGCTGGTTCCCAATAGTCTTGCCAAAGATTATACCCCAAACCCTAAAAGCTCTGAGCGCCCTGAACTTATCCTAAGTTACCACAATCCTCTTCTTTGTAAGGTCCCTGAAAGTTCCAGGTGCAGTTTATGCGACGGGCCTGTATAGTTGCAACAATTCAGCGCTTCTTTATATACATACGCGCACCGTGGGGAACCGTAGGGCCCGAGGGAATACTGTTACGAACGAACACGCCGCCATAGCCCTCATAAAATCCTCCACCCATTATGCGTCTATGATCACTGACCCTAAATCCTAGCGCTTTGGGCGAGACACGTGCCCGAAGAATGGCATCGAAAACAATCATCGCCAGCTGCCAGTTTTGGCCTCTCAGGAGCAGTGAAAGGTGTAAGTCCAGTGGTTTCAGGGTTTCGGGACCCTGAAAATTCCACAGTACGTTTTTTTGGAACAACCCGACATGCAAGTAAACTGTTTCATAAGCGATTTTCGGCCCTAGAATCCATAAAAAAAACCCAAATCCAGGCAAACCCCTTTCGATACTTCATCTGGAATCTCAAACTTTCCAGAAAAGTTGGTCAGCTTGCCAGGATCCTCAAACCGAGGTCCTGGTTCGGAAAGCTACTGAAGAGAAGCTTTGTAGCACGTTGGGTTCCCCTGAGAAGAGCGTCGCAGTCTTAATTGGTGCTTCTGTACCGGGAGAATATGAGATTTCGGCCAGAACGAATAATCAGGTAGGTAGCGGCACTGAGGGGACATGTGACTGTGTTATAACTTATATAAGTGCAGTTGCAGCTGGACCACCCATCCGCCGAGCATCAGAAACTGCGTGCCCGAAGCTTGAAACCTTAACTCTAAAATGAAACCCCCTTTCCCCCCAACCTTGAACTTTTAAAACCCAGAAAATATCATGAAGCGTACTCCACCGTCGATCAGGAAATAGCTACACGGGAAGCCCGGTATACCCCTTCCGAAACTCGAAAGTCCGGATTCTGACTTGACCTGAACCAGAGGTGTTAGCTACTATTTGCTTAAGAAACCCCCAAAGAATAAAAAATAATAATCCCTATATTACCCCCATAAGGAATATATTTTTTATTTTTTGGGGGTTCTTAAGCAAATAGTAGTTAGGGTCTCTGGCTACGCGGTCCTCGTGAACAGGAGCTGATGATGGCATTGTAGCTGATGACGCTGGGGGTGAGGTCGGATGCCGGCATGCCATTCAGCAAATGCAGGGCCATGGGCCACTGCTCCTTGGATGCTTTTGGTCTGGACAGGTACTAGTATCTTTTTGTGTCCGATTGCAACAGAAGTAGCATTACGATCTCCACCAATCCCTTCAAAATCCCAAACTCAAGAAATGCGCAACATGAGAAACCGTCAGATTCGAACATGCGAAATCATCCATCCCAAATGCAGCAGGGAATTTAGCGGCTGCATTTGCCGATCCACCTGTCCCCGAACTGCAACTGTCATGGCCCTGGTCCTGATGCGCCCGCATGC
This sequence comes from Symbiodinium sp. CCMP2592, assembly GCA_905221615.1. Lineage (NCBI taxonomy): Eukaryota > Dinophyceae > Suessiales > Symbiodiniaceae > Symbiodinium > Symbiodinium sp. CCMP2592. The sequence goes on from CAJNDT010002013.1 coordinate 217,689, forward strand.
TGCCAACCGAGAGCTGTCTTGAAAGGGCATCTAGACCTAAGAGTAACCTAGGAATGAAGTGGGTGCCCTTTTTGGTTTAAAGTGGGGTTCTCAAGGGAACCTAAACCTCAAACAAAAAGGGAATACAAGGGCCTACTCTGGGTCCTGGGCATGGTTCAGGGGCATGATCCTCGTCGTGCCCAAAGCTCTACAGCCATTGGAATGTATGGTAGCAGAAAAGATACTGAGATAGTCGTACTAGTATGCATCTTGAAACCCTATCCCAAGTTAGCACCTCGAAGCCCCAAACACTGAACCCAAAACCCAAAACCAGCCTAATGCTAAATCCGAAACCCTATGCTAGGATGCCCGATAACCTAGGAATAAACTACGAGGGCTCCCCTTTTTAGTACTGGGTAACTGTATATGGAACCTAGGACTACAAAAAGGGAATAAGGGTAATACTGAGCATCCTAGGTACTGAGATAGTAGTACTAGTAGAAAATACATGCTACCGCTGGGGATAAAGAAGAAGCATGGCACTGACAGCAATAATGATGGTGATGCTGATGCAGGCAGCAATTGTCAATCCTACCCAGAGGCTCCATAGTAGTTCCTTTTTGGGAGCACCCTATAGGATTCTAAATATGAAGCCTTAAAAGGAACTACTATGGAGCCTTAAGGTAGTACTTTGGGGCCTTAAGGTAAGCCCTGAGCCAAACTAAACCCTGAGCAAACTGCGCCTATTCATTGAAGTTTGTAGTAGGACAGGATAGTATATGGTTTTTTGTGTACTATAACATTAACGACTGTCCGAAAACCTCGAACCGCATAGTTTTATCGGGGCCATCCAACTTCCAGGCTGAGCTTCGCCCTTTGCGCAGGTGCTGATGGCGGTGCCGAAGCCTTAGATATGCATGTACGGTTTAGGGTTTAGGGTTTAGGGTTCAGGGTTTAGGGTTTAGGGTTTAGGGGTTTAGGGTTATGCATCTTTGGCAAAGCCGTTTATATCAGGTTCCTCAATTACCTTGGGATCCAAAACACTACCGTTTTAGGGGCTCTACCCTAGAATCAATTAAGGGGTCATAACCTGGACCCTAAACCCTAAACCCTAAACCGGTAACCTACTATTCTGTAGGGTTTGGGGGTCACAGGTAAGGAAGGAGATCATAAACGCTCTGTTGGGGTTGTTTTCAAGTTGGGTTCTATATGCGATCTGTGGGGGGGCGTAAGGTCGGGGCACATCCGAGCCCTGATTAAGATACGTACAGCGGAGCTTCTTCTTATCCTTCAACAGGAACAGTAAACTACAGCGGTGTTGCGGCTAACCGCAAAGGACGCACTCTATGGCACTCAGTGACTGTAGTTTTGGGTTTAGGGCTACCTTTTCGGGTTAAAGGTGAAAGGTTGAGCTATATGCCGATATAGGGCTTGCCGAAGCACGCAGGTCTTGTCCAATTAGTCTGCCGAGGCTTGTGCAGGTCCCGTTACGACGGACGAATCAAACCTCCATCTACGTCTTCCTATCCGAACACCACCGATCATCGACATCCATCAGTCCGAACAAAAACACAATGAAAGCGCAATACCAATTTTCAGCCATACTGAAGTATGCAACACATAATTACTATCACGTAAAGGCTTTGTGCATGCGTCTTTGTGCATGCATGCCTCCACGTATGCATGTGTGCGTGTGTGAACGTGGATCGGTATAGGTTCGAAACAGGGCAAGTCTAAAGCTCCATGCTCAAGGAAACCCTGAGCCCTGCACCCCAAACCCTCAACCCCAAGCCCGAAACCCTAAGCCCCAACCCCTAAACCCTAAGCCCTAAACCCTCAGATTTATGGAAGAAGCCAAAGGGCTGAGGATGTTTGGAGCAACTGTCCATGCCGGCATGGAACCGAACAGTTGCAAAGCCTTGTGATGGGTTTTGTGCACGAGGGCCGGGGGGCGGTCTTGTTGAGAGTTCGGGGGCTATTTTTTTGCGGGCTTCAGGTTTAGAGGGCCTACTTCCGTAGAGAGAGAAGGAGAGAGAGAGAGAGAGAGAGAGAGAGAGAGAGAGAGAGAGAGAGAGAGAGAGAGAGAGAGAGACCTCGCCTCGCCCTTGCCCCTTGCAGTCGTTTGGAGGTGCCGAGCTTACAGTTCCAGGATGTTCCAGGTGTTGGAGGGCCTGGGGGATCGCCAACATCCGAGCTTCGAGTCTCAGGAGACTCAGGACGGTTTGCGGTGCGCGAAATGCATGAGTGTAAGACCCTCAATAGTCGTTAAAGCAAGGTTTCGTGGTATCTTTTCGTATAGCTTAGAGACTGTCAGGTGATGTTGTTGCTGAATCCTACGCGCCTTTCGTCGCATCCTGGCCCAACAGGAGGATTCTTGGAGGTTCTTGAGGGTCCTGGTATCCTGATCCCATTTCCGAACTTCTGGGCTTGGGTTCAAGTTTCAAGTCACCTTGGCCGCAAGACCGCACTAGATAAGGCCCTTGCAACCATTCGGGGCAGCATGAGTTTTGGAAGGGGTTCAAAGCTTCAGGCTTTGGGGCCCTTCCCAAACTTTGGTACCTATTCCGTAACCTTAAAACCCTGATCTCACCAAAGCAACAGAAACCCTAAACCCCAAACCCCTAAACCCATCCAAAGCCTTAAACAAAACCCCTAACCCCCTAACAGTGCGCAGTACGCCTTTCCAAGGCGAGATGCAAGCTCCCATTGCTCGCCCTTCTCCTTCGATTGAAAAGCAATTTGGGTTGCCCGTTTGGGTTGCCCTGCGGTTCAGGGTTCAGGGTTTAGGGCTTTGGGAGTTGACGAGTTAGGGTGTAGGGTTCATAGGGTTACCCCTAGGCCCCAAAGTAGTTCCTTTTCGTGGTTCATATATAGAATCCTATAAGGTAATCTCAAAAAGGAACTACTATGGGGCCTGTGGGTAGGGCTCATAGGGTTAAGGCTTAGCGTTCCTTGCTTTTTGGCCTCCAGCTCCCTGGTTACGCGGGACTTGGGGTTGAGGGCTTTGCCTGGACCTTCGAAGGTATGGGAGTTAGGATTAAGGGGACCCTTGGGGATATAGACCCTCTCAATAAGGCCGCTTCTAAGAGAGCCAGAAGTAGGGTTCAGAAGGGGTGCCCTTTAAGGGGTCTCCCTAATAATGCTACCTAAAGTAGGATCTTTGTCTTGGATAGCCTATCTTCTGCCCAGGGTTCCGAAATCAAAGGGTGGTGTCAGCAAGACAGGGCTATAGAGTTGAGGGTGTGGGTAAGGCATGAACGGTTTAGGGTTTAGGCCTCTCTGTGGAAGGTTAAGGGCATGGGGACGTGAATTTGGCCCTAAACCTTCGTCCCTCAGCCCCGACCCCTGAACTCGAAACCCTAAACCCGAAACCCGAACCCCTACGTCCTTACATGTCAGCTTCTGTGGGACATTCGCTCATGAGCGAAACGCCAACGAACGTGTTTCTGCCTGCCATACACCCAACAACACACGCCGGGCCCTTCAAGAAACTCTGCGTAGCTACTACAAAGTCAACAGCCTATCTTACAACGCTGCAAGCAAAAACTCAAACTATAAATAGACCTCACACGAGCCACTGAACTGCGCCCGAGCGTCCAGGGAGACTAATGTGGCACCGAAGCTGATGACGTCCGGTTGGAGCCTTCGTTTCTGAGTAGTGGTTCCAACACTTGTTCTGATTGTGGCGGTAAAGTAAAAGCCAGAAAGTTGGAATATGGTTATCCTAAACCCTTTATGGTAAATTATAAGGTATCCTACCCTGAAACCATATTCCAACTTTCTGGAGTTCCCTGTATTGGGGAACTCTGAAACGGGGAAGGTCCTACATCCTGAAGCTCTAAAGCCCACTAAACCAAAACCCCAAAGCCTAAACCTACACTAAACCTTCTACAGAGGGGCAAGACCGTTTAAAGACGACCTACTCAGCTACAAAGGAGCTGAAGATTAACAGGCTTTTGGGGTATATTATACTACAACCATGATAAGGCAATATAGGGGGCCGTAAACATTTAGGAAAGGGTTTTTGGGTATACTATAGTCTAATTACAGTAAGGACCCCCACCCCCACCCCCTCCAAAAAAAAGAAAAGAACACATATATATATATATATATATATATATATGTATAGGTAGCTATGTAGGCCTCTATAGCACAAAGGAGCTGAAGATGTGGAATCGCATGGAAGATGTTCAGAGCCAGCTCCCATTGGCCACCTTTCTCCTCGGATGAGGTTGGGGGTCTAGGGGTTTAGGGCTGAGGGTTTAGGGTTTAGGGCTGAGGGTTTAGGGTTTAGGGTTCTGAGGGTTTAGGGTTTGGGGATGAGGGCCTTAGGGTTTGGGGATGAGGGCCTTAGGGTATAGGGTTGAGGGCCTTCGGGCTTAGGGATGATGGTTTGGGGTGAAGAGCTGCATAGGAGAAGGGGTTGGGCTTGCTACTACTTGTGCTTTTCAGGGATGTTCCAAAATCAAAGGGCATTCGGCTCGCTGGGAAGCTTAGGATTCGAGGTTCAGCACCATCCGCGACGGTTTGGACACCAGCGAGCCCATAAAACATACACAGGCTGTTAGCAGCAGCAACACGAAAGCACTGGAATTCGGAATAGTCAGGTCTTCGTCTCCCAACATGTAGTTTTATGATAATACAAACCCTTGTAGTCACAAGCTGCCTTGAAACCACCAAAGTTTGCCAGAGGCTACAGTACCATTAGACCAAGCAAGTTTCGCATGAGCTGATCGTGGCGTTGCAGCTGACGACGTCTGGCGCGAGCTTGACCACGGGCCTCGGCTGTTCAACAAGCCACCAGATGCCACCAGGGGTTTAGGGTTTAGGGTGTAAGGGTGTGATAAGGATCCAGAAACTAACAAGCAAAAAAGTCCGTCCACACTTAAACACCAGCGTAGAATCCTTGAAATTCCACTGAACAACCCTCTTTGGGGTCATTTACCTTACAGCAGGAAGCCTGAAACCAACAACTCACAAAAGCCACTAGACACAAGGCCCAAAACCCCAAACCCATCCATGGTAGAAGCCTTGTAGTAGCACTCGACAGCCCTTTTCTGGCATTTGTGCTAGTAGTATAGCATGAACCCACAAAAAAAACTGAACATACTGATATTACTATGCTAAGGTCAATAATGAACAAGCGGCATTGTCTGGAAGAGTTGCAGAGCCAGTTGCCATTGGCCACTCTTCTCTAAAGAGCCTCAGGGCTGATACTGTTGATGGACAATATCCTGCATGACCCTAAGGACTCTAAACTATGGGAATTATGGTATATTCCTTATTATGGGTAATGCAGGTTTTTGTCCATCAACAGTATTTCGTGTATAGGGTTTATAAGGGCTCAGGGATTAAGGTTCAGGGCTTGAGTTTGAGGGTTTATGTAGGGTTTAGGGCTCAGGGTTTGGGGTAGAGGCTTTCGGGTTTGGGGTTTAGGGCAGGGTTGAGGGGTTAGGGTTGGGGGTTTGGGGTTGAGGGTTTAGGGTTTAGGGTTGGGGGTTTGGGGTTGAGGGTTTATGCAAGGTTGTTTTAAGTCCAACAGCCCCTTACTCCACTGCAGCAGAGTCCAAAGCCTGCTCTGGCAAGAGCGTGCACTACAACACTACCTCGTTTACATAAGGTTTAGGGCTCTCGGCTTAAGGTTTAAGGTTGAGGGCTTGAGGTTGCGCGTTGACCTGTAACCAACTGTTCTTTTAGAGAGTGCAAAAGGGTTTCAAGGTGATGCTGGGCGTCAGGTATGGTTAGCTAGCTCACACGACCCCTTTGCAAAGGACAGCCAGCACCGAAATGGGAGTCTTCTCAAAATCAAGGACCCGGAACACGCCCCTACATAGACAGTATGATCAGGATTGCAAGAAACCCTGCGTTTCTAAACCCTCCAAATCGAAACCTGGCCGACTGCTCCACATCTTGACACAAGAGTAACCCAGGCATAAAAAGGATGCCCTTTTTGGTTTAAAGGGGCTTATAAGGGAACCTGAACCCATAAAAAGGGAATAAGGGCCTACTCTAGGTCCTAGACATGCATCCGAGAGGCTGATCGTAGTGTTATAGCTTACCCGATCCGGCACGATGTGTGCAGCAGGCATCGCATGAAAGAATGCAAGAGCCAGCTGCCACACGGCGCCCTTTTCAAAAGAGCTGATCGCTGCACTGTAGCTGATTACATCAGGAGAGAGCTGAGACTGTGGCATCCTTGTAAAGAGATGTAAGGAAAATTCCCAATGACTGCCCTTCTCACAGGAGCTCATCGCAGAGTTGTAGCTAATCGTGTTGGGAGCGAGCTGAGCATTGCGAATGTTACTGAACAGAAACGTAGCTAACTGCCACTGTCCACCTTTCCCACAGGAGCTGATGAGGGCATTGTGGGTAATGATATTCGGACTGACTTTTGAAGCCAGCATGGCTTCAAATAAGTGCAAAGATCCTTGCCAGTGGCTAGCTTTCTCACAGGCACTGACGGTGGCGTTGTAGGTGTATATGTTGGCAGTTAGGCCAGCATGCGGTATGGATTGGAAGACTTCCAAAGCTCTCTGCCACTGCGCACCCTTCTCCAATGAGCTGATCGCAGCACGGAAGGTGAAGATGTCGGCCGAAGACTCAGAAGTCCGGACGGAGCTAAACAAATGCAGAGCGAGCTGCCATTGGCCGCCTCTCTCACAGGCACTAATACTAGAATTGTAGCTCACAACATCCGGCGTCAGACCTGTCTGTGGCATGCTGTCGAATAGCTGCCAGGCCAGTTGCCACTGCCCTGCTTTTGCCTCGGCATTCATCTCGAGGTCACCATACTTAAGGGCTCTGGCGATCAGGTGTGTAAGAAGGGCTGTAAGGAATTTCTCAGTCGAAGCTACCAGAACAAGGAAGGACACTGATACCCTCTAACACCCATATGAAACGGTGACTTGCATTAAGCTCCCGAACAAAAGAGCCCAGTTGCACAAGAGCTCAGGGCGGCATTGTAGGTAAATACGTCGGGTTTGAGCTCGGACAGCGGCATGTCGCTGAACAGTTGCAAGGCTAACTGCCATTGACCGCCCTTGTCGCAAGCGCTGATAGCAGTGCTCAAGCCTAGGTCCACGTAGAACTACAGGAAGCAAAGCCAGCACAAAAAAACACGTGAAGCTTTCCTTCACATGGGCACATCAGCACATCCTCATCTTCTTCCCAAAGTAAACCCCATCGTCCTTGGACTAAACTCTAAACCCTAGATGCTTGACTCGATCCTCAGCTGAAGCCCTTGGCCGTCGATGGGTTACGGTTTCGGCTTTCGCGTGTTGGCGTTCTGGGGTGGATATACGAAGCATCCAAGGCCCCCCTGCGCAAACACAGCCCCATTTCAACCTCTCAAAAGCCATTGACACTTTCAGGCGGTGGGATCCAATATGTAGACCCAACTTCGGGATCCGTACTGCAAGGGTACCCCTGCTATGCTGAATCCCCTACTCAACTGATGGGAGGCCAAAAGGGGGGTTTAAGATTCTTGGGCTAGGGATTCCACAATATGAACACTATTATTATGGGAACCCTAATCCCTACTAAACCCCCATAGGCTAAAACCCCATTTTGGCCTCCTATACTGAAACGACCGGGATGATAAATCCCCATCTGGGTGGTTGTCAAAATTATGGTCCCTTTTTGGGTCCCTATTATAATACGGCACCTAATATTTAGGATACCCAAAAACGGACCCTAATTTTGACAAATCCCCATCTGAAGGACGAGGAGCTCAAGACGTCAGGGGAGAGCATTGCCTTCGAGATGGAGGCGAAGAGATGCAAAGAAAGACTCCACTGCCTCGGTGTGTTTGGGGTTTAGGGGCTTAGGGTTTAGGGGTTTAAGGGTTTAGGGGTTTAGGGGTGTAGGGTTTGGGGGTGTAGGGTTTAGGGGTTTAAGGGTGTAGGGTTTCGGGGTTTAGGGGTGTAGGGTTTAGGGGTTTAGGGGTGTATAGGGGTTTAGGGGTGTAGGGTTTAGGGATGTAGGGTTTAGGGGGTTTAGGGGTATAGGGGTTTGGGGTTGTGGCGACAGCGGTTTGAGGATTTACTTCTTAAGGCTTAGAGCGGTATGGCTAACAAAACTCCGTCAGGTTTTAGGGTATAGTTCAGACAATCGGGGTGATGCTCAGCGTTTGGGATGGAGGAAAGGTACTAGAGATTCAATGGATGGGTTTCCGAGTCCAGGGATAAAGACAGCGAGGAGCCTAGTGAGTTTCTGCTTTCGAAGTGCTGGTGCGGCATGTATCGACTATGCGAAGTCAAAGGGCGATATATGCCCGTGGGTGCACTCAAGGGTCCAGGGCATGTAATTCCTCCGTGCAGGACTGAGCTTTGAGGGAATCAGGGCTTCTTGTTCCATGCTTTACCAAACAGGGGGTCACCCAAAGCCCCAAAACCCCGCTTTGAATTGCCAAGACCCTTAACCCCCAAACCCACAAGCCTAAGAACTAAACCATTCGGCCCACGGTTGATGATATACATCTTGCATTACCTTAATGGCCCTAGACTGTGGGAGCTATGGTAGATTCCTTATCATGGCTAGTGCAGGCTTTACATCATCAGCCGTTATGTAGGGGCCTTGATAACTAGAATAGGGTTTTGGTGCCAATTATAGTATAATCATAATCAGAACCATAAGGAATAATGTTGCTAATGAATTTAGGCCCCTAGTAGAGGCCTTGCACACCTGACCTAACCCCGGAGCTCCCCCGGTCGTCGCCCACAACAGGCAGATGCCCAGAACCCCAAACCCTGAACCAAACTCACCATCACACCCAAAACAAGCCTAAGCCTAAAGCCGAACATGTCCTAAACCCTCACCACTAAACCCCAAAACAAGCCGAAAGCCTAAACTGGCAAACAAACCCTCTCCATCTAATCTCTGATCATGATCCCTGCTACTTGAAAACTGTTGCTTCTGATCGAAACAGGTGCTTCGCGGCGTTGCAAGCCTGGGTCGGGTACGCAAGTTTGTCCCTAAACCCTGAACCCGAAACCTGAACAAACCGCTTCTATGGGGGAGGATCTCGCTGGGTTGCACAGGGTCCTGCAACAGTTCCTTTTATGGGCTCCTTTTATGGGTAGCATGATGAGGGAGACCCCTTAAAGGGTACCCCTTCCGAACCCTACTTCTGGCTCTCTTAAAAAGGGACCTTATTGAGAGGGTCTATATCCTCGAGGGTCCCCCTAATCCTAACTCCCATTTGACGCCTTCCTTTAGTTTAAGGGTTCCTGCAGGGGTCGGCCTCCAAGACAATCCAACACCTCCAGAGTAAAGAAGAGTTTCGGCTGCCAGAGCTTTGAGGTTTAGGGCTAAGGTTTTCGGGTTTAGGATGGATACAGTGTACTTCGTGTTCAAGTTGTGTAGTACCCAGTGAAAACGAACGATGTGACCTGTCCTTAAGACTCCGGTGTTTGTCGTGATCATCTGTAGATCCAAAGACCTACGCCCAAACCTAAACTCACTACCCAACCCCGAGACTCAATGCGGTTGAGCAAGGCAAGAGTCTGCACGCAAATGACTGCACCCACCCCAGACAATCCAGAACCCCATACCTTAAGCTCCAACAACATGTATGCTAAGGAGCTTCTTCACGACGGAAAAGTAACGAACCCTGTAAAAATCAGGACTCAGACCCTGAACTCTTTCTCTAGACCTGGACCGCAAGCCTGCAACTCTTGAGCTCCAGAATCCGCTCTCTGAGGTCTCCCCAACACCCCAAATCCTAAAGTCCCAAATCAACTAACCATATACACATACCATAATACATAATCCTAAATCCCGAACTCAATCCCATACACAGCCATATCTAACATTCTATACCGTATTACATAAACCGTCATAATCCTAAAACCCAGACTGAACTTGGAGGTTCAGGGGTAGTTATAAGTAGAGTTACAAGTCCCCGAACATGGGTTATAAGTAGAGTTACCCTACTTATAACCCTACTTATAAATGAACTGCCCCTGAACCTCCAAGAATCCTTCAACCTCGAAAGCCTGAACCAATGCTGGAAGAGCCGGGCGGCGCTCATGCCGATGGAATAGTGCGTGGGGCCCAGCTTCGTTCTACCATCGGCTTCCAGCTCCTGCAGCTACGTAGGGGTTATGGGTTTAGGGCTTAGGGTCTTGGGGTTGCGGAGTCGAAGGTTTAGGGGTTTTAGGGTTTAGGGGTTTTGGGGCTTGGGTTGATGGGTTTTAAGGTCTTGTGGGTTTAGGGTTTTTTGGGGTTTAGGGTGAAAGTTAGGGTTTTGGGTTATAGGATCTGAAACCCCCCAAGTCCAAAAAACCTTACACCTCCAAACCTAAACCCTGAACCCTAAACCCTGGAACCCCATTCCTTAGACCTAAACTGCTGAAGTCCGAGAGTCCTAAACCGTAATGGCTAAGCCTCTCATCCTCAAGCCCTAACCGTAAACCCTTGCAACATGAACCCTCGAACCCCAAACCACAGAACAAAAATGGAACCTTAAACCCTAAACCCTGAAACCCTTAAAAAACTCTAAACTTAACCCTTGAACAACTTCAGCCTCAACAGTGCCGTAACTTCCTCCAACCCTAAACAGTAAACTCTAAAACCGAACTTCCACCCAATCTGTACCTTCGGCTCAAAACACGGCTTAAAAGATGTATATATGAAGAGGCACCAACAAAAAAAACAAACCGTAAACACCCCAAACCTTAAAACCAAAGCTCTGAAAGCCCTCAACCCCGAAAACCCTGCACCCTAAAACGCCTCTAAACCCTCCTTTCGAAGCTCTCAGATAAGAGCCGCCAAACCCGAAAACCCTACACTTGATTTCAATGCTGTAAGAACCCTAAGCACGAAAACCCTACATCCGAAAATAGCACCAAACCCCCAAACCCGAATTTGAGGCTCTATGAACTCCCAAAACCCGAAAACCCTAAACCCCTACCTTAAGCCGGAATAACCTACCTTTTTAAGGACTCATATAAGGAAATCATAATCAGGAACCCTCAAAAGGTAGTTATTCCGGCTTAAGGTACACCCTAAAGGTCCCTCTTACAGGAAGCCGAAACCCCCTAAGCCCTGCAGATCCCTTCAACCCTAAACCCTAACTTCCATTCCCGAGGATCCTCCAAGAGGCCCAGGACGAGATCCGTTCGTCGCACCTGCTTCAGCTTCTGGAGGATCCTCAGCTCGAACCCAAAGGGAGTTTAGGGTTTAGGGCAAAACATAGGGAACCCAAGAGTAAAAGGAGGGACCCTTAATAAGGACCCCTAGGTATATTACCCTTAATATAGCCATTATATACCCATTATCTAGCCCCATTATAGAGTAGGGGTCCCCATTAAGGGTCCGTCCTTTTCCCCTCAGCCCAAAAGGATCACCAAAAAACGTAGGGAACCCACAAGGATCCAGAAAAAGGAGGCAGCCCCAAAGCAGGGAACATGATAATTACAAGGATCCAGCACAAGTAGGGGAAAAATCATGCTGGTGCAAAAATTTCTGAGGCGATAGAGGGTATTATGGCATGTTATAGTAACACTAAGGAAGATTCTGGTGTAATATAGCATACTATGGCGGACTAGAGTATGCTTCAGTGTAGTACTAGTAGATTAGAGCATGTTTTGGTATAACATCCCGATCCTAGGGATCCATTATTGTCTGAAGCAGTATGTTACAGTAGGTTATAGGATAAGGTCGTATGTTGTTACAGTATGTTACGGTATACCCTTAGCCCCCACGCGAAGGATGCATTAATGGCGTACTGGGTAACCTTGTAGTATAGTGTGGCGCATTGTTATGTACTAGAGTACAGTATCATGTTCTACAGCTTAATTCGCTACAATGATTATGACACAAAATTCTGTACTATGATTTATCGCGCACCATAGTAGATTATAGTTGGTTATAGTGTATTTTGATAAACTTAGCTCCATCCTGAGGATCCAAATACAGTCTCAGGGTTTAGGGGTAGGGTTTAAGGTTCAGGTGCCGTGCGAGCCCCAAATAGCACAGACTGGGTGCGATTTCCTGATTCTAAACACCAATGTAGATACGGTTTGTATGCTCAGAGCCGAAATGTTTTAGTGTAAATATGTTGAAAGCTTAAAAAAAAATGAAGCTTCGCGAAATCTTACCGGGGCTTTATGAGCTTTGTAAGTGTGTCGATAAGCGCAGAAGGATCCACAAACGGACCAGATCTGGCTTTCGGGGTGTAGGGATATGGCATGCATTTGCTTAGTTTGTTGGCTTTAGGGTTAGGGGTCTAGGACGACGGCCGATTCTGGTTCAGCTCATCTTCCGTAGCCAAGAGCTGTCGGATTTTTTCTTGAGCAAGGCAAACGCTAAACTGGTCATTCAATGCCTTCGTGCGTGATCCTTTCGTGACGCGGGTAGTATTTGGGGTTTAGGGCCCAGGGCCGTTCAGCTTAGGTTCTTGGTATTGAGACTGTGGTTCGGAGAGCTACACAAAGTGCACTCTCATGCCTAAAAGTTCTTGCCAGACATAGCCTATAATGCAAAGTGTGCCTTGCAAACGACTATCCCTAGAAGTGCAACATTCCAGCACGAGCGAGGACATCATCGATACGGTTGATGATATACATCCTGCATTACCTTAATGACCCTAGACTATGGGAAAATGGTATATTCGTTATCATGGGTAATGCCGGATTTGTATCGTCAACCGTAGTACATCCAGGAAGCCCGGACTGATACCCCGGCTCGATTGGGGGATTGAGGATACAATTCTTCGGTAAGAGTAGGAGCTAGGAATTCGTTGACCCGCGGGCCCCTCAGAAAAGATAGAGCCTCTGAGTAAGGTCCTTTTTGAAAGCCAGAAGTAGGAAATTATAATAAGCTCCCTAATATTATTTATGGAATATTCCTTAATTAAGGGATATTAAGTAGGGTTGAGAAGGGCCCCCTTTGAGGGTTCTCCGTGATATTACCTAGGAAGCAAAGCTTGCAAGTCCAAGCAAGCCCAGCGACGGAGTCACTCCACTTGGCCTCTTGATCCACTCCGGCAGCTTGGGCGCAATGGCGTGTTGCAACTTCGCCCTGTACTGAGCTTCTGTTTTGGGAATCTAAACCGTAAACCCTGTAAACCCCTTAACCTAAGCCGAATCAAGGACAGAAACCATGCAAGGGGAGGCCCATCAGACAGCATGTGAGGCCCACAACACGCCAAATGCTACACAACAGTACTGACCTCAACCTTATAGCCCTAAGTTATGATATACGCTCAACATAGGCACCTAAATACATAACTACTATCCCAAACCTTAGTACCTAATTACTGTGTCCTTTGGACCCTTAAGGTAGGGTCAATAAACCTTAACACATAGTAGGTTGACTGTCAGGTTCAGCAGCTGCAGCGTTCTATGGGCTCTCTGTAAACTGTAATTATAATATAAGTTCGGAACCCTAAACCGATGAACCTTGAACCCCGACCTCTTGATTCCGTTGTAGTTAATTTGGCTACCTTATGTTACCTTCTAGGATACTAGGTGAAGCCAAAAAAAGGAACTGCGATGGAGACTACACGCAAACACTGCTAAACCAGGTCCTATTCCTGCCCGAAACCATTTTATTTGTTGCACATCCCAGAGTCTCCAAAACCCCTTAATAAAGGAATATACCTTAAATCATATTAGGGATCCCATTATCATTTAAGGTATATTCCTTAATTAAGGGGTTTTGGAGGCTCTGGGATGAGCAGCCCAAGAGCTCTTCATCCCGCCTGTGCGGACGGCGCTCCAAGTGCCTTACTTGGAGGTTCAGGGGCAGTTATAAGTCCCCTAATGAGGGTTAAGTCTAGTTACCCTACGTATAGCCCTACTTATAACTACCCCTGAACCTCCAAGTACACATCAGCGAAGCGAAGTCTTGAACCAATGCAAGACTGCACCGAAAAGTCAGTGGAGCCGGGATTTCGAACCAGGGCTGAGGCTGTTGTGGTTGAAAGCTGCAGGGGTTCACGGTTTCTTCCCCAAGCCCGCAGCCCATGTAGGCCCAGTGTAGAACCCTTTCTATAAACGCGCTGAAATCCTAAAACCCATCCGGAGTCCAACACAGGCAATAAGACCTCATGAGAACCCTTCAAAGCCCAAACCCCCCAAGCAATACTACACCCCTATAGAAACCTGTCTGAGAACCTACAACCCGTCTAGAACCCCTGGCAGGCCCAAGAAGCACAATCCCTAAACACTAAACCAACAATACAGCGTGAACACCATATACCCTGAACCCTACGATGTCATACAAAGAACCCGGAGAAGCCCAAGAAGCATCAGCTTCTCCAGAACCAGGCTCGCCACCTCTCAGCAACAGCAAACTAAGTGCTAAAGGCTTGGTGATTCAGGATGCTGTGATGCTTTCCCACTAAGGTCTCCGAAAGGATTCCACAGGCATTTGGGGGCTTAGGGTTTTGTATATGCTCTATAAGCTTCTTTCATAGGATTATTACAGAGGATTCCTATCTAAAATCGTTCTAATGAGAGGATCTCTCGGATCTCAGGCCTCTGAAGCCTATGAAGAGTATAGAGCTCTAAACCCTAAACTCCATACCCTCAACCCCAAAACCCCCTAAACCCTCAAACCCCTACATCTAAATCCCAACCCCAAGCATAAACTCCATACCCTCAACCCCCAAACCCTCTAAACCCCCCAACCCCTACATCTAAATCCCCAACCCCAAACAGAACCGCGCCTTTCGCGCACCGTTTGGTCCGGCTTGTGAGGGGCTCAGCACGCCCAAGGCCATGGGTCAAGATGCGGGGGCTTCAGCGTACCATAGCTGCCTCAATCCCTAAGGCTCCATGTACCCATATAGTAGGTACTGAGGCCTTAAAAGGGTCACCATATGGGTACTTTAAGGCCTAAGTACCTACTATATGGGTACAGGGAGCCTTTGGGAATAATAAGAAGAGGATTTTGGGGCCCACTATCATACTCTAAAAACAAACAAGGAACCCCGCAAGATAGTATAGGTGATTATCTAAGCCCCTATAGCACTAGGTTCCTGAGTAGCCCCTTTAGAATGGGGGTACCCTTTTCCTAATATTCATGCAACTATACCCTAAAAATCAAGAACAAAAAAAACGCAACGGTACTACTCAGGAACCTAGGTACCTGCTTAAGTGGTTCTAGAAGTTCCAGGGTCTTTTGGACACCTCACGGGACATAACTTGATATATGTATGTGCATGTATACGAAAGCGCCGGGAAACTAACGATATCTTATGTAGAGGTATTGGTTAGGGGCCTTTACTACGGTCGCTAAGTTTGGGGCTTATGGCTTTAGATAGCGCTTCAGGCTTTACGGGTCTTGGTTTTTGGGTTTTTCGGAGTGCAGCTCATCAGGGTTCTGGGGCTTGGGCTTTCATTTCAAAGACAGAAACCCGAAACCACGCCTTGAGAGAAAATGCAAGCGCAAGCCGGATGATAAGCAAGTCTGCAGCTCTGAATTGCCAGGTCTATATACCTTCTCCTCTCTAACCTAAGAGCCCTCAAACCCCAAAAGGTTGAAGCCAGGAAAGCCTTCATATGCGTAGTATGACCGTCACGTACGGCAGCGACAAACTTTTCCTGCTTGTTGCGAATGCTCTTACATGATGGGTACGAGTCCAGAGGCAAAGCATTAACCCAATCAGAAGGTCGTTCTGGGTACGCTGGCACCACGTCGGCGATGTTAGGGGCTGGCAATAGCATGGTTTCGGTTAAAGCTCTTCGATGAAATGCGGAAACAGAAACTTGACAGCGACAACAATGACAATGATTTGGCGATTAGCTCAAGATTTCCTTGTTAAGAGTTTCCCATCGTGGATCCAGCATGTACCCTTAATGGTTGTGAACATCATGTCTTAAGGCACGGCAGTTGGGAGCCTATTTAGCTATGCAAGCAATGAGTACTGTTGGGGTCAGCAGAATTGATAATATTATCCCTGAAATTTCCCTGTATGAGTTAATTGTGGTAAACTGGATCCCCAAACCTTATTCCAATTATTGAGGCCGTCTTTCTTCCTACTACCTCAACCCTGCAGAGCTGGCAGAGCGTAAGTTTTGCATGCGAGCATGGCCCAACTTGGTAAGCTGCGATGCTGGCGATGGAAGCCGTTCAACTGCAACCCTAAACCCTAAACTCCTGCAACCGCTAAATCCAAAGCCCTAAACCTTCCAAGCTGCAACCCGAAAGACCGGAAGAGTCAGTAATGTCATAATACGCTTATACTATTCTCGCAGTCACTGCGCCCGTACCCTGAAAAGCATTCATAGATGTTCTTGTGCTCTTCGATCAGAGTTTGCTGTCCCGAAACTTCCCAGACACTCCAATATCGCTAGTCTCGCTTCATTACGGAATATACCGTAAATTAACCCAGGATCCCTGGTATGAGTTACGGAGTAGTCCTTAGTTGAGGGATATGGGAGTTTCTGAAAATCCGGGATACCTTATTTTGGGTTCCTTATAATAAGGATCCTACTATAGGGTACTATTTTGAGGGTCCCCTATTTTCGGAAACTCCCATATGGGTGTCTCTGGGGAACTCCATCTGCACTTCTCGTGCTTCCGTCGGAGCGAGGCTTCTTGGGATCTTGTTCCGGGCTTAGGGTTTACGGGTTTAAGGGTTTAGGGGTTTAGGGGTTCAGGGTTTAGGGGCTTACGGGTTTAAGGGTTAGGGGTTTAGGCTTTAGGGGTTTAGGGTTTAAGGGTTGAGGGATGCATTTTTAGGGTTTTTCGGGCTCAGGATTCAGGCCTGTCAGCGTGCAGTTACCGCTTGAGTTGTTCCTGGGATCGGATCTTCAGGGCTCGTCCGGGCAAGCGGCACACTCTGTGACGCTGTCCTCAAGACCACCTTAACCCCGAATAACCTACCTTTTTCAAGCACTTATATCTCGGGATATCATAATACAAGGAGCCCTAAAGTTGTAGGGTTTCTCAGGGTGAAGGTAAATCCTACAAAACTTAAGTCTGAAGCCCCACATATCCTTGAAAGCACTGGCGATGGAGCAAGGCAGCGTGAGACCCCATCAAAAAGGAACACCAATTCCCGAACTGCAAACCCCAGTTGTGAGTCATTCAAAACCAGCAGACATGTCTCACGTAAAGACCCCGAAGCCAACTAGACCACAAGACCAACGAGGCACCCAAACAAAAGCTTAAGAGGACCCTAGCCACTGTATAGACTCTTAACCCTAAAGCTGTAGATTTTTCCTGGCTCTGCTTGCATAAGCCAGAGCCTCAGCATTTTGACTCTGCTGCAGCGCGCCCAGCATCGCCTTTTTCTGCGTTCTGTTGGGGCTTCAGGGCCTTGGGGGTTTCTGTTGCTTGGGTTTGGGAGTTAAGTTCATACTTAAAGGATCATGGGACTTAGTAACTAAGGCTATTATTAGGGTAACTATACTTATAACTTATAACTGCTTATAACCCCAATTAGGATACTTATAACCATACTTACTAAGTCCCATGATCCTCCAAGTAAGGGCTCAAGGTTAGAGGTTTAGGGGCTCTAAGCTCGTGCGACGCAACTCCGGCTATGCTGCCTTCATCACCGTTCTGAGGGTTTAGGATGAAGGGCGCATTATAGTCCAGCGTCTCTAGTCAGGCTTATTTCAACATGCGCGTGCTGGGCATTTATCGTTGGTTTACGATGGGGGTCATACTAGTGTTAAGCATCATGTTTAAAGTAGGTGCAGAAGCAGGATCACAGTAATGTTGACCTAGGATTAATAATCCCCCTACGATTAAAGGCGGCCTGCGGGCGGCTCCGGCCCCAATCTGTACTACTTTAAAGGCAGCACCCAAATAAGGATCGTTTTTTGCAGAAAACCCCCACGATTAAAGGCAACATGGGGATCTAAAATTTCAAAAAAGTGCTTCGAAGACTACTTTTAAAGGGGGCAAGACTACATTTAAAGGGCGTCTTGTCCTCTTTCAAGCGGTTCTTTCAAGGGCTACTGCTACTGCTACTGCCACTGCTACTACTGCTGCTACTACGACTACGACTACTACTACTACTACTACTACTACTACTACTACTACTACTACTACTACTACTACTACTACTACTACTACTAGCACCACTGTTTACTGCAATTTGGCTTCACGGGATTATTTGGGGGTCTGTGATCCTGTGGGGGGCCTGCGACCTTGACAACCTTGAGGGGGGGGGGGGCGGGGGGGGGGGTTATTAATCAGGGGTCAACATTACGATGTTGCACTGGGGTTGGTAGTAAGCTTGCAGCATCCAAATCTTTAGTAGAGTCACAGCTTTATAAACAGGTGGACGGTGAAGTTATGGTCGAATACAAATTTTCCGCAATGGTCTAGATTGATATCGTTTGTGGCTTAGGGCGCACTATCGAAAGGTTTCACTCATCAGGCTGTGAATAGAAGCCTGGTTGCAAGGTCCGGTTTGCATGAGTTTAGGGTTTGGGGTTCATGTCAGGTTTACCGTAGGAACTGTTAGGAACCCTTAACCCTATAAACTGTATAAGCCCCAAACCCGTGAAACCCTACACCGCAACACCAACAAACGTACGTGCCATACAAACCCCAAGCCCTAAAACCGATCAAACTTCGCCACACCCTTTACTACAGTCTAGTGCACCCGGCTAAGCCCTGACACCCAAACCACCCTGAACCCTAAACCCTAAACCCTAAACCCTAAACCCTCCCAAGTGGCATTGTAGCCGATGAGGTTGGCCACCAGCCGAGCCTTCGGCATTGCATCGAAAAGCTGTAGGGCGAGTTGCCACTCTGCCCCTCGCTCCTGGTTGTGTGAGGCTTTACCTATACTCTTATAGTTCCTTTTCTTGGCTTAACCAAATATATATTTAGGATCCTATAAGGTAACCCCAAAAAGGAACTAGACTGGCGACTATAGGTATGGTTTAAAGTTTAGGGTTCAGGGTACTCGCTTTCTCAGGAATCAGAGCTTATCTCAGGGCCCAGGAGACTTGGCAAGTAGGGACATAATTGGGGTTAGAGGTGCCTTAGGTGGGGTTATCCTGAGTATAATCTTACTTGGTAAGTCCCTTGGACCTTCAAAGTGGGGTCTATGCAACCCGAAACTTTCAAAAGCTATATAGACCCTAAACCCTAAACCCCTAAACCCTATTAAGGCGACTTGAACTCTGAATCCATGGTCCCTCATTTTCGGAGGCTGGTTTTGGAAAGGCAGCCGGCTTGCAGTCTATGCCCTTCGATCCCCGTGACACCTACCCAAAGGCTCCAAAGTAGTTCCTTTTTGGGATCACCTAACAGGATTCTATATATGAACCCCCAAAAGGAACTACTTTAGTGCCTTAGGGTAGAGACAAAACACACATTCAAGCTTTGGGGCTTGATAGCTTCGGGGTTTGACCAAAGTCCAAACTGAATCTTTAAAGCGCCAGGCGTCACAAGAGCTCAGAGCGGCGTTGTAGCTGACGACATCCGGGATCAATTTGCTGGATTGAATGCTGGCGAAGAGCTGCAGCCCCAACTGCCACTCGCCTGCCTCACGGGTGATGTCTTTTGATGGGGATTTCAGGTGTGTTAAAGGACAAATAAACCAAAACCATTTGAGGCTTCACGGTCTGTGGCTTAAAAGGTAAAGCGTTAGCGAGGAGTCCACCCGCCAATTCAAAAGGCAAGGCGTTGAAGGAATTGGGGTTAGATGTTCAGGGCTCAACTTTGCTTCGTTCCGGTAGTTGCGACCCAGTAACTCCCTGTAAGCTAAACCCCAAGCCCAAAATTGGCCTTTTCGCAGGAGCTGATGGCTGCATTGTAGACAAAGAGGTTGGGAGCCAGCTGAGCTTTGGACATGTCGTCAAAGAGCTGCAAAGCCACGTGCCACTGCCCGCCCTTCCTTCGTTGAACCCCATGCATGCAAATCCAGACGCACCGTTTCAACCCTGCGTGCTTCCCACTGAACCCATAAACCTTAAATCCTAAGCCCCTCACACAAACCTCGAAATCAAGCCTACAACTAAAATCCCAAAGCCAGCAGCCTCAAGCCGGAACTTCTGACATAGGCCAGGAAAACAGTAGATGGAGGCTTTAGGGGTTTAAGCGTTTAGGGGTTTAAGGGTTTATTAAGGGTTCAGGGTTTAAGGGTTTAGGGTTTAATTTATGGTTTTAGGATTTAAGAGCTTAGGGGTTTAGGGTTCAGGGGCTTAGGCGGACCCTAGACCCTCCAAATGGCCAGGACACTCACAGGAGCTGATGGTGGCGCTGTAGCTGATGATATCCTAGGTTCCCCAGTAACCCCTTAATGATAAAGGTACCCAGTTTTTCCTACTATTCTGTTTTGATAAGGAGACTCCTCCCCTCCAAAATATTAATGGCAGACGGGAACTACGCAGGAACCTAATAGACCCTAAAACCCCATAGATCCCTCTAGATCCCTTATTAGAACCCTAAACCCTACAAACCCTTATAGAACCCTAGGTACTAACATCGATCCTTATAGATCCCTTATTTGAGCCCTAAACCCTATAAACCCTTCTAGAACCCTATAGGTACTAACTCGGGAACCAAGTACCCAGAGTTAAACCCTAAACCCTACCTTAACCCCGAAGAACCTAAATATTTAAGGACCATATTAGCGAACCCTAAAAAGGTAGGTTCCGTAGGGTCCAGGTAAACCCTAAATTTACTAACTCGGGAACCCTAAATCCCATACCCTAAACCCTAAATTACTAACTCAGGAACCCTAAATCCTAAACCCTAAACTACTAACTCGGGAGCCCAGTATCCGGAGCCATCCCGGCCGAAGGCATGAGAGCAAAGAGCTCCAGAGCCATCTCCCAGGGGCCCCCCTTTTCCTGGCGTTGTCCAGCTTTTCCCAAAGGGTCCAAGTATCATTATGGTATATATGTAGACCCCCAAAATACCCTATAAGTATATACCATAACGATACTGGAGCCCTTTGGGTTTCTGGGGTCCAGGGGTTTCGGGGTTCCCTTTTGAGGGATTCTTTTAAAGGCTGCTATAAGGATACCATGAGGGTTTAGGGTTCATCCGTCAGGTTCAGGGTTTTCCGGGCTTTACGAAGCTGTTCTGTTACCGGCTCTAGATTAGGGAGAGTCGGGCCCCAGGTTGGTGGCTTTTTTTTTGCCATTTGGGTTGAACATTAGGATCCCCTCTAAGCTCTAAACTTGGCTTAAGCTTGTAGTCTGGGCTCGTGGCTCCAGGAGTCCCGGGGTTGCTACGAAACTAATATAAAGGCGAGTTGGGGCCCATGTTTTTAACTATAATAAGGAACCCCCAAAATTATATAGAGAATTCTTAAGGCCCCCATATTAATTCCTAGTTTCGTCAATTGCTTATGTCCTGCAAGTGCTGGCACTAGGACAGGCACGGGAAAAGAGTAGAAAAGCAAGGTACCCAAGGGCCCGAAGCGGTAAGGCCTGTACGCTTAAGCTTTTGGGTTCAGGGTATTTCACCTCTATTGGGTTGAAGGTTTACTTTAACACACTGGGGTTTATAGGCGTAGTGTTTGGAGTGCCTGTAGGACCCTAGGCCCTAATTAGGCAAAGCGAATTCCGCTTGCCTAACAAGCGTAGTAGTCAAAGGTATGTTGTGATCCTCAAACAATATACTGAAAGAAGGAATCATGTCCCCAGCACTCCACAGGCGAGTGGCACAAGCGCTAAGGGTTGCATCGTAGCTGACGATGTTAGGTCTGATGTCAGCCCGCGGCATGTCGCTGAACAGTTGCAGCGCCAGCTGCCACTTCCCACGCTTCTCGCAGGAGCTGATGGCAGCCTGGGTTCTTGTTGAGCAATTCTGGGGATCTATAGTAAAGAATGTGCTTTCCTTATTATGGTAACTTACATTTAAATCCCAACACAAGAGCCCAGCGGCACTGTAGCTGATAACATCCGGGTAGACGTCCAGGTCGGGCATAAGAGCAAGCAAGTGCGTAGCCAACTGCCAATGCCCAGCTTTCTCACATGCGCTGATGGTCGCGTTGCATGTGATGGCATCCTGGGCTCTTCCCATGGAGCTCAGGTTGGTTTTTAGGGTTTAGGGTTTAGGGCACAATAGGCATGGAAACTAATCAAATAACATGCCCTCCTGAATCTTGCAGCTAAAACTTATAAGCTTCCTAACAGGAACCCAGCAACAGGAGCAAGCTTTGCCCGAGGCATCGCGGAGAAAATTGCCAGAGCCTGCTGCCATTGCCCGCACTTCTCACAGGAGCTGATCGTGGCATTGTAGATGATGGAATCCTCGCTTCTTTAATTGGCAGGTAACGGGGAATGTTTGCGTGCTATAGGCTAGGAAAGCACACCTTTCCCTGAACCCTATAAATCCTATAAACCCTAAGTCTACTCATCGCACTAAAACTCAGATGCAACATCCAACACCCCCCGACCCCAGTCCTCCAAACCACCCAAAACCCTCTTGGACCCAAAACCCTCAACACAAAAAACAACTCAAGAAATCCTGAACCCACAGCCTCAAACCGAATTATCGCTGCAAGAATCTGGAGATAGCCCTGAGGTCGGCATTGAGTCGAAAAGTCTGATAGCCAGCTGCCACTGCCCTCCCTTTTCGCAGGAGCTGATGGCGGCACTGTAGCCTCAGAGTACAGGTTGTCCTAGGTACCCTTCATTGTAGATCCTTCTGGGGGGCCATTAGTTATAGAATCCTAAACACAAAATTTGCAGTGACCACAGCATTTAGGTCCTGGTTTGATACTAGAGTTGTAATCATAACCATCAAGCCAAAGGAACAGCAGCATTACTTAATCCAGGCCTTGAACGCTATTCCGGGTATCACCTAAATTCTAAACCGTACACCACATCTTAAACCTTAAGCCAAATTTAGGTCCCTATTGAGGTCCTTTCTACATGAGTGCCGTACTATTCTGGTGACCTAAAGGGGCCCGTAATTTGGATAACAGCCCATGAGCAAAGCCTTTCAACAACTCCGGGCAGCTGATGACATCTGGAGTGAGCTTCTGCTGAGGCATCGAATCAAAAAGCTGCATGGCAAGCTGCCATGCCCCACCCTATCGCCGGGCTCGCTTTAGGGCTTGGGACTTTAGGGTTTAGGATTCAGGGTTTAGGAACTGTACTAACGCCTGGGTTTCTGCGGTCGTTCCCAACCCTAAACCCTAAACCCTTGAAGCCCCAAGCCAACAAAAAGCCCTGAGCCTTCTCCAAAGCGCTGATGGCAGCATTGTAGCCTAGGTTTCCGAGTGCCCCTCAAAACAAAAGATTACCGCTTCCGGTTGGTTCAGCTTTAGAGCATAACCCAAAACGGTGAAAACTTGGTCTGGGGCGTACAGCGGGTTAAAACAAAGGGCACAATTCAGAAACCTAGTAGCTAATGACGTTTGGGAGGAGCTTCGCATCGGAGATGGCGTGGAAGAGCTTCACGGCGAGCTGCCAGTGCCCGCCTTCAAGCGTCAGGGCTCTAGTGGTACTTAGGGGGTTTACGGATTTAGGGGCTTCGGGCTTTGGCCTTTCGAGTTTGGGCTTAGGTTTATGGTTTAGAGTTTAGGGCTCAGGAGATGAAAACAGCAATCACACACCGAGCCACCCCAAGGCCTCTGCAGGTCTAAGAATTGAAAGCAACACCGCACTCTCCGCACATGGACACCCCGAACCAATGAACCGTGCGCCTTTCTGACAAGAGCTGATGGCAGCGTTGTAGCTAATCACATCTGCGCTCGCCTCTCGATGCGTCCTCAGTCTGGGTCTTGCTCAAAACCCTGAACCTTGTCTAGGATACCCAGTAACCTAAGAATAAAAAGGCCACTCTTTTTGGTATTGGGTAACTTTATAAGGAACCTAGGACTACAAAAAAGGGAACAAGGGTACTACTGGGCATCCTAGTTGTCCACCGTCAACACTGAAGCCTAAAACCCTATCAATCGTAAACACTGAAGCCTCAACCCCATAAAGCTTAACTTCAACAGTAATATACCTAGACCCTCTAAACCTTAAACGCTGAAGCCTAAACCCTATAAACCTTCAACGCTGAAACCTACACCCTATAAACCTCAATACACCGTAAACCATAGAAACCCTCAGCCCTAAACCTCAAAGCAACTACGGATTAGATGACTTTAGCTGGGCTTTCGGAGTTCCCCAGACCTTCCAACATCCCTTAACTAAGGGGTATACCTTGAATCATACTAGGGATCCTACTATGATTCAAGGTATACTCCTTAATGAAGGGATATTGGAAGGCCTGGGTCTGGAAGTCCCTCGCTTTAAGGAACCCTTACGGGATCCGGTAAGGGGTTCTGCAGGGTTTCCCTTTAAAGGGGGAAGGATTCTGCTTTAAGGGGAGCTCTATAGGGTTTCTTTGGGGATTTAAGGTTTAGGGTTTATTCTTTTGAATGAATTCGGAAGGGTTTTCTGGGGTTGCCTTTGAAAGCCCAGAGGGTCTATCTTGCTGGATATAAGGACATTGGGGGCCATGTCCGTGCATATAAGATGTGCCCCCCGTGTCTCTATATACAGAGACATTGGCTGATGGGCTTCAGGATGGGAGAATACATATGTGCCTTGAGGGACTGCCTGTTGCCTAATGTTGTGCACAACACCCAAATAATGGAATCTGATCCGAATGTCTTAACAATCTCACTCACGAAGGACTGTTTTCACTGCTGCTGCAACGAGGGGTCTTCATGATTGCTTTGCCGACGGTGCGGAAATAAATCCTCGTGTCCATGTACATTGTGCTCACATTGTGCTTGCCAGCTTCTCAGGAAGCTAGTGTTTGCCACTGCACGGCGCATGCCCTTTCTCGTGCAACGTCTGCTTCCGGAACATCTCATAAGACTCTGCCACACGACGGAGTCGACGGGCCAGATCCCGAGCTGATGGCCAAGCCTTGCTTCAAGATCTCATGTAGCTTGCTTAATCTGTGGATCTAGCAACTGATTTTACCACCTTTATGCCACCCAGGCACAGAATCCTCCAAGGTCTTAATTGCACGAATAACTTTGCCAATGCTCCAGCGACCCTGGACAATCATGTGCACAGCATCCTTGCTTCTGAAGTGCGGCGTGCGGCCATTGCCAGATGCAGCTCTAGTATTTTGTTTCCCCATCTGCAGTAGATAGGGCTTGAGCTGGTAGGGGCAGCAGCTGCAAAGCGAAAGCTTTCATTAATGGGAGCACCGGCAAAGTAAACTGAGAAACATCACAAGAATCATCATAACCATACGGGGCAGCAGGCAGGAGCAGTAGTCCTAGTAAGCCTTCTTAAGCCTGTCGCAGCCTGGAATGTAAAGTAGGTTATGGTAGAAGCCAGAAAGTTGGAACATGAGTTTCCTCATGCTCCTAAAGTAAAAAGTATAAGGGATCCTAGCACTAATCCTCCTAAACCCATGTTCCAACTTTCTGGCTTGTGCTCTATCATAATCGAATTACACTCTAGATATATAAGTTACAGGCACGTCCCGAATAGACAGGCTCAGTCAAAGAGCAGCAACATGCCATAGATCTTATTTATTTTAATTCCTATGCACTAGTCAGGCTAAAGAAGATCGTAAATTAGATTAGCACCAGCTTTGCATTGCCACCATGTTGCTGGCGCCTCTGCTGCAGCAGACTTTCCAGATATAGTAGCTCGTAGGGGTTATTAGGGATTCATACCTACATGCTTCAAGTAGCAAACCCACATACACATACCACAGCATCATTAGGTGCACTCCATTGCACGTGTCACTTTCGAAGGCAGAATCAGACTGCTTCAGCATGCAACCATCCTAAGCCTAGACTGCCCCTGTGCCATGTGATCTTAAGGGTAGTTTACAGTCCATGCGGCTCAGAGACTTCAGCAGCAACAGACCACATGTAGTGCCCAGGGCGATCTCATTAGGTTGCAGGATCAACATATAGACCCCAAACATCCACACATAGGGTTTATGGAAAAAAAACTAAAGATTCAGGGGTTGCCTATTCGGTCTTGCGATAGGAGGATTACTATCCTACAGTCAGCTTCTTGGGATTCATTCCAATGCTTCGGGCATCTATGCTAGGGTGCAGGGGCTTAGGGCTTAGGGGCTCAAGGGAACTACACAGAGAGTATTCGCACTGAGACTCTTGTGGCTCTAAGTTGGTCACTTCTACCTGAAATCCTGCCTCGACATCGCCATATCCCTACGGTTGATTTGTTCTGCGTCCAACTGTTTAGGGCAGCAAGGGATCCTAGGGGGGGTGATCTTGAGACACCTTAGCACGAAGAATTCGGATTTTCAGTCGGGGACTACAAACAAATGCCAACGGGTACTGAGCTCTCGAGTACTGGGGATCGGGGTGTCGAAGTTTAAAGTTCAGGGTCCACTGCCTCCATGGCGCTTCGGCTTGCTGACATCGACAGCTTTCTCGAGGCACACGGTGGCACACGGATTCATGATCTCGTGATGAATTGCGTCGTGCTATGAGGGAATACCCTCATTTGGCATGGAATTAAGCAGATCGAGCTTACAGCCTTTGTCTAACTTGTTCATACCACCGACAACCTTTCAGGGCTACAGCCTGCAAGCACGAAAGAAACTCAGCAGCTACCAGGGCTCTTGGAGTGGTAGAGCTGCATGTACACACGGGCCAAAGTCATCGTCTCGACGGATCTTTTGTGGCAAGCTTCTGCGATTCCTTGGGCCACTATCTATTGTTATTGACTATTTCCAAGTCATTTGCAATTAGAAAGCACATGTGCAGGTGGACAGGTCAACAGCTAAGATCCGTACTCACCATACATCCTACCATGTCCTCCTGCTTGAAGCAGTGATAGGTTCGCGGGTTGATGCCTTGCAATATGAAAGCATGAAGACCCTTGCACACAGACTCAGCATGCAACGAAAGAAATCAGAGCCTCTTGTGGACAAGTTACGATGCTTCACAGCGAAGAATGCCATCTCCTGCCATCCCTTGGTAGAGGTTGTATGTCACTTGACCATGACGCCAGGCTTATGCTTAGAATGGAATCTGAGAACATGACATGAAACTTTGGTTTCACCGGGAAGAGGCATTTCTTCTCGGTCACGGCTTGGTGCGCCAGCTGTAGGTAGGCATCCAAAGAGCAATCCTCAATTGCAAAGTAAGAAGCATTCCGATCAAGCTTTCAAACCAACCACACCAGAAGCCACTCCGAAGCCAAGAAACACACGCACGCTGAAGCCTGCTGGCTTCCTCGATCGTCAGGTAGCGATCGCATTTCTCGCTGATGTTGAACCAGCTTGCAAGGTGCCACCTGGGATTATCGGTGAGTGGATGGGTTTTGCAGGTTTATGGTTTCCTTGGGATGTTTTTAGGGATTGTTTAGAAATCCACATGTCAATATTTTTTGTTGGGGTTGCATACTTTCACATCTAAGATCGAGGTTGCATGGGTAGAGTGCTGGTCGCTTGCGCTATGGAGGTGTTTCGGAGCTACAGGGTTAGTAGGATACTATATACCTTGCAAGTCCCGGTTCTAGATTTCTCCGTACTCGGAACATGAGGTTGGGTTCAGTATATCATTAATTAGACGACCTTGCTCATAATTAGCCAGTACTCATATTCCAGCAGATGCACAGGGAGGTTGCCAACAGCTGCTGAACTTCTGTTTGCATGTGCTGCACCGACTTGTTGGCCATCCATGCAACCACCACTCGTCCCTGCATCAGGGTCAATGGCTGATCTACCATATGATCTGCACTTAATTTATTACCAAACCAGCAGTATTCTACATATGAGCTGAGTTGCATTGTAAGCCTTGCATTGGAACAAGGGGTAGCGATCCATGTTCGACAGCTTGAAGGCCGGCTGGCTGTGACTGAGTTTGACAACTAATGATAAATAATATAGGTTATTAAAAAAACCCTATATAGCTCTTAATGCTACTGAAGACGAGTTGCGGGATACGGTGGGTTTTGGTCCAGGCATCAAACTCGGCAAAAGCAGCCTTAAGCTGCTCCTCCTCCGAGGCATCGCCCCAAAGTCGGTCCCCCGTCATCTGTCGAAAAGCCGAGCCCAGGAGGAACTGAGCCAGCCCCAAGTTCAATGTATGCATCCCACACCAGCGGATGTATTCGGGAGAGAAGTTCATCAGGCGTAGCAAGGAGCCTTTCCCAATTCGTAGTTAGTACCGGGTATGGGATTGGAAACTATTAATATTTTTATAATTTAATTTCCAATCCCATACCCTGTACTAACTACGAATTAGAGCTTATAAGCTATTAGAATCTGAATAGGGGGCTGGGTACTTAAGGTGGGCTATCCTTATCAATGAAACCCGGGTCCTATTAATTGGCAAATTCCAGCCGGTCACACTCCGACTTGCGGCAGGCGTGCTGCTCGAAGTCGGCTCGATCACGCCTCTCATTGAGGTTCCCCGGCACGGACGCATATTCTTGCTTGTGGGCTCTGCAGTGATGGCAAACTTGATTGCAGTTCCAACCCACTCTGAGAGCGAGCCATTCCTGAACGGGTCTCATGAAATTACAAAACTATCAGCAAGTGAGCACTAACAATCCGGCGATAGTACTGGCAACAAAATATGTCGTAGAGGTCTTCATTCTCTGTTCATGATGGTAGACAGTATAGCCTATGAGACGTTTTGTTAAGGAAGGAGTATGGCTTTAAGTTTAGGAGGTAGGTCGAAACCTTATATACTGCTGCCATTGGCTGTAATCCCTGAGGCCGGGCTATTGTTACAATATTATCTGGATCTGTGTTCAGGGCGGGAAAAGGGTTGTGCCCGAGTTGAAACAGGAGTTCACCATGATCAGTTTTGGGCTGCATTCCTGTGATTACCTGCATGCTACTATAGCATGATTGGCTGTATCTACCCAAAACCCCCAAACCCTACCTACCCAACGCCCTAAAACCCTGCCTAGCCTAAACCCTAAAACCCGTACCTTAAACCCTAGCTACTCTAAGCCCTAAACCCCTACCTGTTTTACCTTTAGACACTAGCTACCCTAAACCCTAAACCGTGTGGTTATTTAACTCCACCCCCAACAAACCCATTAAGTGTTCATTAACCTATTCAACTACAACACTCTGTCCCAGGTCAAGGGGGTGCAAAGGGGGAGAGGGGTGGCAGAATCTGCCACCCCTCTCTCCCTTTGCACCCTCTTCACCCACGGCCACCGCCGCGCATGCAGTGGAGGCATACTTGGGGCTACATGTGATGACCTGAAATTATGATTCAGACTTGAGGGCACTCTGGCATTAGACAGGTTCCATCAGAATAGCAGGCCTTGTGCCACTTCCAGTCCCCTTGATACTGGACCACAGCAGCATACACACGCTTGTGTTCCCCATTTGGAGTCTGCACCATGACACCCTGCTCGAAGAGAATGTTGAAGGAATCAACGACCTGTCTAGCATTCACACGGACTAGCTAACAAGGTTCCATCCAGGCTTCCATGCATGGTTTGTACACACACAGCCTTACAGCAGAATGAACTACTTAAAAAAAAATCCCACGGTGCCTCCTCCATGAAGGTGTTGAGAGTGCCAGGGCCAGCACTTTGCCCCTCAGGGTTGGGTAACAGCATCTTGCTTATGACACAAGGTACATGACGGGTTCTTGTAGATGTAGCACTGGCTCTGGAAATCCGCTAGTGGGCAGCTTCGAGCATGGGGGTCCAGCACTATATCTAGTCTATTACATTAACATTAGAATTTCGGGCCTGTGGGTCTTTGGGAGTTGCATCTGTTTCTGGTGCGTTGGATGGTTTCTATCTAGCTGACTAGAGACCTTGACTAGTTAGAATCCCCCACCTGCTGATAAAGAAAGAGGGGCCATACAGTCTGCAGGGCATTCTTGGAACTCTCAAGCAGCTTCCCAAAGGCCACCACCACAAGTTTATCCTCGTGTGTTTTGGTAAACCGGGCATCATCGCCCCAGACATACAATGGGATGTGCAGGTCGGTGGCCCCCATAGTTGGCATCCCGCTTGTTCTAGCATGTGACCAGAACTTTTCATTCTCATCCGCATCACTCAGGGGGATAATGCCATGCCGCACCAGCCAAGGAAACAGCTTGTGTGGAAGCACCACAGGAAGCTTCCTTATGTTGCAAGGTCTAGGCCGATCTAGAGCATTAAACATAAGGGCAAGGAGCCGCTTCGTCAGCACACCCTTTGCGAGCACCGGGACCTCCAAGTAGGAAACCGGAACCTCAGACACAGCAGCAACTTCGAGTAGCACATATTTTCAGTCTGCACAGAAACGACCAAGCTGAATCATATGTGTGTGCATATGCGAACAAGACACCTGGGAAGCCTTGCACCTTCGGAGCATATCCCGCTGCACGTTGCTCTGCCACTTCCCCGAAGTGTTGATCAACTCACCTGCAGCCCCACCAAGCTCGAGTCCATAGCCCTCGAACTCCTTGTTCACAGCTTCAAGCATCTGACGGGCCCCAACAAACGAAGTCTCCTCGGCTTGGATGCAGGCCAACAGCTTCGGAGACAGCAAAGGCGGCAGTTTCAGGGGCGGGGTTGCAAGGCTAAGTACTTCAAGAGTACTTGACATGTAATGTAGCTAGGCAACTTCACTGCGATTGGAGGCTTGAAGTAGGGTTTTGGGGGATGATATTTGGATCTGGGGGTCTGGCAGGGCGCTACTGTTTAAATATACTAAGCACAATGATGATAACAACGCATATGCACACAAGTGTGAGCCATCCGGCCAACAGTGATTGGGGTTTCAGGTTTAGGCTAAGGTCTTAATTATGCTTAAGCTTAGGTGTTTGGACTACTACTACATGTATATGCAAGCCAGTAGCCCCTTTGCCGATGCTGCGCATGACATAGGAGTGCAGAGGAGTGCTGGTAGAGCGACCTGCGCGGGCAGCTTCTACATATATTGCAATATGTAGCATCAATAGTGCTTCACAATCCGACACGACAGCACGACACATCTAGGTAAAGGTGACGTTTTTTTCCCTCGTCGCAGCACTTCAGCTGCAGAAGCTCCAGGCTTGAAAGGTTTTGCACCCTAATGAATGCTTAAAAAGCCTATGGTGCATCACAGCCGGACAGTGCAGCATCCTTGCATTGTATATATCTAGCGTTAAACAAGGCTACTGCATGCAACCAGGATTTCGAGGTACTAGCCCTGAAACCTAAAACCCTAGAAACCTAAAGCCCTAAAGCTCTAGCTGGTATTTGGCGGATATTTTCGGAACAAAGGTTGTGTGCATGTTTACTTAAGCAGACTGCCGCATCCCGGCTGCTGAATGCCCATGGCATAACAGTTGGTGCCAAAAGTCCTCCGGACAAGCTATCTCGAGAAGGTCCGACAGCCTACCCATCTTCAGATACACCGCACAGGCATTGCAACCTGCTCACGATCAGCGGCCCCTGCCGCCAGCCCTGCCCTTGGCCTTCGCCTTCGGTTCCTTCGGGGGGGCCTGAGAGAAACGTGTGTAGATATGAAAGCATTGAAGAGGATGCCTAGTCATGAGATCAATCAAGCATCTAGTTTCGGCCTAGCTACCGTTGCAGCTTTCACAGCTTTGATCTTGCCGGCTAGCACCGTGAAGGCACTCTCGACGCTTCGCATAACCTGGTCGTACACGGCTTTCTCCTCACCCACCTGGGATGTTTAGGTTCAAACTTCGGAGGGGATAATATCACGACCTGACTAGAATTGAAAGTAGTACCATCCGTATTGTATGTATACTATAGGATTGAAAAGTTGTAGCATCCGTATGATATGCATCAACTTCGGAGGGGATACTATCACGACCTGACTACATAGGAAAGTCGTACCATCCGTAATTGTCTCTAACTACATGTAGAAATCGACTCTGGAACCGGGGCACAATCTCAGCATCCTCAAGCTTGCGGGAAAACCATGACTCCAGCTGTGCCCGGGCATCTTCCACCACCTTCTTGCCCTCATTGAGCTCATGCTCGTAGCCCTCCTTCATTTTCTCCGACCTGAGCAAGTGGCTTGTTCTATTTCGTGACGGGGCTCTCCGGTCTTCAGATTTACATTGTAGGGCCCAGGAGGTTACAACAATATCAGCATTTGGCATTGCGTGTGTCTAAACATTACTGGGTGTAGACTTAGACCCTAGAAACACTGCGCCTAACTCAATTGTGCTTAGCTGTCTTCCTGGCGACTACCACATTGCAGGTCTAGGTTGCAGGGTTTGAGATTTAGGGAACTAGCGTGTTATTCCATATTATACATAGACCCCGGAATAGAAGGCTAGGTTGCCACACGTAGTTCAATATGTGCTGTCTGGGAGACGGAGGCCACAGGATTACACATGACGACACCAAACCGTTCTTATAGTCTTAATTGAAGATAAGGGGCAGCTGGGTGGCACTGGGCAACTCGGTGGCCATAACTCTCGCTTCGGCCAGCTTGCTTGAGATCTGGCTAAGCTTGGATGCAGCCTGTTTTCGGAAGCTGGGGCCCTTTCCTTTGCCCTTGCCCTTTCCTGGTGGATTCCCGGGCCCGGGTGTCTCACCACCTGATCCACCTGGGGTGTTGGGTGGTGTGGGGAGTGGCCTGCCAGGCGCTGCTGGGACAATGCTGTAGCTCGAGCTCGCCGGGGCGCCCGGCTGATGGAATTGTGCCCTTAGCTGTAACCATACACACATAGCAGTTCAGGCCTGGGTGTCTAGCTGTACCTCTCCCTAGCACCCAAATCTTAAATACGAGGGGCCCAAGTAGTAAGCTAGCTAGATGTAAAAAATCAATCAAGGATAAACCCTAACTGGTAGAAGCCTCACTGCACTACAACCCAACACCCCCCGTGCCAGTAGCAAATTATTGAAATAATTAGTTATAATTCTGAAAGTCGCGGCACACAAGACCCCTGGTAGCATCAGCATCCAGCGTTCCCTCGGCCCGGAATTGGTGCTCCTGCGTCGTGGTCTCGTCATCCTCGAACTCCATCGAGTCGTAGACTTTGAAGCACTCCCACTCCTGCTTGAAGTGGTGCATGCTCTCGGTCCACATGTAATTGGAAGTGTGGTCTCTAGTGGTAGCTACAACCGACATCTAATATAATGCAGGAGTAAACAATATTGCAATACACATTAATTAGTGAATCGTGAATTCTGCAAATGTGTTATAACTCCTAGGCTAGGTTTATCTTCATCTTAGACATGCATATATATAGAACATCTATATATACACACATACACATGTGTGCAGACACCGACAGGCTTTATAATATATATATATATATATATATATATATATATGTATATATATAACATACACACACATGTTGTACTTAAGCTATCTATATATATATATGTATACATTCGAGTCGACACTTAAATGTCTAACATGTGTGTACACATGCATATTTACGAGGTACAAGCTCACATGTACATGCATGAGTCCTCGGAATCACCCATTTCCGGATGCGGCCACCACCATTCGGAGCCCAACTCTTTTTTTCGTTCCCTGATAGCCTTTGCCGAGGCCGACCCGTACAAAGTCTTCAGGTCCCGGAACGTGCGCATGACGTATTTCCCCCTTCTGCGAGACGTTCGCGACAAGCTAGCATTGAAAACAATCGACGACTCTGCCCAATTCTCCGCTGCCTGGACCCACTCTTCAAACAAGCGTGCGATCACCACCCGGTCTCAGATGTGAAGGTTCATCAAAACTAGCTAGGATCTCAAAACCCAATTATTATAGCTCATTAGTTGTTATAATATAGGCTGGCCTTACTCATGATTCTCGTCAGGTAGCTGTACTTCTTGCCCTTGGCGGCATCCAGCACAGGCTGCGGGCAGAGCGGGCCTTGGATTCGGATAAGGGCCAGGTTGACAGTAGAGTTGTTTTTGGTTGTGTATATATTGGTCCGACTACATGGGATGTACATATAGCAACATAACCCCATACATTATTTTCAAGTAGAGTGTTTATACATCGATCACTATATATATATATATATATAGCAGAAAGCCGATGTGTTCCAGGTGTGAAACCAGCATATTCGGTTGCACCACATTTAGATCCAGGTTTAGCTCATGATCATCATGCATGATTTCATTAAGGGCACTTTCGAAACTCCGGTTGAACCGCATCCGCTGGTTGTGATTGAGTCTTCGATCACGCTCATCAGGTGTCTCGTAGGTGCCGTCGTTGCGGGGCAGGAGCAGGCCGTACTGGATCATCTCCTTGATCTTGCTTTCCTGTACTAGCAAGGTTTTGCAGTATCTACTTGTTAGTGATCACACATATTAACTTTGCAAGGTCAATGATGAGAAGTACCACCACATCTAGTGGAACTTGTACCATACTACTTCGTACTAGTCCAAGTACTACTATAGCAGGCAGTTGAAATAGTAGTACACTAGTAATAGCAGCAATACGAGAACAAGTACTCGAGTAGAGGATTCTGGTGGCACCGATGGTGCTGTCCAAGAAGCCGGTGGTCCACCCCCACGAGCTCTTTGTTTAGGGTTTCGGGTCTAGGGGTTTAGGGTTATAGGGGTCTTAGGGGTTTTGGGTTTAGGATTTCAGGGGTTTGGGGCTTTAGGGATTAAGGGTTTTAGGGTTTCGGGGTTTGGGGTTTAGGGTTCTACGGCTTTACGTGTTTTATGGTTTAGGGTATTGCGGTGTAGGGCCCATACAAGTGTGCAACACTGATCATGATAGCAACTTGTCGACAGTTCTAGCAGCAGCAATCTCGGCCACGGTGTGTGTGTGTGTGTGTGCAAATATCATACTATAAATGTACACAGCTACGTGTGTATATGTTTGTGGTGTCTGTTGCCAGCACTCTAGAATTCGATACATACATACACATGCACACATGTGAGTGTGCAAAGCAGGCTAACATTATATAGTGAAATTTCATCTTAAGATGAAATTTCACTATATAATGTTAGCCTGCTATGTATATATATATATATATTGTAATAACTATTATTACAGTACATATTAGTTGTACCCATCTAAACACTGCGGGCCTCCATCGTCGTGGTGTCGAGGCGCTGGAGCCCCGTGCGCGTGATCTCCAGCTGAAGCTCTATGGCACGATCAGGAGGGGGCGGGGGCAGCATGCCACGTTCACGTCGGGGCTCGGGCTGCACAGACTCCTGCATCACATAGAGACGTTCACGCATGTACATGTACATGCAGACACATGCATTTAATGTTGCACACACATACACACATGTACACATATCTTATTATTAATATTAAGAGGCTAGCCTCCCTGATGGTAAACCCCGAAGGTACGAAACGGAATTAGTAGTTGAAACACCCAATCCTTGGGGAGAGCAGCTGCACGGGCAGAAGGGGCGGAATCAACCTCCATCGAGGGTTCACCGGTGCCCCCCCCTGAGCTGGGATCCACAGGAGTCAGCTGCAAAGCTGACATGTGAACCTCAACCTCCTTCATCATCTGCTGCACCAGCTCGTCCTCGGTTTTGGGGCGGTCGCTGTCATAGAGCTCAGAGGCTTTTGCCAGCAGGTGCTCCACACCCTTTTCCAGGCGCTGCACACACACATCCATTTGCTCCTTGACCACCTGGATCTCCTTCATGCCCTGGTCATGCAGGGACTTTTTCCAGGCGGCCATTCTTTGGGTCACAGCCGAGCTGCTGGACATGGTGTTGGCCTGTCCGGCATGCTGGACAACAGACGCCAAGGCCTTTGCCACGGCCTGGTCAGCATGACCCATTTTTGCTGCCAGCTGCTCGTTCAGTGCCGCGTGCTTCTGCGACACATCCTTGACTGCAGCCCAACCTTCCAGGCACTCAGATGCTGGCACACACAGGGCATCGCCCCCGTGCATCTCACGATTTTCAGTCGTCTCATTCTCCAGCACCCAGTCCATGACGGCATCACCAAGAACTCGCCGCCCCTGAAAATCATCCTTTGAAAGCCCATGACCATCTGCAAAGGCACGGTAGAGCTGGTTTCGGAGCTCCATGACCAGCTCCTCAAAAGGGATCTTCTGCTTCATAGGGGTATCGAGGTCACGGGTGTGAGACAGGCTGCGCCCCCAGCTCAACGTCGTCATGCTGTCCAGGCTTCTGAACTTGTCGTCGAGGGGTTCTGCTGTGGTCTGCTCCACGAGTCCTTTTCCATGCTCCACACCAGGATCTGCTGCGGTCTGCTCCAAGGGTCCTTTTCCATGCTCCACACGAGGTTCTGCTGTGGTCTGCTCCACGGGTCCTTTTCCCTGCTCCACACGAGGTTCTGCTGTGGTCTGCTCCGGTCCTTTTCCCTGCTCCACACGAGGTTCTGTTGCCGTCTGCTCCGGTCCTTTTCCCTGCTCCACACCAGCAGTTGCTGCTGTGCTCTGCGCCACATGTCCCTCCGGTCTACAAGCTTCGGCTTCGGCCAGTACGGGGTCCACCAGCGTATCTGCCTTGGCTTGATTCAAGACATGACAGCCGCTATATCCTGTAAAGCAATGCAGTGGTACAACTGGCTTTGGATCTTTGAATCTACTTGCTTGCAAGAAGCAGCGTGAACACCCATCAGATCCGGCAACAGGTTGCGAGGGCTGAGCTGCATAGGCTTTTCTGGGGAAGGAGTCTTCACAGGAGCAGGGGCCTCCTTTGTCACAATTGCCTTGCCGGGTGTCGTGATTGCAGGCTGGGGCATCTTGGGGTGAGGGAGCCCTTCCAAGGCCATCTCTCTAGAGGAGCTCGTAGCACCCACCACGGTCTGCACAGCACCTGCACCCTCGGCGATCTCGGGAGAAAACTGCCGGGATCTCTTGAAGTCTGGGCTCTTGGAAGCAGGAGTCACGGCCACCGGAACACCGGTGCTCTCTCTAACACGCTTTGTCACATCCATCATCTCCTTCTCCATATCGAAGGAATCCTCTGCTGATGCAGCCTCGGAAACTCACTAAAGGTATGAAGGTATTGTACATCCCAGTAAGAATTATACATATGCCATGCTTTCTATATACAACAATATGGCCTAGTTTGAATCAGGTCAGGGCTTTAGCACACGAAAAAGGCTCTCTATGGGCCCCACATGCTACACTCCATGCAGTCCAGGGTACAACATGCATGTACTTCGGATTACATGGTGGTGAACATTAAGTATAAGGAAGCACATGACATGTAATTCAGGCTTGTAGCCGTCTTCCCACCGGCAGGCATATGCTCCGGCATGGCTGGGGGCAGTCACAAGCCCCAGATCGAATTGGAAGAGGCCTCTTGAAACCCTAATTTTGTTGGAATCCTGAGGATTGTCCTGTATAGCTGCCAAAATGTGTGAAATATTGCCATCCTAGCAAGTTCTAGCAAGTCCCATACCCGGCCTCAAATCAGGGTACCCTGCGAGCCCCCGGAGGCAAAGTAACGAAACTAACGGGCAAAGTAACGCCCAGCACTCTCCAGGCACGGCCACAGCACGCAAACTAACGCAAAGTAACGCGTAAGTAACGCTAGCTTTCTTTCCCTCTTACTGCAGGAGCAGAGGGCTGGAGCTGGATGAGGCCAGAATCCCCGGTGGGGCTCCCAAATGCAGTCCCGGGTGCCCTTAAATCCTTGTAAATACTGCAAATAAAGCAGAATTCCTGGATATTAGCTATAGATTTCCCGGCAAACACAGTAGAAATCAACGAATTTAGCTAGAATCCCTAAGGTTTTAGCTCCATTCCATTAGAATTACAGTAGGAATCCATGGTTTTAGCTAGATTTCATAGGAATTACAGTAGAAATCCGCGATTTTAGCTAGATTCCCAACGGTTTCAGGTCGATTCGCTTGGATTTACAATAGAAATGCATGGTTTTAGCTGGATTTCTTAGCAATTACAGTAGAAATCGATGATTTTAGCTAGATTCCCCTACGGTTTTAGCTGGATTCCTTCAGAATTACAATAGAACTCCTTGGTTTTCGCTGGTTTTCGCTGGAATGACCATAGAAATCCGTGAATTTAGCTAGATTTCCTGGCACTGACAGTAGAAACCCACGATTTTAGCTAGATTTCCATGCATTTACAGTAGAAA
The DNA here is from genome assembly GCA_905221615.1 of Symbiodinium sp. CCMP2592. Taxonomy (NCBI): domain Eukaryota; class Dinophyceae; order Suessiales; family Symbiodiniaceae; genus Symbiodinium; species Symbiodinium sp. CCMP2592. The sequence goes on from CAJNDT010002013.1 coordinate 255,536, forward strand.
TCCACGATTGTAGCTACACCTCCTTGGAATTACAATACAAATTCCCGATCTTAGCTAGGTTTCCTGCATTTAAAGCTGGAATCCTTCGGTATCTCCTAGCAAACGGTATGTTTCCTCAACAAGCGTGGGGATTGTGCTAGGACTGCTGTATGCTGGTAGGCAATACAGCGAGGCTAGATAGGGGGATTCTCTAGGAATTGCCATACTCGTCGATGTACTTTAGTTATCACGAATTTGCTGCCTAGGATTGCTTTTTTCTAGCCATTGCACGACATCAGGAATGGGGTTTTGCGTAGGAAATACAATACTCCTAGGTCTAGTTGTCTTTCTCACACACTTATAAGGTTTCCCCAGCTTGCTGCATCAGGAGTGTGGATTCCATGATAGGAAACACAGGATTCCCAGGATCTTGAAGTGATGTGGGGTCTCCTTTATACATTTCAGACTTAAGTGTTGCAGCGGGAGTGTGGCTTCAGCTGCACTGGCAGCTAGAAAAAGCATTATTAGGGTCTAAAAGAATTGGGGTTTCGGGGTCTCGGGTTTGGGATATGGGGTTAAGGGTATGATGCTTTAGGGTTTCAGGCTTTTTAGGGCTTCAGGGCTTAGGGGTCTAAGTGTCCACTCTTGGTGTTGGAATTTCAGTGGTTCCGATGTATCATTAGGATATTATGGCAATTCCCGAATGTGGTTTGGGATGAATGTCTTTAGGGCGACTTAGGGCTGCTTGGCTTTAAGTGTCAACATGATAATCTGGCTGCCACATGTGTCTCCGACTACATGGAGCTGATAGACCACCTGCAGCACGACGCGAGATGCGATCCGCGCAGACATCACGAGCATCAAAGACGCGTCGCATGGCAAGTACTTCTACTCAACTGACAACAGGCGGCTGTTCAGCATCAAGCCATTGGGACACCGACGATGGATGTCACAGTCATCTGCGTGGATGAGCATCACTGAACATCTGAGATGAGGAACACTTGAACTCCTCGCGGCATGTCAGCGCGTTGCATCCCCCCTCGCACCCAGCCTCAGTTCACCCGGAACCTGTACCTACACGGATGTGATATAGACACCTTATAAGGCTCCCGCCTCTTGTGGTTCAAAGCAAAAGGCCTGTAAATTGCAAGCGTGAACAGATTCCGCCCTAGCATACAAGTCCCGTCACCACTCCGATTCCTATATATATATATATATATATATATTATTATAATTTTTTGAAAGAATCTACATATAGGTTTATATTATATAGCTTACCCTATAAGCTGTAGACCCCTAGTAGGACCCCGGGCCCAACCCGAATCCTTGTAATATTTCCAATACCCTAGACACCTGAATAATCTTGGTGCAACTCGAACCCAAACCAGAGCAGGTGCGGCGATATCTGATGACAGGCTGGGCAACCGAGGTTATGCTCTAATAGCATGCTTAAGTGGCTATGCTGTATAATCATATAGTACGACATACAGTGCAAGTACTACAGAGTCTAGATCTTATTACAAGTAAATGATAAGGAGATCCCACACCACTTCAGGTGGTCCGGCATGTAGCCACAGTGTTCCACATGCACTTGAAATTAAGCCCACCGTACTTCACTTCATCACACTTGTAGCACACTAGGAGGTACGAATAATATATCAATAAGTTAGGGGGATGCTGGGACTAAGATATCTTGAGTCTCTCATGCTTTACTTCATAACAGCTTTGCACATTGTACGAGTGTTGCACCGGGGTCGGTCCAGGGTATTGAAGACGATTAAGGTTTAGTAGGGTTTAGGGCTTCAGGGGTTTAGGGTTTAGGGTTTTAGGGCTTGGGCTCCGCAACTTAGGATCGGGGTGGGGCTTCTAGAACGGTCGATGGTCAAAATCCTGCATGGCTATATATATATAATATTTGTATATATAACGACCATACTTAGGCTCAGGAGTTATGGAATATTCTAGTACTACTTTGCATAGGTAATGCAGGAAGTTGACCATCAACCGTATCAGCTGCAAAGCTTCATGGTTTCATACGGTGTCCAGTGCAATATCCACTGCTGACTCTTCACCAGATGCCCTAAGCCTGAACCCATGACCCTCCTACGGCCTCTCCCGTTTAACCCGATGGTTTGGACCACGAGGACAGACCCTCAACCCTTCCAAAAACTCTAAACCTCTAGGCCCTAAGTTCGAAGCCTTCACAACACCCTTTAAACACTTATACACATACGGATAAATACATACAGACCATATAGAGCCACACTAGCCAACCATAGTAATCTCCAATCCTGACATATGAAACCCTTGCGCTGAAAGCCCTCCAGTTGTGATTCCTTTCTTTAATGCAACAAACCCATGAATGAGCCAGCAGTAGAGAATCAACCAGCCAGATCGGAACGAAGGCCGAATTGTGAATTAGACCTGCATTGTCGTAGCAGCACCATGTGCTCAACATGTACATGTCCCAATCGGAGTACCTTATCAATTGCCCGTACATCACATAGCATCTGGGTTGCACCTGGTATTAAAGATTAAGATATATGTAAGTACAACACACTCAGGGTGCTAGTTTCGGTATGCATTGTCAGGGCTGCAAGCCACGGGTTCCTCTCACGATGAGACTTGAAGTATCTAATTATTGGCTTACACCTAATTTGTAGAAGCTAGACCATCCTAGAACAAAGCTTGTCGATTGTACAAAGTTAGGAGGGATAACTCTTTTGGGCAGTGTGGTGCCGGGTTACTTCTACAAGCACAGTAGGCATGGGATAAGTCCACAACCCAACTGTTCTAGATCTGCTAGACACGTACAGCATCGTACAGCCATAGCACGAATTTAAGTCACTGCGAGGTTCCACGAGCTGACAAGCAGAGACCACAGAGGCCGGGTCATCTTGGAAACCCAATCACTTCAAGTAGAGGGCACATCCAGGAGATCAGTTTATGCTCTTTGGGAAACAATGCAATACCTCTACAGAGCAAGGGAAATTCCAGGTACATGTGGGATCAATATATAGGATTGCTCTGCAATGCTGATTCCAAGGCTTGTAAGACTAGAGTCCCCAGGCACGGAGCCCCTAGCTGGTACTGCTCATGGATCCCAAAAGAGTGGCCTTGTAGGCTTCATAAACCTGCTGTGAGGGTGAGACCTGTAGCGGGATGAAGGGGTCAGCATTGTAGAGTCCTTGGGCAGCAGCTTGCTGCAAGAGGGGCACGAAGGTGTCGAGGGCAGCTCGATCCCATAGACCAGCTGGTGGCTCCTGAACATTTTGTAGAGTGATTGATCGCAGCAGTAGCAAAACTCATCATGATTGTCGACTCCGAGTCGTATGCACAACACATCCCGAAAGAACCAACTCCTTAATAAAAAGGCACATACAGGATCCCCAATTCAAGTCCTGCCATGCACTGTTCAGGATCCCGAGCAGCATCGGATGGGGGCTCGACTCCTCCTGCTGGCTTTCCTGAGATTGCGCGTGGAAGAGCCGGCTTAGGGTTTTGGGGTTGAGGACATTTAAATTTAATTAGGGTATCACCTGGATCTTGGGATTCACTAGTTCCACAGTTCTGGATTTAGGCCATATAGGGTTTCCAATCGGATTTGATCTTCAGGAATTCCAGGCTTTGGGTGGTGGCTTTCTGTTCGTGGCACGGGGTCTTAACCTGCACTGGATCAGAAAAGAAACATGAACTTAGAGACCTTGTATTACAATTAAGGCACCCAAGATTCCTGCCACTCCACATGAAGTTTGGCTACTCGATGTCCAAAGTTGCTTGGGTATTGCTGGGTTGATTTCAAGTCTTTCCCACCACACACCTTGCGCTTCCCATCGACCGTCCTAACTTTGACAATCTCTTTGCCGGCAGCAGCCTGTTTCCGACTGAGCTCTTCCCGCTTTCGCTGCGTCATCTTGATTTGCAACTGGTGCATCCAGGGCCTTGCTCTAGAGTCCAGAACATGTCTGCGAACTCACTAGTTTCCCATCATGTCATTTCCGCAACTCCGAAGTGCATGCTAGAGGCGCTGTGCCAATGGCCACCTGTGGTTTCACAGATAAGCCGCCATAGGAGCCCATCCACCTTAGAACATAGTCGGCATGAGTTGGTTGGTGCTGTTTTAGTTCTTGTGGATGTAGTGGCAGTACCAATTTTCTTATATGTAGGTGGTGCAGGAGCAGCAGCTGCAGCAATACTCTTGCTTATTTCCGAAAGCAGAGGCAGTAGAAAAGCAAGTAGCATACAAGATATTGTAGCAGCAGTAGTAGCAGGTAGCAATGTAGCAGTAGCAGTAGTAGTAGTAGTAGTAGTAGTAGTAGTAGTAGCAGTAGCAGTAGCAGTAGCAGTAGCAGTAGTAGTAGTAGTAGTAGTAGCAGTAGTAGTAGCAGTAGCAGTAGCAGTAGCAGTAGCAGTAGCAGTAGCAGTAGCAGTAGCAGTAGCAGTATGTAGCAGTAGCTAGTAGTAGTAGTACTACGTGTACATAGTAGTATTACTACTAATCGTAGTAGCAGTAGTCTCAGTAGTCGTAGAAGTGCTCGTCGTCGTCGCAGTCCTCCTAGTATGTAAAACACGAATAGTTCTAGTCGTCTTGTCTAGTATAGTAGTAGTAGCAGTAGTAGCTAGTAGTACTACTAGTAGTAGTACTAGCAGTAGTAGCAGTAGTAGTATTAGTAGTAGTAGTAGTAGCAGTAGTAGTAGTAGTAGTAGAAGTAGTAGTAGTAGTAGTAGTAGTAGTAGTAGTAGTAGTAGTAGTAGTAGTAGTAGTAGTAGGTAGTAGTAGGTAGTAGTAGGTAGTAGTAGGTAGTACTAGCTAGTAATAGGTGGTAATAGGTGGTAGTAGCAGCGATGGTAGAAGCAGCCGCCGCAGCTGTAGTACTAGCAGCGGTGGTCCAAGTAGTACTCCTACAGACAGGTACAAATATCTATATTGCTGCTACTGTGGACTAGATACATGTTATCATATTAAATTGCTGCCCTTGATGTTCGGCGTGCATCGGTGGGGAGAGACAGTACCCTCGGGATATGCCTAGATATACATATCAGAACCATTTTACCTCTGAACCCCGAGCTAATTAACTTAACCGCACAATCAGAAACCGAAAGCCCCCCGAACAAAGCAGAGTTCTGTCAATCCACACCAATCCTCCTCACTTATATTACTAACTAGACAATTTATTAGGAACCCGAATTCAAAATCCCATCCCCCAGATCAGAAATATCCGGTATAAGTATACCACCAGACGATCACGTGATTGCTGACGACACTGAGTGTCGGACCAATTCGCATATTGCCCTCCGATCGGCTTGGCCATTAGGTACTTCAGAGGGGGCAACCAAAACAAGTGCGTGCAGCGAGGGTTCTCAATCATGAACTTGACATTCCGAACTGTTGCCAGAAGACAAAGAAGTATGAACCTGGAGCCCAAAGCGTTTCCATCATAAACGAAAGGGAGCTTCTCCTCGCCCCAGGGGAAAGCAGCCGATCTATGGTGCGTCCCAGCAGACATGAAAACATAGCTGGAGCACGGAACTGCCCCATATAAAAGACCCAGCTCCACTAAGCGAAGAACACCACGGCATGCCATCATAAACCCAGCAGGTCGAAGAAGATCTTCAAATACACAGTCGTTCTCCCTTTCGAAACCTTGCCTCAGTAGAGTCTCGATGACTACACTATAGGCTATATATATATATGCCAAGACTCGTCCAAGCATCCAAGCCCCAACATGTTTCTACACGTTTTGGATGCCAAGATTCGCATTGTGTTTGCGGGCCCCTTGGGTTGGGTAATAAATATGTAACTATATACATAAACATATATGTCTCAAATTTAATTATTATGTATGTATATATAGCAGGTCCTTAACAGGCAAGAATCGGAAACCCTTCACCACGGCACCCACACCAGCGAACACCTCGTAGCAGGACAAGTCCTGGGCAGCAGTATCTCGGATAGTATCTTCGATCCGATTACTATGTAGGCCGTTTAGAATCTATATGTATATATATATATATATATACACATATATATATACATATATATATATATATATGTTATGGTCAACATCTCTCAGTTCACACTAAGGGACTCGGTGCGCTTCTGCTCGGACATTAGCGGCGACATAGTCCAGGATGTGTATCCTGAGCATTAGGCTTGTTCTCTTAGCATCCGTTGTAATACATGCGGCACATGTACGTATATCTGATCATCAGGTAAACAGACACCTGCATATAGTGCTCAATCCAACTAATTTACAGGCAAGCATCAGCACTGGTGGTGCCCCAAGAGCCAACAAGGCACAGACCTGCAGCCTAGTGAGGCCCATAGCCCTGCGTGGAGCGCCCATGGCCCCGAAGACTGATTCCCTCAGTAGCTATTATAGCTAAAGTAGACACTCCAGCCTCAGATGAGCCATCTAATTTTATCATGCAGCAGTATGAAACTTATCAGCTGCATTGCATGTGCAACACTCACACATCTCGAGCAGGAGGCTCACAACTACACGGCCTGCGAACTTCTCGAAATGTTCTACAGCCTATATACTTGCATTGCACACCACACCATAAGATGAGTGACTTGTAAGATTTTAATGCAAGGCATGCAGAGGCAGCCAGGCCAGCTAGTCTTGCAATCCAACACTACACCCCTGGAAAACTCCCCTAAACTATAAAGCCTGACCCTGGCCGGCTAGAAGGAGGGCGTACCGGTGAGAGTCGACCGGCTGGATCTGGATTCATCACCTGCGCAGAGCAAGGGATAGCGTGCTGTATGTCGTCTTCCTGATGTCTCGATATCTTCATCACACTCTGAAGCCAAGCTTAAGATTGGCAGATGGTTTTGTAAGCTCGGTGAGCGAGTCGCAGATGTAGAAAGTTAAATCGTAAGGCACAGGACACGCATCATGTCTGCGAAGTCGTCCCATACAGACTTGGCAAAATGCAGTGCATGCCAACATCCTGCATCAGAAGACATATCTAGCTCACTCCATATGTTATGTACATCATGTATTTAGTTGAGTTCTCCGAGAGGATGGGGCATACACACCCTACGGTGGCCCTAGAGCGATCACGACATCATCACTCCACAGAAAGCATCTCGGCCATCTCTGCAGCATCTGCTGCAGCCAGTCGCATAGATACCTGGGTTAGATCATGAATCAGGAGATCATGGATCTGGATCCTTTAGGGCTGAGCTTGTGCAGACCGACATTCCTGGGAAAGCAAAATGCAGTGCTGGAGCCCCCAAAAAAATCGAGTGACCATCGTCGGGGAGATCCAACCAGCGACGGCCTTCGCAAGCTCCCACCTGGGCTTACTATGAAGTTAAGTTATCGAAGTTCTTACTTTATAGTGTTGTATGTATATTATATGTTATAAATTACTCAGGTATTCCCTCTAATCTAGTAATATATATATATATATATATATATATATTCGCAGTTTATCCATCTTAGTACAAGACGATGAAGAGAGATGCACTGCTTTGCTCTAGACGGGGATTGGGCATTTGGTCTTACCCCAACACCTACAACAAAGCAGTCCAGTACGATCAATATCTGCATAGCAAATAAGTATATACACACCTATAACCGTCGCACCACCACCTACATCCTATAAAAAAGTCGCAGTAAGGTTGATCGATGTATACATGATATCGTGACCTACTCCTACTCTATATCTTGCAGCCACACCGCGAGATCCTCACATTCGGACTCTTGTTCCACCCAATCGTAGCACCACCCTTGCGATCGACCTGAGACGAGGAGAGGGGCAATATATGCTCTATAGAGTTTATCGGAAGTATTTCGGTCGATGCACATATGTTGCTACAAGGCTGCAGCCACGACCTACACACAGAAACCCATCCCTTTAGGGTTGAAGGTTTAGCGTTTAAAAAAATACAGGGTTTAGGGTTTTTGTATAACAGCAGGGGAGGCTATATCTGGCATCCATCCAGCCCAGTCTTGAAAGGATTTGTGAATAATTCAACCCAAGGGACATGGGCCCATGTCTCCAATTCCTCCGGAATCCTGGCCTTTACGACGTAAAAAAGATTCTTATCGAGTATGATGCCGATCTGACTGGCCTCCGCCCCACGGGCTCCAACCCCCCTCTTAGCGGGCGGCTCCAGAGTGTACGATTGCCGATCAAAGCCAGGCTCCGGGAAGTCGAAGCCATCCAATCTGCAGGCACTGTGGGTCTCCCGCAAAAATGCAAGGTTCTTCCGGGCATTATCAAGCCGACTCGCCTTCCTTTTCTTGGCCGTCAAGCTCATGAACGAGCGCTTCTTTTCAAGCCCTGCCTTTCGAGGCGGAGTCTTCAACTCGGCTTCGGTAGGCCCAGCCTTCGCTTTGCTCTTGGACTTCGCCCGAGCCTTTGGCTTCTTCGGGGTCACGACCGGCACTGGCTCGACACTCTTGCCACGCCCTGCACGGCCGCGCCCCACACCACGGCCGCGACTCCCACGGCCACGACTCCCACGGCCGCGACTCCCACCGCCACGACTCCCACGGCCACGTCCGCCGGGAGGGGCAGCGTCGACCTTTTGGACCTCCTTTTTGGTGTTACCCTGACGCCCACGCCCTCGAGCACGACCACGACCCCGGCTCTCGTTGCATTTGCGCTTCTCCAATTTCACATGAGCTTTCGCGATCTCTGCCTTTGCCCGAAAATAGACTCAAGTAAGTACAGACACTACCTGTTGTATCAACAGAAAAGCCACAAAGCCCAAGTTGAATTTTACTGAACATCAGTGCAATTACTCCATGCACTTCCTCCCGAACCTCCTTTTGCTGCAGCACCAAGCTGGCAGGCACAGGAGGCAGCTTAGCCTCTCCACGTTTAGGGATCCACACAGGGAAGCTCGGGAGCTCGCGGGCGTCCTCAGGGATCAAAGGAGGTCGCCTCGTGTTCGATCCCAATGCTGGCATCTGTGCCACTTCCATCCGTGCGGGTACCTTATTAGATGAAAAACTCCACACAAGTAGACATCTTCATTTAAACAGACTGACATGCTTCTACATCTTGCAACCTCGAAACTGGGTCCTTCAAGGCATCCCTCTCAGCAGTATCCAACATATGTCGTGGAGACTTGTAGCCGTCATCGAGACCGAAGCAATCACCAGATCTAGGAATAATCGGACTGAAGGGCACTGTGGGAGGCGTCTCACCCTCTGGCGGTGTCAAGGTCGGTGGCTGTGTCAGGCGTTTGCGCAAAGCAGGCTTCCGGGGGGTTTTCACCTAGCACAAGCTGCCCCACCACTATCATGACCAGCATGCACGCATGCAAAGTACAATAGACACAATATTGGAAAGCAATTCACTTCGAGCGCCTCGTCAAACCTCGGCCCCAAGTTCATTGGCATAGCAGCCGAAGCGACATCAGCAGCCTCCATCCCGGCAACTTCATCACGAATGCGTGACAGCACGAGGACCTGAATCACTATTATATATATATTTTCAAAACATTATTGGTGGTCATGTTGACCTACATATATTACATCTATTATATATATATATGCATACATGTATCTGGGTTGCCAGTGAAGGTTCATAGGCCCAGGTTGGTTGGCTCGTTCAGGGTTTCGCGGGTGTGGACAAGGTAAGCTGAACGCATGATAAGCACTGTGGGTAGATATGTACATATATACATAAGCATCTTATTTATTTTACAACGGTCGTATATATAGATTCAGGCTTCATAGGAATTCAGTATAATTACAATTATACACACATATACATATAAGGGCAGCATGCCACAGCAAAAATTATCAGCGCCCCCCCCCCCCCCACATTCATGCATCCCAAATTTCCCCCCCACCCATCAAATCCGAACGTAAGTCACACACCCTTTAAAGTTGAAACCAGCAATCCACTATTCCAGCCTAAACCCTCAACCCTTACCCCCGAGACCGTAGAACATCATTAAACCTGAAACCCTAATTATCATACACCATATCCGAAATCAAAAGCCTGAGTTCAAGCCATATACCCCAAAAAAGTAAACTTCAAAGCACTTAACCCCATAGTTACAAGCCATGTCATAAACGACTTGTGTTAGCATTGCATCTGTAACTATGCACAGCATGTGTATATACATGCATAGGCCGATTTTTATGCATATAGTGTATGCTCGTGATAATACAAGTGAAAGAAAAATCATGTGCACAAGCCCTGAACCACTGAAATGGATGCAGAAAATGCATGCTCTCCTCCTCCGGCTTCTTGCTGCTCAGTCCATGCACACTTCGTGCTGGCGTGGAAACGTCGACATTTTTGGGAACGGGGCTCAGCTCCTGCATGTCATGTAGCATATCAGCAAAGCAAGAAAGCATTTTTCAATTGCAGAATGCCCACGAATCATGCAGCATATCCCTTCCTCCTCAGTGTAGCAATCATGCCGCAAATCCTCTGGGAATTCCCACTCAAGTGGCCACACAATCTCATCACGGTCCATGTCATCTGGGAGCTGCGAAGCTTGCGACACGATCTGATTAAGCATATCCGGCTCCAGCTGATCAGGTGACTGAGCTGCTGCTTCTGATCCCGTTTCCTAGGCTCAAAAGGCATCCACTGAAATAGCAATTGGACACCCATATGCACGAAACAACCCTTGCTGGCAAAAATCTGGGCCCTCTGGGAACTCCCAAGCCTCTCGAGCTCGCAAAGCCGCGATATCACGAACCATATCCGGCTCCAGCTCAGGTGACTGAGCTGTTGCTTCTGCTCCCGTTTCCTAGGCAAAGAACATGTTGGCAATACTGAAGCTGATTACCGAACGAGTCGAACCCTCCATACACGAGCCTGGGCCACCGTGTTGTCATGGCCCATCGGGGTCGTGTCAGCAGCAATCACAGCACTCGAAGGTTCCTAGGCCGCAGGCAACATCTTGTTTGTCTAATTACAGTATATGTATGTATTTATAATTTGAAACACATATATATATATATATATATATACTTGCTTGCAAGCGAAACTCAGTGAAAAGCTCACCTTCCTCACCAGCTGCAGCACGACGCTTCAACTTAATGATCGTCTTCAACACCATGATTTTGGCAGATCTCGCCGCTTGCGAACTTCGAAGTTCTTGTCGCACAATCCATTGCACTAAAGACTTGAGGACTGCTGCTTGCCCTTCTGCCCAATTCCGAATCCTTCCTTTCCCGCCCTTGACTTGAAAGTCAACTCCAGGAAACAGAGTCACAGCCACGAGGCCAAATGCAGCCTTAAACGCAGGAAAGCAAGAATGCATTCAACACGTATATCCACCCATCTCAATGCAATCAAAGAGCTTGAAACTCGCCACTGCTTGGCACTTCACCGCCAAGCTCTAGAAGATATTCTTTGAGAAGTGGGTAGTTGGGGCCGGTCAAATCATCTTGATGTACTTTATGATGATTATTACATGGAGTCTATATACTGCAATGCCGTTCTAGCCATGTGCCCTACTGCCACTGAGCATTTATTGGTATGCTATCCGAAACCAAGTAAAACAAAGGGAACATACTCAGATCACAGCACTAACTTTCAGTTCAGTTGCAACACTCCGCTCCGACTCCCAAGCCACGACCTGTCGATCCTTAGAGCACCACCCTGAGCACATCCACCCAACAAAGCAAAATGGCAGCAAGGTACTCAAACTGCATGCACAGAGTCGTCATCGGCCATGATGCCTGGCATCAAGTGCCTGTGCACCTGCGCGTGCACAACTTGGAACATCCGTTCCGCTGTTGCCTCGGATTAGGGAACTGCCACATGATCTACAGCATTATTGCACTCCTCAAATCATGAGATATGCTATTCTATACCCGTCTCGCTGCACTGACGTGGAGCCGGAAGGGCTCGAAAAGATGCTTGATCCCGTGCTCATCGGGATCGGAGAGAAAAGCCATGGTATGGCCACGGGAAGCCCTTTACACCTAGAGGCTTCGACAAAAAAAGCTGCCACAGGATTGCCTCTAATCAGCACTCAACATCTGCATCACTCCAGAGCAACAAGACATCAACGCAGCAAGCAAGCAAACCTGTGCAGCATGACTCTGGCCGAGGGGGGGAAGCACCTCCGGATCCTCTGAGATGCTTTCGCACAGCTGCTCGGAGCAGCCCCATGTGTTCAAAAGCGAGACAAAAACTACGTTGGTGTTTCATCATGAACGACAGAATCAGCATCAGTGCTTTAAAACAGACCCCGTTGTGCACTTTGAACTACAGCACGTCTCGCGGTCTTGAGATCAGGGAGCCGGCACACCAGCACTTCTCCTGCACGTACACGGGAACCTAGGACCCCATGTCTCTCTATTTAAGGACATTCCAGTGTACTCCTGAGCAGAGACACGGACCCACAGGGAAGGATCGGGTTCTATGAGGTTGTACATGGCTGTTGGAGCTTCGGAGTTCAGGCGTATAGTGAGTACTGCTACCATGGTAACTAGTTAGAGTTATCTTAAACGGAACTCCAGAAAGTTGGAATATGGATTTATGGTAGGATCCCCTATAATTTACCTTAAAGGGGATACCATAATGATATTCCAACTTTCTGGCTTCTACTGTATCTTCAAAAGAACACCCGAGAGATCTGCACTCATCAATCTTCAACAGGGCGCCTCCGTACACCCACCACAACTCCTCGTGAAATTCCCTACTTCACCATCTCCTGAACCCAGCCCGGCTGTCCGAAATCCTGAACTTAACTGGGCTGGCCTTTAGAGCCCTTTGGAAAAATGTAATATAGTAGATAGGTATTTAACTAACCCAAAGGCCTACTCAGTTAAGCCGAAAAACCATTCCTGAACCCAAAAAGCCCGGCAAACGTACAACCCCAACTCCAAGCACCCCAAACTCCCAGGGCTCGGGTTTAGGGTTTTTTAGGGCCTTGAGCCCGAAGCCCCGACTCAAAACGGAGGCGAGACACATCACATGCAGGAGTTCCAGCGAAACGTGCCACTGTGAAGCCCTTCCGCAGCATGCAATCGCAGCATTGTAGCTGACCTCACTGCGGCTTTTTAGGGCTTAGGGGCTTAGGGATGTTTACGGTGTTTCATGGCTTCAGGGGCAAGGTATAGAGCTTGCGGAGCTGGGCCGCTAGGAGATATTTATACATGGGTCGTAGGTCTTGCAGTTTAAGTTTAGCCTTGGGGCCTGCTTCAACGGCTCGTGCCTGAGACTTAGGCTAGTCTGCTTGAACCTCTCTCGTCCGCTCCTGCTTGCCGTACATTTATTAATGCATACGATCCTACCTCGGCACCTGGTGCGCGCCGCTAATCCTCAAACCTGAAACAGAGCTTCACAATGGCTACCCCCGGCGAATGGAAAGACAAGAACATAGTCTTGGGAGATCCTAGCACGAAAGAGACACAAACAACAGCTGCAGCGATGAACAAGCACGCAGCAGCCTCACGGTATAACGAGTCATTGAGCCCCCAAGGGTCTGTGTACCCATATGGTACATAAATTCCGCCGAAAGTACCGATATGGGGACCTCATTTTAGGATTTAGGGTTTGGTGGGCCTCAATTAACAGGGGCTTAGACTTTAGGGTATAGATCGAACATGGACATCGAGGTCACAGAAACTCGCAAAGCCAAGCCGCCGTGCTGGGCATCAGGCCGGCTTCTGGCATGCTTTCGAGCAGATGCAGCGCTCGTTCCCACCATCCACCCCTCTCGCAAGAGCTGATAGCCGCACTATAGCCTCAGGATGCTTTTGAATCTAGACTACATAAGGTCTACCTTAACCCCAAATAGCCTACCTTTTTAGGGACTTGTAAAGAAATCATATTAGGGGCCCTAGAAAGGTAGGTTCCTTAGGGTCCAGGTATACCTGCATATCGCTTAACCTTAAGGGTCAAAGCTTTCTGGCGAGTCCCTTCAACGAATCCCAAGGAGCTGATTGTGTCCGGACAAAGATTCCTGGCGTCTCCAATGAGGAGGGAAAGTTGAATCCAAACTCCATTTGGGTGGTTGTCAAAATTATGGCCCCGTTTTGGGTACCCGAAATATTAGGTGCCGTATTATAATAAGGATCCAAAAAGGGACCATAATGTTGACAACCACCCATGCAATACAGGGGCCTGAATAATTATCTATACTGCTTTGGGGGGGGTTCCTTATTATATCTATTGTATAATAGGCCCCTTCATAATTACCTCTTCCGTGCTGGAGGTTCCTTACTATATTTACAGTATAATGGGCGCCAAAGCCCTATACTAATTATGAAGGACCCGACACAAGAACACGAGACTCGAAGCCGCCAAACTCTGAATTCCATGTCGGCCCAGCATGAAAACAAATACAAACACAAGACTACCAAAAGTGAATATAGGGGCCTCAGTGATTACATTAGGGTTTTGATGCCCATTAGTTTATAACAACAACAAGCAACTACCTATAGGTTTGCATTTAACTTGGAAACTGCCAGAAAGACTACTGACGCTGATATCAAAAATCAGGCCATGCAGCGTACTCAAGGGTAAAGGCATTTAACTTCCGATCTCCCCAAGCCTTGAAGCCTTTACTAGACCTAGGAATAAAAAGGGTTTAGGGTTTAGGGGTTTAGGGTTTAGGGCTAGGAATAAAAAGGGTACCCTTTTTGGTTTAAAAGGGGGTTATAAGGGAACCTCAACCTTAAAAAAGGGAATAAGGGCCTACTCTGGGTCCTAGTTTAAGTCCCAGTGAGCATCCTGCAACCTTACGAAACCCTCATAAGACCTGATTGTTAGTACTGTTGAGCATATTTGTTGTTGTTGTTGTTGTTGCGACTAAGCCCTAAACCCGTTATGCCCTAAGCCCTAAACCCTTAAACCCTGAATAAGCCCCTAAACCCCTAAACGCTTAAACCCCTAAAGCCTAAACCCTTTAAGCCCTAAACCCTAAACCCTAAATCCTTCGAGCCCTAAACCCTAAACCCTTTAAACCCTTTAGACCCTTTACACCCTAAACCCTTTAAGCCCTAAACCCTTTAAACCCAGAATAAAACCCTGTTTAAGCCCCAAAGCCCTAAAGCGAAGGCTCCAGTTGAGGGTTCCTTAATATGATTTCCTTATATGGGTCCTTAAAAAGCTAGGTTATTTGGGGTTAAGGTAAACCCTAAAGCCCAAAGCTCACATCAAAGCCCTAAACCCCTAAACCCTGAACCCTGAAGGGGATCCCTTTAAGGAACCCCCTAAGGATCCCTTTAAGGAACCCCCTAAGGATCCCTTTAAGGAACCCCCTAAGGATCCCTTTAAGGAACCCCCTAAGGATCCCTTTAAGGAACCCCCTAAGGATCCCTTTAAGGAACCCCCTAAGGATCCCTTTAAGGAACCCCCTAAGGATCCCTTTAAGGAACCCCCTAAGGATCCCTTTAAGGAACCCCCTAAGGATCCCTTTAAGGAACCCCCTAAGGATCCCCAAAGCTCACAGCGAAGGCTCCAGCTGGGCATCGCAGCGAGAAGTTCCAGGGCCGCAGGCCACTCCCCGGCTCGGCCGCAGGAGCTCATCGCCGTGTTACCTTTAAGGGGGTTTAGGGTGTTTAGGGATTTAGGGTTTAAGGATTTAGGGTTTAGGGTTTAGGGATTTAGGGTTTAGGGATTTAGGGTTTAGGGTTTAGGGATTTAGGGTTTAGGGTTTAGGGTTGAGGGATTTAGGGGTTTGGGGTTTAGGGTTTGGAGTTTAGGGTTTAGGGTTTAGAGTTAAGGGGGTTCCTTTAAGGGTCCCTTTAAAGGGATCTATAGGGGTTCCCTAAAGGGATCTATGGAGGGTTGAGGTAGTGTTGCTTAAATCGCCGTGTTACCTTTAAGGGGGCTTAGGGGATTTTAGGGTTTGGGGGGTTTAGGGCTTTAGGAATTTAAGGTTTCGAGAGTGCTTAGGGGATTTAAGGGTTTGGGGGGTTTAGGAATTTAGGGTTTAGAGGGTGTTACCTTGAAGTGCTGAGGGGATTAAAGGGTTTGGGGGTTTAGGAAGGGATTTAAGGGTCTGGGGGCTTTAGGAGGGGATTTAAGGGTTTGGGGGTTTAGGAAGGGATTTAAGGGTTTGGGGGTTTAGGAGAGATTTTTAAGGGTTTGGGGGGTTTAGGGCTTTAGGAATTTAAGGTTTAGAGAGTGCTTAGGGGATTGAAGGGTTTGGGGGGTTTAGGAATTTAGGGTTTAGAGGGTGTTACCTTGAAGTGCTGAGGGGATTAAAGGGTTTGGGGGTTTAGGAGGGGATTTAAGGGTCTGGGGGGTTTAGGAGGGGATTTAAGGGTTTGGGGGTTTAGGAAGGGATTTAAGGGTTTGGGGGTTTAGGAGAGATTTTTAAGGGTTTGGGGGGTTTAGGGCTTTAGGAATTTAAGGTTTAGAGAGTGCTTAGGGGATTTAAGGGTTTGGGGGGTTTAGGAATTTAGGGTTTAGAGGGTGTTACCTTGAAGTGCTTAGGGGATTAAAGGGTTTGGGGGTTTAGGAGGGGATTTAAGGGTCTGGGGGGTTTAGGAGGGGATTTAAGGGTTTGGGGGTTTAGGAAGGGATTTAAGGGTTTGGGGGTTTAGGAAGGGATTTTTAAGGGTTTGGGGGGTTTAGGGCTTTAGGAATTTAAGGTTTAGAGAGTGCTTAGGGGATTTAAGGGTTTGGGGGGTTTAGGAATTTAGGGTTTAGAGGGTGTTACCTTGAAGTGCTTAGGGGATTAAAGGGTTTGGGGGTTTTGGAGGGGATTTAAGGGTCTGGGGGGTTTAGGAGGGGATTTAAGGGTTTGGGGGTTTAGGAAGGGATTTAAGGGTTTGGGGGTTTAGGAAGGGATTTTTAAGGGTTTGGGGGGTTTAGGGCTTTAGGAATTTAAGGTTTAGAGAGTGCTTAGGGGATTTAAGGGTTTGGGGGGTTTAGGATTTTAGGGTTTAGAGGGTGTTACTACGAGTGTTGAGGGGTTTTGGGTTTTGGGAGTGCTGCCGAAAGTGCGTAGAAAGGGGGTGTTACCTAAAGTGTTTTGGGGGCTTAGGGGCCACGGTTTGAAGGTTGAGGGTTTAGGGTTTTAGGAGTTAGGATGCTTTAGGGTCTAGTAAGTCTAGTAACTGTGGGCTTAGGATTATGGTCAATACAGGCTCCATAAAGGTTACAGACCCATTCTGTTTATACATACAAAAAGACATGAACTACTATCGGCGATACTATTACGTAAACCACTGGTAGCAATAATTTGTGGCTACGGGTGTCACTGTTAGAAGGTCATCACCGTCTTGCTTGCAATGCTTGGAGTGGGAAGCATGTAAAGCCCTTATATCATCCTAAAACGCCCAGGCCCTACAACCCCAAAGACCCCAAAGCCCAAACCCCTTAATTAACCCTAAACCCCAAAGCCCTCAACCCAAGACCCTAAACTCATACATTCGATCCCAAGCAGGCATGTTGCAGCTCACAGCGTCAGGTGCCAGCTTGGATTCCTGCATCTCATCCAAGAGTTGTATTGACAACTGCCAGTGGCTGCTTTGAACGAAGCCGCCTCAGGTGGGATCATCTGGGATCACAGCCGAACCCATGTGCCCTGAAGCAGCCAGCAGGTGTACGAATGACGCCCGTAATTTCTCCAACCTCAGAACACCTCCACCCTCCCTAGTACTGCAAAAAAACGCCTACAGCCACCAGTCAAGCAGCTGAGCGTGGCGTTGTAGCTGATGAGATCCGGTGCCAAGGCGGCTGCTGGAATCTGCCGGAACCTTCTTCCCAAAGCTAATGGTGTCCAAGAAGCTTTGGGATTTTAGTGCGTGCACTTCGTTTTTTGGCTGTTGAAGCGGCTTTAGGGCCTCTAAAATTCATGGCTTCATCAGGCTCTGAGAGGGTTTCTGGCTTGTGGATCAGGCGGCCAAGCGCTTTGGAATTCAGAGATTATTCATGGACTAAGGTTGAGAGATAGGGCTTCCAAAGAGTTTTTACGGATTCTGGTAGGATCTTAAAGACTTCATACTTCTGACCATTAGTGGATCTTACTTCTTATTCTGTAGGGCTCTGCATTAAAATGTCCTTCATGTTCTGAAAATCCCTTTAATTCTGAAGCCCCATGAGACCAGGATAAGGAGCCCTCTAGTAAGACATCTGCCGGAAAACCCTTCTTGTCAAACCACCAATACCTGGACCGCAAAAGTATGTAGAATGATAGCCTTTTTGAAGGTTTGGGCCATTATTTTCCCTACTTGTGGGGGTCTAGGTAGTCCTATGCATCTGAGGCCCACCTGCAATAACAAAAACTGCAGCTTCCGTTCCGATTCCCTTCTTCGTCTGTCGGGCTACGAGTCATAAGCAAACCCCAAAAGGTCTTAAGTAGCCACATGGGGGATACTTTCCAAACCATAACAGTTCATGCTGTACCAACCGTACTTTCTACTATATTGTAGGTACTGAGGACGTTAAGGGACTCTCATTTTATGAAGCCCAGGAGCAATCCCAGCGCTTGCTGCCATTGCGCATCTCGCTGGCACGCGCTGATGGCTGCGCTGTAACCTTTACGCAAGGTCCGGGCTACCAAAAGCTCTTGCTTAGATCTATACATAATGTGTATTACACCATATATGTATGTGTATGTATGTATGTATATATATATATATATATACATGTGCACCTCACCGGGTCTCTTCCCATCGGTTGCGGGTTACGATTCTTCCTCGTTTACAAGGCATGGAGTACCATCTTCTGAATCAAAATCAGAGGCTCTGCACATCTTCACCTGTACCCAATACCAGAAAGCCCAAACTCTGCGGTTAATGTTCATTCCTGAATCAATGTACGAACCTGATTCAGAAACCCTGGGCCTATAACCCCAAAGCAGCAGGGTTCATAAACGGAACCCTGATAAAGGCCCAAGGTTTCTTACCCAGGTTCCTACATTATTGGGCCCCTCGGTTCGGACTCCCACCGGAACGTCCGAGAGTTCGACGGGTCCGACAAGCTTCTTTCGGACCGCGCATTGGAATTCCTTTTGTAGACCTAAGCGTAGTAACCTAGGAAGATAAAAGGGTGCCCGTTTTGGTTTACAGGGGGGGTATTAAGGGAAGGGAATAACGGCCTACTCTGGGTCCTAGGTTTGGGTTTAAAAACCTAATTAGGCCGGGAGCTGAGTCCTTTGGGTCTTTGGTTCTGAAGCCCTGAAGCTGTATCTCTACAACCCCGTGCTAGAGCCCTAACCAGTAAACCTTGAACTCAAAGTTCTCCTAACCCCAAAACATCGTTAGCCAAACGGCTGATCACATCCGGAGAAAGCTTGCATGCCTGGGCACCGCATTTGTTGCTTCGACTTCATTGCTGACGTTTTTCGACGGATCTAAACAACACAAAGTCTGTCTCCAGGCTGGCGAAAAGATATATGAAGGCTTGAAGACTTGTCTGCGGAAATTCTCTCCGGATTTCGCGGTTTAGGGATTGGGGTTTTAAGTTCAGGTTTGGGCTTTGTTGCTTCGTCCTGAGAATGTTTGTCTGCTCTTGGTTTGCCTTCTGGCTGTCAGGTTTAGGATCTCGGGGGCACAACAAAACTGTAGCAGGGTGCTTAGTGCCTAAAAAGGGATTGCTTACACGCCAAGCCCTACTTCGCACCATACGGGCACTGAGGACCCTTTAGGAGAGCAAACAGTTTTCGAGTCGGGCTGCCTTCATTCGGTCGAACAAGTGCAGGGAGGCATCCCAGCGTTTGGCTTGGCCGCATGCACTGATGCCTAGCGCCGTGCAGAATCAGAAAAGCCCCAAAGCATCTACTGGGCCGGCTATCATATGACTATAACTCTCTTCTCCAATAACCAGGCCCAAACAAAGTTCAAACTTTTTAAGCTAGACCAAATATGTAAAGCCAAAAAGTTTAAAGTTCTCCAATAGGCTAAGTAAGATAACTTTAAGCCTCATATGGGAGCTTCTGTAAAATACAGTAGGGGTACCTTAGACTTGGGCTCCTTTTAATAAGGATCCTACTATTTAGGGTACTATACTGGGGTCCCCTATTTTCGGAAACTCTCATATAATAGCTCCCACGCCCACCACGCCCGTTGCAACTGCGACCTGGACTTGTCAGTCTAGGCGTCGAAAGCAGGCCTGACGATACTTGGGGTAGAAGGTCTCCTTGACCTTACAGCCCTCAATTCTGAACCTCGTATTCCTACAAACTCGACAACTCTGAACCCTGAAACTCTAAACTCGTAACCCGTTGCAACCCTCAACTCTATGCCTTTTATCCCTACAAACCCTACAGCTCTGCTGAAAGCCTAAACTCTCAACCCCACTGCAAACCCACTAAAACTCTGGACCTGAAAACCTTAGACCCTGAACCCGGTAAGCCCTTAAAAGCCAGAAAGTTGGAATATGATTATCCTAACCCCTTTATGGTAAATTATGAGGTATCCTACCCTAAAACCATATTCCAACTTTCTGGAGTTCCCTTACTAGACGCTCACCCATATGGGGGTTTCCGAAAACTAGGGGTACCTTATTTTGGGGGTCCTTGTAGTAAGGATCCTACTATTTAGGGTACTATATTGGGGTCCCCTATTTTCGGAAACTTTCATATAAGCCATAGCTAAGCCCGAACACCCTGAGCCCCGAGACCCCTGAGGCGCCTATGGAGAAGTGCGCCGGAACGAGCTGCATCTGACCATCTGCTTCGAAAACTTCCAGCAAGCCGAAGACCAAGTCGGATCGCTTCTCCTGAGCTCTGAAGGGCTTGGGGGGGGGGCTGAGGGTTTAGGGGCTTAGGGTTTAGGGGGGATGGTCCATTTTCGTTAGTCGTTCCTTTTCGGGGCTACGTTATAGGATCCTGACCCAAACAGGAATTACAATGGAGACAAGTACAATTCTGTAGGGGTATTATCGAATGTAACCGTACTGGCAGTCTTCTGCAGCGTCCTGCTCAGCGCCACGTGTCTTGTTGCATGTACTATACCCGTGCAGCAAGTGTGAGTCAGTAAATTCAACCAATGTTGGGGCCTTAATGATTAGAATAGTGTTCTGGGGGCTCCTTATTTTCATCATAGTATAGTATACCCCCAAACCCTACTCTATTTACTAAGGCGCCTACATTGACAAGTGCAGTCGGGAGTCTTTTTTGAGCTTCTGCAATACCTGAATGACGGCTTTGGGCTTCTGTCGCCAATCCGGGATCTTCGCCGCCACCGCTTCTCTTAACCTAGGTTCTGCAGCTCTTGAAGACATGGATTCCCTTTCTGACCGCTCAATAATAAACCCTGCCGCAGGACTAATCCGCAAGGTTCCATGTGAACTTCTGGAGTGTATACTCGGACCTCATTGCAAAAGTAATCCCCTTATGGCGAAATTTAGTCATGACCAAAGTATCAGTGTATGTATATATATATATATGCGTATATACATGGCTGCATGAACCCTGAGTCAGCGAAACAAAAACATGCTACCACTGGACAGCCCAATAACGTCGACGTGCTGGGTGTCTTCTCTAGGCACAGTAAGCTGTCGAGAAGGCTGCTGGAAGCCAGACGCCGACGCCCGGCACAGGACAGAACATGAGCACCATGTGAAAACATGCCTTCGACCCAAGAAGAGTAACCTAGGAACAAAAAAGGTGCCCTTTTTGGTTTAAAGGGAGTTCTACGGGAACTTGAACCTTAAAACGGAATAAGGGCCTACTCTGGGTCCTAGTTATGGTGGTCTACGGTTCCTGAAAGCCTGAATAAATCTGACAGCGCCGATAACCCTGCAACCTGCTGTATGTAGTACTGGGCCTCTAAAGAATCGAGCCAAAACTGCAAAGTGGTCGTTGGCTGAAGCCGGAAGAATAAACAGCACGTCAAGAGAGTCTGATCAAAGGCACACGGATTTTTCCGTGGGTCCATGGGCTCGGGGGATACATACGCTGGACAGCTGCCAATATGAGCAACACTTCTCGAGGTTTGACGAGTGAGCTAGGTGGAGAAACACAGGGCCCCATTATCAGCAACATTGAAATACCCCCTAAAGCACACCAATCAAAGTTGTTGAGGTTGAGGGTTTGGGCTTTTAAGGTGTATAAGCTTGAGGGCAGCAGCTGCACAAGCAATCACAATTTCTGAGTGCTTAGCGTTCTACTTGTACTACCTGTGGTGATGTCCGAGTTGCCCTAATTTGCAAGACTTACAAAAACACGGTGCTTCAAACCTTGCACCCCTGAATACTAAACCGTAGACCCCTAAACCCAAAACCGTGAATTCCAAGAAAAGCATGAATCCCGCAAACCTCGCACTGTCAGGGCGTCTTAGGGCTCAGACCCCTTGGCGGAGCCCCCAAAAACTCTCAAGTTTCGTTCAGAAGCATTTCAGAAGGCAGTCCTACCCTGAACTTGAAGCCCGGGTTTAGGATTTTGCGCTTAGGGTTGACAGAGTAGGGTTGAGGGGCCCCTACAGGATCCCTTAAAAGATCACTTTACAAGGAGCCCTGTACAGGAACCCTAAACCCTAAACCTTCAACCCTAAACCCTAAACCCTAACACCCCACCCCCCCCCAGACGCTCCTTAAAGCAACCCCGCAGGGCTTCCCCGGACCTCATTTCGATGATCTGGTGGCTTCCCGGCAAGTCGAACCTGGCGGGTTTTAGTCTAGACTTAAGGGTAACCTAGGAATAAAAAGGGTACTATAAGGGCTCCTTTAAGGGATCCATAGGGGTTTAGGGCTTAGGGTTTAGGGACCTAAGAGTAACCTAGGAATAAAAAGGGTGCCCTTTTTGGTTTAAAGGGGGTTACAAGGGAATCTCAACCTTAAGAAAGGGAATAAGGGCCTACTCTGGGTCCTAGTTAGTGCACCTAGGCTCAGGGTTTATGGGGTTTAGGTTTTAACAAGTGCTTAGGGTTTAGTGCTTATAGGGTTGATAGATATCATCGGGCTCTCAGGGAATCGCAGAGGTGCTTGCGAGAGGAACCTGTGACAGGCAGACACCGGGCTTGAAAGCTCAGCCCTTTGAAGCTTAGCCGCTGCAAAGCAAATATTCCCTAACCTTAAGCCCTAAAACCCGAAAACCCTAAACCCTAAAACCCTAAACCCTAAAACCCTCAAACCCTAAATCTCTCCTTCATATAGTAATTTAAACCTTAATGGAATTCGTGGGACAGGCCCAAACTTCCAGACCTTAATGGAATTCGTGGGACCTTAATGGAATTCGTGGGACAGGCCCAAATCAATTCGTGGGACAGGCCCAATTCCAGACAAACCTTAATGGAATTCGTGGGACAGGCCCAAACTTCCAGACCAACATTAATGGAATTCGTGGGACAGGCCCAAACCAATTCGTGGGACAGGCCCAATTCCAGACCAACCTTAATGGAATTCGTGGGACAGGCCCAAACTTCCAGACCAACCTTAATGGAATTCGTGGGACAGGCCCAAACCAATTCGTGGGACAGGCCCAAATCCGGACCAACCTTAATGGAATTCGTGGGACAGGCCGAAACCAATTCGTGGGACAGGCCCAAACGAATTCGTGGGACAGGCCCAAACTTCCAGACCAACCTTAATGGAATTCGTGGGACAGGCCCAAACCAATTCGTGGGACAGGCCCAATTCCAGACCAACCTTAATGGAATTCGTGGGACAGGCCCAAACCAATTCGTGGGACAGGCCCAAACGAATTCGTGGGACAGGCCCAATTCCAGACCAACCTTAATGGAATTCGTGGGACAGGCCCAAACCAATTCGTGGGACAGGCCCAAACGAATTCGTGGGACAGGCCCAATTCCAGACCAACCTTAATGGAATTCGTGGGACAGGCCCAAACCAATTCGTGGGACAGGCCCAATTCCAGACCAACCTTAATGGAATTCGTGGGACAGGCCCAAACCAATTCGTGGGACATGCCCAAATGAATTCGTGGGACCGGCCCAATTCCAGACCAACCTTAATGGAATTCGTGGGACAGGCCCAAACCAATCCGTGGGACAGGTCCAATTCCAGACCAACCTTAATGGAATTCGTGGGACAGGCCCAAACCAATTCGTGGGACAGGCCCAAACGAATTCGTGGGACAGGCCCAATTCCAAACCAACCTTAATGTTTCAAAGTTCAGGGTTTAAGGGTTCAGAGTTTAAGGGTTCAGGGTTTAAGGGTTCAGGGTTTAAGGTTTCAAGCTGTGAAAGAAGTGAATCTCTGTATTTCCCTGATGTTATGGGATTCTAAGGGTGGGTGGGTGTTATTTCTAAACCGTAAACACAACTCTACTTTAAAACTGCTCGATCCGGAGCTGCTGAACCCCAAACCCTAAACCCTAAAACCCTAAACCCTGAACCCTAAAACCCTAAGCCCTAAAACCCTCAAGCCTCAAACCCTAAACCCTAAACCCTAAACCCTAAAACCCTAAACCCTCAAACCCTAAACCCTAAAAACCTAAAACCCTCAAACCCTAAACCCTAAAACCCTAAACCCTAAAACACTAAAACCCTCAAACCCTCAAACCCTAAACCCTGAACCCTAAAACCCTAAACCCTAAAACCCTCAAACCCTCAAACCCTAAACCCTAAACCCTAAAACCCTAAAACCCTAAACCCTAAAAGCCTAAACCCTAAACCCTAAAACCCTAAACCCTGAAACCCTGAAACCCTAAACCCTAAACCCATGTAGGGTGCTTGCACGACAGCGACTGGGAGGCCCAGGCGATGGCTACCCACTCACTACTGCTGATGGACAAAATCCTGCATGACCCTAAGGACTCTAAACCACTGGAACTATGGTATATTCCTTATAATGGGTAATGCAGGGTTTATATGCCTAAACCCTACAGATCCCCTAAAGGAGCCCCCTTAAAGGTACCAACCGTAGCTTATAATGGGTAATGCAGGATTTTGTCCATCAGCAGTAGGACTACGCTTCCATGGGGACCTTGGAGGATCATGGGATTTCGTAACTAAGGAGGGGTTTAGGGCTTTAGGGTATAGGTTCTGAAGGGTTTAGGATTTTAGGGTTTAGGGGTTTAGGGTATAGGTTCTGAAGGGTTTAGGATTTTAGGGTTTGGGGTTTAGGGGTTTAGGGTATAGGTTCTGAAGGGTTTAGGATTTTAGGGTTTGGGGTTTAGGGGTTTAGGGTATAGGTTCTGAAGGGTTTAGGATTTTAGGGTTTGGGGTTTAGGGGTTTAGGGTATAGGTTCTGAAGGGTTTAGGATTTTAGGGTTTGGGGTTTAGGGGTTTAGGGTATAGGTTCTGAAGGGTTTAGGATTTTAGGGTTTGGGGTTTAGGGGTTTAGGGTTTAGGGGTTTAGGATTTTAGGGTTTGGCGTTTTAGGGTTTGGGATGGTTTAGGGACTAAGCACGCGAAACAAACAATCGAAACCCAAGGACCCAGCCCCACCTATTCCATCACATTGCTGCACAACGCCAAATCCTCGAACTCCAAACCCCAACGTCTTGGACCCCCTAAACGCCTCAACCCCACACCCTGGAAAAGTACCCTTGCAATGGCCTGTTGTCATACTTCGGGCCGCCAAGTTGGCAAAGTGGTAAAGCCCTAAAACCCTGCTTCTCTGGGTCATCAGCTGGATGAGATCCGACGCTCCGAGGTAGCTGGAGGAGTCCTGGTTCTCACATAGACTTCGGATTTGGGGGGGATGTAGGTTTAGGTTTTAAAGTTTAAGGGTTTGGGTGTGTTTGGAATTTTGTTGGGGTGGGCCTTGAGGTAGATAAGGGGCCGTATCCTGAAGTCTTCAACCTACGATTTCTGGAAGCTTCCACAGACGAGGGGCCCCTGCTGCTGCATGAGCTCTACATCGTAAGACCGTGTGGGACATCTATCATGAAGACTCGCTAGATCTCGCTAGAATCCAGAACCCCAGGCCCCACGTTGCACAACTCCACACTTCTCCGTTTATTCCAAAACCGGTATTACTTTTTTGATCCAAAGTAAGCTTTGGCTGTTGGAGCCTTACTTGGAGGTTAGGGGGTAGTTATCTGTAGAGTCATAAGTCCACTGGTATGGGGGTATAAGTATAGTTTCCCTGCTTATAACCCTACTTATACAACTAACCATGACCCCTAAACCATATACCCTTGTCGAATCCCTATAGATCCCTTTGAAGAACCCCTATGAACCCTCCTTATATCACTAGCCATGAACCCCCAAGTAGGCCGTCTATGGATCAACGGTCCTGATCGGGGACGAAGATGGCCGAAGGCTCCTGCACTGCGAGCCCCTCAACCCTGCCGGTTTAGGGTTTAGGGTTTCGGGTTTAGGATTTAGGGGTTTAGGGTTTAGGGTTTAGTCCAATCTGGACCCTAAAGAAGAACCTACAGTACCTTTTTTGGGGGGCTCCTTAAGTCGATGTCCATTAATACCTACCTGTTTACCGTTCCTTAACTCGATTTCCTTAAACTAGCGTTTCTAGGGTTCCGTATCGTCGTTTTCCTTAGAAAAGTCCTGAAAGAGCTAAGTTATTTTGGGGCCCAGGTAAGCCCTTAACCCTGTGACCCCTCAACCCTAGATCCTATAGACCCTAGACCCGGGAGCTGATATTTTCTTGGCGCTACCAAAAGTAAAGGCTTGACTTAACCGAACCTACAAACTTTGAATGTGGTGGCCCCAAGGTGTCAGCAGTGAGGGTGTTGGGTTAGGGCTCCATGGTGCTTTTGAATCCTACTTGTCGGGTATCATGGGGGACCAAAAGTTAGCCTTTTTGGTTATACAGGGATTATATAGGGACTATACTACCCCAAAAAAGGTTAAAGGTTACCTACTCTGCTACTAGGGAATAGGATGGAATAGGGGGTCCCGGGGCTTCGGACACATCTTGCCAGCACAAACTCCAAGACCTTTAGCCCTCAAACCTTCAGCTGTAAATCCGCACACCCGCTGACATAGCTCAAACCTCTTGATTGAGGGTGGGTGCCACGACAAAGCCTGCAAGGGTTTGAGCATTTGCCGTCAGTATTGCAGATTTTGCCGTCCGGAGTCTGTAGTACGGTAAGGATCACTCGGTTGGGCAATATCCGACACCCTAAACCCTAAACCCTTCTTACCTTCTCCGAAAAAAGGGACTCTGCAGGAGCGTGCAGCGCCGGCGCTCCTGAGGCGCATTCAGCTGTGTCAGCAGCCTGGCACAGCTAAACCAATCAAGCTTGAAATTCCCATCAACAGTATGCCTAGTCGGAGGTTCCGAAGTATAAGTTACTAGTTACAAGTGGGGTTCCAAGTCCCCGATTATGGGTTATAACTATAGTTATCCTGCTTATAACCCGACTTGTAACTAGCCATGAACCTCCAAGCAGGGTCAGGGTTTAGACTTCAGGGAAGTTTACGGCATAAGGCTTACGGTCTGTGTACTGAGGATTCCACTGGTTGGGGACTAGATTCGGGGATTCCCACACTTGTGGTGAAACTCTTCCGGGGGAAACAAACACATCGAAGGACACAAGCGTGTCCATCAAGAAAAACGATGCTGATTGCTTCCGGCTTTTCTCGGGTTGAGGGTTAAATCACCTATGATAATCTCAAGATGACCAGTCTACCTAAATATGCCCTGAATTTCCACGGAACCCCTAAATCCCAAGCCCAAAATGCCACTAGGTCCCTGAAGTTCCTAAACCATAAGAGCTGGCCGGTCGGACGTAACGCAGCGGACTACCCCGCGAATCTGCGAGGTGACGTTGAGATAAGCCGCCAGCGAAGTAGACCTGGTTCAGGATTAGGGCTTATGGTTTAGGGGTATGTAATTACAAAGGGTGAATTAGGGCTTAGGGTTTAGGGCTTTGGGGCCGGGTTTCGGATTTATAGGGCTTCAAGCTTTGGTGTTTAGGGTTATGTCTCCAGACCAATCGGGACTGCTTGAATTGGGGGCCTGAATGATGGGAGTAGGGCTCCTTGTACAGGATTCGTTTAAAGAGTTGTTATCATGGTCATGACACAGGAGTGATAGAGAAGCGTTCATAAACAAGATAGGGTTTGGGGTCATATTGCATCATATTGCTGAACTTTAAGGAATAATATTGGCAGTCATTCTGGCATCTATACTATTAACTGGTTTTAACCTGTTAAACAATTCAATGTAAGAGGTGGTGCTAGGCCAGGGCTTTTGCAACAATTGCAGGGGTTGAGGCTTTAGGGTCTGTCGGGTTTAGATGTCAGGGCTAGCAATCAGTGAGTGTGACTATGCTGTTGAATGCGGCTACTACACCATAGATGTAAGCTTACACTGTTAAATGTCCCTTCAATCCTAAACACGACTTAAACCCTGACCCTCTCCCCCCGAGGATTGAACCAACTGATACCGATACATATATATATATATATACATACACATACTTATGTGTGTGTATATACTCAGCATCCTGGACCGCACATCATAAGCCCTATATAAGCCTTCAGACCGTATCTCTCAACTAACCGGAGAGTGGTGCCACTTACTGGGTTCCCGTGCGCGTTGGTCTCCGATGCGAAGAGGTCCGTCAGCACATCGAGTGACCTCAGGGGTGTTGGCCTTTGGTTGAGGGGTGTTTGTTCGCGGTCCAAGGCCTGATTGCTTTGCCATGACGGGCTTCAGGTATAGCAAGGTTGAGGTTTAGGGGTGGAAAAGGAGGGTCTTCCCCCACGAATGCCATACTGTATAGGGCATCGGGGCTTTGTGCCCACAAGACTGAAGGGCCGGTAGTTGCGTATGGCGCGGACGTTTACAGGGGTTACGGTTAAGGGATATATGGTTCAGGGCTTAGGCTGTGGGGTGTGATCTGTTTTATGTCTCAAAAAGCTTATGAATGTGTTCGCAGGCTTTACATCTTTTTCTTGAAGCTTATGCCTCCTTGGTGGCAATGGTTGACTCGAAGAGTCCGGGCTTAGTGTTCGAAGCTGTTGAAGTTGGGGATTAGGCCTCAGCATGGGCGTTACAACAATACTCTTTAGCAATACCGTACGTAGCGCACCGTTCAGCTTACCGCGCCGAACAGGCTGGGTGGACAAAATGCCATATCGTACCGAACCAAACTGTTCGCTGCCTACACCCCCCCTAACACCGCCTCCACACACGTACAACCCAGGCACCCCTATTACCCCTACATCCCCTGCACCCCTCACCTAGTGGTAGCCGCTGTGCTCCTCACTCGACTTAGAGGGGCGTTAAGGATTCTTCTAACAGCCCAAGCCTCCGATTTCGGATTACAGGTGCTCCATAAGGCTTTACGGGGTTAGGGATTTAAAGGCTTAGATAGAGGGGCTTGGTGGGCTTCGAACAGTTGAGTTGAAGGAATGTTCAGACGCTTTGAAATTCAATGGCGATTTTTTTTTGTTGAGCTCCTTTTTTCGAGGGCTTAGGCTTGGACCAAGTTCAGGCTTTCGTTGGCTTATGTTTCTCCGTGCTGCAGGGAGCTTCTGGCTTTCGGAATTGGGCACCGTGCAAAAATGCCCCTCTCCTTCTATATATATATATAATATATATATATATATATATATATATATATATATATATATATGTACATATGTACTTAATCAGGCACCTCCTTTGTACCCTGTCTCGTCCGCTGCATTCCTCTTCTCGCCGGGCATGCGCTTCGCATCTTGAAGACAACTTCTCCGTTGATCACGACTTCGCTGCCGCGGACCACTAAGAATGCCGACCAAGTGCTTTGTGCGGGGAAGGCGAAGACTGCCCGCAACTGCTCCTGCCATAGGGCTGGCTTCAAGAGGCCTTGTTTATGCCATTGGGGCTGTAGGACTTTCGCTTCGATCGCCGAAGACATGAACAGCCAGTGTATTGATGCCGGCCGTGCTGCCCCGGCAGATCCTGCTGCCAGCCTGTTCCTAGGAACGAAGCAAAGCTCGAAAGCTGAAGCCCCCTAAGGCTAAAACCCTAAAGTCCTAAACCTCGAAAGGCCGATTACAGAGTGAATAGGTTTGGAGGGCTGGCAGGCTCGAGGTGTAAGGGCGGAGAGCAGGGCTTGGGGTGTAGGGGTGGGGGGTGTTGGGGGGATACCGCACTGCATCTTCTTGGTGCTTTCTATACTTACTGGAAGTAATACCGAGTAGTATCGCACCGCATCAGTTCGTGACAGCCATGAAGCAGTTTAAGGGTTGGCAGTATCGGGGGTTTCAGTTTGGGATTCAAGCTTTAACCAGGTTGTGGGATTTCGGGGTTAGGGCTTCGGGCTCTCTAGCTTCATGCAACTATGTCCTGGTCTTAGCAAGGGGTTCAGCCAGCCGCGAACCATACGGATCCTTGAGTAGAGCGTATATTTACACAAAAACGAACCATTGAAGACCCTCTTTTCAAATCGTAAGATCCTGACCACGTTTAAGGGTCCTTGAAAAAGGTGCCCTGAACGAGTAAGTCAAAGGAGGTTTAAGTCATGGCAGACTTCGAGGCTCATGACATGTACGCGTCAGGGTTCCCTCTAGGATACCCAGTAACCTAAGAATAAAAAGGCCTCTCTTTTTGGTATTGAGTAACTTTATAAGGAACCTAGGACTACAAAAAGGGAATAAGGGTACTAGTTACTACTGGGCATCCTAGGTTCTGGGATGTTCAGAGTTCACCCCAGGGTCTCAGTCCAATCCAGTACCTTGAAACGCTGTGGGCCGCCCGGCGGAAAGATGGGCCCGATCGGATTGAAAATGGGAGTGGTGTCCTCGCGTTGCGGGTCTTTTCCGAGATTCTAGATTTTGCAATCCTCAACTGCCTCTACGAAAAAGCTGTCTCCTTTCCCGTTTGGGCCAAGGTTAACTTCACCTTTCGGAGTTGGTTTTCGCCGCGCTAGGGCCCTAAGTACGACTTCCCGATCCCTCAGAAAAAAGCCTGACTACACAACCATAAAGCCCCGTAAATCCTTGAACCCCGGACCACTAAACCCTTAAGCCTCAACCCGAAGACCTCAAGCCTTCAAAACAAGAAAGTCACCGGTTTCATGGAATGACCTATAGGTTTAAGCGTTAAACGATCCAGGTGTAGGATTTCGGGTTTGAAGTTTGTTTTCCGCTTCACGTTTCGTGATATTTCTTCAGCGGGCAGCGTGTCGGACCCGCAACCCCAGACCCGAAACTTCCCTAACCTAAACCCTAAACCCCAGAAACCCGAAACCACTAATCCTACCTTAACCTACAAAAAGAAAGTAGGGTTTGGTAGGCTAAGGTACGTCCGGATCCTGCTACATGGTGTCCAGCCTGCAGCATCAGTAGACTTGGGAGCCTCCCCTTCCAGACAGTGGCCCTTCCCTAAGGATCCTTGAAGACGTCCTTCGCGGGTGACTATGAGGGCTCTATAAGGGCTTAGGGATTTAGGGTTTAAGGGCCCATGTACCGCGTGTGGAGTGTGACACGGTGTTGACATCTCACCGTAGCCGACAAGATGCACAGGAAACTGGTTCGCTGGCAACCTTGTGCTATCCTCACGTGCTCAAAACCTGACAACTCAATACCACTCCTTCTTTTCAGTACGAACACGGTTTGAGGCTTCAGAGTTTAGGGCTTAGGAGTTTAGGGTCTAGGGTACCACAAAAGCCAAGAAGCCCTGAGGTGCCAAAGCAAATAATTCGGTTTAGGGCCAAGGGCTCGTTGTTCAGACTGTGCGGGCTGGCTTTGGCTGAGTGCTGTCCGGAAGTGTCCTGCTCGTCCCCGGCATAACACACGACGTAGTCACCGAGGGGCTCTGTATGCCTTGAGGGTTCTAGGGCATGAACTCTTAAGGCTTAGGGCCTTAGGGTTGAAAATGTCCAACAAGTCGGTTGAATAGTCGCTATCGCCTGTCGGCTTGGCTTACCTGGTCCCGATGACCCTCCAAGACTCTCGTTAAGTTTGCATGCAACCGCTACTAAGGACCATAAAAGGCGATTGAAGATCTGAGTTGAGGCTCTACGCATGCGTGGAGAGGAGGGGGGGTGCCTAATAGAGATAAGGGCTTATAGGGTTTAGTGCTTAGGGTTCACAAGGCTCTGCCTTTTTAGGGTTTGCAGGTTTCTTTATAAAGAGACTTGGGTGTAGGGTTGTCTCAACTAGGGTGCCTTACTTCCTTACTTTTGGGCATGAAGCAGCCATATGCCCAAGCCATGAGACCGAGTAAAGACTCAGCATGATATTCCGACCCCTGTATTGAGTGTCGAGCCTGTGCTTGAGTCAACCTTACGACTCTGACTCTCCGAAACCCAAAGCTCTACTTAAGGGCTCAGGGGACTTAGTAAGGCCCTAAGGAGGGCTGAAATTATAACCTTGCATACTATGTCCCTGCAGCCCTGAAGTAGCCCGAAGCCATGCACACTAAACCCTTTCCCGCCAAGGTATAGAACCCTCTTCGGACCTCTCTTGTCGAGACTTGACTTTTGAACCCTAGTTTACGGCTGTGCCAAGCGGCAAGAAACTTCCTGTCCCATTGACGAGTGCCGGGACCTCAGTCTCATCAGTGGGCAGAGGCTTGAAGAGACTAAGCCCTAAATCACAAAACCTGCTTCGCTTTGGAGCTGTAGGGCTTCTGGCGTTAGGGTTTAGGCCTTGGAGCTTGGGAGGGTGTGACATTCTAAGTTTGGTGTCTCTTTGGTACCGGAGCCCTCGGGCACGACAGAGGAAAGTAGTTGTAAATCCCAAACTTTGACACGCCAAAAATGTTCTTCTCCCGAAGTCGTGAAACGATATCAACCCATAGGAATCAATCAACCTATGTTGCCTATACTTGGCCCCAAAAACTTCCACGTAAGAAAGAGAACCGAGCTGTGTACTACGGCTTTATAGGCCTAAAGAGAAGCTTCTGCAAACCCTAAACCCTAAACCCTAAACCGCTGAAGCTTCAAAGCTTGACAGGTTTCGGCTTCTCGCATGTAAAGTCTACGGCTGGGCTGCGGTTCTATCCCAAAGTCTCACCGACCCCGAAGCTGTTGAACCAAAGTATTGGGCACCTGACCCTACCTGGACCCTAAGGAACCTACCTTTTTAGGGTTCCCTAATATGATTTCTTTATATAAGTCCTTAAAAAGGTAGGTTACGTGGGGTTAAGGTAAACCCTAAACCCTCAGCCCCCCTAAAAAATTGGCACTTGGACCTACACCCTAACAACTATTGGGTACCGCCAGCACTTTTGGGCACTGTACTGCCAAACTCTACTTGTGCAAGCCTATGAACCACTTAAACTTCGACAGCAATGCCTAGGCTCCAAGTATAAATGGTACCTAATGTGGGCTATTGCGAGCCCCGGGGAAAACCTTGACCCCTAAACCCCATGCCCCAAGCGCCGTTCCGACATGTACCTGGGGGCCCAACCAGCGAACGCCCTCAACATCAAATCCCGCAAGCCCCTGGACCCTAAAACCTATGTCCTAGGCACGAGATCCTAAACCCTTTCTCCTAAATCCAGAACCCTTATAATTGCTAAACCCTGAACCCCAACTCCTAAACCCTAAACCCCGAATCCTGAAACACATACTAAACTCTGAAGCTTTAAACCGAAGATCTTGTGTTCCGAGCTCCCCACAAAGACCTGCCCGTTCGAGACCGTCCGACCAAATCCCGGCTTGTCCTAAGAGGCGCCAGGCTCAGGGTTTATGAACCCTATGGGAGTCTTAAAGGGGATCCTTCAAGGGATCCTTAGAGGGATCTACAAGGGTCCTAAAAAGGGTTTAGGGTTTATGAACTCTACTTGGAGGTTCAGGGGTAGGCTATAAGTAGGGTTATTAGTCCCCTAATATTTGTTATAAGTATAGTTGCCCTACATATAACCCTACCCATGAACATCCAAGTATGGGAGTTTCCAAAATTTAGGGGCACCTCATAAGGATCCTACTATGTAGGGTTCCGGACTTAGTATTAGTTCAGGATTTGAGGTTTAGTTTAGGGTTTAGGGTTTATGAACCCTATGTGAGTTTCCCAAAAATTCGGTGCACCTTATTTTGGGGGTCCTTAGAATAAGGATCCTACGATTTAGGGTTAAGGATTTGAGGTGTAGTTTAGGGTTTAGGGCTTAGGGTGTCGGATCGAAGGCTTCAGTGTTTAAGTGTTCTCGGGTTTACGGTTGGGGCTCTAGCTTTGGAGGTTTAAGGGCTTTTTGGGGGTTTGATGGTTTAGGGGTTTAGGGGAATACTTGTAGGGGCTTTAGGGCGTTCCGGGTTTAGGGTAGGGTTTAGCGGATCAGGCCTTTACCCAGAGGCCCCATAGTAGTTCCTTTTTTGGGTTACCTTATAGGCTTCTATATATGAACCCCAAAAAGGAACTACTTTGGAGCCTTTGGGTAGGCCTTTTGAGGCTCTAGCGTTCGCGGGTGCAGGGTTTAGAGTTCATGAGTGTCTCAGGAAAAGGTCGTCAGATATTGAGACGGTTTGCAGTTGTGGGTGTGAGGTTTTCCAGCAAGGGTCTGATCAGTGTAGAGCAATCACCCCAAAACAAACAAACGTGACTCGATGAGGTTGTTTTATTCTTGGGGCGGGCTTCGGATTGGTCATGAGCTCCCGGTTGTCGTGGTTAGGTGCTTTCTCGTCGCACGGTTTGTCAGTCCCTCGAATTCAGAGGGAGCGACGGTGGTTTAGGGTTTAATTAGGGGTTTAGAGTTTAAGATGTTGTAATCTCTCGAGAAACATCTTTATCAGGGACCTACAGAGACGACTTGGCTGTGGCAGTTTAACCTAAACCCCTTGGCCTCCAGGCCTGGAGAAAACCGACAGTCCACAGTGCTCCAAACCCTGCGCATGATGGTGCACATCTTATGCCAAATTCACATAAAAAAAATCCCTTTTGCTGGAACCCTAAGACTCCAAGTACACAAATACTACCTACTTTGGGCTCTAAAGTCTATACATGGTATCTACTTTGGGCTATTTGGGGCCTTAGGGGAATAACCTGGAGTCCCATGTTTATGAATCTGGTGCTCTTTCTGGGAAGGGCCTGGAGAATGCGGCAACGCCTGAAGGGTCTCGGGAAAAGGCCTACCTAAAGCCAAAAGGATTCTACCTATAGTCTCCATTGTAATTCTTTTTTTGGTTAACCAGTTTTATGGTTAGGATCCTATAAGGCAAGAGAGATTTTGGTTAACCAAAAAAGGAACTACCATGGAGACTATAGGTAAGCTCCAAACCCTCTGGTTCCCACGCCCGAAACAAACCCCTGGGGCTCCTAATGGCCCAAGGTAGGCACGATTTATAGACTTTCGAACCCAAAGTAGCTATGGTTTTCATACTTGGAGCCCTTGGGAGCAGAAATGCCTGAGGTCCTGGCGATGTCAAAGACCGACTCCTGCTGGTTTGAAGGAGTTTTGGGCTTGAGTGTCGGAGCTTCTGGCAGGATGCCCAGCAACCTGGGAGTAAAAAGGGCTCCCTTTTTGGTACTGGGTAACTTTAAAAGGAACCTAGGACTACAAAAAGGGAATAAGGGTAGTACCGGGCATCCTAGTCTGGGTTCATGGCATGAGACAAAGGGCTCGTAAGGGTTCCTAAAGGGGCTCCGTTGAGGGTTCTACGCAGCTTCTCATCTCTATAAAGGGCATGAGGTAAGGTAAGGGTTTTCCTAAAAGGGCTCCTTTCAAGGTTCTGTAAGGTCTATCTGTGGGTTCCTTTCTTGGGGTTTGGGTTTGGGGATTGGGATTCATAATGTAGGAACCTGATTAAGAAACCCTGGGCCTATAACTCCCAAAATAGTAGGGTTCATAATATAAGGAACCCTAATAAAGGCCCAAGGTTTCTTAATCAGGTTCTTACATTAGGGGCTTCTCGATTTCAGCATGTTCAGGAAGAGCCAGGCCGGTATATTGTTAGGTCCTTGGCAGACCTGCGGCTTAGGGTTTAGGGTTTAGGGCTTACAGAATACAGCCACTACCTGGAGGTTCATGGGTAGTTATAATAAGTACGGCTATAAGTAGGGTTATAAGTACTTATAACCCATCTTACGGGACTTCTAACCCTCCTTTTAACTACCCCTGAACCTCCAAGTACAGCTTGCAGCGCGAAACACTGCACTTCGGTTGGAGTTTGCAGTAGATGTGTCAGGTGGAGGTCAGATACAGTCGACATGTAGAGACAGTACACGCTTTGACCTCGATTTACCTAGAAGGTGGTGCGTAACATCAGCACATTCAACTGCCTTACCGACCTGAACCAAAACCCGAAACCTTAAACCCTCAACCCTAAACCATAACTAAAGGTGCGTGAGGCTTCTAAATAGAGCCAGCCTCTGCGGAGACTCGAGATCCTGGACCTTACCGCACGAATCCCAAACTCAAAATCTCCAACCCTCAGGCCCCAAAGCCTAAATCCAAATCAAATCGTACACCGACTATCTAAGTTCGGCAGGCGGGCCATCCGCGGTGGCGGCGGCGCTGGTGGCTGAAAGACGTTGCACACGACCTGTGACGTTGAAGCGTACCCTAAACCGCATGGAGCTCAGAGTTCCCTGGCCCAATGAAACGCAAAGCTTTCAACTGTGGTAGGGTGACATATAATGTCACAGCCAAATACCTGCTCCACTACGAGGTTTCGCATGGCGCATGAGGCTTTTCGCGCTCGAGGTAGCTTGCGAGTTGCCAAGGTAGAGGTCCCAATTACATTGACAAACTCTAAACACGTCACCTCCAAATCCAGAGTAGCTTATTGCAAGCCGCGGTGGGAAGCTAAATTCGAATGTGAGGTATCCTGGTCCTCGAACTACACTCAAGTGTCGTCACCGTGCCGCTTTCCCACGAGTTGCGACAGGAGCGCTGAACTCTGAAACCAAAGAAGGGCAGAAATGCAGCCAGAAGCCCAGAAACCGCACCTCCCGTTCGATCACGGAATTGACATCCGGCATGTAGGCGACAGCATAGAAGTTGAAGCCCTGTCCGTCCAAACAAGCACTCGAGGGTGGCGAGTAAAAACACAAAACCTAGGAAAGTTGTACTGCGGTTTGAAGAAAGGTAGGGGTTCGCTTCCTCCGTTTTTTTGGGAAGGCTTAGACCTACAGTTGCCGGACTTGCAGTCAGCAGTTATGACTCTAAGCTTGCTATAGGACACGCTTAGGATTTCTGCCTCTCTCACCATGCCTGTAAAACCATGGGGCAAGAGCTTGTCGGAAGGGGAAATTTCGGGGATTTGAATTTGGGTTGCGTGTTCTGGGTGCCGGGCTTTAACATGGAACTGCTAAGATGGTTGTAAGAATATACCCATGAATGTGAATGTTCCAACAAGGTTAGTTCCATAGTTTAAAGAATGTGCTTCGAAGCGACTTTTGGGAGAACTTCTGATATGCCTTTAGTTGAGGTCAACCCCAAACTCTAAGCCCCGAACCCCTCAGTCTTAAACCCCAAAACCACCCCCCCCCTCAAAACAAAAAGTACTAATATTCATACTAACAATACTAACAATACTAACAATACTAATAATACTAATAATACTAATCATACTAATAATGCAAATAATAATACTAATAATACTTTTAACAATAATAACAATAATCATAATAAAACGCACAAACTCGCCTCCAGGTAGAGGGCCGCCTGCAGGTACTGCGAGATCGGCAGGTTCTCCGCACCTTCCTCGCGCAGCATCTCCCTACTTACCACTATGGGCTATTCCCCAAGGGTCCAAATACCCAATAATCATACACTCTCCAAAATCCTAACCTACATAACTACTATCCTAAAGCCGAATACCCAATTATTGGGTCCTTTGGACCCTTGGGGACTTGGGGATTAGACCCTAAAGATCCCTACTAGGACCTTATTAAGGGTAGATTAAGGTACCCATAAGGTCTGATAGCCCATAGTGGTAGACCGGAAGATACCGAGTTTAGGGTTCCCTAAACCCCCTCATTTAAGCTAAAGTCCTCAATTTAAGGGCCTGAGCTCACAATTCAAGGCCCCTCTAAACCCAAATATTCCCAGTTCAAGGGCACTCTAAACCCACAACTCATCATAATCGCAATGCGCTGCTCCTCGTACATCGGGCTCGCTGGGTCCAGCAACACCTGCGGGCAGACCAGGTCCTAACTCTTGAGATATTCAGGTCGTATAATAGAGGAGTTTCCCGAAAATAGGGGACCCTAATATAGTACCCTAAATGGTAGGATCCTTTTCATAATAAGGACCCAAAGATAAAGTGACCCAATTTTCGGAACCTGTCATAAAAATGTCTGTAAACAGTTACCCACCTTATTGCTCAGGGTTCTTAAGTATATCTATAGTATACAGTATACCACAAAAAAAACACATGATCCCGGAGGGCCTCACGATACACCTACCTACCCATAGGCCGGATTACCTTATAAGATTCTAAGTATGAACCCCAAAACGGAACTACTTTGGGGCCTTAGGGTATAGCATGGTATATCCCAGAAAACCCTCTTCCAAAATATTCAGGACACTATATGAATCTCTCTCTTGCTCCGTAACTTGAAAAGATTGACCAAATATGTAAGGCCAACAAGTCTAAAGTTCTCCCATTGGCTGTCCAAGTTATGTCTTCTGGGAATAAGGCCGACATGCGGGTTTTAGGGTTTAGGGCTTTGGGGTTGAGGGAAGGGGTTTGGGGTTTAGGGGTTTAGGGCTTGATTCAGGTTTATGCTTCTGAGTTTGTCGTTTCAGGCTTTAGGGCCTAAGGATTCGGGAAAGTTTGAGGAATACGTTGTTCAAACTCTCGACAGCAAGCCAAAAGTTTCAAACTTCCGTAGTACTAAAGTACGACCAGCAGCTTTACTATAGGTGCCTAGGGTCCAAGCACTCCATGTTATAGGACTTGAGGGCAATTTTTCGGTACCCAAAACCATAAATACGAGCGGAAATATGAGCGACTTGGACCCTTAGCGCCCAAAGCAACCCCAACATCCCCCAACACTAAACCCATTAACTCTCAGGGAGCTTTGAAAGCCTTGGCGGAGCAATCTGCTGTGGAAGCCACGAACTGCTGTGCCTGGGCGAGCGGAAGCCGCTGATTAAGGGTTGGAGGTGTACTTGGAGGTTCAAGGGTAGTTATAAGTAGGGTTCCACGTCCACGAATATGGGTTAACAGTATAGTAATCCGTACTTATAACTAACCATGAACCTCCATGTAGGGTCTACAATCGAATTATCTGGAAGCGGCTGGTAATGGCTGTTAGGGTTCAGGTTTACCATTGATTCAATTCCAGCTGTGGTGCCCTAGACCTACCTTCTTTATGTTCATAGGGTTTGGGGTTCTACAGCTTGGCTAGCCGATTTCCAATACCACACAAACCAACGGGTCACATTATGCATAAAAGATCCCTCCACACACATACACAGACATACATATCTGCATATAGATACACCCTCTATTTGAGGGTAGAGGGACGGTCCTGGGTAAGGGTTACTATGAGGTTCTCGTTAAGAATTGCTATAACACAAAATCTTTCAGGGTTAGGGTTACTATCAGAGATACTGCCTTTCCCCCCTTTGCTGAGTGTCAGACAGTGCTGGCGTCAATTGTTGTGAAGTCCTGCAAGGACGAAGGGCGTTCAGTGTTTTAGGGTTTCGGGCTGTAACAGAGGGGCCTCAATCAGTAGAATAGGGTTTTGTGGGGTATATTCTGATACCATGATTATAAGTAACCTCCAAAATAGTATTGCCACTTGCTTAGGGATTAGGTACTACGGGCTTTCTCTGTAAAGGATGCGGACACAAGGCTGCAGGGCAGGGGATGTTCAGGAGTGCGGCCGCCTGGAAATTCTAAGTTTACACGGACAGTTCAGGTTCAGGGCTTGGGGTTTTCAGGGTTTGGGTTTGAGAAGTCCGTACTGAGCAAGTTCATGTTCGAGTACTTCCCAAACTTCTACGAAAGTATAATGGCAGCGGCCACGGCCATGCTTTTGGCCTACGGGGTGCGGCATGGCATTTGTATCTACTCAAGGTGGCTAGTTCTATGTGAGCCTCCTCTCGTCCACTCATAGTCGACAGGTACAAGCAACCAAAGTGCTCAACCCCAAGCCCAAGCAACACACGCAACAAGCCCGAAGCACCAAACCCCAACCTCTTAATGAGCCCCCAGCCTTGAACCCTAAACCCTTTGAAGAGCTGACGTCTTTCGGAAACACTATCCAGCATCGCGAGTTTCGAACTTTCAGCTAAGCTCCCTGAAAAGGGCCTCTTTAGTTTTGAAAACTGATTTCTGATTGTAGACTATACAAGAACTTACGAAATTGCGTTTTGCGAGCCTCAAAAGCAATGTACTTACCATGCCTGTATCCCAAGTAGCACAGCTCAACCCGACCTCCTCAAGAAGAACCCAGATCGTACATGGTGGACCGGATGTGATTGCCAGTGCAAGATGCGTTTCTTCCGATGAGAGCTCCCTAAACCCTAAACCCTAAACCCTAAACCCTAAACTCTAAACCGGGCATATTCCGAGCCACGTTGCCTTGCCTTCTGAATCCTTGAGACCCTAGATCTCTCAACTGAGGTTTCCCCTCAAGTTGATCACCTTCGGCTCGTGGTTTGCAGTTTACGGAGCCTCCATCCTACGCTGTCGGGTTTAGGGTTTATGGCTGACTGAAGCTTGAAGATACCTATACAGACGTACCTTCACATCCGACCTTGCCATACAGTTGCTTGGAGCATTTCTTAGGCCGCTCACCCTAAGAGACCTAACACCGGAGCCTCAGAACCTATGATACCCTTAAACCCCGAAGCTACAAGGAAACCCTGAA
The DNA here is from genome assembly GCA_905221615.1 of Symbiodinium sp. CCMP2592. Taxonomy (NCBI): domain Eukaryota; class Dinophyceae; order Suessiales; family Symbiodiniaceae; genus Symbiodinium; species Symbiodinium sp. CCMP2592. Next base: position 295,987 of record CAJNDT010002013.1, read on the forward strand.
CCCCAAACCAAAAAACCTTGAACCCTAGAGCCTAGACCCTGAACCCCATACCCTAAACCCTGAACCCTAAACCCTAGACCTTGAACCCTAGACACTGAACCACATACCCTAAACCCTAAACTTCCAAGAGCTTGACGCCTAATCCTGGCCCCTCGCCTTGTGCACCACGACCTCGTTGCTCTGGGGCAGCTCGTTGCTAACACTCAACCTTGAGCTTGCTTAGGAGTCTAGGGGCTTGGGTGCTTAGGGGTTCAGGGGCATAGGGGTTTAGGGGTTAGGGGCTTTAGTTGTTTATGAGTTTAGGGGCTTAGGGCTTTAGGAGTCTAGGGGCTTTAGTTGTTTAGGGGTTTAGGGTTTAGAGTTTAAGGTCTCCAAGGCAAGCGGCTGCGGGGAGAAGGTCTCAAAGGAGCTTCATTCTTCAAAGCTTAAAGGCTCGGGGGCCAGAAAGTTGTCGGGTCTTTTGTGAGGTGGTTTTTGTTGGTTCTTAGGATGCAAGATGAAGGGAACACGCGGCTCGGTACACCGACCACACTGCCCGGCGAGCGGCTGTGTGTTGGTGCCTCTGGTGGTGGCGATGATGAAGAAGTTACGTAATGATTGCGAACCTGTAGATGACCACGATGATGAGGAGGAAGATTGCTGATGAGGTTCATGACGATGATATGACTACTGTTAATCCGGCTGTTAAACGGCTGCTCTTGGCGGCTTCACAACAGCCACCATTGCTGTACGGCTGCCACGGCCGCGTGGCTTCACGAAAAACTGCAACCCATCCAGGTGTCAAGTCGTAGAGGTATGCCAGTGAAGGTAATAGAACCCCTGAAAAATTCATAGCAACAGTAATAGTAATAATACTTATATTAATAGTAGTGCTTAGTAACAACAATGGTCAGAACCGAATGTTTTGACCTTTTACACTTAGCTTGAAGAAACCTCGCACCAAACCCCAAAGCCAAAGCCTAAACTAAGCCCTAAAGCCCAAACCTCAAACCCTAAACCCAGCTGCCCGAAACCTGAACCCTCGGAGGGGTCTTTGCTTCGGTTTCCGTGAAGACCCAGGGCGCGCACAGCCGGATCTTCGGAACGAAGAATGTCAAGACCTCGGCTTCTTCTTGTGAAGACTTCTTTTTTCAACGGCTTGATAACAGCGGCTGTAGATTTCACCGCATATTGGGAACACTATTTTCCGAAATATCTGTAGATTTCACAAACAGCTCAAGGATTGAGGCTAAGTCTTTACACTTTACGCTTTATCGAAGACCCGAAAACCCTAAAGTCTTAGGGCTCTAGAGCTCTGGGCAAGGGTACAGCTTAGGATTATCCAGTAAACCTTTCAGGGGTTCAGGGTTTAGGTTTACCTACAGTCTCCATGATAGTTCGTGCTGGGGGGCTTTGAACAACATTCTTGGAATCCTATGAAGTAACCCCAACAGGAACTAAAGGTAAATCCTTCAACACCAGAAAATGTTTATGGAAATCTTGTAGAACCCTCCCCCAGAATTTCAGGACCCTGATTCTAGAATCCTGGCTGCTGGGGTCATAGGTAATGTGGAGTTGTTAAAGCCAGTACACCCATCAGGTCTGAGTTATCGTAGGATCGTATCAACAGGCTGGTAAGCATCTCAGATGCAGTACGGAGAATTCAAAATGGCTGGGAGCTTCACGAAAAAAGACGCCGAGATGCAAACCCAACATATTAGGATCCATATTCGCACGACCGCTGCCAAGAACAGCAAGCCTGATCTGCAAAAAATACCTAATGGCTGAACCTTAAATCCTGAATCTTTCACCTTAAACTGGTTTTTGACTTAGTTGCTGAATTCATAAGCGCCAAAAAGTGTACACTTTTAGTTTTATTGTGGGCAATATTATCCCAAAAAGTGTAACGTGTATCCACTCAGCTACGAGGCAGACTTTAGGGTGCCTGAGCCAACCGCTAGAATCCTCAAACTCAAGCGCCAGGCTCAACACCTCAACTCCAAAACCTCGGTTTAGGGCTTGGTTTAGGGTTTTTTAAGTGTAGGTGTTTTTTGGGTTTTAAGTGTAGGGGTTACCGGATGTTGAGTTTAGGGGTTCAGGGTTAAGTTTCCCTAAGGGTCCAAAGGACCCAATAAGTAGGTACTCGGGTTTAGGATAGTAGTTATGTAGGGTACTATATGGGAGAGTATATGATAATTGGGCACTTAGACCCTTAGGGTTTAGGGGTTAAGGTTCAGAGGGCCTCAAGAACGCCGGCTTCACACGCTTCACACGGCGGGTCTAGAGTCTAAAGGCCCGGACACTGGCATTGGAAGTGACCAGCAGATAGCGCCCGCTGTTCTTGTCGCCCTCCAGCAAGGGCTCAAAATATCCCAAATCTATCTAGGTCGAGGGTGCTCGGAATTGGATCCTGAGTATATCACGCTTGAGGTTACGTGAGTGTTTTGCGTTTAGGGTTTGGGGTGATGATGTTGTAAGGAATCTTCGGAAATTGAGGCTGTTCTGGCGTCTATGGTTCCGACAAAGGCAATAAGCGCTATCCCAAGATTTCTAAGGCCGTTTCGGGGCGGCGCGTGCTTCCTGGATGCGCGGAATAATTCTGCATCGGGAAGTGTAACGGCTACCATGAACCCATCTTTCCAAATTGATACGGTGGATGATATAAATCCTGCATTACCTTAAGAACCCTAAACCGTGAGAATTATGATATATTCCTTATTACGGGTAATGCAGGATTTATATCATCAACAGTAGTCATCCAGCAGTCCTCGTGGCTTATGGCTTCTCGGCGCCGAAATCTTGAAAAGCTTTGTAGATGGCCCAGACCTTCCGTCCCGCCCTGCCCAGAACGTGGCCCGGGAATGACTTCGGCAGCGTAGACGATGAGCTGCTACGGCTCCAGTATTCCAGAAGGAAGGGCCATCAATTCCTCTATGCAAAGTCCATACCCTGTGGGGGCTACTGCTGCCTCCCAATGTTTTCTCGGTTCTGCTTCGGGGCCGATCAACCCGCGCACCTGAAACATAGCAAAAACCACTGGCAGCCTGAGTGGCGCTTGGACTTGATGCCTTCCTAGATCGCAATCCCTCTCCTGCTGTAAACTATACATAAACCCTGAACCCTAAAGCCCTAGCTTCCGAATTAGATTTCAAACCATGAAAAACCCAAACTAAACTGGGTCTAGCGCCCTAGCCTAGGTCTCCTGCAAGCGACAAACCCTGAAAACCAATATAAGGGCCTTAATAAATATAGGGTCTTGGGGGCCCAGTATACTATGTTCATAGTAAGGAACCCCCCAAAATTGTATTGGTAGTTATTTAGGCCCCTATAATACAAACCCTGCGCCTTCATGCACTCAGCTTTAGACTTTCCCTTTGGGATTTGGGGTCGACCTGTTCATGTTGTGGGGGGTTTACGGTCTATATTTACATACTTGCTTCGGTCTTCGGGGGTCTTGACTTAGACTTAGGGTCTACTGCGTTATGTTCCGGTGTGTTTCCGGTCGACCTTTTTCGGTTTTGGGGGATTTAGGGTTCAGATTTGCCTCGGAGCGTTTGTCTTGTCTAGGATCTTGGGTCAAGGTTTCGAGGGTTTTGTGTAGCTGCTGAGTCTGCCATGATTCCCGGCACCGTTCACCCGCTTGGCTGTCACGGGAATATGTAAGTGCAGACAGGTTCGTTGAAGGCTGTCTACTCAGCTCTTGAGTAAGGCCTACAGGCCAAGCAGAACCGCGGCCAGAAACTGCAAAAGCGGAATGATCACCGCCTGAACTCGGACCCTTAACCCTAAAACCCTAAAATCCTAAACCCTAAAACCCTAAACCCAAAACCCAAAACCCTAAACCCAAAACCCAAAACCCTAAACCCCTTAACCCCTACCAAACACTCAAAGCTTGAGCCTGAAAGCCCGACCCCCCCAGCACTAAAGCAATAACACAAGTGCAACACCCTCCTGACAGAAACACTCTAGAGACCCATTTAGAGCTGCTCAACCCACCGAACCCGCAATATAAGGGCATTTTTAAATTAACACATAGCATAGGGTTTTGAGGCCCATTGTACTATAATTATAACAAGGAGCCCCTCAAGATAGTATAGGTAACTATTGAGGCCCCTCTATTACCCTGAACCCCCAAAAGCCCCGCAGTGGTACCAGGATGGAAGTCATCTCCAAGTCTGGTGACCAGTAGATCCTCACGTCATTGTCGGGCCAGTTGGCTGGCTTAGGGTTTCGTACCTATGGATGTAGGGCTCAAGACTCATATTTTCAGGCTGAAGTTTTGAAGTTTCCGTTTCGTTGTTGTTGTTGTTGCTGTTGTTGCTGTGTTTGTCGTTGTTGCTGTTGTTGCTGTTGTTGTTGCTGTTGCTGTTGCTGTTGCTTTTGCTGTCGTTGTTGCTGTTGCTGCTGCTGTTGCTGTACTGTTGTTGCTGTCATCGTCGTCGTCGTCGTCGTCGTCGTCGTGGTTGTTTGTTGTTGCTGTTGCTGTTGCTGTAGCTGTAGCTGCTGCTGCTGCTGCTGCTGTTGCTGCTGCTGGTGCTGTTGCTGTTGCTGTTGCTGTTGCTGTTGCTGTTGCTGTTGCTGTTGCTGTTGGTGGTGTTGGTGTTATTGTTGTTATTGTTGTCTGTTGTTGCTGTTGTTGTTGTTGCTGTTGTTGTGGGGTGGGTTGTTGTTGTTGTTGCTGCTGTTGCTGGTGTATTTGTTGTTGTTGTTGCTGCTGCTGCTTGCGTTGGTATGTTTGTTGTTGTTTCTTCTGCTGCTGCTGCTGCTGGTGGTGGCGGTAGTAGTAGTGGTGTTTGTGGTGGTGGTGATGGTGGTGGTGGTGGTGGTGGTGGTGGCGGCGGTGGTGGTGGTGGTGGTGGTGGTGTGGTTCTGGCTGTTGTTGTTGTTGTGGTTGTTGCTGATGGTGGTGGTGATGTTGGGGGTGATGTTGCTCTTGCTGCTGTTGCTGCTGATGTTGTTGCTGCTGCTATTGGTGACATTACCATTGTTGCCACACTGATGACTAATGTTGCTTTACTAAACCACCAGTCCTCGTAATATCATTGTTATTCCATGTCTGTTCAGTGTTGTCATGATCGTTGCTATCAAAATATTCTTCCCAATATTACTGACCATATTGTGTTACTCGTACTATTCGTATCCTACTAATACTGCTAGCATCTTTTTGTGTCATGAATATTGGCGATGTGGTAGTTTAAATATTGCTATAGCTTTACTTATACCATACTTATTGTGAGTTTTATGATGACTACTGTTGTTATCATTATCATTAGTGTTGTTACTGCTAGTAGTAGTGAATGATGATGATCATGGTGATGATAACGATGACGGTCATGATAATACAATAGCGGGCTGTTTAGAGCAGACTCTAGAGCTGTTTTTGTCTCGCATCTACAGTTCAGGGAATCCGGGCTTTCTTGAGGGCCTAGTTCATCATAGTTCATCCTTACAAGCAAAATGAGAATGTATTGGTTACTATGACGCCTCTTGCTTTTGCTAGTATTCTAATTGATTCTAGAAATTGTGAATGTTAGTGTTGTCGCAACTTGCGCTTCGGGGTTCGGGGGCTTAGTTCCTCTGGAGTCGTCGGTTGAACATTTTGCGGGTGTTGTGCTGCAGTTCGGCGTTTGCACTGGGGTAGTATAGCTGCTACTCTGTCCGAAACCCTCGGCATCAAGTTGCCATGAACAGAAGTGACAGCCCTTCAACCACAGAACACTTAACCTGTCGATCCCACACTCCCAGTGCAGAGGTACCAACTTTGATGAGAAAAAGAATGCCTTCTCCTACCTGGAGCCACCTGACACCCGCAGCCCCAAAGCCTAGTCCATTGTAAGAGCTTCGTCTGATCTTAGGTCCAGCATCACGCAACTCCAACCAGATTTGCATATTTACAACGCGAGCACCATGTAGAGGCTGACAGTACCTGACCTGTAGTCTCTGCTGCAGTTGGTGCCATCTGCGCCGCTCACGCCCCACACTGCCGAGGGGAAGACGGCCTCCGTCCGCAATTGGCAGTGTGTAGGCTTTGGCTTCCGGGGTCTTGGCTCTGACTCTACAAATGTTGGAGTTTTGGATGCGGGTTAAGGGTTTGGGTGAGCTCTAAGCCCTAAATATCACGAACGTTTAAGTTTTGCTTAAACGTTCATGGGACCCACTAGATAGCACTGCTCATGGAGCAACTGTAATCTCAGATATAGCATCTAGAACCCTACCTAATTATCGCTGGAAGGAACCGCAGCATGCGCCTGCGCTGACCCCATAATTCTTGACGCCTCAGTCAAAGCCTCAAGCCCTAAACCTTGAAACTCAAAACCCTCACCCCCCCAAAGCCTAAAACCTTTGCCCCCAAACCCCTGCTAGATCGCACCCTAAGCCCGCAAACCTTAAATCCGATAGGATGTATCAAAAGAAGAACCCGGGCACAGCATCCTGCCATTACTTGGGCTACGACAAGGTCTTTCCCGAGGGTTCCACTCTTCATAATCAGGCGCTTACAGACGCTGAAGGAAACCAATGCGCTTTTTGCGGACCCCGCCACTTCCGATTCGAGCAAGGAGTTTGCTTGCAGAGGCCGGAAAGAGGCTCGGACAAAGCGGCACTCGTAATGTCGGAACTCGATTAAGAAGCCCTGGTCCTGTAATTCCAAAAGGGTTGGGATAGGGCTCAGGGCCAGGGTTTAGCGTGTGCTTCAGGGAAAAACACGATAACCGTTGACCCCCCCCAACGCGCAAAGAACACATCAATTTCACTTCGGGGGCCGGCATCTCTTCAATGCCCAAACCCCAATTGCAGAAACCACATCTGTAAAGACACTAAAAAAGCACATAAGCAAATACAAGGTTCGGGACATCCCATATGGGAGTTTCCGAAAATTAGGGGTACCTTGTTATGGGGTCCTTATAATAAGGATCCTACTATTTAGGGTAGTATATTAAGGTCCCGTATTTTCAGAAACTCCCATATAAAACCCCCTTATACTGAAGCCCCAAAAAGGTGGGGATATCCCTGTAAAATGCTTCTGCTCATGGCTTAATTCTACAAAACTGACCCTACCTGGACCCTAAGGAACCTACCTTTTTAGGGCCCCCTAATATGATTTCTTTATATAAGTCCCTAAAAAGGTAGGTTATTTTGGGTTAAGGAAACCCTAAACTGGCGCTAAGCCCTAAAGCCTAAACTAGCCCTAAGCCCCAAACTGAAAGCCGATTGTTCCGAGGCTTGTGTGTGTGAATTAAGCTGGCAAAGCGGGTCAAAGCCTTCAGAGCGGTCCTTTAGGCTTTAGTGTTTAATTTACCTTAACCCCACGTAACCTACCTTTTTAACGACTTATACAAGAAAATCATAATAAGGATCCCTAAAAAGGTAGGTTATTCAGGGTTAAGGTAGCGTTTATAGGCTTTAGTGGGCTCTTTTCTTAGAACAGGGTCTTGAGGCAATGATTCTGTACTGGTCGTACAGGCTTTCACAGGGCTTGGAGAATGGGGTCTTACTGACCAGGAGAGGGCTTTTGGTGTTCATGATGCTATACTTGTACAGGTGTGTACCTAGCTCTCTATATATCTAATTATCAATTACCTATCTGCCGATCTATCTATCTATATATCCGTCCATCTAGTTATCTACCCATCTATCTAGCTGTCCATCCTATCTACCTGCGTGCCTTTATCTTCATGTATACCCCTTCTGTGTTTATATGTGTATCTGTATCTATGTCTGCGTCTGTATCTATATTTGATGCTACAGCTCCTTCTGTCCATCCCGCATCTATCAGTATCGATCGCCATCAACCAGTACCTACCGCTAACTATCATTCTCTATCTATCTACCTGCCAATCTATCTACCTGACCTACCTATCTATCTGTCTGTGTGTCTATCTAGTAGAACGGCTATAAGAATATGCTGCTACGCATAGTTCAGACCCGTATAGCAGGACGGCAGCTCTCTTTAGTGTCGTTTGCAGAGTATTCACTGTACCCAGACCCCCGGGAGGATCTAGAACGTAGATCCCCTAATTTGGGGCCCTATACTACTAAGGGTACTTTACAGGGTTTCGGGTTTAGGGATCCTTATTATAGGAACCCCCATTAAGGGATCTACTTTTTGGATCCCCCCGGGGTCTGGGAAAAGCCCTGGTGGGTGTGGCATCCCTAGGCCTTGACCTTGACCTTGGCTGCCAGATTTACTAATGTGGGAGTTTCCGAAAACTAGGGGTACCTTATTTTGGGGTCCTTATAGTAAGGATCCTACTATTTAGGGTACTATCTTAGGGTCCCCTATTTTCGGAAACCCCCATGTAGGAACCTGATTCAGAAACCTTGGGCCTTTACTAGGGTCCCTCATATGAATCCAACTATTTTGGGGTTATAAGCCCAGGGTTTCTTAATCACGTTCCTACATTAGGTGTCGGCTTCAACAGTCCCCGAAATCATGCATGATTAGGGCTCTGGATGTAAGGCTTCGAGCTTGTCAAGTTGGCTGAAGTGTCAAGACGTCTGCCCAGCTGCGGGTGTATTATTCTCGTATAACTTTAGAAAAGAACTACGAGGGATCTTTATTGCTCATTTTTCGACCTGTATCAAGCTACCTGAATTGAACATCTAAGTTAGTCCGAGAAGGGAGTCCAGCGGTTCGGCGTCGAAGGCTCGTAGGACTTTTCGGGGTGACCGGGGTGGAAGGGCTCTCTTAGGGTTTTCCTCCTGGTTCCTCGAAAGCCTTGAGAGCTCTATGAAGCTTCAGGGCTCTGAAGGGGAATACAGGAACATCCGAACTTCCAAAAAACCGGTATCGGTGCATGCCTCCTGCAGGCACAGAACCGGCAACCGGTGCTGCAGTCAGATCCTTTCACCAATATGTACTGAAGCTACCTTTTAGGGATCCTTTGAGGGTTGCTCCCTTACAGATTCATTTATGTAAAGGCGCTTCGGGACAATTCGTAGACCCTTCAGTCAAGAAGGATATATACCTTGTTCAGGATTCCCACGGCAAAACTGAAAAGAGAGTGCTACTTATTTCTGGGGAACCCGGAATAACAAATCGTAGTTTATACAACCCATGGCATGACACAATGGACAAGGTAGCTCGACTTATCCCTATATATTCGCCAGTGCTCGCTTTCCTGCTGTTCAACTGCCAGTATTAAGAGCGAGACCCCCCCCCTCTCCTTCAACAAAACTACCAAAACTGCATGGTGCTACTAGCCGACCTTAAGAAGGAGACCCCTGATTTCACGGCACTCCACACAACCGCTCTAAAACCCTTTAACTATGGTTTCACAGGCTCCAACAAAATTGTCAAAACCAGATTAGGCATTGTACTTGCTTAGAATGGGCATGAAGTGATTGTGGTAATTATGCTGAACAAACCTGGATCACACTTACGTCCTAAAACTCCTAACCCCCTAGCGCCAAGCGCATAGACCGCAGCACCACAAAACTGTCAAAAACGAAGCGTCGGCCAACTCGACCCCGAAACACGCACAGGGCGCTGGGTTGAAGTTGGCCAATTTAGACTATGGACAAGGGCAGCCAGCTTGCTCTCACAAGCACGGAGACTCAAAGATGTTCTACACATGGCACATGCCTTGTAGGGAGGGATTTTCTTCTGGCATTCAACTGCCCTCCGCCGTCATTCTCGCAATCACCACCGCTGAGCATCATCATCTAGACTGAAGGAGCAATCACATATCCATTGGTTTACACTACGGAGACACAACAGCTAACAAACGGTCATGAATGCAAGAGGCTTGCTAAGGAAACAATGACCCCAAACTATCATGCTAGCAATTTCTAGGTCTGGTACTGACACAGGAAGATAGTATTGCACCCTGCCCAACATCCATCCTGGCTTCCTCGCTTGCTACAGCTGGCAGGAGCCAAGGCAATAATCAGACTGGTCTTTCCGAGGAAGGTGCGCCACTCACGGCTCTCTCTATTCAGAGCCAACCCTCAACCCTGGAATATGAGCCTTTGGATTGCGTGGGTTACCAAGGGCGTGCCAATGTATTGCTTTTACATCGGGATCTTTCACTTCCTGGTCGTGCAACCTTAATCACCTACGCATTGATTTGGGGGCAGGGGGGATGGGGAGCCTCGTCACATCAACGGTTTTTTTGTGGTCAAGGGGGGTGGGAGGTAAGTGTCGAGCAAGCTCTGGAATTCAGGAGGTCGCAGGGAGGGAGCCAGTGAAATTTTTTCGCGCTTACAGTTCAGGGCTCAGAGAAGGTGTTGGAGTGGAGCATCCCTAACACCCCCAAACCAATCCTATCCCTGAATCGTAAAGCCCAAACTACCTCAACCATAGGTTAGGCTTACAAGTAGGGTTTAGAGTCTACGACTCGGGGTCTAGCGGGTGCAAAACCACGTTTTGCACCCTCAAACCCAAACTCAGCGAAAATCGTCGGAAACTCCAGGCGCCAGTTTTTCCCTGAAAAGACGATCCTGGCAAGAATAAGACTCAGGTGGTGTGCCTGCCATTCCACAACAGCCACTCGACTTTCTAGCGTTGAGGGCCTTAGTACTGCCCATGCATACTTAAAGGCTCATGGGACATAGTAACTAAGGTTACTATTGGGGTAACTATACTAATAGTACTTATAACCCCAATTAAAGTACTTATAAACATACTTACTAAGTACCATGATCCTAGAAGTAGGCTGTCGACCCCAACATTGTGCCTGTGGGTCTTCTTAGACTTTCATGCCTTCCGTCAAGACATGGAGCCCTTCACCCTTAACCTACAACGATGAACCCACCTACCAAAAGCCCTCTAAAGCCCGGAAACTCAAGGCCATAAAGAAGAAGAAGGATGATGGGAACAAGGCGCACCCGGCCCCTCCCTTGTCAGAAAGAGCCTTTGGATCGATGGTAGACCGACACGCCTTTAAGACCTAAAGCCTATCTCCATGGCTTGGCGATGCATCCGTACTGCGGCCATAACCAGTGCCCTTCTCGTGATAATTCCCCAGGCTGTAGTTACAGTAGCTATTTACGGCTGCTTTGCGCAACAGTTATAAGGGCCCATTGCTGCTTGTTCTACGTCAATACCCCATGATGGTTTTAGTAAAATCGTAGAGCCAAGATGAATCAACACCGATTCCCGAGCCTTAAACAGTGGATCACCAATGGGTCGTAGGACCCCAAACCACACTGCACTGAAAACATTTCCTAAATCCCCAAATCCTGAAACCGTGTGAAAGCCTTGAAATCCTTAGCGGGGTCTGCGGCGGTTGTCAAAACCCAGAGTATCGGACGCCATATTAAGAGTAGTCTATCGCTTTGGGGGTTCCCAAAAGGCGACCATGCATGATATTGACGGATAATTACTGACTCACATTGTCCCTAGACCCTAAACCTAAACCCAAATATACATGGGAGTTTCCGAAAAGTAAGGGTACCCTGTGTTGGGGTCCTTATAATTATAGGGTCCTACGATTTAGGATAGTGTATTAGGGTCCCTATTATCGGAAGTTTGAAAGCCCCAAATGTTTTTTGCTGTTGCTCTGGCGTGGACACCGATGACGGCCCCCAAGCAGGGCCTAAGGCTTCCCCGAGCGATCCCCACCAGGGTGCGACGGTTCTGGACCCTAAACCCTAAACCCTTCTGTTCCAATCCGACTGGCGTTACTTCAGATTTCAGGGTTTGAGGATCCTTTTTAGGATTTAGGGTTTAGGGTTTAGGGGTTACTTCAGATTTCAGGGTTCGAGGATGTTGTTTAGGGTGGGGTTTAGAGTTGCTAGACAGCTCTGCTTGCTTCATTTAATCGCTATATTTCTGCTAGGGCTTACGGATAAAGGTTCCTGGAAACCATATGTACCCAGAGGCCCCAAAGTAGTTCCTTTTTGGGATTACCCTATAGGATTCTATATACGAACCCCAAAAAGGAACTACTTTGGGGCCTTTGGGTAACCACCACAAGGTACCGGCTCCAGGCGGTAGGAATCGGGCTGGGTTTAAAAATTTAGGGTTTATCGGTTGGGTGAAGGGTGCATGGACGCAACTTGCACTCAAGTCCTGAAGAATTTGCATTGAGAGCTTAGGGTCTTAGGGTTCAGGGATTGGGGCTGTCAGGGTTTAAGGTACCCTAAGGAACCCTAAGGAACCTTAAGGAACCCTAAGGAACCCTAAGGAACCCTAAGGAACCTTAAGGTACCCTAAGGTACCCTAAGGAACCCTAAGGAACCTTAAGGAACCTTAAGGAACCCTTAGGGTTTGTGAGGGCCCTGAGGATTTAGGAAACAGGACTGAACGCATCAGCTTTTGGGCTGAGCCGCTGAACTTGTTTCGACCTGTGGGGTCCCCATTTCATGACACCCTACTAAGATCAGGAGTATAAATTTCTATGCATCTGCATATATGTACACATAGTATATATATATATATATACAGAAGGTATATGTATACTCGGACGCCGTAGGAGTCTCATCTTCAGAATTTCCCAAAGGGGGAGAAGAACCTGGGGCATCCACTGAGGCGGAGATCGCAACCCTACCCAAAAAGCAAACGTGCTTTGCTTTGTAATGAATATCCGTGCCACGGTGAGCTCAATCACCTGGCGTGGGTCCAGCTTTTTCCACCTATTCAGGTCCATATAAAAAGCAAAACCTTGAACACGTTATAACACCATGAGGACCCTCCCAAATATGAGGGGTTGACCGCCCTAGCCTGGCGAACACCATCGCTTAATCATGGTAATGAAGGCACAGCATACCCCAAACAGGTTGAGGATTATCTGCCCAGCGTCTACGACATCATCCCAGCAACTCCGGCAAAGCCTCACAAGTCGCTTCCATGCTTTGCTGGGCCGCGACTTGACCAGGCATCTCAGGAATAATGGGAGGATCACGGGACTTAGCAAGTATATGGTTATAGGTGCCTTTTTGTTATAACTACCTGTATTGGCATGATAAGTAGTGATGAATATACGTACCCTAATAATAGCCTTAGTCAATAACTGCCATGATCACATATACAACGCCTGAGAACTCCCAAGGCTCCCAATAGCCCAAGCTAGGGACAATTCTCGTCTAGACTTTAAAACCCCAAATGGGTGCTATGTGTTTACTTGGAGCCCTAGGAAGCCCTCATGGAAAAGATCACTTTAAGGATCCCTTAAAGAAGCCACAGGTTTTATAGAAACCCCTAAACCCTAAACCGTATAGAGCCCTTAAAGGATCCTTGAAAGCTTCAGTGTCAGAGGTCTTCATCGGAATAACCACCGGAGGCAACGGAGGCCGCGAAAGCGCAGAGCTGTGGGCTTCCTGCAGAACAGGTCTGTAAGGAAAAGGGTGCCATGTACCCAAATAGGGATCCTTTAAGGTTTAGGGGTTTAGGGTGTAAGGGTTTAGGCTTAGGGTTCCTTTAAGGGTTATTTATATGGGCTCTACTACTACATGGGTTCAGGGTTTAAGTTTAAGGGTCCATGTACCCAAATAGTATATACATTGGCCATACGTAAAGTAGTCCCTAGACAGGTACATTGGGGCCAAAGTATATACTATTTGGATACATGGACCTTAGGATACGGGTTTCTTCAAGGGTTTAGGGTTTAAGGGCTCTATACGGTTGTATGTGGTTTTATACTGTGCTATGAGGTTTTCTTTAGGGGTTTTACGAAGGTTGCAACTCTATGTGGTTTTATAGTGGTTTGCGAGGCCTGCTGTGGGTTCAACGGACATTCATTAGGGTTGTGAGTGGGTGTTAGTTAGTGGTTAGAGTTTAGGGTTTGGGGGGCTCAGTGTTCAGGAGTCGTCTGAACCGAAAAACCCAAGCCCTGAACTCAAGCCCAAACCCTAAACGAATCCCGAAGCCTGTGCCCCGAGCCATAAACCATAAACCCCAACCCTTCAAACCCTAAACATCAACCCTCAACCCGGAACCCCGAACTCTACACCCTAGACCCCATATCTGAACCCCAAGCCCTTGACTGTAAGCCCTCAACCCTGAACCCCTAAGCCCAAACTTTCCTAAGCCTAAAACCGATTTCGTTCGGCAACTCCAGGTTCCCCTCCTCCCGGTGCCCGGCGACCGCTGCAGGTAAGATGTAATGTGAGCCTGAAGCAGAAGCCAGAAAGTTGGAGTATCATGATCCTCATGCCCTTAGGATAAACTAAAAGGATCCCAGCGCTAACCCCTAAACCCTCATCTGCAATCATTGAATGTTCCAGCTTTCTGGGCCTCGCTGTAGTGTCCAGGATTGGGGCGGTTCAGGGTTGATGAGGTCAAGGGTTTTGGGGTTTGTGCTTCGGGGGCTTAGGTTACGGCGGTTAGGAATTGCGGGGTTTAATATTTAATGGTTCAGGTAGGGGGCGGTTCATTGTGTGGTGGACTTGGCCCTTAAAGGTGCAAGGAGGGTTTAAATTGCTGGTATCTGCACAACAAAAAACCATGCGAAACATTCCAAAGAAGCCCTATAACGACGCCCATCATGTTAAAACCCCCATGAGAGCCCAAGAACTCTGATAGCATCCTGCAGATTTACTTCCGGACATTCGGGTGTCAGGGCCTTCTTTGCACTCATAACAGATGGTTGGTTGTCCAAATTAGGGTCATTGTTTGGGTACCCTAAATAATAGGTGCCGTATTATATGAAGGACCCAAAAAGGGACCCTAATTTTGAAAACCACCCAGATATTCTCTACGAGGACTTCACTAGCCCTGGGGCTCCAAATAGCCAATATTAGGCATTAAAAATTTCAGACTTGGTCCTACAGTGAGTACTACTTGTATATACTTGTATACTTGGAGTCCTTCAGGAACCTTTATACACAAGATAGCTTTTTAAGAGGTCTGTATCGAACCCACGAAAAGCAACGGATGTGTATACTTGGAGCCTGACGGTAAGTAGACTACAAAACACAGACCGACAATCAATGTATGAACCCTGACGGACGAAACCCAAAGCTCGAGCACTTTGTTGCATATGGGTTCAGGGTTTCGGGTTTCGTGGTTTGGAATTGAGAGCTTAGGGGTTCAAAGTTTAGGGGTTTAGGCTTAGGCCTAGGGTTTAGGAGCAAACGCTTCGAATCGTGATTGAGGAGAACAAAGCTGGAACACTTCGATGGTAACTGTGGATTGCTTGGTGCCTTCTTGCACGAGTCCGTAAGCTTCGCACAAAGGCTCATTCAGCCTGAACTATAAGGCGTGAACAACCCGATCTCGAAAATCCACACTACCGAAACCCTTACACAGACACCCTATCCTCTTCTGGCAAGACCTATACCTAAATGCCCATGAGTAAGCGACTTGCATGCTTATCGAAGGGAAGGACCTCTGTGTCTATTTTCTGCAAGCACCCTATAGTCCCCAAACCCCACATGTTTCGCGGAGCCCACAATCCGAAACCCTTGGCCTGAACCCCCCGACAAAATCCTATGAAAACTCCACGTAGCGACTACCCTAAACTCACTTAACCCTTACCAAAATGGGAGTTTCCGAAAATAGGGGACCCCAATACAGTACTTACATAGTAGGATCCTTATTACAAGGACCCCAATTTAAGGTATCCCAATTTTCGGAAACCCCCAAATAAGTACACAAGCCCTGTACCAGAACCCTTCAGCCCTTCGGCCCTAGCATCGTTCGGGAACCATGCCTCCGTCGATGCGGATGGATCCTTGTAGTCCCATCCTTCAATGTATACCTTTTTGGGATTCTTGGGTTTGAAGTTTGAGATAAAAGGATTAGGTTTTTGGTTCAGGTCTTAAGGCTTGTAAGTTGGAGGTTCAAGCAGACTGAAGACTTAGTTGCTTTGGCAGAGGCTTGTGTTGTTGTATACCTGAGGTTTACGGGGCGTCTTTGCGTTTGTTGCTGCTGTGTTGTTTTGTGTAGTGTGTTTGCAATCTGGGCTTCGGCTGTATAGACCCGGCGGTTTGTGACTTGGCGCTTTGGATTGAGATCCTTGGGCATTGGGGCTAATGCTGAGTTCATCTTAACACTAACCCCCTCCAAAACAAGATGGAGTCTCGAAACTCAAGCATCAACGCCACCTCTGTCAAAACTAAACATCCGATCCCCATGACTCAAAGATAACCTCATCCTTGGATCTCAACAAAACAAACTTTCAGAGTGCCTTAGCTATGTCTCTTCGCTTAAAATAGAGGCAGGACCCCAAGGCCCAACCCTAAACCCTACACTCCTAAACCCTAAACCCCTAAACCCTAAACCCCTAAAAATCGTCTTCGGAAGCCGGGCTACCTGGGGCTCATCAGGCGCTCAGAGTTCAGAGGCGAAGGCGGGGGTTCTCTGGGTTAGGGTTTAGTGTTTACTGGGTTCAGGGCTGCCTTATTCAAAAAGGGATTTGGTTTATGTTCTCAAAAGCATAACTATACGGGTTTTGGTGTACATATTGTGATTCTAACACATTGCATTTATGACCGTTCGAGTTTTGGTATAATATGCGACAAGGGCTTTGGGTGGTATCCTACGGTATACTTGAAATAACAGTGAGAATAATCCGGATGATAATCAAGCTATGAAATCTACAAGATCAAGTCGGCATAGTAATCATAACAGTAATCATACTAATGATCACAATAGCAATAGTCTTAATAAGAATCATGTGTATCATTACAATCAAAAATAGAACCTCCACGGTTCTCATACGAACACATTATAGAGAGTTTAGGTTTAGGCTTGAGGGTTTAGGGTTGAGAAGTAAACCCAGTAGGCTTCTGAAGAACACATCGGCTGGCCAGGCTGCGCTTTTGCCCTGGCTGGGCTTGCGGCCTGGAGCATAGTAGCAATAATAGCAAATACTAACGATAATCGTAAAAAAAAGTAATGATTAGTTTCAGGTGACAAGGTAATGCCTTGCCTTGCCTCAAGTTAAGGGTTCATTAGACCCCAAACTATGGTTTATGGTTCAAACCTTAATCAACCCTGCGACTTTGACCCCACACCTGAGCCCCTGTTTCTTTACATCTGGGAATGTTCTGGGCATGCATGCTTCTTCCGAACACCGAAACTTCTAGGAGGGATCCCGTGGTACAAAGGCGCACTATGTAGACCAGGCTGTCTAGGTATATTATACTAACTACTTGGAGGATCATGGGACTTAACAAGTATGGTTATCAGTACCTTAGTTGGTGTTATAAGTACTTATTCGTATAGATACCCCAATAGTAACCTTAGTTACTAAGTCCCATGATCCTTTGAGTACAACTTTTGGGGGGACGATAAGGAGATACCATCCATGACCAGCTGTTCACCTCCCTATATCAGACTTGTTGAGCAATCCCTGCTGGCTTTGGGTGTTTCGGGTTTAGGTTTGTTGAGAAGAAAATGGGAGTTTCCGAAATTGGGAGTACTTTATTTGGGGGTCCTTATAATAAGGATCTTACTATTGAGGATACTATATTAGGGTCCCCTATTTTCGGAAACTCCCAAATGAACAATCCTTGCCGAGCACACAGCACTGAGAAAGGCCTGACAGTCTCAAGTAGGACCGAAGTCAACTTCCTGAGTGCGGTAAGCCTCGGACGAATTATCCCAAGACTTAGGCTAGACTGGCTGTAGAATTATGGCCTAGCCTCTAAAACCTTAAACTCCTAAACCCTAAACTCCTAAAAACCTAAACTCTCAAATCTCCTAAACCCTGCACGCCTAAACGCTTCACCTCCTAAAGCCTGAACTCCTAAACCCAACACTCTTAAACTCCTAAACACCTAACTCTCCGAAATTACAAAACCCCAAACCCTAACTTCTTAAATCCCCCTAAACCCTGAACCCCTAAACCCTAAACCCCTAAACCTGAAACCCTAAACTCCTAAAACCTAAGCTCCTAGATCTCCTAAACCCTGAACTCTAAAAGCTTCAAATCCTACGCGTACCAGTAGACCCTGAACACCTAAACCCCTAAACATGAAACCCTAAACCCTAAACACCTGAAACCTAAGCTCAAACCCTGAACCCCTGCCTAAACCTCCAAAGGTAGGTAAAATAATGGTCCAAAACCTATAAAGGGCTATTATTCTACATACTTTTGGGGTCCTGAATCCCTAAACCCTGAACCCTAAACCCAAAACTCCAAAATCCTAAGGTACCCCTAAACCCTAAACCCCGGCACCTGACCGGCGCCGCTGCATCTGCGGCTTCGAGAGCTCAGCTTCGCCTTGCCCTGTGAAGGGAGGTGCTTCGGGGTTTCTAGAGTTTTAGGGTTTAGGATTTTAGGTTTTAGGTTTAGGGTTTATACAGTTTTGGGGTTTGAGGGTTTAGGGTTTGGGGCTTATAGGGTTTTTGTTTTAGGGTTTGGGGCTTTATACGGAGTTTCAGCCTCTAGGGCTTTTTGATATAGGGTTTGGGGGTTATGTAGGGGGTTAGGGTTCTATATGGGCGTATAGAACTTAGGGTTCGGGCTTTAGTGTTAGGCTTGGGGGGCTTAGGTTGATGTTTTTTTTCTAGGCTTAGGTTTAGAGTTTGGGGTTTGCAGGTTTAGGTTTGGGAAGTTCGGTTATATGGGGTTTAGGCTTACAGGGTTTATAGGGTTTGGTATTGGGGGTTAGGTCTATCGGGTTTGGATTGGAGCTTGGGCTTTAGGTTCAGACGGTTTATACGTTTAGGTCTAGGGTTTAGGCTCATAGGGTTTACAAGGCTTAGGGTATAGGGCTGATAGGGTTGATGGGTTTTGTATGCGGGTTCCGGATTTGGGTATGATTGTTTATACTTTCTCTAAAGCCTTGCAAATTTGGACACTCCGTGTACAAGGGGAGGAGGGTGATAGTCTGCTTAAAACTTCAATTAAGAAAGCACAGGTGATTAACTGACTCTTTGTAACGAGGGTCTACATTGCGCATGCGGCCCATGAGGTGGCACCTGGATTCAACATGTTCGAAGCATCTTGTTGTCGCGAACTTTCACGCACAAGACACTCAAGCCATAAAACACAAATCCCTGAACCCAACACGAAACACTCTTAACTAAACACAGCCCGGAAAAGCTATAACTGCATGAAGCCATGAGCACCAAACCCCAAACCACTGTACCCTAAACCAATACCAACCCCCTGAACTTTAAACCCTAAATACTGTCATCCCTAGAAACTTTAAACCCTAAATACTGTCATCCCTAGAAACTTTAAACCCTAAATACTTTCAACTCTAAAAGCTTTAAACCCCAAAATAGGTTAAAACCTAAGTCATCGAACCCTAAGTCGCTGAAATGGGGCCTTCTGCTGGAACTTCTGGAAGGTCTGGCAGAGGAGGTGCAGGAACCTCGCAGCAGGAGATGACTTTTTTATTGAGGAGTTTAAAGGGTTTAGAGTTCAGGGTTTATGGCTTAGGGTTGAGGGGGACTTTTATTAAGGAGTTCAGGGTTAGGGCGTTTCATCAGAGGCTCAAGGAATTTAGATCTCACGGGGGTTAAGGGTTTGGGACTTTTAGGGGTTGGGGTTCGGGGTTTAGGGTGTAGAATTTCCTGTGGATAACCGGGAAGCAAGTTTGTTCTAGTGTATAATCCGATGCACACTCTGAGCCCTGTAGCCTGAATCTAAACCCCAGATTAAAGACACCTAGAGCAAAGTGTGTGTGTGCGTGTCTGCCTGTCTGAGTGTGTTTTTTTTTTGTGTGTGTGTGTGTGTGTCTCTGTGTGTGTCTGTGTGTTTTCGCTGTAAGTGTTGCTGCCGCTGGTTACCTACTCACGCTTCCCGAAGCCCTCGAATCGGAAATCATCATAAGCCCTGCTCCGTAGCCCTGAAAGCCTTTCTAGAGCTATGTCACACACCACCGATCAGTCTATACAAGTCCAAAGCCCTGAACCGGACGGACCTGGCGAGCTGCCAACGCGTCCTCAGCTCACAAAGATGGCATGACTAGATAGGGGCTGTAACGGGATATCCTGTCAGTTCTTCAAACTTTCATACTCTTGGTGGTGCTTCGTGCAATTGTGTCAAATTTATAGTAAACCTTAAACCCTACAATCCTGAACCCCAGACCCAGCAAGCCTCACTGCCCAGAAATAGACTCATGAGCCACAGGAAGCAAGGAGAGACGTCCATCCTGCTAAACCCTACCATACGCGCCTTAAGAATGTCAGCAGGGTTCACCAATCCCTACAACATGGGTGGTTATCAAAATGATGGTCCCTTTCTGGGTCCCGAATATAGTACGGCACCTAATATTTAGGGTACCCAAAAAGGAACCATAATTTTGACAACCACCCAAATGACTAGGGCTCAGGGTGCTGGCAGCTTATGACTCCTTCATCTCAGCAGTCGATTACCGGAGCCTCAAAACATAAGATTCGGATCCACAGGTCAACCCTAAAATCTAAAACTCCCCCCAAAACCCCCAACGGCCTGAAGCTCTAGAAAGCCCAGGAAGTCCTACATCCCTACTAAAGCCCCTCCCTGCAAGAACCACCAGAAACACGCTCTAAGAATCGAACCCTTAAGTCTTAACTCAACGGACAGCAAAGGATCGAAATCGATCGTGCTGAAGAACTCGTGCTTCTTCACTTCGGCCCTTGGTCCCGGGTATAAAACGCAGAAACCCCCCCCTCGTTCAGGGCTCAAGGCCAAGCATCCAAGCCCCAACAAAAACCCAAACCCATCACCCGAAACTGTGAGCCCATACCCTACATGTAACAACCGCAATCTTCTATAGCAGCCCGTCTTCGGGACCCCACACTCACCTGATAATCCTGATAGGACCGACTTTTCCGCTGACGAAAAGAATCCCTTGCCTCTTTCATTTGAAAGCTACCCATATTTTCTGATTGTTTTTCCGAAAGGCATGTGGGCAGAGGATGCACCCAAAGACTGGGTCTAATTGATTAGGCAGGACGGCAGGACCTCTCAAACGCCAGAAGCTGTCTTTCCTTCTTCGAAAGAGTGTCCTGTGCTGGTGCAGCTGTCCGTCTGGCTACAAGTTCCTATCTACACCAGCATGTGCTGATTTGACCTGCCTAACTAACTCGACCCATCAATACATGTAGTAGGACCGCGCCCCGTTCGCGCCCGTGGGTTATTCCCGACTTCCGGCCATTTTGGACTCGGTATTTGCGAGGGTTTCGTTACTTCGGGCACTTCGGAATTACAGGACTTTTTGAAGGGGTCTCAAATTTCTGCTTTTCTGGCTTCAGAGGTTTTTGCTCTAGGTTTTTGGCTTGGGGGTGGGGGGGTGGGGGGGGGGTGGGGGATAATAACGTTCTGTTCGCAGTTACTCGGAATGACGTCTTAAAATCTTCACTAGGGTTTTTATGTTGCACTCTATGTTCTTCCTAACTCGTCCTGGTTTTCACGTAGTCCTTCCCTACTTATAGAAATCAGTACTCGAACAGTAGCATTGCGTACATACATAATGAACGTAACGTCGTCTTCGCGGCTTCCCGATGGGGCCCACTCAAGCTTGGGACTCTTAAAATTTGCGCCAACGGCTTCGAAGTCACACTGGCTTGAGACAGCGCAGTGGCAAAATGGACGAGACTTGTGTCGCGCAGACCACCAATAAACGATGGTGACCACGTGATTCGACAGTGATGCTGGTAGTGGTGTCAGTGTCACAATGATGATGATGGTGGTGATGATGAGGCTGACGATCGTGACGGTGATGTTGTTGTTGCTGCATGGCCCAAACTACTTCCGGGTTCTTAAAAGCCCTGTTCTAGCCCTCAAAATCCCTGAGCTACGAGTTTATCGCCCCTGCCATGGTTTTCAGCATTGAAACATTCTGGGAAGTGCCTCCCGTACCACGGGCGCCAATGGGGCGCGCACCATGTAGTAGACTTGGAATGGTCTGGAACATAGCACTGAGGAATGGGAAACTTACACAGACAAATTTGCGCCAAAGATGTGCTTTAAACAAATGCGGGGGACCTTTGAATATTGGGGGGCAGGGAGGGGAGGGGGGGAACGTCAGACGCTTGGGACATCTTTGTGGCCTGTTCTGTACGAACAACCATAATGATACAGAAGCTTACCAGCAACCAAAACTAGTCTCGCAACATCAGATTCTGACGGGTGTCAACCCTGTCAGCAACATACGCAGAGAGTATATGGGACTTTCGCAAAGCTAGGGTAATTACCGTAATTGGCAGTTCTCAAAGAAGGGACCCGAGCATGCCGAATTCCGCGTATGTTTGTAGGTGCTGATATTTGAATATACTTTTTAAATATACATATATAATTATGCACAGATGTAAGTATGTATGTAGGTAAGTACGCATGTATGTATGCATGTATAGACACAAACGTATCCATATATACATACACACACACACACACACCCTAGAGTACACAATTGCTGAAACCGCCACCCTAAATCCTATGCGTACACCTTCAACCCTGGTCCCTAAGGCTCCATGTACCTTTATAGTAGATACTTAGGCCGTAAAGTACCCATATAGGGACCCCTTTAGGGCCTAAGTATCTACTATAAAGGTACATGGAGCCTTTTGGGGTTTTTCTCCAGGAGAGTAAAGTCCCTTGCCCTACCCTCCTTGGCACCGGGCGTATCCCGAGCGCCTATGCGGAGAACCGGTTCCCTCTCCATCGTCGCAGCGATGAGAGACCTCAGTAGGGTAACTTGACAGTTTACTATGACATACCCCTTATATAAAACACTCCATAGTGAAGTAAATAGAAGGGTTCCACTACGATTGCCGAAAGGGTTTTGCTTGTAATTTGGGGATTTAGGGCTTACGACCTAGGGTTTCATTCAGGGTTTCGCAACTTGATGCTAGATGTAGAGCTAGCCTGGACCTAAAACCCAAAGCCTAGTGAAGCTCATCTCCTGGACGTCTAATCGGGGTTAGGGTTATGGACCCCTGAATTAAGCGATTCAAGGATTTGTCGTTCAAGGGACTTGCCTATCTTGCCTGGGCTGCACAGACTCTGCATGTATGCGTTGTGCATGTGAGCTATTCGGGAGTTTGTGGTAATCCCTTCCCCCTGTTCTTCAACACCCCCGCCTACCAATAAAACCACTTGGGCGAATCCTCCCGAAATCATCCCGGCCCTGTAAAACCTGTTCTGAATTTGAATTACAGTAGGGGGGAGGGTTTCGAAGCTCCAAATACCGTCAAAGCACAGTAAGAGCGAGAGCAAGAGCAGGAGTTAGAGCAAGAGCAGCAGCAAGAGCACAAAGCAAAAACAAGAGCGGGAGTAAGAGCAAGAGCAGGAGCAAAAGCGGGAGCAACAGGAAGAGCAGGAGCAGGCGCAAGCGACGCAGCAGAAGCAGGAGGAAAAGCCAGCGTGGGAGCCAGAGCAGGAGCAAGAGCACGACCCGTCAAACGTAGCAGTAGGAATCAAAACACCCCCTTGGAACAAAAAATACTTTCCGAGGTTCTTTGGGGGCCCCCCCGTTTAATATTAAGGGGAAGGGATTAGCAAGGCTCTTTAGGTTTCTCGTTTTGGTTGTGGCTTGGAAATTGAAGAATATGAAGCCCAAGCAACACCGTAAAACCCTGAACCCTGCCGACATCCTCGTGCTCAGATTGATTAACTCGGTAGCCTAAACCACCGGAAAACCCCAACTTCAAAACCCTAAACCCTAAACCCTAAAACCCTAAAACCCTAAACCCTAAACCCTAAACCTTAAACCCTAAACCAACCTGCCGTCGCCGAGAGCCCCGGGCGCCGCTTCTGCTGGCAGGCAGGAAGGAAGTTCTAGTGGCTGCGACCTCATGGAGCATCGGGGTCTTTGGGATCCTGAGGTCATAGGTTTTTGGATCTTTCAACGGGTTCTGGTTTAGGGTTTAGGGGTTTAGGGTTTAGGGTTTAGGGTTCTGGGTATAGGCCTGTAGGGTTGTGTAGGTTTCCAAGATGGACTCAAGTAGCCCGCAATCCCTGCGAAGTAAGGTGCTTGAACCCAAAACGCTCACAATCTTCGTCCCCGGAGCGTGAGCGCTTGAGGGTTTGGCAACTGTAGATTTTGGGGTTGAGGCACTGTCTGAAAACCTACATCCTAAAACCTCTTGAACCCAATAGAACCATAAATCGCATTTCGCAGGATTCCAGAGATTCCATTATCCCGTAATTAAGGAATAGACCCTAAATCATGTCAGGGATCCTAGTATAATCATAATTTAAGGTATACTACTTCAATTATGGAGTATTGGAGTCTCTGGGATCTACGTCTCCAGGGAAGTTGGGCTACTGAACTTAGAAGGTCCGGGGATAAAGGACCATGGCACGCAGTAGAATCCCCAAGTAAGATGGCGCCAGAATAGTTCGAACAGGATTTTCGGGGCATAATTCGGAACTGTAAGGGGATACTACGGAATCATATGCCCAATCTTTATTTAGGCTTCTACATTATTAATTAATCTCGGTCATTCGAGCTTGTCTGTAGAGACATGGGACCTTGGCATAAGGAGCAAGGTCTGACGGCTTCGGAAACTAGGGGAGTCTGGCATCGTTTACTCTCGGGTATCTCTCTAAACTAGGGTCCCTTTCAGGGTCCTTGTCATAAGTGTGCCAAACTATATATGGGACCAAAAAAGGACCCTGATTTAGAGAACTACCCACTTACTACCAAGCATTGCGACCTCTCTGGGGGTTATAAGGATGATTCAGGCATAGGGACCAATCGGTTGGGCACTAAATGCTTAGGTTCCTGAATATCCCCTTTATAAAGGATACCCTCTTCCGACTAATTCTGTTTTAATGAGGGGACCCCAAAACAAAAAGGGCACAAGAGTACTACTCAGGGACCTAGGACCTAGATGCTGATTGCACTTGACAGCCGGCTCATTGTTTTGAACCCTTGCTCAGTTTTCGCAGGGCTGTAAGAAGGAAGGCCGTACGTCCCTATGCCCTACACCTGAACCTTAAACCCTCAACCTCAAAACCTAAACCCTAAACATCCTAAACCCTAAACCTTAAACCCTAAGACAAGGCAGAATTATGCGAATCATTGCACCTTAAACCCTAAGACACGGCAGAATTATGCGAATCATTGCGCCCGTCTCATCCTGGCCCTGGTCCGGTGACCACTGGCGCGTTGGCCGGGGCAACGGCTCTTGTCGCTCGGATTGAGGGTTTAGGACTTACCTGTAGCCGAAAAGACCTACCTTTGTAAGGAACTATATACTATATATACTATATATACTATATATACTATATATACTATATGTACTATATATACTATATGTACTATATATACTATATATATATATATACTATATATATATATAGAGAGAGAGAAACCGTAATAAGGAACCCCGTATATATAGAAACCGTTATAAGGAACCCCAAAAAGGTAGGTTTTGTCGGCTACAGGTAGGGCTTAGGTCTGTCTGGACGGCAATCGCAAGGACCACCTCCATCTCTGTCTAGATGCTGGCGGATCGAACACAGCTCGGCAATCATTGGTCTGGGCTTGTGAGGGCCGCTTCTACTGCCTCTCAGTATGCAGTCATGGTGGCCCGAAGGTACAACGGAGGCCGTAAAAGGCCACAAGCAGGAGCTGCATGCACATCCTGCAGCAATCGCCGATTGAATAATTTTCTGTAGCCTTCATTCTCCTTCAGTCTCTGCAGCCTGTCCTTGCAGTCTGCAAGCCTCTTCTCGTGATTCACTCGTGAAGAAGGAGGCGACAGTCTTGGTCGACTGACATCAATGGGCATCTTCTCACCCGATCCCAGATACGGTTCGGAAAACTGATGTTCTAAAGCCGCTATCCTAGTAGCTCTTGGAGTCTGCGACCCAGATGAGTTTTGGGAAGTTTGCCGTGCCGTGTACGGGTTTAACCCAAAGGCTCCATGTACCCATAAAATATATACTTAGGCCTTAAAGTACCTATATAGGGACCCCTTCAAGGCTTAAGTATCTGCCATACAGGTACATGGAGCCTTTGGGTGAGGAATCTCCCAAGCGGTGGGCTCGCTCTCTGATCAAAGGCAAACGTAATTAAAGGATCATGGGAATTATAGTAACTATAGAGTATTGTTAGGGTAACTATACTTATAATTACTTATAACCCCAATTAAGGTACTTATAACCTTATTTACTAAGTCCCATGATCCTCCAAGTCCAGACGGAGTGCGACGCGCACGTACCCGTCGCGATCTCCCCAGGATAACGGATAACCGAAAAGATCTCATATGGGGGTTTTCGAAAATCGGGAACCTTAGTATAGTACGCGAAATAGTAGGATCCTTATTATAAGGACCCCTAATTTTCGGAAACTCCCATATTTTCAATGACACGTGACAAGTTGGGAGAACTTAGTTCTGACTTTCGACCGTAAGAACATCAGTTGAGGTTTCAGGTGCCCTCGAGCTAACCCCTGAAAGCAGGTCCTGTTTAGTTTACAGACTGTGTACTTGGAGCGCTAGGCCCCGAGGGTAGAGTCAGGCACTAAATCGGAAGCCACATAAGAACTCCGAGCTGCGCGATGTTCTGGCGCAGCCTCTCCTTCCTTGCCACGTAGCAAGCGGGACAGTGTCTGGTATTTCAGGATCCTTTCATAAAGTGGTCCCTGGTAAAGTTTGTGGAACCCTCACTTATGCTCCATGAAATCATCTACATTTGGGCATAAAAGAGGTTCCTGTATGGACACTGTAAGGCCTAATAGAAGATGCATCTCAGCATTCAGTTTGTCATCTGCTCTTTCATGTAAACGTACTTCTTGCAACCAACACGCAACAGGGACAGCAAAGCAACGGGGACAAAGGTTTAAACCCAAGCAAGCATAAACTTGAAGAGACGTTGGGGACGAATCCCGTAATCCTACGAGTAAACGCTCCTGGATATCCTTCAGTTTCCTTAGAAGGACAAAGCTCCATGACGGTGTCAGTGTAAGCGTTCTGTTCTTGCAGGGTGGACTCGACACCGGACTCCAAGCCTTGAATGTTGCTTCAAGCAAACCAGAACTCTGAACCCTACACGCTCAACCATATCCTGAAACCTAACCATCGCTCTAGACCCAAAGCGCTGAACCCAAACACTCCATAATCCACACACAATCACGGAATAGCAAAACTCGCTCCAGAACCTGCGGCATCGCGCTTGCCCTAGCGTAAAGCTCCCTGAGCCCTTAGCCCTGAATCACATGCCAAATTTCGTGGACACCTTGTTATCTTCAAAAAGCCCGCAATCAGGCACATCCTATTGCGGCTGGTCTACTCTACATTTCAACTTCTGTTCAGTAATTGTTCGAAGGGTCTTGTGATTAGAGTAAACCCCAACAAAAAGTTGCAAAACGGATTGATGACAAACAGTGCTGGGACTCCCTATACATTTCTCTTAAGGACTGAGGCTACAAGGACTCATATTTTGAGGCCTTTGGGCCTAAAGACCATGTTACATACGGCTTTTGTGCCTATTTGAGCCTTAGGCTTAAGGACTGAAGCTATTCGGTTTCCAAGTTTTGGGCTTCCACCATATTGGACCCGCAGAAGAGCCATTGGCCGAGGCACTCCCGGTGGAAGAAGGGAGGCAGCCCTATCAGCATCGTGTACCTGAATCATACGGAGCCTTCTAGGGGGTTCGGGGACTAAAGTCCTCATTATGATTCTGGGCATTGAGGCCCCCTACCCCTCCCCCCACCACTGAATCATAGGGAGCCTTATAAGGGGTTGGGGGACTAGACTTCATTAAATAAGCCTTATTAGGTCCTCATTATGGACATTAAGGCCCCACCCCTGAATCATAGGGACCCTTGTAAGGGGGTTAGGGGACTAGACTTCATTTAAATAAGCCTTATTAGGTCCTCATTATGGGCATTAAGGCCCCACCCCTGAATCATAGGGAGCCTTATAAGGGGTTAGGTGACTATACTTCATTAAAGAAGCTCATTATGGGCATTAGGGCCCCACCCCTGAATCATAGGGAGCCTTCTAAGGGGTTCGGAGACTAGACTTCATTAAACAAGCCTTATTAGGTCCTCATTATGGGCATGAAGGCCCCCTACCCCTCCCCCCCACCCCTGAATCATAGGGACCCTTATAAGGGGTTAGGGGACTTTACTTCAGTAAAGAAGCCTTAATATTAGGTCCTTATGACTGAACAATGCCGCAGTTGATGGATATATATACTATTAACAAGGGAACCCGACCCGATTTTATGGAAACAACGCAGATGGTGTAGTATTAACAGGGGAACCCGACCCGAGTTTATGGAAACAACGCAGATGGTGTAGTATTTCGAGCAGTTCATGGACTTATACAGATACCCGATGGCAACTAACAAGCCAGAGAGTATGATATTTTGGGTTTAGGGTTTATTTTTCTGGATTCATATTCGCCGACAAGCTACAGACTTTGCACAAGACTACATGCACGACACCACCGGGATAGCAATGGATACCAATGTTATTTGATATGCGCTCTCGATAATCTTGTCAATAGTCCCAGAATATTCATAGCAAATGCTGCGATAGATGCGAGTATGCATCAATATGCTGGCCCCTCAAACCCACAAATCATCAAGCCGAATAATGTAGGAAGATGATTAAGAAACCCTGGGCCTTTTTTAGGGCTTGTTATATAAAATCTTACTATTTGGGGGTTATAGGGCCAAGGTTTCTTACTCAGGTTCCTACATTAAGCACCACCTCTCACCCTAAACATCACGGAGTTCAGCTCTGAAGCCTTCACCCCTTGGCCCAAATCCGGAAACCTCAACCCCAAGTCCTTAGGGTTTAGGGTTTAGGGGTTTAGGGTTTAGGGGTTTAGGGTTTAGGGGTTTAGGGGTTTAGGGTTTAGGGTTTAGCCTACACCCTACGTAAGCAGGTTAAGACAGCGACCTGAGGTGACGACGCCGCATGCTACTCTTTTTCCAAAAACTCTTGACGTTAAGCAGCAAGTGTAATTTGGATTAGGGCTTAGGTTCAGGGCTTAAAAAAGATGTAGGGCTATTAACTTATTAGCGGTACTTATCCTGTTCCGGCTTCAGAAACTATTTCACACAGCACTAGCCAGGACCCTCGCTGCTAAAATCCATGAACAGGCTATTGTTCGACGACCCTTGCAGCGCAAGCCTAAAGCCCTAATATAGGGGCCTTAATAATTAGAAAAGGGCTTTGGCGCCCACCATACTATTAAGGAATCCCCAAAATAGTGTTGGTAATAATTAAGATCCCTACTAGAGTAAACCCAACCCGTAAGGTGGAACACTGCAACCACGATTCCCCAATGCCCTCAGGTCCAGTTTTCAGTCCAGGTGCAGGAGCACGCCCAGGTTGTAGATGTCTACCTGGACAGTCTGAGAGTTCAGGATCAAATTCTGCGTTGGGGTTTATGGTTTAGGGGTTTACAGTTTGCCAAGTCTTATGTTCTTGACAGCAACAACTGGTGCGTTGGAGGACTGATCATTGCTGTTTTCTTTTTGCTGGTTGTTGCTCTAAGCTGCTAGGCATACTGATGCCATCGTTGTCTGTAAGTTGCCAGCCGTTTGATGATTACTTGTCGCTTCAACTATTAGTTTGCGGGTTCCTACTTGAACCCCAGGTCTAAACCTGTGGATCCGAGGCGTCATGCCCATTAATGACCCCCTGTCCCAAGACCTGCTGTTTTTGTAGGCTATGCTCATGAAACCTCAATGGCTCTATTGCGGGTAAGGCTATACATATACCCGACAGACCCCTCAGTTCGAAGAGAGCCCCCGAGACCCCCAATCCTCATAACCTAAAGCCCAAACCTTAATTTTGAAGCCCAAGCCTTAAACCCTAAACCATAAACCCTCCTATACCTGAAACCCTTAGAACATGTCGCCAGAAGACGGTCGGGCCGTGCATCTTGCCCAAGAGAATCTCCGGAGCAATGTATGCGACCTGAGGAAGTCTTACAGGGTTTATGTTTTTTAAGGATTAGGGAGGGGGGGGGTTGGGGTTTAAGGTTTAGGGTTTGGGATTTAAGGTTTTTATGGTCCTTAGGGGCTGTGCACCGTAGCTCAAAAAAGGCTAAGGTTGACCATTTCAATCATTGGTAGGGTTTTGTAAATCCCAACAGGTTAAAGGATACCTACTCAGCTACCAATGATGTTTTGGTGTCAGCGAGATTTGCGTGAGGGTTTAAAGTTTGGGGTTTTAGGGCATGGGGTTCAGGGCTTAAGAGTTTAGTGTTCTGGAGGCTTTTAGGGCTTAGGGCTTTAGGGCTTAGGGCTTTTGGGTTTAGGAGCTCGTCTAGCATGATCAGGTCATAGTCAATAGGCTCGTACACGTCCGGGTAGAATGTATTGGACGTCGGCGTCCCGGGCGATCTCGAAAACTCGAAGGCAGCATATCCACGGTGAGGTGCCCCCCGGCATCAGCCATCGAATTTAAGGGTTTGGGGGGTTTAGGAATTAGGATTTAGGGCTTTACTGGGGTTCAGGGTTTCGGGGCATATAGGGTTTAGGGCTTCAGGGTCTAAGGTTAAGAATTTCGGGCTAAGGACTTATCGGCTTAGGGCGTGAGGGTTTTAGGGCTTTAGGGCTTGGGGCTTCCGGATAAGGGCTTTTGGGTTTAGGGCTTTAGGTTTAAGGATGTTGAAGGTTTAAGATTTTAGGGCTTACGGCTACAGGGTTTAAGGTTCTTGGCGCCGGTCTTGGGGTTCCACAACGCATGGAACCCTGATCAAAATACCCCCTAGCGCGCACTCTCTTTACCTGCCTCGATATTCGGATCCCAATACAATGTTACATCGCTATTGTGGGAGAGGGGCTTGAAAATCGGGGGTCTACATTAGGGTTTGGGGAATAGCTAGAAGGCCAAGGAGCGATTCTGAAAAAGGGCAAGGAAGGACTGCATGGAACGTGTGCAGAAAGCACCATCTGGCATCACACGCATAAAGCCGAAACTGCCGTAATGCCGAAGTCTTGCGCGCATGAACAAGGACTTCCACACAACACCCTACACGGTCCCAAACCCCTGCAAGCTTTTCAGGCACATGTCAAAAGTCTGATTTAGAATCAGTACGAGTCCCAACATCTGACCATTCATGTTATGTTGTATTCTAACTCTAGATCCAGAGTACTGCTATAGCATCTTGCGTTGACTTCATAACCGAAACTCAATATGCTTCCTGCTGAGCGTCCAGAAACTTTCCCTGAGAGCGTTCGTTCTGCTCCCTCATACCGATTTAGGGTTTGTTCTGCTCTCTCATACCGATTCAGGGTGGTTGTCAAGATGATGGTCCCTTTTTGGGTACCCTAAATATTAGGTGCCGTATTAGAATAAGGGCCCAAAAGGGGACCATAATTTTGACAACCATTAGGGTTGAGGGCTGAAGGGTTGCCGGGCTTTGGGTTCAGAGCTTTTGGTATTCACGGCTTTGGGGTGTGCAAGGCAGCGTAAGGGCTGAATGAAAGGCATGGCACCACAACTCAGACTTACCTACAGTAGAAGCCAGAAAGTTGGAATATCATTATCGTAACCCCTTTAAGGTAAATTCTAGGGGATCCTACCATTAATCCATATTCCAACTTTCTGGAGTTCCCTTTACAAGCTGGGTAAGCCAACATGAGGTCAGTGGCGGAACCACAGTGGGTCTTCGTCCCGACTCCACGTCGCACCTGAAGGTCAACCATAAACCCTGGCCCTAAACAGGTTGCAGTCCAAGCTATTCGGATCAGCTGTATTTTCTACTTCATGATAGATAGGGTCTCGCGAGTCTGGATACGGGATCTTTGGTGTTGGAGGGTTTTGGAGATTCTGAGTAAAAGGGTGGTTTCTGGATAAGGGCTTCTGAGCAATTAAGAACAAGTAAAACGTGATCCTTACCAGGGGTCCCCTTCTCCTGGGCCTCAGTTCCAAGAAGCTGCTTCTGTCCCAAGACTAGCAGCGACTAGCAGCAGTCATACTAGAGGGCCCGGAATCAATACGAACTTATTCCTTTGCTTGTTACGCGTGCCTGTCGTATAATATACCCCAGAACGACGGCCCATATCTTACACAGGCTGCGAGTATTCTATGTCGCACAGCAGGTTAGGAGGTTGCAGACGAGTACGTGGAGGCTCTTCTTTTGGGGGGTTTCGTGGTCTGGGGTTGGGCTATTTAACCAAACACCCCAAAGGAATCACACGAAGTGCAAACGCCAAACAGCAATCATCTTGTCGAATATAGCTTGCAAGATGCAGCTCTGATCGCGCAAACCCTAATTAACCCTACAACCAGGACCCCTGCTACCGTATCAACCCTAAACCACCAAACCCTTAACTAGCCCCAAAACCTTTGCCGAAGAGTAGCTCCATCCTTGGAGAGACCGAAATCCGTTAACATTGCGTGGCCCTCACCATCCAGGAGGACCTGGGTGCATAATGTAGGGGCCTTAATATTTAGCATGGTGTTCCCTTTTAAGGGGTCTACAAGGGCTACCATAAGGGATCTATAAGGGTACTAGAATGTAGGGGCCTTCAGGGGGTTTTGGGGGTTCTTCTAATTCTGAAGGCCCCTCATGAAGGCTTAGGGTTTAAGGTTCAGGGTTCAGGGTCCCGGGTACAGGGGTTTAGGGTGTTATGAGCAGGACCTGGTTGACATAAGGACTCATCGGGTTTTCTCGAGCTATATCTGTTTGTAGCGTTTTGAAAGTCTTCTTCGTGTTTTGCGGGTTTAAACCTTATAGGTTCTTTCTAAGTTCTTACATTGGGTTGTGAGTATAGGGGTTGTGAGTTTGCAATTTTACAAATGTTGCTTTAACAGGCATCGCCAATCATTATACTGTCTTCCACAAGTTTAGAGTAATATGGTTGTATAGGGGCTTTGGCAGTGCAGAGTAGGTTAAAAACCTAAACCCTAAACCCCTGAACCCTAAACCCCTCAACCCCATACCCTAACCCTATAGGCCTCGGGGTTGGAGCTTGGTGGATCTTGCATGTAGCCTATTGAGCAGTGTCAGAGATAACGTAGACTCCTGCCTTGGTTGCTGAGTTCATCAGCCACACAAAAGTGTAAACTGTCAGTTCTGTCAAGGCTTTGGTATCCCCAAGAACTGCAAAGCGTGTCGATTCAGCGACTAAGCCATGAATAGGCAGCTGCAGCTTCAAGTAAGGGTTGCACAGGAATTCTGTTGTTGTCGTCCTCCCTTGAAGACAGAGTTTTTTTTTAATCAGTGCTCTGCAGAGAAAGGAATCAAGATTTGGGTTTGGGTGGCTTCGTGGTACTAGCATGAGGATCTGGAGGTTCACGACTCAGGGTTTTCGGTTGTGGCTTTCCTCAACTCAGGCCGCGACATTGTCTGGCTTGAGATCGCGGTACACGATCTTCCTGACAGGAAAACCGCGAAATGCCCAAATCGCAAAGCCTGAACTTTGCCGACCCTTAAACCCCGAGCTTGCACCCAACACCCACCCCCCAAACCGAAGAAGGCAACCGCAGAACCGAAACCCTGCGTAGACCCTAAGCCCTAAGCCGTAACATCCTCTTAAACCTATCAGGACCCTTACAAACCTACATGTTCACGACTCCTTGTTGAAAGTTCTTCGTATATGTGAAAAGGCTAGGTTCTTTGGAATCCAGGTAACCCATGCCATTTCACTCCAAGACTATTAACCAGAAAGACTCCCTAACACTCCATGTGCTCATATAGCCTATACCTTGCCTCAAAGTAGTGACTATGAAGGTACTTGCTTGAGGCCCAAAGCATGCTGCACGCTTGTATGTGTATTTATATATATATATATATATATGTATGCATATATTATAGATATTCTTACTACTACTACTACTACTACTACTACTACTACTACTACTACTACTACTACTACTACTACTACTACTACTACTACTACTACTACTACTACTACTACTACATGCACACATACATACACACATACTTTTTGGCAAGTGGGCACTTAAGGTCTGAAACCTCAATCACTGAGCCTGCCTAGACCCCCCCCCAACTACCTTCGACTTTGGGGCAGTCTGCTAGGAATACCTAAAGCCTCAAAGTCCTATACATCCGAAAAACTGCTACCCCAAACCCCTAGACCCTAATCGCCAAACCAACAACCCTAAACCCTAAACCCCTAAACCCTAAACCCCTAGACCCTAAACGCCAAACCACAAAACCCTCAACCCCAAAGCCTGAAACCCACGACTGTCAGGCCTCTCGTGTATATAAACAAGCGCCAGGAGGAGCTCCTTCGAAACTGGGTTCTAGTTAACCGGCTTGGACAAGGAACATCCAGGCTTGAGCTTCAGCCTTCCATGGGGTTTAGGGTTTACGGGTTAAGGATTTAAGGGTTTAGGGTTTAGGGGTTTAGGGTTTAGGGTTTACCTTAACCCTGAATAACCTACCTTTTTAGGGATCCTTATTCTGATTTTCTGAAGTAAGTCCTTAAAAAGGAAGGTTATTCAGGGTTAAGGAAAATATTTTAAGATACTTTTATATATAGGAGTCCATAGTACATCATATGGTTTCTTTAATATGGTAGCTAAATTCAATTCAATCCCTTAACAAGAACCCAGGAGCAGGCTAGCGCCGGTGGCCGGGACCCTTCAAGAGGGTTCAAAGTACAGGTTCATACAGGTTCTATGCCGTGCAGGAGTTGTTCATCAACAGCATGATGTGGTCCCACTCTTTGTACACCCCCGATGACGGAAATAAGGCTTTGCTAAGAGCCTGAGGAGCGTGCATGTAAGCTGCTTTTTGGGGTATTGCAACCCACTATATGGGCTTCCAGAGACCTACAGTTTCGGGTGTAGAACCCTAAACTTCTAAACTACCTTCTTCCCCGCCCCTCGCCGAAGCTCCGCCGTGAAGTGCCGCGCACCGCGCTCGTCCAAAGCAAGAAGATGGCGGCCTCGCGAAAGGACCGTAGAAACCCAAGTGCCTAGAAGTGAGGTTACAGTTTCATCAGCTTGTTTGCTTGCTCGCTTGCGTACATACATACATGCATGTGCATATGCATGTATATACTAGGGTTCGGGGTCGGCGTCTCCTCTCAACCTCGAAGGTTTTGGTAGGCGTTGCGTCTGCCGCCTCGCGGGGTGGTGCATTTCCACTGCTGGCTTGCGCTGAAACTCGAGTTTTGGCACTTTCGTCGCCTGACGTTTAGCTTTGCTTTTGCTTTCTCATCGGTTTTTTGCGGTGTTTTCTACCAAAAAAGTGACCCCGCCGGCGGGCTCCACTCTGCAAACTCATGCTCGGCTCTGCATTTCGCATCGTTTTTTCGGTGTTTTCCTGTGTGTCGCATTTCGCATCGGTTTTTGCAGTGTTTTTGCCGACACTCGACTTTCTGCGCATGCCGGCTTCGACTTGCATTTGTCTTTCAGCTCTGTGCGGGGCTTGGGGGGGCTGGGGGCGGGGGGGTGATGACGTCCATGCGAACGCGGCTTGTGTCTTCTGTTTCTCTTGTTGTTTCCTATGTGTCGCATTTCGCATTGTTTTTTTTTACGGTGTTTCTGCCGATTCTCGACTTTGTGTACATGCCAGCTTAAACTTGCAATTTGTCTTTCAGCTCTGTGCAGGGGTGGGGGGGGATGGGCGGGTGATGACGTCCATGCGAATGCGGCTTGTGTCTTCTGTTCCTTTGGTTGCATTACTTCTCAAACGCTGCCAGTTGCTCTGTCAACCCGTGTTTGCCGTTTCTTGTTGCTTCACTTTGGAAACGTCCACCACGGAAAAAAACCTCGTGTTTTTGAAGCTTTCCAGACGAAAACTTCCAAACTGAGCCTGAAAATCAACATAAATCAAACACGAAAAACATAGTATTTGCGACACTTCCGCAAAAACCAGACCAAAATCACAAGACTTAGAACTGGAGAAATTTTAAACTCCGATACATCGTCTTGTTGATGAAAACCAACTTTTTGACCAAAAAACCTACCAAACATAAACGACACACCCCGCGCGGCGGCAGACGCAACGCCTTCCAAGGTTTTCTTCGTTGCAATGAGGTCTGTGTTCCACGTCGTCTCCATGCCCGAAACCCTAAGGGTCCAAAGGACCCAATAAGTACGTACCCGGGTTTAGGATAGTAGCTATGTAGGTTACTACTTTGGGAGAGTACATGATTTAGGATAGTAGCTATGTAGGCTACTACTTTGGGAGAGTACATGATTTAGGATAGTAGCTATGTAGGCTACTACTTTGGGAGAGTACATGACTTAGGATAGTAGCTATGTAGGTTACTACTTTGGGAGAGTACATGATTTAGGATAGTAGCTATGTAGGTTACTACTTTGGGAGAGTACATGATTTAGGATAGTAGCTATGTAGGCTACTACTTTGGGAGAGTACATGATTTAGGATAGTAGCTATGTAGGTATACTACTTTGGGAGAGTACATGATTTAGGATAGTAGCTATGTAGGTTACTACTTTGGGATAGTACATGATTTAGGATAGTAGCTATGTAGGCTACTACTTTGGGAGAGTACATGATTTAGGATAGTAGCTATGTAGGTTACTACTTTGGGATAGTACATGATTTAGGATAGGCTATGTAGGCTACTACTTTGGGAGAGTACATGATTTACTACTATGTAGGTTACTACTTTGGGATAGTACATGATTTAGGATAGTAGCTATGTAGGCTACTACTTTGGGAGAGTACATGATTTAGGATAGTAGCTATGTAGGCTACTACTTTGGGAGAGTACATGACTTAGGATAGTAGCTATGTAGGTTACTACTTTGGGAGAGTACATGATTTAGGATAGTAGCTATGTAGGTTACTACTTTGGGATAGTACATGATTTAGGATAGTAGCTATGTAGGCTACTACTTTGGGAGAGTACATGATTTAGGATAGTAGCTATGTAGGTTACTACTTTGGGATAGTACATGATTTAGGATAGTAGCTATGTAGGCTACTACTTTGGGAGAGTACATGATTTAGGATAGTAGCTATGTAGGCTACTACTTTGGGAGAGTACATGACTTAGGATAGTAGCTATGTAGGTTACTACTTTGGGAGAGTACATGATTTAGGATAGTAGCTATGTAGGTTACTACTTTGGGATAGTACATGATTTAGGATAGTAGCTATGTAGGCTACTACTTTGGGAGAGTACATGATTTAGGATAGTAGCTATGTAGGTTACTACTTTGGGATAGTACATGATTTAGGATAGTAGCTATGTAGGCTACTACTTTGGGAGAGTACATGATTTAGGATAGTAGCTATGTAGGTTACTACTTTGGGATAGTACATGATTTAGGATAGTAGCTATGTAGGTTACTACTTTGGGAGAGTATATGATAACTATAGTCACTTGGACCCTTAGGGAAAGCTCTAAGGAACACATCTTCTCAAGCTCCGTCCGAACTGATAGCATGGGATTTATCCCAAAGGGTCCTAGCTACTGTTATGGGGGATACTTCCCCAAATTATAAAATAGTAATTCCTACTATAGAAACCCTACATTCTACTATAAAGGTGCTTTGGACCCTTTTGGTATGGGGAGCTCAAGGTAGAGGTGCTTCTCGTTGCGGTCGGGGGTTCGGGGCTTCAGCCGAGGTTTACCTATTAAACGTGAATTTCTTGAGACAAAAGCAGGAGCACGTAGCACTGCTTCTGAATGTTAGACCCAGAGTAGGTATAATTTGCATAGTATGGGGCACCCAAACCGCAAGCAAAGGGACCTGCCCTAAGCTCTACCTGTATCCCCAAACCCTACAAAATAGTAGGTTATGCCCCCTTGATTAGAGGGTCTAACCCCTAGAACAGTAGGTTTCTGGATCCCCAGGTAAACATTATCGCCATCCGGCCTAAGCTCCTCAGCAGCTGTTGAAGAGTGCCCCCGGAACAATAGGTGAGCACCATCACCTTGCGTCGGATAGATGCTCGAGTTCGTTTACGTTTGGTTTGCAGGGAATGGAAGACTTGTAGTAATAGTAGTCATAATTGCACCCCATCTCTTCATTCCCTACTAGCCAAAGGTACGGTTCGGGGTTCTGGGTTTAGGGGTTCTAGGGTGTAGGTTTCTGGGGATTGGGGGTTTCGGGTTTAGGCTTTAAGGCTTTAGGGCTTACGGTTCAGGGTTTTAAGCTGTAGGGTTTCAGCAGTTTATAAGGCTTTGGAGCTTGCAGCCTCTAGGGTTTCGGGTTTGGTGTTCAGGACTGCAATATAGGAGCCTTATATTTAGATAAGGGTTCTGGGGCCCAGTATACTATACTTATTACAAGGAACCCCCAAGATAGTATCGGTAATTATTCCGGCTCCCATATTATGGGCTTTTCGGATTTCGGGTGCAGATTCAATGGGCTGAAGTGGGGCTTTTACTGGTTGGGGATCGGGCCGCGTGATGCATAGACTTGGTAGGAGGTGCATACTACTGAGGCAGAACATAATTGAGAATAAGCTCTTGTTGCTGCCGGATTAGGGCAGTACTACAGTCCTAACAAAGCGCGGTAACAGCAAGCATTTACCGTAAGCACAAACATGCTCACGAAAGTATCAGTTGTACAAATTGAGCAGTGTATTTGATGACCAGTTAGCACAGGTAACTACGTCTTCATGATTAAACAACGTAGTTCCCGTTGGTATGTTGGTATTGCTTGCGGTTCTTGATACTGCAGTTCCGTTTAGTGCTGTGTAAAAAATGGCAGTATTGGCCATCATCATAATCAGCATTACATCATTCATGAAATCGAGTACCAGTAACATCAGCATCATCATGCTTGGCAAGATTAATCAGCTGCTTCGCACAGGGCAGGGAGGTCACGAGGGCGCTGTCAAAGTCTGCAAAAGGTCTTCCATCTCCTCACTCTCAGGGCCGATGCCTACCCCAGCTCCAGTGGAGAGAGGCGCATGGGAGCCACCGGTCACGCGGAAATGCGAAATATTCAGTTTTCTTGGGATGTTACAGCCCAAAGCCCCCGAAGCAGCCTCTAGCAGAGCCTTCCTGATCCGAACGCTGGAAGGTCCCTCCGTGAAACTGGACAAGTAAGTGCTATGGGCTGGAATGTAAAACGAAGCTGAAGCCTCCACCACTTCAACCCTGAAAGCCTGAAGTACCGGAAGCAATCTCTCCAGAAGCAGTCTGTCCGCCAAGGATCCAAGTGGTTCGATGTCTGAAATGCATAGTGTAAAGAGACCTGGGGAAGGAGGATCCACTGTAGGGTTGACTGTCTTCTTAAGGGTCTTTATGGCTAAGGCTTGTAAATCGGTTTGTATAGAGGTCTGACAGGTTTCACAGAGGTCGTGTTGACAGGGGTTCTTGATAAGTAGAATACGGCTCGGTATCTTTTGCTACAGCTTTAGAGGGACTGTGATTTTGGAGCACAGAGAGATTGAGCTATTGTCGTGTATTAGTCTTTCGATTCATTGTTCTAAGGATTCTATGGGGTTCTGCCTTTTCATCTATGCTGGCTGTATAAGAGTTCTGGAGGAGTTCTGTCCTACCAGGATCTAATAGGCTTTTCCAGTTGGAGCTCATGCTTGTGAGGTTTGGGGTGAGGCTCAGGTCTTGCACCCGGCTCTCCTTCAACGTCTCGAACAGCAAACTTGTCTCTGATCGTCGAATTACGGAAACGAGTGCAAAACGCCACGGAAAACAAGGATTCATAGAAACTATGTAAACAGCATGGGCGGCTTGAACTTGCAAGAGGTTGTCGCCGGCTGTGCATTCAACTCCTTTACCGAATCTAGATCTCCTGACATTCTAAGCATCAATCCCTATATGCATGGCTAGTCGTAGACGAACTAAGATGACCGGAAGGACCGCCGGTCTCATGTGCAACGAAGCAATATAGAAGGCGAGATAGTTGCCCAGACTATTCCTCAGGGTTCCCATTGTAGTTTCGCGATAAAATTGAGGATCCATGGCGGAGTGCATTTTATGGAGGGGGGTGGGGAATAATAGATGGAAGCCGAGCTGGGACTGATTGGGGAGGCTTTGGGGTTTGAGGTTTAGGGTCTTGTGCATGGCACGGTAGTTCAGAGAAACTGGTGCCTTACGGAGCATCCTGCTGACACCCCAACAGCCCATTGAATCCCACATACCCCTGAACCCCCAAGACTGGACGCCTGATGTTCTACGCGCGTGAAACCCACTCCCCACGGGTCCATGTACCTAAATAGTATATACTTTTGGCCCAGTGCCAATGTATATACTATTTAGGTACATGGACCCTTAGGGACTCAGTTCATCAAGGATCGATGTAGGGATGGCGGATGTAGGACAGCAAATGTCGCTCCGTCATCGCCTCTGTTCATGACGCATCTCACATGCGGGGCTTGACCATCGGGTTTAGGGTTTAGGGGTTTAGGGTTTAGGGATCGATCCACGAAAAGGCTTAGGGTTTAGACCCCCCCCCCCCCTAAACCCTCAACCCTACACTGTGAACCCTAAAGCCCTCAAGCCCTAAACCCCTATCGCCCCTAATTCCTGTGGGGGTATTTGGAGGTTCAGGGGTAGTTATAAGCAGGGTTATAAGTAGGGCAAGTTTACTTATAACCCATATTAGGGGACTGATAACCCTACTTATAACTACCCCTGAACCTCCAAGTAGGGTGCCAGGACTTCAAGCTTTGGAGATGCAGACTCGAGCGTCCAAGTCGCATATCTCAGGAGATTGCTTCTGAAAACTTTTTCCTGGCCAGGGGCTGGGGGGCTTGGGGAGTAGGGGCTTGGGGGGGGGGGTTAGGATTCTGCTTTGGGGATTTCGGGTCTAATTTCTGAGGTTTTTTACAAACTTCGGGTTCGAGGGTTTGGGGTTCAGGGGTTTGGAGTTGGGTCGCGAGGCTTGGGGCCAACCAGGAGACCCAACCCAATGTACCTCTACCAGAGCCTTTATGGTCTTGAATGCGGGTATTTAGAAAGTCGTGGCCAGAAAAGTCTTCTGCGCAGGGTGCCGTAGCACGAAGCCCTGAACCGTAAAAGGTGCTTTTTTCAGAATTGAAAGCCGTGAACTCGAAACCCGAAGCTCCGAAGCCCTTTCAATTCTAGGCGCTTCGGGCTCGAGGTGTCTGCGTTTCTTTATACACACACATAGACCTGCATATTACGCATACACATACACATTAACAATCAGAAGTCATCAACATATACAATATCTACATACTACATGGAGAGATACTCATCAAACATATCTACGGGGAGTCGCATCCGTCCACACTCGAAGTCTTTAGTGTGTAATATATATAGGGGCATGAATAAATAGAATGGGTTTTTGGGCCCGCAAAACAATAAGGACCCCCAAAATTGCCCAAAACAGGATAGGTAAATATTAAGACCCCTAAGAATTGTATTAGAGTTTAGCACCAATCACCTGTCCTTGTGCTGTACCTTCATAGCGAAGCTCTCGCCGGTACTGCGTTGCCGGACATGGTACACCTGTCCGGACTGATTTCTTAAAGGCCTGGCGTGCATGTGCGTGCGCAGAATCACTATTGCTGTCGCAGGTTTTGTAATTTCTGTTTGGAGACAGCATCGCAAAGCTGCTGCAATCCTTCTGCTTCCGGGATTCCGGGGCGGGAGACCGGGCCATGACCTGTGCATCTGCAAAGGATTAGCAGGTCCCGCGCTTCGAACTCGTGGAGAGCCCAACACCTCGCAACTAGTCTCCATTGTAATTCCTGTTTTTGGTTTAACCGACTATATAACTAGGACCCTATAGTAAGGTAACCCCGAAAGGAACTACAATGGAGACTCTAAGTAGTTTCAACTTTCGCGCACGGCCTCTTGCGAAATTTAAGCAATAGTCCTTTGTTGCATGCGGGGTGGGTTCTGCCTGGCTGGGCATGGGCACGCGCACTTTCGCCCTCCTCCATGTTCACGCTGACGGATCTTTAGAGCATAGGGCTGTAAATGTTGAAGCTTAGCATTGCAAGGAGGCCTTCAGGGTACCATCAAGCTGACACGACGACCCGAAAACTTACAAAAAGCTTCGCAATATCGGTTGGGCCACTCCGGACTCGCCCAAACCTCAAACCCAGAACCCCTGAACCCTCAGCCCCTAAACTCTCAGCCCTTGAGGTTGCAAACAACCCTAATCCTCTGCTGAGCAGCCTCCGCAAAAGCGCCACGTCCAACTAAGCTGAGGCACCTTGGGGTCTTTCACTCATGCCCGAAGAGTCCATGTACCCATAAGGGTTACTACAATGCTTCTAGAACGGTTCTATAGGGTTTATATGGTTTAAGGATCCAAATGCCCATAAGGCTTACTATGAAGGCTTCTATGGGCGCATGTAGGCATAAGGGCCTTAAGTGTTTCGATAATTGTTTCCTTAAGGCCTCTTCCAGGAGCTCCTTTAAGGGCTACCATTTAATCATGAGGCTTCTAGAGCGTTTCCAAAGGGTTATCGCTTAAAGGTCCATGTGCCCACAAGCCGTTTTCTACAAGGCCTCTCTGGGGTTTATGGTTTAAGGGTCCTAGAGTAGGGAGAAAATCACAACAGAATATCTGTGGCTGAAAGCTTACGATTTAAGGATTACGGTGCGGGGATTTCTATAGGTTTCGGGTTTTGGGGGATGTAGCTTCAGGGTTTGCAGGTCTAGGGGTTAGGACGTCGGGGTTCAGTATCTAGGGTTCTTGAACCACACAGAATTTGAGGTTGAGTGTTTTGGGTTCAAATTCCAAAGTTCAGAATTTAGGCATATGGGTTTACCCGGTTACCCATACTGCTGCACAAGAAAACTACTCGTAACTTCGAAACCAACAACATGCAAGCTATAAGCCGCAAACGTACACTGCACACATCCAAACACCCAAAACCCTAAAGTGCCCGGGGATTAAACTCCGCCCGCAATAAAGCAAGGACGCAAGTTAGCACCTAAAACTTAGGATATCCCC
Source organism: Symbiodinium sp. CCMP2592 (assembly GCA_905221615.1). Lineage (NCBI taxonomy): Eukaryota > Dinophyceae > Suessiales > Symbiodiniaceae > Symbiodinium > Symbiodinium sp. CCMP2592. The sequence goes on from CAJNDT010002013.1 coordinate 338,563, forward strand.
AACAACCGCTAGAAGTAAGCCCATCATTCTGGGATAACCCCACCCAACATATCATGTTTGCATGATGGTTTGGGGTTCCTGCTACATACCAATGCTCGCACCACCAACTTGCTGATGTGCTCCCTTACCCTGCAGCCACGCCACTCGAACGACTGAGGACCGACTTGCTCCTCGTCTCTTCAACCCTAAACCTAAACCCTGCCTAGAGGATCACGGGACTGAGCAACTAAGGTTATTTTTAAGGTAAACATATCTAAATAACTACTTCTATCCCCAATTAAGGTACTTATGAACGGACCTACTAAGTTTGATGATCCTCCACGTAAACCCTAAAGCTTAATTAGAGCTCAGGAGTTGAGATGTCAGGCTTTAGAGGTTTGGGGGTCGAGCAAGCGGTCTATGATTTGTGAGCTTAGGGCATTCGGGGTTTCCGGTTTTGTCAGTCTTCAATAAAAATATTAATGGATCACACCTAAGCGACTACCTTTGCCAGAAGTTGGCATTGACCACTACCGTGACAGTGCGCAAACAATAGTGGGAAAACCGTGTCCCTGCAGACGTGGACTAGAAACCCGCCCGAAAGCAGAGAGTCCCGGCACAGGATGCGGCTAAGCCGCCCCTGCCACTGACAGGCAAAGGAAAAAGAGTTGCTGAGTTTACAATCCCGGAAAATGCAAACTTTCAATTCTACTCGGCAGAATATGTATATATATATATATATGTATATATACATATACTAGAGGCAAACATGTAAGGTGTACTCATTCAGCTACTATCCCAGCCTCAAGCTCTGTGCACTCCAACCCTGAAGCCCAAAACCCCCAACCCTAAACCCGATTGCCAATGCATCAAGCCAGGCTCTCTCCACTCTTGGGCCGATCCCTTAAACCGAAAACCCTGAATCCTATACCCAATATGGGTAGTTGTCAAATTAGGGTCGCTTTTTGGACACCCTAAGTATTAGGTGTCGTACTACATTAGAGACCCACAAAGGGACCACAATTTTGACAACCACCCATATGGGAGTTTCCAAAAATAGGGGACCCTAACATAGCACCCTAAATAGGAGGATCCTTATTTTAGGGACCCCTAAAAAAGGTACCCCTAGTTTTCGGAAAACCTAAATAAACCCTTATAGAGCCCTTCAAAGGAACCCTTATAGTAACCCTTTAAAGTGGGTCCCTTAGGTACCCCTAATTTTTCGGAAACTCCCAAACCCTAAACCCTTTATAGAGCCCGTATAGATCCCTTTAAGGAACCCTTAAAGGATCCCTTTAAGGGTACCCCCTAATTTTCGGAAACTCCCATATGTCTCGGTGCGCTCCTGGGCCGGAAGGGCGCGGAGTTTTTGAAAGCCACGGCGAGGAGAGGTGGTGGAGCCTGCAAGTGGAGATTTGGGGCTTCGGATGTTGGGCTCAGGGTTTTAGGGTTTTAGGGTTTTAGGGGTTTAGGGGTTTAGGGTTTCGGGGTTTCGGGTTGAGGGATTTCGGGGTGTGGGGTTTAGGGATTCAGGTGTGTAGGGGTTTGGGGTTTCAGGGTTTAGGATTTTCGGCTTTCGAGTTTGGGGTTGCTCGCTTGGGTTGCGAACTGTTAGCGTCAGGGCATGTGGGGCTGGGATTGCAGAGCCTCAGAACCGGGTATCGGGTTTGGGGTCTATAGGGCATAGGGTTTGATGGTGTGCAAGGGGCTTTTGGGGGGCACGGGTTTAGGGTGAGAGTCTTGCGCTTGCGTTGCTGAGCGCCCGGCTGTTGCAGCTGCTGAACACGGACTCCATCGACGCGCGCGGAGTAACCGCACTGCCTGAGATTCTGGGTTGGGGTAAAGTGGGGTCGTATCGAAAGCATCAGGCAAATTCTCATGACGGTTTGGCACCCAACAGCCGTGCAACAGCAAGCGTCGCATGACTGCAAAGCTCACACACCATTTGTTGTTCACCAAGCCCCTGAAACTTCAGAAGCCCGAGACCTTAAACACTTCTTAACGGTTTGTGTTTTTCGCTATTACCTGGTAATTACCTGTCATCTATTGTCACATGCTCGCATGGTTGTGTTTGTGATGCTTGTTGAGTCCTAAGACATGAACTGAAACCGTCTCAACCGCAGAACTTTGGGCTGTTCCTATAGGCTGCCATGATGCCCTCCTCATGCGCTGCTTCGAGGAGTCGTTGGACCATGTCGTACCTCCAGTTCCCAAAGGATCCTAGGTACTGTTATGGGAATAAGTTCCCAAAATATGCTAGTAATTAATTCCCATCGTAGAAACCCCGCAGACCACGATGGAGGTACTACTTATGCACCCAGTGGGGTTGAGGGCTTCAGAGGGGTCTTAGGGGTCAACACCCTCCGGAACAGGTTTCGGACGATTCGGGTGGTTGGAACGAAGGGAGGACGGGGCCACGAGGATTCCAGTCTACGACTTTGGGTTTATATAGGGGCTTCGGGCTTGCAGGGCTTATAGGGGTTTAGGGCTAGGGCTTGTAGGGTTATAGGGGTTTAGGGTTCAGGGTTTAGGGTTAGGGGTTTTGGGGTTTAGGTTGAGGGGTTTATGGTGTCGGGTTTCCGGAAGCAGCGGACAGGAATACTCATTTTCGATATTGCGACCATGTTACTACAGGGGCGTAAAACTATGTTTTGGTTTCCTGTATATGCTGAATACCCCCCAAACCCGTATTAAAGCCCCTATAGTAAGTAGTCTTCCTACAAGGCGACCGGCGGAATCGAGCCGATCTTTGTCAATCCAACGCAGCATTTTTGTACCTAAGGTTCACACCCGAGCCCATTCTTTAGGAAACTTAGTTTTATGGCTAGGGTCGCTTACACAGAAATTGAAGTACCCTAAAAAGGACCAGCGCTAGGGAATTACCCTGAGGCATTAGGCAATAAATATGAAGGCCTTAATAACTAGAATATGGTTCCCTCGGGTTCCGTATCATAAGTATAGGACAACATACTCCAAAACCCTTTCTTACATATTTCGGCCCCTATATTGCTGCCTGACAAGAAATCTATCGAGTCCATGGCAATCTCAGGGCTGGCGTGTAACACTTGGACATCCCATGCCCCAAGCCTCAAAACATCCGAACACGTACCAATAGAAAGCCAATAACCGAACCTAGCAAGGGCGATAGACACACCGTCACTCACCAAATGTAGGAACCTGATTAGGAAACCCTGGGCCTTTAACCCCAAAGTAATAGGATTCATCTAAGGAACCCCAATAAAGGCCCACGGTTTCTTAATCAGGTTCCTACATGTTTTTTTCCGAAAATGGGGGACCCTAACATAGTACCCTAAATAGTAGGATCCCTATTAGCAGGACCCCAATATCAGGAGCCCCTAATTTTCGGAAACTCCCACATTAGCTTGGTACTTCACTCCCAAACCCTCTACCACCGAAACGGCAGTCATGAAATCCTGAACCTGACGTCTGCCACTCAAAGCTCTAAGCACAAAGAAACGCCTAGTGTAGGAGCCTGCATAAGTAGAGTAGCGTTTTGGGGCCTATTATATTACAAGTATACTAAGGAAACCCCCAAAATAGTATAGGTAATTAACTTAGGCCCCTAGAGTAAACCCAAAGCTTCAATCCCTTCCGCTCCGTCAGCTCGAAGAGCCTCGAATTCCGCCGCTGCACACCGCGCCCTTGCCTGACAGCCAGGAATTTAGGGCCTTGGGGGTTTAGGGTCTTAGGATGTGTTAGGGGTTAGGGCTTCTAGGGTTTCGGGTCTTCAGACGTCTTAGAGATTAGGGCTTCTAGGGCTAAGGGTCTCAGGATGTCTTCGGGTTATATAAGGGTTTTGGGGACCTCAAGAACTCTTCGGTTTTTATCGGGTTCTGTATAAGGGCTTTACGGGGATTTAGAAGGATCTTGCTGGAAACGCCCCTCATACTCGACAAGAACTATTGATCAGAATAGGGTTTTGGAATGTAATTACTACAGCCCGAAGGGTCCAATTACCTATCCAATTACCTAATTATCATATACTCTCCAAAATAGCAACCCACATAACTGCTATCCTAAATCCAAGTACCCAATTATTGGGTCTTTTGGACCCTCGGGGCAGTACATAAACAACGATGACCACAAGGGGACCTTACTTGGGAACTTGGGATCTGAGGTTTGTATTAGGGTTTCGCTCTGGGCTTTGAAGTAACCAGGGAGAAACAAGTATAGACTACCTGGACCCTAAGGAACCTACCTTTTTAGGGTTCCCTAATATGATTTCTTTATATAAGTCCCCAAAAAGGTAGGTTACGTGGGGTTAAGGTAGACTTTTTCGTTCATAACTGGTTCTCTGTAAGTAACAGGGTCCCCCCAAAAAGTATTAAATAGTATGGTACTCCAAAGCCCAGCTGTCCCTAAGGCTCCATGTACCCATATAGTAGGTACTTAGTCCTTAAGGGGGTCCCTATATGGCTACTTTAAGGCCTAGGTACCTACTATATGGGTACATGGAGCCTTTGGGTGTTGGGAGTTTGGGGTACGGGATTGTCGGGTTTTGGGGGTTTCGGACTTCAGGGCTGCAGGTATCGGGGCTCTGGGGTCGTAGGTTCAGGAGCCTGCGGTCTTCCTGCTCCCAAAGGGTCCTAGGTACTGTTATGGGGGGGATACTTCCCCAAATTATAATAGTAATTCCTACTATAGAAACCCTACATTCTACTATAAAGGCACTTTGGGCCCTTTGGGGTTGTGAATGGCGGCGAGCCTTTCGTCGGGTCAGCTTCCGCCTCTGCAAGCACTCCTTTCGAACCCCCTTTTTCTTTCACCCTTCATGAGAAGCCTGTTAGAAAACTTCACACTTATGGGACGCTCTGGCCCTATCCCCTGAACCATGAACCCCGAAACTCCACCAAAAGCATTGATCAAAACCCCTTAATTAACTTAAACTTCTTTTCACCCTGACTCCCTATAGAAGTGCTCCATAAGAGCCATTACGAAGACGTATAGCCCTTAACCGCACATCCTGAAACCCCAGGTGTAAGGAAGTCTGCATAAGAACCCTTCTAGAACCATATGTGAACCTTAAATCTTGCCCAAACCCTTCTAGACCTGTCAACCAGAACCCCTTAAAGTCCTAATCCTAAATCCTAAATCAGACCCCTTACATCTTAAAATCCTATCCCAAGTCAGCACTCCGAAGCCCTAAACTAAACCCAAAACCCTTAACCAGTCAAACGCTAAATCCTAGACCCTATCAACCCATAAACCACACCAACCCCAAACCCTCTGAGCCATACACTAGAAGCCCAAAAGTTGGAAACCCAATAGCCTCTACCCTGAAGAGCAATGTATAAGGGGCCCCAGCACTATTTGGCCTTAATCCGGTTTCCAATAGGTTTCCAACTTTTTGGGGTTCACTGTAAGTCCTAAACCCTCGTACCCAAAAGTCGGAGAATACTGATGGATGCCTCCAGGTCGATCTCTTCGCATACCCGTCGGAATCTTCGGCTTCTGACGCAGGGGAACCTGGGGTATTGGGATACTTTGGGAGTTAGAGGCTCCCAGAAGGGTTCGTAGAAGTCTAGAAGGGTCTTATATGGGTTCTATTGGGATTTAGACCAAACTTCGAGTTTTAGGGGTTCGGGCTGAAGGTTCAGAGCTTGAGATTTACCGCTAACCTCTGAACTGGTCTGGGATTTATGGTTATAGTAACCCCAATGGTCCAAAGGACACAATAATTAGGTACTCGGTATTGAGATAGTAGTTATGTAGGTTAATATTTGGGAGAGTATATGATAATTAGGTACTTGGACCCTTAGGGTAAACTCCATAAAGTTGGAAACCGGATTTGGGCCAAATAGTGCTGGGGTTCCCTATACATTACTCTTAAGGATTGAGGCTATTGGGTTTCCAACTTTTGGGCATTTACTGTAAGGAAGTTTGGAGATTTGTCGGACTTTACTTCAAGCTTCCTATACACGGTTCTACGCGGTTGCTGTGCTGCAACCCTCAACCCCCTAAACCCCCTAAGCCCCAAACCCTAAACCCCTAAACCCCCTAAACCCCCTAAACCCCCTAAACTCTGAACTCTATCCCCTGAACCCTAAACCCTAAACCCCTAAACCCCCTAAACCCTGAACCCCAAACCCTAAACCCCCTATATAAACCCTGAACCAGGGAGTCAAGCACTTTAAGATGCCTTACGGCTTCAGGATTTTATCGTTTTCGGATCCTTGGCTTCCAACTCCTTCTCTGCTTGCAGTAGAAGCCAGAAAAGTTGGAATATCATTATCGTAACCCCTTTAAGGTAAAGTATAGGGGATCCTACCATTAATCCATATTCCAACATTCTGGAGTTCCCTTTAAGGCTTGAAGCGCTTCGTTGAGGGCTTTCACATCTTTTCGGGTCAGGGGAGTTTGGGCTTTAACTAGAAATGGGAGGTCCCGAAAAAAAGGGACCCTAATACAGTACCCTAAATAATCGGATCCTTATTATAAGGGCCCCAAAACAAGGTACGCCTAATTTTCGGAAGCTCCCAAAATTTAGGGTTCGGGAAGCTTAAGACTTCAGACTCCACTCTCCTGGCCTTAGCAAAGGGATCTATGGCGCATAGGCGTTTAGGACATGGGGGGTTTGGGGGCTTACTGAGGCAGCTGTTCCTGGGTTAGTGTCTACGGTATGCACATACATACATACACATATGTATAGATATGTATGTAATGATATATTTCTACATCTGTATCTAGATCTCTATCTACCTATCTATCTGTGTATCTATCTATAGTTGCTTATTCCTTGCGTTATTGACTTGTTTATGCTGGTAACTATACAAAAACTGGATATACGTATATACATATGCGTGTTTCTGGCCGTACGTATGCACACACAGGTTTTCGATATCTTTAATGTATGTACCTATGCATGCATTCATGCATTCATGTATGCAAAGGAGAGTGAGAGAGAGAGAGAGAGAGAGAGAGAGAGAGAGAGAGAGAGAGAGAGAGAGAGAGAGAGAGAGAGAGAGAGAGAGAGAGAGAGAGAGAGAGAGAGAGAGAGAGAGAGAGAGAGAGAGAGAGAGCGAGAGAGAGAGAGAGAGAGAGAACACAAATCAAGACAGAAAACAAAAGAAACAACGACATGAACTATAGAAGGAACAAAAGCAAAATAGTAACGAAAGACTACAGAAGGAGACAGCCACAGAGAGGGCCGTACAGAAAAAAATCATGGTTGGCCAGGTAGGCAGGGTAGCTGAGTGCATCTCTCCCGAGCAGGCATACAGGCTAAGGGTCCTATACTATATACTTACAGGATTACTTGAGGCTTGAGGGGTTCCAACATACAAACATGCAAAATTATAGATACAGGCATAGCTATTTTAAAGGCCAAGTATGTACTGCTTAGGTACATAAAGCCTTAGGGACAGGCCTGCTTCGTCCTCGCCGTCGGAAAAGCGCCTTCCCAGGGGTCTGGAGCTAGCCGAAAGGTTCCTACCTATAGTATCCATTGTAGTTCCTTTTATTGGTGAACAAAAGTCTGTATGATAGGATCCTGGCCATACACTGAATACTATAGGTACAACCTTTGATCACAAAAAAACCAACGTTTTGGGGCCTAGGTTTTGATCCAGAAACCAACGGTTTTAGAAACTAAAGATGGGTAGTTGTCAAAATCATGGTTCTTTTGGGTACCCTAAATATTAGGTGCCGTACTATAATAGGACGCAAAAAGGGACCCTAATTCTGACAACCACCCAGATCGAAGGCTTAGGGTCCCATGTCGGTGTCAGAACCTACTGCTTTGCAGGGAGAAGCACTAGAAGGATGATACAAACCCACTCTTCCGGCTGGCCTCGCTAAATCTTAAGGTTTCAAGACTAAACGTGACTAAACCCTCGTACAAGATAGCCTCTTAGCACGTTCTAAGCCCTGGCAGCAAATCAATGCTTCCGCTCTCGCGCTTTAGACGTTGTGTGCTCGTTCAGGTGCAATACGGAGCATCTCATAATGATTGGAACAGGGCGTGGGGAACATGATCGTTGATACTCATTAATTAGGCAGTGTGCGACACAAACTCGCTGGCACTTGCAGAAAAACTGTACTTTGAAACGCAGCCGCTGGCGGCAAAAAACAAGCAGGGCTGTTCAGGGCTTCAAATTGTTGCGTAAGCGGCATAGGAGTGCGATGAGATGTCGGAAGGTCCGCTTGGTAACCCCAAATTCAATCCAGAACCGAAAACCCCTGAACTTACCTTGGAATGGGGTACAATTATAACTACTATTACTACCATTCTTCCATTCCCTGCTAACCGAAGGTAGGTGAAACATCACGTCAAATCCGAAACAAAGAACCCGACTCCTTGAACTGCAGGGGACCTACCTATACTCTCCATTGTGCTTCTTTTTCTGGCCTTTAGCCGATTGTGCATCTAGGAGCCCTTATGGGATCGCAAAGGAGGAACTAATTACAACGGAAACCATCGGTATATACACTACAAACCTTACGTCCTGGTTATGAACCACACGCATCAAGAGCTGAAAACCAGCATGCGCTGAGACGTCACACACCTGGGCAAACTCAGGGCATCCGCGGTAAGCTCCTGCTGCTGGTCGGGTGTCGGGCAGGATCTTCGCCGCATGGTTTCAGGATCTTACTTGTCCAGTGTTCTAGGGACCTAAAGGCGAACCTGTCGGATTGTATAGGGGTTATATAATCGTAATAACCCTCAAAAGCGTACAAGTTCACCTACTCTAATACTAGGAAGAAAGACTGTGCTAGTACTGATTGCTTAACAGCTAAGATTATCAGAGCTCTGTAAGGCTTGCTGTGGCTCACAAACTAGCATAGGAACATACATACCGATCTATCCCGCATGTGCCGCCTTGAGCTTCAACTTCCACACCCAAAATTCTCTGCAGAACATACAGTAGAAGCCAGAAAGTTGGAACATGGGATAAGGATGATTAGTGCTGGATTTCCCGTTAGTTAAATACCACGGGTATGAGGACGATGATGCTAACACTTTTTGACTTCTGGTCTCTCCCATTGGGACCTGTCATGACATGACATGTCCCTACTTTTCAACGAGCCCGATACCCCTTCATTCGGTACAACAGGTTCCCCAAGGGTTTCGGTGGGGATTGCTGGTAATTAAGGGCTTCAATACCTCCTCTTAATGAAGGAACACGAGTTCAATTATAAAGGGGTTCGTGTCAAAGCTACATGAGACTTTAGTTCCCAATTCCAAAACCCTACACCCCATAACTGCATAACCCTAAAGTATTGCGCTCTTCTGGTCTCTGGAGAACTTGCTTCGACTCTTTTTTGCTTGAAGGTCATGGCGCGAGACACCACGAAAGCATTGAGGTCCAAGCGCCGAACACGGATGAGGTTTGCTTCAGGCCTTAGGGGTCTAGCAGTGTTGGGGAGGTTGTGGTGGTGGTAGCAGGAGTCGTGGTAGTAGTCGTCGTCGTGGTAACAGTAGCAGTAGTAGTAGTAGTAGTAGTAGTAGTAGTAGTAGTGGTAGTAATAGTAGTAGTAGTAGTAGTAATAGTAGTAGTAGTAGTAGTAGTAGTAGTAGTAGTAGTGGTGGTAGTAGTAGTAGTAGTGGTGGTAGTGGTAGTGGTAGTGGTAGTGGTAGTGGTAGTTGTAGTGGTAGTAGTAGTAGCAGTAGTAGTAGTCGTCGTCGTAGTGGTAGCAGTAGTAGTACGTAGTCTAGGCCTACGGAGGAATGAAAAGGGTGCCCTTTTTGGTTTAAAGTGGCTAATAAGGGAACCAGAACCCTACAAAAAGGAATAAGGGCTTACTCTAAGTACTAGTAGCAGGAGTAGCAGTAGTAGTAGTCGTAGTGGTAGTGGTAGTGGTAGTGGTAGTGGTAGTGGTAGTGGTAGTGGTAGTGGTAGTGGTAGTGGTTGTGGTAGTGGTAGTGGTACTGGTACTGGTAGTAGTAGTAGCAGGAGTAGTAGCGTAGTAGTAGTAGTAGTAGTAGTAGTAGTGGTAGTAGTAGTAGTAGTAGTAAGTAGTAGTAGCAGTAGTAGCAGCAGTAGCAGCAGTAGTAGTAGTAGTAGTAGGAGGAGTAGTAGTAGTAGTAGTAATCGTAGTAGTAGTAGTAGTAGTAGTAGCAGTAGGAGTGACTTACTAGGTGCTGGTGCTACTGCTGCGGCTGCTGCTCGTACTGCTACTACTATGCTGCCACTACTACTAGTACTACGGGTACTACTAGTACCACTACCACTACCACTACTACTACTACTACTACTACTACTACTACTACTACTACTACTCCTGCTGCTGCTGCTACTACTACTACTGCTGCTGCTGCTACTACTACTAGTACTACTACTACAACTACTACTACTACTACTACTACTACTACTACTACTACTACTACTACTACTACTACTACTACTACTACTACATGCTATTACTACTCCTCCTCCTCACTCATGGGTGCTTGGTACACGAATACAGACGTTGCATAAAGTTGCCACCGCTAGATCACTTGAAGAAGCTGCATAGCTCCAAGCGGGAAAGCAGCATACGAACAGTACAGAGGGAACCAAATCATGTATTGCTGCGACGAGTTAGGAGCGGTGGCGTAGGCTTTCATGCAAGATGCGGAGAGTCTGGGCTGAGCACAGAAGTATTCAGGCTTACAGTTGTCCACGGTCCATGTCCCTAAGCTGTACTGCATATTCCTTGGCTTCGAAGGGAATGATAAATAACATTTTTACGGATAAAGTGTATGCTGTACGGCTGTATGGCTGTACAGACCCCTGCTGTGGTTAAAGGTTCACCTATTCGTTGTTTCGTCAAATACAAGCCACCATTGCCCGGTACGTAGAATCCTATCAAACAAAGCCCGCGGGGACTGCCCTGGAATCTTAAACCCGAACGTAACAAAAACGGCCCGGTAGAATCCCAAGACCCGAGGAACATTAAATCTAACAAGCAGGACCCACGGAGCAGCCCAGGTGCAGACTCCCTCGTCTCAATAAATCTCAACAAACAGCACCCACGCGCAAAACTCCCCGGAACATTAAAACCTTTCAAACAACTCCCAACCTGACATTCCGCCAAAACATTAGATCCTAACAAACACAGACAGGACCCACGGGGCCACTCTTCTAAACCCCAAAAAGCAAAACCTACGAGACCTCCCCGGAACATATAACTAACTAGCTCCAAGACTGCAGTACCAACGGGGGGACTCCCCCGGACCATTAGATCCTTACAAACAGGACCCACGGAGAGACTCCCCCAGAGCATTAAATGTTGACAAGCAAGACCCACGGGGAGATTTTCCCGGAACATTATTAAATCCTAACAAGCAGGACCCACGGAAAGACGTCCCCGGAATATTAAATCCTGACAAATAGGAGACCCACGGGGAGACGTCCCCGGAACACTAAATCCTAACAAGTAGAACCCACGGGGAGACGTTCTGCAGGATGCACGGGGAGACGTCCCCGGAACATTAATTTTAACACGCAGGGCCCTACGGGAGACGCCCTCGGACCATTACATCGTCCCCGGAACATTATATCCTAACAAGCAGGACCCACGGGGAGACGTCCCCGGAACATTAAATCCTGACAAGCAGGACCCACGGAGAGAAGTCCCCAGAACATTAAATCGTAACAAGCAGGACCCACGGAGAGACGTCCCCGGAACTCTAAATCCTAACATGCGGGACCCACGGGGAAACGGTTCCGGAACACTAAATCCTAACAAGCAGGACCCATGGGGAGACGTCCCCGGAACACTAAATCCTCACAAGCACAAACAGGATCCAGGCAATGACTTCCCCTGAACATTAAATCTCTCTTATTTAGGATCCTAACCATAAAACTGGTTACCCAAAAAAAGGAACTACAATGGAGACTATAGGTATAATCTCAGGACGGGCTGTCAAATGCCTCGCTGGCCCTGGCACATAATTCGATCTTCTTGGCACTGCGCTACTCCGGAAGACGTCTTCCTATTGTAGTCGTGATTTTGTAGAGATTAGACGGGGATACAGCCAATTACTTGCCCGAATAAACCCTAAACCCTAAACCAAGCCTTCAATCCGCTCAGTCTGTCTCACTGCTTCCAGCTCTCAGAGCGTTTGTGGCCAGCTTGATGCCACGCTGAGCCTCCTGGCACAAACCATGCTCTCTGCAAGCCGACAGATTTGCCTAGTTTAGGGTTAGAGCCTCAACCACCAAGACACTCCTTGTGCCCTCGACTAAGGTATATGGTCCCGAATAATACTGCATACGAATTTAGATTTAAACCATTACTAATATTCATACAGATCCTAAAAACGAATACTCATTAGTATTAGTAATAATAATAAAAATAATGAAATTGAAGCAATTGGTACTTATAGAGGGTCTACTAGAGGGTGGATAGAGGCTCATACCCTACCCCTTTTTTAGGGCGCCTACTCAAAAAGATAGCATCTCCTAACCATTAAACTAGGTATCCTAAACAAGTGGTAGTATATGAGCCTCTAGGTAGATAGAAGGTCTAGGTCCTCCCCTAAAGCTTACTTAATCTCCTCAGGCCTCCATTACAGGGTACTTGGCGGGATTGGTGGAGATTTAAACCATCAGACCCTATCAATAAGTAGCATAGGGTTGGGGCTTCACCATAGTATTGCTTTAGAAGGACGAAAAGACCCTACAGCCCTGCGACACCCAAGATTTTGGGGCAAACCCCTGCAAACCGTTCAACTGGCAAGCCCTAAAACTCAAACCTGAAGTTGATCCCAAACCCTAAACCCTAAACCCTACACCCCACGCCTCAAAGGGTAGATATGGTCGGCCATGGGCCCTTGTCCTCCTGTCCCTTGTCGCCTGTCAGCTCTGCTTCCCAGTCTCACCGTCTCCTTGGCTTCGATATAACCCTGAACCCAGATACTCCAATATCCCTTCATTAAGGAATATTCCTTAAATCATAGATGGGATCCTACTATAATTTAATAGGTATGTTCCTTAATTAAGGGGTTTTGGAGTCTCTCGAACCTTGGGTCCGAGTCCGAGAGAGGTCTATGCCGTTCTGCGTGTGGATCCATGGCACCTCCCCTAAGGCTCCATGTACCCATATAGTAGGTACTTAAGCCTTAAAGGGATCCCTATATGGCTACTTTAAGGCCTAAGTACCTACTATATGGGTACATGGAGCCTTTGGGCTCATCATTCGTCTCCTCGGATCCAGTGTGCAGGTGCTGATGCGCAGGTCGGGCTTAATGCACAGCACATGGCCTTTTTTTTGTCGATCTCACGGTGCACTTTGTCCCCACAGAGCCCGCTCACGATGGGTCGCTAGTGATGCCTTTTGTTCCGCCCGACGTGATTTCTTCCTTGCTGCTGCCACCGCGGCAGACTGGTTGACCACAGAAATATTGTTGCATTTAGCTTCGGGCTTCTTGGGACTGTCGGGGTAAGCGCCTTAGCTGCCAATATCCTAGGGAAAATAGATGCTGATCTTTCTCATTCTTTGGGAGTTGCTACATTTTAACTTGTAAATTTGGAGCTACTAAAGTATAATACCCAAAGGAAGTTGTCAAAGGTTACCTACTAGGTACCCGTCTGCTTAACAAAGAAGCAAATCCTACTAAGGCCGTCTGTACCCCGTGGATAAGCAAACAAGTCAAAGCTGAGCTGCAAAACCTCGAATTCAAGGCTTACCTGTATCCCCAAACCCTACAAAATCGAGGTCATGACCCCTTTATTAGAGGATCTGACCCTTAAAACGGTAGGTTTTTGGATCCAGAGGTAGAGCAAGGCCCCAGCAGCGAAACGATCATACCACCGCACTTCATAAGATAACCTAAGGACCTAAGCTAAGTAGACCCTTTTTTCCCACTCCCTAAACCCTATACCCGAATCCCAAAACCCAAAGCCCCCCCAAAAAACCCAAGAGGTCTCCGGCCTGAAATCCTCAAGATACGGTTGATGATATAAATCCTGCATTACCCATAACAAGGAACATACCATTATTCCCATGGTTTAGGGTCCTTAAGGTAATGCAGGATTTATATCATCAACCGTACAAGCTGTCGCTGAGCATCGTATAATATGCAGGGCCGGATAAAGGGGGTTTATTGTGGGTATGGAGGGACTGTAACGGGGTAACAACAACTACTGACTTTTCAGACGTCCCTATATTATGACTCCATCAAAGTTATAAGAAAATGGGCTCATCCAACAAGACGCACGGTGGGCCACAGCCACTTACTAAGCTGCCCCTCCGATTATTACCCCCAGCTAGTATGAAAACCGAAATGTTCACCGGCCTGGGTTGCATTAGTAGTGGGTTTTAGCATGTTCGCTTACGGCCGCCTGATGTAATACAGACGGCTCTTGTGCTGCTAGGCCTCTAACCTAAGTTCTAACTTCTACGCAGTGACTTGGTTAGTCCATGAATTAAGCATGTGTTGATCATCCATTATCCTATCTCACAAAGCCCTACGCCCCATCTACATCGCCTGTGTCAGCCCCGCTGCAAAGTCAAACTCGGAGAGAAACTCCTTCGCTCAAGTCTTCCCAGAGACTCCAATATCCCTTAATTAAGGAATACTCCTTAAATTATATTAGGGATCCTACTATAATTTAAGGAATACTCCTTAATTAATGGATATTGGAGTCTCTGGGTTCCATCTTCCGCAGGCTTCAAAGACCCCAGGTAGGGGCCGGAAAAGATAAAATAAAGTTCCTTTAAGGGATAGTATAAGGGTACTGCAAGGGTTTATGGTTTTAGGGGGCTTAATGCTTGTTTTGGGCCGCTTAAGAATTTCTAGTAAAATTAATCTAAAGAACCCTCAGGAAGAATGTTGGTCATTTTTCCGGCTTCAAAGATGTATAGAGCCTTGTAGGGTTTTGTGGATGCGTAAAAAACGCCTGAACCAGCTAAGCAGGGGTTCGCGATGATCTTCTCAGTATCGTTCCAGTTTTATCGGAAAGGCCATGAACACACCACGCGAAGGCTTACGGTTTTCACACGCAAAGGAACTGTCAAGCTGCTTGCTGTCTTGTGCATGCCTGCTGTGACAAAGTGCAATGCTGACTGCGAGCTGTTCAAACGGCATCAGCATCTAGGGACAAGGTTTTCCACAACAAGGTTGGAGGCTTTCACACTCCTCCTTGACTTTCATCCTCCGATGGAAGTCACATTCGTGGAATCGTATGAACATAAAGTTCTGGTGCTGTTGATCAGCTCCACAAATCAACTGCATGCATATTTTTCATGACGACCTCTGAGTGAATTGACTTCACCCCGTGTTCACGAAACGGAGAGATCGTCGTGCAGATCCGTCTCGAAATCGTCTCTGGTAGATCGGGTCCCGCCTACTGCAGAAGTTGCAAAGACGGTATGATAAAATCTGGTGCGAGGCCAACCTGAATCCCTGGCAATGCTGAGAAACATGAACAGTGTCGCCATACTCCGACTTGTAGAAAGGACCATCAAAGTTCATGTACATCTCATCATTCTGAATTGCCGCGGGAATTCCCCGAGGTGGAGTAACAACCACTGGTGGCGTCATACGCTCCCAATCTTCCGTTTGGGTCGCTATCCATCTCCTTTGGGCATTCCGCGAAGATGGTACCCATCCAGTACTTGACATAGCGCCCAAGGTGGGTGTGGGAGTCATCGAATCTCGAGGTTTGGGGGTCAAAACTCGGTCAACTTCGGCCTCCGCGGCAGCTCTGGCCATATCTCTGAGCCGCTTTGCCTTGCGACCCTTAGCAGCCCTGCAACAGCAAGCCCAAAGCTTCCGACTCATGAGCTTCAACACTTCCCAAACCACAACTGCCCCAACACAAGCTAGAACAGCAAAGAATACTAGCTCGTCCACTCCAGCAATCTTTACGGGCTCACCTTCTGAAGACTCAGCTGCTGCAACAGGGATCTGCGCTAGAGCCCTCGTTAAGCACAGCATCACCGTCATCTTTGCCACCATCAACGCCTCTGCTTCCGTTGGTAGTCCTTCAAATCTCCACAGCTTCAGCAACATATACAACCTGGCCTTAGGATGTGGCTTCGTTGACAGGTCCGCTCTCTGGCTTATCCCATCAACATGTTCCACTTCCAACAGTTGATCTTGCACCTGCTGAACCATGTATGCTGCTCTGACCTTAAGGTGGCGCGTTCGCCAGCTTCCCTGGCCTCCCTTGATCATTGCCAGTGCAGCTGTATTGTCCACACACAGCTTTCGCGGCACAGTCATGGCACATAGTTCATCAAGAAGTGCGCCAATGCTTTCGATCAGAACTGCTGCTTCCGTGGCTTGGTAGAGCTCTGCTTCCATTACTGACAGAACAACATAAGCTTGCTTCGAACATCGCCAACCGACTGGTGAATCCTCCACGGTCACCATCGATGCACCAAAGGATTTGTCACCAAAAGGTGCAAAACTAGCATCCGAGAAACCCACTAGTTTGATACCCCTAAAACCTGTGCTGCTGTCGTTGGTTGCTGTTGTGTTCTTACTGCTGCTGCTGGTCTTGTACAAGCCATCCTCAGGAAACTCCATCGGCTGTCCAAGGATCATCTTCATTCCGGCAGTCTTGTGCAAGTAGGACAGGACTCGCAAAGCCAACTTGGTCACTCTCAAGGGATGTCTGCTTACCCAGCTTGACATGTAGCTCACAGTGTAGTGGATATCCGGTCTGCAACGCATCGCAAGCCAAAGCTGCTCTCCAACCAGCCGTTGGGCTAGTCGAAGGTCGGACTCTTTGAAGTCTTCGTTTTCAGGATCAACAGCATCTGTGATCCACTCCTTTGGGCACGGAAGAAGAGTTTGAGGGGCCTCAAGTAGATCGTGAGCTCGGATCAGGTCCATGATATAGCCCTGCTGGGTCACCTCATACTCTCCAGACTCGCGCTGAAACAACTCCATTCCAAGGTATCGGACTCCAGGGTACACAGAAGCCCATTGTAATTCCGAGCAAGGCCATTCAGCACTAACCCATGAATGCAGCTTCTCAACCAGGGCTGGAGGGCCCAGGTAAAACAAGTCGTCCACATACGTGATGATAACACCTTGGAGTTCTCCTTGAGGTTCTCGTTCACTGACCACAAACCAAATCTCTGGATCCGTAGTCGACTGTCGCAAGGAAACATAACCATCGCCATAGGGTACTCTGAGAGTTTTCAACCGTTGATTGCGGTGGGTCGCCCAAATAGCCGGCGATTCTCTCAGGCCGTAAAGTGGTCGGCACACTAGCCAAGCTTCTCCATCTTCCGAGTACTCCAACTCATTGAGCAAACGTGGTGGTAGCACAGCATACATTGGCATCGACTCTGGCCACAACGCCTGGAGGAAAGCAGCTGTGATATCGGTAGTAGCCCCCCGCCATCCCCTTCTGGTAGTCGCTGCCAAAAGGGTACGAAGGGCCTCTGCTCCAATGCCACCGGCGTACAAGGAACCTTGGGACTCAGCCGGGTCAATGAAGTTCCCACAAAGTACTAGGCGATATTTTCTTTTATAGCGGCCACCCTTCTCGGCAGGAGGCTTCAAAGTGAACACTCCCTTGCTCGGAACCAAACGTAGTTTGCCCGCGGCCTCAAGTTTGCGAGCCTCACTCATCTTGATCTTCTTCAGCGTTCCAGTCTGAAAGAGGTTTGTAAGCTCCTTCTCAATCGCTCCCTTCCAGCGTGTTGCGACTGGTTTCACCTGCTGTAATGGAACTGTGTGGGTAACTTGAAGGTCGCCCTGCAGGTCCTCAAGAAGCTTCTCATAGTCTTGAGAGTCACACTCAGCATTCACTGCCTTGAGGTAGTAGCGCTCGTCACGGTCCATAGCTTCCTTCTTGACCTTGGCCGTCAAACCATCAAGCATCTGTGCGATTTCCCCATAGGCCTGTTTCGCACTTTCCACACATCCATGCTGGAGCTGTTGTAGGTCTTGAAGCCTTTCTTCCTCTTCTTCAAGTAGATCTTGTAGAAACGAAGACCTGTCCAACATCTCATCCATCATCTGCTGCTGGTACTCATTGAGACGAAGCATTGCTCCATCCAAGGCCACGTCCTCCTCCTCAGTGAGACGCCTCGAATCCCACTCCATCGACCCAACATCATCAAGAACGCATTGTTGCTGTAGTCGTAACTGTGGTTGAGGAGGTTCCGCTGGTGGTGGTAAAGGAGGTTCTGGTTCACTGTCCGGCGCATGAAACCCAAGCTCCAAAAGTTGTTGTCGATCAAGTTCATTCAAATGAGACGTTCTGGGGGTATACACCATCATCACCACTCGGTCGCCCTTGAAGTCCTGAGTCTCGTGCCAGCTTCTTGGACAAAACGATACAGGTGTCCCCAGCTTGAGTTCATGAACATCACCTTGAACCCATCGTCCTGGTAGAACTTCTCGCCATTTGGTTCCATGGCCCTCCACCCATATTCCTCCTCCATCAAACTCGGTAAGCGCCAAGACGGTATTCTCAGTAGACGCTTGGTTGTGCGAGTCCTTGTGGCACCGAAGTCGAGCTCCACGTGTGAGGGCGACGACTGCAAACTCACTCTTTCCCGTCAGCTCCTTCGCAGCCTTGACCAGAAAAGCCGTCGTCGATGGCATCCTCTTAGCATTGGCCCTCAAGCCTGAAACTCCACCATGCGTATACATGCCCGTGGTCCATGCCGTCGACGCCGTAACGGACCTTCGCTTTAGTGCCCTTGAACTCGGCAGCTTTGTTCTTTCCAGAAGCTCATAGATTCGAAGGACCGCCTCTTCATCGTAGCACTCGTCCACATCGTAAGTCACCGCCAGATCCTCGATCTCTTGCTCCAACGGGGACAGTGGTTTCATAGCCATGAGTCGGGTCTTTTCCCGTAGACGATGAACCGGACTTCTGCTGGAACTCTCTTCCTCATGCGACCCAGACCCAGATGCTGCAACCATTTCGGGTACTACGACTTCCCCTAATGGACCAAGTGCCGAACTTCTCGGATCTGAATCTCTCGTTGGTGGTGGTGCGTCATCATCATTGGGTACTTCTGCTTCCCCTTGTGGACCAAGTGCCGAACTTCTCGGATCTGAATCTCTTGTCGGTGGTGGTGCGTAGTCATCATAGCCTTCTACCACAGCTCGCTTCTTCTTGACTCGAGTCATAGGTGCCGGTAGCGTAGCTTCTGCGGGAGTTGGCTTCACCTCAAGGTCCACATCCACCACATCGCGCTTCATATGCATAGTAGTCAGGTATCGCCCATTCACGTCCCTGACTACGAATCCACCCTTGAGCTCCGTTGAGGGGCCCACGAACTGGCCATCATCCCACTTGTTGTTCAAATCGAACTTCCCCCCAACGCCAAAGACCTTTGCCCTGATGTAGACCTTTGTACCAAATGGGATTGTTGTCTTTCCCCTTTCAAGAGCGTGCTCTCTCTGCGCCCAAGCTGCATGTCCCATTGCAAGCGGCCAACAGGATTTCGGTAAGGATGCGCTCTGGAGCATGGTTTTCGTTCGCTGCTTCAACATCTTGACGACATGCTCCGCCCTGCCATTGCTTTGAGGCACCTGTGCTTCTCCAGTTGTTGGGTACACATCATGTTGAAGAAGCCATTGTCGTATACCAGCTCCTCTCAATTCACGGGCACGATCACTATGCACTCTTTGGATTGGTAATCCCTCGGCACGTACCTGCATATAGAGGAACCGGATCGCCGCTTCAACCTCAGGAGCCCTGCGAGACTTCAACGGGACCATGTAGTGGAGGGTCTGGTATTCAAGGGTATCCCCAATCTCCTTGAAGAGCTTCTGGAACTCTTCGTTCGATTGGTCCATCTCCCTTTGATCATCCCTTGATACTTCCGGTTGTGGTTCATCAAGTTCACGAAGAAAGTCTGGCTCCTCCTCAACTGGTATGCTTCCCACACCGCCACCGTCATCATCACCTTCAAACATCTCCTCCTCAGGAATCTTGTAGTCCCGATAGCCCGCTAACCGCGGCATTGTGTAGGCTCCAACCAAAGCATATCTGTAGCCCTTCGCATCCGCCGTCTCCCCCTTTTCTCTGAAAGGTCCACATAGGTCGAGACTTAAGGTGTAACAGCTTGGAGCTATTACCCTTCTGTGACTTCTTCCGGTGGCTGCGGTTTCAACACAGGTACGGCATCTCTTGTTGTATGGTAGATGGCCGTTTTCCACATGCCGTCTCCATTTTCGCGCCTCCTCGGCGCTCCAAGCTGGACCGCTTGCTTGTCCACTACATAGAACAAGAGGCTCCGGTACCCGCCTCCATTGTATAATGCCTTCGGCAATCATCTTCATAAAGGACTCCGACCATTTCCTTGTAGTAGACGACGTAACATCGACTCCTGGGCCCCATCCTTCATCATCTCCATGAAGATTCATGTTGGTCGCCACGCAATACGACTCACTGGTCCCAACCGGGGAGACCTGGGCCACTGGGAGCTGATACTCCCTCTGGAAGCCTTGCCACACCGTAGAGGTCCACCATCTTGAAGAGGGAGACGCCGTAGTCACCAAGTACGGGCTCAGTTTGTGACGAACCCTCGCACCTTCCTTGGCAACCATCCATAGCAAAAGCTGTTTGGCGCTGAGTTCCATGCACGCATTACTCGGAGGGCAACCAAGGATTCCATCTATCTGTCCCCGGCATGCTGCCCAAAGTAGAGCTCGATAGGCTGCGCTCTCACCCTTCAGGTTGAACATCTTGCTCCGCTTCAAACTGAAGTTCACAATGACCGCAGAGTTCGTCTCCGAAACCTTCAGCTCCTCATGCGTCTCTGCGTCACGCTCGAACAACCGAACAATCCATCGCTTGGTCAGCAAGGATTTCCTCTGGGAGCGCCGGATTGGAAGCGCCTTCAAGTAGCCCTTGCCAGACTCATCATCCAGATTGAGGTTCACTGCCAACAAGGCTCGTAGTCCTTGGTCAAGGTTTTGTAACGGGCATCCAGGAGACTCCAATGCCTTCAGAACATGTGCCCTCTCGCCGGTCTGAACGTAAGCCGTAAACATCTCGTCCCAGTCCTTCAGCTCCGACAAACACAGTGTTCCAATGAAGGTCTCGGCGGTCGCCTCCTGAAGTTCTCGGAGCTTCCGTTGTTCAAGTTGATGTATGAGATCTAGTGCTTGAAGCTCCCCGATCAACGGGCAGTTGCCCTTGACGACCGTCTTGAGTACCCCAAACTGAGGATGAACAATCTTCAGTCCTCCCTTTCTTGTCCATGTCAGATCACAGCCTAGAGTTTGGACCAGGGCTCCAAGCGGCAGAATCGTGGAGACGTCCTGCGCATCCGCATTGTCTGCTGTTGGTAACAGCGTGCCTCCCCGGTTTTGCTGCAGGGTGATGGACTTTCCGCCCGCTAAGTCCACACGAACTGGTACACCATCGTCTTCATGTAGGGCTCTTTCTCGAAACGGATGCGATGCACCGCTGTCCAGCAACGCCATCTTCTCATCATCGTCGAAACCCAAACCAGACATCTGAGCCTTGAGTCCCGTCAGCGTTTGCTGCGATGTAACCTGTAGCGCTTGTAGTCGAGTAAGCTTGTTCAACATCGCATTCGCCTGTTGTAGTAGGGCACTGATTTCTTGCCTGTCATCTACACCGGGGTGCTCTAAAGTCGATGCTCCAGAAGTAGTCTGAGGTTGGGGAGTCTCCGGTGCCGTAGTCGATGCTCCTGTGGGCACCGATGTCGTACCCAAGACTGAAGGCGCCGTCGATGGCGCTGTTGAACTCATCACAGCCTGTATTGAGTCCAAGATCGCCTGCTGCTGCTGGGCCGTGACTTGATTCAAGGTCACTGGGGTAGTAGATGTGGTCGCCGAAGATGTTGTAGCTTGCTGCCCACGCCCCTTGGATGGTGAGGAATTCCTTCCGGCCTTGATCGGGCAATCCTTCTGGACGTGCTTTGTAGAGCCACAAAACCAACACCGACCTCGCTTGTCCTCCTTGCTCAAAAAGGCATGTTCGAACTTGCATGCTTGTCCCTTCGAGCACCCATTGTCCGAAGAAAAATACCGGCATGGAATCTTTCCCGTTGCTGGGCTGGCGTGATCTCCTCCTCGTCGGGTTGGTGAGCCTGCCTCGCCTGTACCAGCTGTGGTGGTCGTTGTACTCATGCCATTTAGCCTTGCATTGCCCGCTGCCGTAGTGGAAGGTTGTGAAGTCGAAGGTCTCGAAGGTACTGCTTGCTGTAGCTCTGCCAGTACGTGATTGTAGTACTTCAGGACATTCTCAATCGTAGGTCGGTACTGCAGCTGAAGTTGGGATTTCGAGAGCGACAGTCTAAATTTGATCTCCTGGTTGGCCTCGATTGCCCTCATAGAGATAACTTCCACCGCCCTGAGGAGCACCGAGGGGTCAGGGACTGCCACATGCATTTCTTCAGCCCTTTGCAGGTGACGACGCCATCGACGAAGCGCGGAGACCGTGTCCACGAGATTGTTGGTCCCCTGCACGCCCTCCAAATGCCTCAATATCGAAGCCCGTTCAGCTGTGCCTCCTGGACCATAGAGAACGTAGAGCCTGAACAACAAACCTGTGACGCTCGAGATGCGGTGGGTCACTGCATCGTCCTTGGCCTGCCGTTGTAGGGTGGAAAGAAGAAGAGTCAGAACGCGACGTTCCAACCTTGAGAACTTCTCATTCTTGAGTTCCGCAGGGATTGCCGGCTCCATTGCCAGCCTGGTCAGCGGGTCACTCAGCTGGTAGCGATCGTACGTTTCCTTCGCACAGTTCAGGCACATAGTGAACCATCCAGCCGCCTTGTCACTGAGGCCACAAATAGCCTGTTCCACTTCATAGAGCCAGTCCGCAAAGCTGACCGCACTCTCCGCCGTGATCTCCGGCATCTGTGGGAGCTCAACCGCCCCCTTCATCTCGGAGTCGCGTGACTCCCCTTTTCCCAGGTACACCTGTTGAAGCTGCCGCATCCCTTGGACCAGCAACTGTAACGGCTCATTTCCGCCTCCTTCTTCCCGGGCTTCGGTCGATCTCGCCGGAAACGTCGTAGCAGTAGCTGTTGTACCACCGCCATCATGCCCCGGTTCTTGACCACCTCCATACCCAAGGCCTGGGGGTCCCGCTGGTCCTAGATTGTCGCGATTCTCTCCTCGAGACGAGTGCCGCCAGGTACTGAAGCATTCCATACTCCTGGGACTGGATCCCCTTGAAGCTCACCGCCACCTCGAACTCCACCATGAAGAATTCCTCCAGGATTTCCATAAGGCCCCTGGGGTCCATCAGGTCTCGTGGTCGAGGAGCTCGGCTTCTCACCAGTTCCAATAGCTCGCATAACTTTGTTCGCCTCCATCAGCGCTTGCTCCAAATCCCTGTTCCTCTGCTTCAAGGAAACCACCTCCGCATCTCTTCCTTGCATGGCCATTGCTACCTGCCGCTTCACCTCGTCCATGATCATCTCCTGATTGACGCTACTGGATGAAGCCTCCTCCTCTTGTCTGCGATGCTGGGGGCTGATCAAAGAAGGCCTAGTTCGGTGAGCCTCCATAGCCCTTTGTACCTCTGTCGGAAACAGAGATCCAACCGCTCTCTCTGAGGACCCCTGGCCTGAACTTGCAAAGGTTCTCCCTGCATTCACAACAGGTGCCACCACTCTCCTCTGAAGCATCTCTCCAAAGTTCAACCAAACACTCCGCGAAGCTTCTTCTGGTGACTCCTGACTCTGAGCTGTGACGAAACTATGCACAGTAGTCAAAGCTCCTCCGGAGACGCCTTGTTCATTTTCTGCAGATACTCGTGGAACATCACCATGAGGTTGTGGCACAGCACTCTCTTGAGCTTGCAGAAATCGCTCGGCTTCCTGTAAGGACAACGGTCGCCGAGGAGAAGACAGCCTCAATGGAGGATGTCGCTGAGGTTCAGTTGCATGAGGTTGCCGAGGAGATTGCAGTTCTGGCTGACGGCTCTGTTGAGGCACGGTTGTCGTTGCAGAAGGTTGAGCACTTCCAGTCTGTTCAGGTGCAAGGACTGTTGACGATACATTCTGGGCCTGCACAGGTACCTGAAGACGTACATCTTGTGCTGCTGCCGCGGGTTGTGGTGCTTGTGTAACTGTAGGCGGCTGAGCTGTCTGTGCTGCTGCTGAGGTCTGAGCTGCTTGCATGGGTGGAGGTTGCGTTGTTGTCTGTGGTGCTAAACCGACAAACCCACCATCATCTCGGATGCTAGCTTCGCTCCTTCCAGCTTGCTGCACAGTAGCATACGTCGCGCCCGGTGCGGTGGTGTCAGCATTTGGCGTGCTTCCACTGTTCACAACCAAAGTAGGCGCTCTAGTAGCCGTAGTACCATTAAGCAAACCCTGGCCCCTTCCAGCATGCCCGTCCTGTCCTTGCGACCTGGCGTAATCAGGTCCTGAAGTCTCTCCGTCCAAGGTGTTTGGCAATCCCGTAGATTGGGCGCTCATAACCTGTGGATGCGTAAAAAACGCCTGAACCAGCTAAGCAGGGGTTCGCGATGATCTTCTCAGTATCGTTCCAGCTTTATCGGAAAGGCCATGAACACACCACGCGAAGGCTTACGGTTTTCACACGCAAAGGAACTGTCAAGCTGCTTGCTGTCTTGTGCATGCCTGCTGTGACAAAGTGCAATGCTGACTGCGAGCTGTTCAAACGGCATCAGCATCTAGGGACAAGGTTTTCCACAACAAGGTTGGAGGCTTTCACAGGTTTCTATATAGCCTTATAAGGTTTCCGTAAGGCAGTATGGGGCAGTCTTGGCTCATATAATGCTTTATCCATGTATGCAGTTTCACATGTTTTACTGGGGTTTGTGTAGGGCATATGGGACCGTGAAGGGCTTCGAAACAGGGATGATTAGAAAGACTCCCAAAAACCAGGGGACATCTGTTCTTATATCTTGTAATCACGGAATTGCTGCGTATGCAAAGGGGAGAAAGGGCCTTCCGTTCTTAGATGCTGAACCCCAAACCTACATCCCTTTATTCAGCCCTACGCTCTCCGCTAAACCACCAACATTCCTAAGCCCCGAAGGCTTAAATCCCCACCAAAAACCCTAAACTCGTTCAGCCCTCAAGCCAAAGTGTCTTATTAAGCCTTCTTGCGCCACCCTGAACCCTTAAGCCACTCTAAACCCTACTTACCACCGCTCCAACCCCCCCTCAACCTGTATAAACCCCAAGCAAGCCTAAGCCTTCTCCCACACCCTGAATTTTACCCTAGACCTGTATAAACCCTGAACCCTAAAATCTAACCTAGACCTAAGAGTAACTGAGTAACCTAGGAACAATAAAGGCGCCCTTTTTGGTTTAAAGGGGCTTATAAGGGAACCTGAACCCTAAAAAAAATGGAATAAAGGCCTAGTCTACCTATAGTCTCCATTGTAGTTCCTTTTTTTGGATAACCAAAATCTCTACTATAGGATCCTAACCATAAAGCCGGTTAACCAAAAAAAGGAACTACAATGGAGACTATAGGTAGGTCCTAGAGGCCCTGAAACCAAAAGCCCGAAGGGTCCGGCTTGGCGTCAGCCGACTTTGCCTGTGCTGCAGAGCTTTCATTTTTTCCCTGCTTCCTAGAGACTCCAATATCTTAGAAGCTGCCCCCACCCTGTAATAGTGGTATAATAGGAATATAATAGGGCCCTACTATAATCCTTATAGTCACTGTTACAGGGTGGGGGCAGCTTCTAACCAATATCCCACTTAGAGGGATCCTATAAGGGTTCCTGTAAGGGTTCCTTTACGGGATCTGTAGGGTTTAGGGCAGGGTTGAGGGGACTATCCCTTCAGTAAGGAATGCTCCTGAAATCATATTAGAGATGCGACTATAACTTAAGAGCTGAATAATTAGAACAGGTTTGGGGGCCCACTACACAATAGATATAGTTAAGAAGGAACCACCAAAATAGTATTCGTACTTATTCAGGCCCCTTTCCCATAGAAGCCTACTATAGATCCCTCAAAGATCCCTTTAAGGATCCCTTTTAAAGGGAACTCTATTCCAATTAATAAGGCGCCTATACTACGCTTGTCACTTCGTGTGGGAAACAAAAGTCCCAGGCTCCCGGAGCCCGAACAAACAAACATCTCCGGAAACACGAACTTCGGAGCCCCACCTACACCCTGAACCCTCAAAAATGAACCCTGAACCCTAAACTGAGCCCTAAACCCTAAACCCACAACTTTAAAAAACCTTACTCCGAACCATGAACACCATAACCGCAGCTGCAGCAAAAATCCTATTCTGCACTACGACTCTATGATGCTATGCTATACTATGCTAGACAAGACAAGGCAAGACTCGAGTCTATTGCGCTATGCTAAACTATGCCACACTATGCTATACAAACCTGAAAACACTATTCCACTGTGTGTACGGCACTACACAACACTATACTATACTGTACCGTACTGTACTATACTCCACTTTATACTACACGTTTCTTTTGCACATAACATACTGTGGTTGGTCTACTGTACTGAAATCTCCTTGTCTACCCAGGGGCCCCAAAGTAGTTCCTTTTGGGGTAGTATATTAGAGTCCCTAATCAAAAAGAGGACACACCCAGAAAGGAACTACCTTCCCTGGGTACTTACATTTCGTGTTCCTGGCATCTTGCCGCATCTAGCCTACTATTTGCTTAAGAACCCCCCAAAAATTAAAAACATATATTCCTTATGGGGGGAATATAGGGATTATTATTTTTATTTGTTGGTGGTTTCTTTCTTAAGCAAATAGTAGTAGCCCTGGAAGCCTTCAGGACTTGGACACTTCGTGTAGTGGGTTGAAGGGTGTCGGTCCATAGAGGTAATAAGGTTTAGGGTTTAGGGTTTATAGGGTTTAGGGTTTATAGGGCTTAGGGTTTATAGGGTTTATAGGGTTTAGGGTTTAGGTTCGGGGGTTCTGCGGCAAGGTTTCTCGGACCATTTTCTTGTTGAACTGTGCTGCCTCAGCCTCGTGTTGACTCTCATGTCCACCAGGCCCAGAACAGGATGAGCAACCCAGAGTAAAGACAGCATCGACCGAAGTAGTGTCACTGTTCTCATCTACAAGCTCGGGAATTCAAGATGCAGCGCGCCGAGATATAGACACATGCACAGCACCACACTCTGCTGGTCAAACCTCAAGCCCTAAAAACAGAAACCGCTGAACAAACAGATACTCTCATCTTCCAAGCATTCGACAGCCGGGCCACAAAATAGTCTATGGCGTCCTCGTAGTTCTCAAGGTGATAGTTCGCCAGACCCACCTTACGTTTTTAAGGGTGAGTGCTGTGTGGCTTCAGGGGTTTTCGTTCATACAATACAATACGCCATGTTGCGAGGCCACGCAAGCATCATTGGCCCAGAATCTCGCCAGCCAGTGCGCGAGCATCACTTCCCACCCAGTACGGCTTTAGGGCTTCAGCGTTTAGGAGTCTAGGGCTGCTCAGGCTTCTGCTGCTGTAACGGTGGCCAGGGGGGCGTGGGTGTCGCGCGTCGCTGCACCCAAGGAAACCCCACAGGGTCAAGTATCGTTATGGTTTATACTTATAGGCTATTTTGAGGGTCTAAGTATATACCACAATGATACTGGGACCCTTTGAGAACTTCGCATTGCAACGATGTTTTTTGGCATATATGACTCGCCATGGCCGCCACAGGTACTGCCGACGACTCTCCATACTATGGTTTGCCACCAACCTTTCTGAAGGTTCGGAATCAAAGCAGCCGCTGAGCTTCAGTGCTCTGGCATCCTGGTAGTTTGTAGCTTTCCCACACGAAGATACACCCGAACCCCAGTAGGGCCTTAACTGAACTCGGAGCGACAAACTCAGTCAGGTTTGGGATCAGTGACTACAGTACCCTTCGCGGCCTAGCTATTGCTGTGTCAGGACAATGCAATATGAAAGGGACAAACCAGTATACTTCTGGGAACCCAGGTTGACCCAACAAAAAAACTTGACCCCCATCCCGCCTAAGAATTCCAAAAGCTCGAAGCTAGGAAACCCTAACCCTGAGGCTCAAAATAGCCCAAAAGCCTTAATCCCTTCCCCCTAACATTCAACCCCCCCCTAATATAAAAACTCCCGGCCACCGGAATTTCGCGGTTTTGGGCCCCACATTCAATTTAAAAGGGACAACATTAGGGGGGTGGCAGATCTGTATGTGTCTTAATTGAACGAAGACTACAGTAGTACTAAAGACTGCAGAGGTTTAACGTTTAAGGGTTCAGGGCTCAGGGCTAAAGCTTTAGGGCTTGGGGCTTTAGGGCTTAAAGTTTAGGGCTCAGGGCTTTATAGAGCCAAAGATTACACCTGTACTAAAGACACCAGAGCTTTAGGGTTTAAGGGTTTAGGGCTCAAGGCTAAAGCTTTACATAGGGCTTGGGGCTTTAGGGCTTAAAGCTTTAGGGCTCAGGGCTAGAGTCTAGGGCTGGAGGCTTAGGGCTTAGGGCTTTAGTAGGGCTCCAGGCTTAGGATAGCTAGCAGCTGGGAGTCCGGGTACGGGGATGCACCGAAACCCCCCTAATATAAAAACTAAACCTCCGAAATCCAGTTTTTATATTAGGGAGGGGGGGGGGAGCCTTAGGGCCGAGGGTACACGGTGTTCGGGCCACTGAAAGTCGACAAAAGCCGTACTCACCCAAAGGGTCCAATGTACCGATGTAGTTGAATGTAGGGCTTCCATAAATTAGGAACTACTATTATGACTTAGGGGCCGTATCCACCATAACAGTACATAGGATCCTTTAGGTCAAGCGATAAATAGTCTCAAACCCTCAACTTCACAGCCGTGCAGCGTAGTAGTAGTTGCGCTTGCACTTCTTCTGTGCCAACGCGCGCCTGCACTTCCAAGCCCCATGTGAAAAACTGACCTTGCGAAACCTGTAGACCTGAAAAGATATACAGTGTGAATGAAATCTGTATTTTCTTTAAACAATATACATACTCGCACATACACACGCACAGACGGACGTACGAACAGACGGACAGACTGACAGCCAGCCAGCCACAATACCCGCCTCACCCCTAAGCCCGGCGCTCCCAACGACAAAGACCATCGCCTCATGAGGCCCAGCGCGCGCTTCAAATCGCGCAGCGGCCAGGGCGCAGCAATGTAGAAACACCCCTCGAAGATGAAACCTGGGAGTTAGGATTACGGAGAATTTCGGGGATATCGACCCTCTCAATAAGGTCGCTTTTAAGAGAGCCAGAAGTAGGGTTCGGAAGGGGTACCCTTTAAGGGTCCCCCTCATCATGCTAGCCAAAACCTGAACTTTGGCTTGGGGCTAAATAATTTTTCGTGTTGGATTTGCCAGTGCCACCAACACCACCACGACGACTGACCAAAGCATTTGTTCGTGAGACGATAAGCAAACGCATACGTTTGCAAGATCCCTGAGAAAAGAGCAGGGAGACGAGAAGCAACTAAACGTCCACCTAAATAGGGTCAAGCTCTCTACAAACTTAGATCCTATTCACCGTATTCCGAGGATAGTTTGCAAGATCCTTTTGATAAGAAAACAGCCAGACAACAAAAAACAACGAAACTTCCATCCTTACAGAAGACCGCGTATATAATATGTCCTCTGTATACCTCAACTGTACCTCATAGAAAATCCTCTAGGTTAGCTTTTACGGTAGAATCAAACCGGGTGAGATCTGGCCACGCGGCCTAAGCCACCCTCTTCATCGGGTCCCACTTCCTCACAGGAGGGACGGGTGCTTTGAGGGTTTTTTCTGGGCTTGTAAGATTCAGGGTTTAGCGGTTTAGGGTTCAGAGGTTTAGGGTGTTTAGCGGTTGCTGTTTCAGGGTTTAAAAGGCCACGCCTCCATCAGCAAATCATTCGTGTCGTTGATATGTTTTGTTCTCATGAACTCTTTGCTATCAAATACAGGTTCAAGACGTCTCTTTAGGTTAAGAGTTTAGATACAACCCTTGTAACACCCATGTTACATCTTGAACTCGAAAGCCTAGACAACTACTAACAGGCCAAACTCCTGCAGCCCCACATCATCATAAACACCCTAAAAGAAAGCTTACCAAAACGCACCTTGTACCCTCACCCTTATAAAACGCTTAGAACGGAAACCTGAAGGTTACCCCAATAGACAAGCCCTAGACCCCTCCCACGAAACCCAACAAAAACCCATTGGGGCCTGCATCCGCTGAGCATTTCGGAGGAACTCCCGCCCACCACCAGTGAGGGCTTGCCGGAGGATGCCTAATGTTTTAGAGGCTTGTGGGTTTACGGTTTAGGTAGGGGGTTTAGGGAAAACCCTGAACCCTAAGCCCCGAAACCCTAGACCCAAGCCGCAAATCCAGGATGTTGAATTCTTTTCTGATTGTTGTTGCGAGTAGCTTGTATAATGAACCTATAGCAACCCTGAGTCACCCACTGAAGGAAGCCTTAAAGGAATCACCAGAGTCCTGGACAGTCTTGTCTCCCAGCGTCCCGTCATCAGTGTTAGTACTATGTAATCAGTACTGGCAAATGTTACTGTGGTTGTTTTTCTTTCTGCTTCGGGCAGTTCAGGGTGCGGTGAGTTCGGGTTTATGGTCTAATTAATGAATTAAGGAGTCAGGGTTGGAGTTTTGAGCTTTACCCTAGACACCTACTTGAAGTTGCTGGTTTTGGGTGCCTTGTTCCCTTGTCCTACGATCACAGGAGATAGCCAGGGCTTGCAGTTCGAGGATTGTGGTTTGGCAAAGGGTCTTCTTAGTAGGACTTGTGCAAAACTGAAGAGATCTGAAGAGTGTCGCTGGATTAGTGCTGAAGCCAGGTGGAAAAGACCCTAGCTGTAGCCACTGACCCCATGCAACCTAGCACTCTAAGTGGCGACCTACCCTAAATCCTTCCTTAGCCTACCAAAACCTGCAGTTTTGCGGGTTCTTATGCCAAACCCTAATTTTGCATTTCTAGGGACCCTACAAACAAGTAGGTTGTGGGTTGAGGTGAACCCTTACCCACCAACCCTAAGGGTCCATGTACCCTATAGAACTCTTATAGAACCCCTTATTAAGGAATCCTTAAAGGAACCCTTAAAGGAACCCCTAAACCCTAAACCCTAAACCCTAAACCCTAAACCCTACCTTTGGGCAAGATGCCGTGTGCCGAGCTCATGTACTGAAACGCATCGGCGTAGACACTGGCCTCGGCTCTCAGTGCATAAGTCCCGGGTAATTATTAGGGCTTTAGTTAGGGTTTAGGGTTTAGGGTTTAGGGTTTAGGGTTTAGGGCTTAGGGTTTAGGGTTTAGGGTTTAGGGCTTTAGGTAGGGGCTAAACGGCTAAACCCTACACCCTAAACCGCAGGCGACTTTTCTGGTGCTCACAGGCTCAGGGGTTTCAGAGTTTAGGGGCTCGGTGCGTCGCCAGCCCCAGAACCCGAACCCAAGGAACTGCAAAATCAGATTCAACGAGCCCCCCACGGAAAAAGTAAAACAACCCTGGACCGTCAACTAACTTCTCATTTCACCCAGGGTGCGGCTTGCGGATTCTTCGGCAGAGCCGCGAGAGCCCGGTTCGCGTTGTCCCAAGCCTCCGGACCCACCTGCGACCATGCGCTCTGCTTTGGCCATCTCAATCATTTCTACGTCCGTCTGATCTGTCTGTCTGAATCATTGTATGTATGTAGGTATTCAAGAAATTTGTTGATGTGATGTAATGCAAGGACTTAACATATACATGACAGTTAAGCTTGTAAACATACATGCAAGCTTTAAGGAACTGTCAGGTATTGTAGCGTAATGCAATGTAATGTAAAGCAAAATAGCACAATGTAGGGCCATGTAACGTTATGTGTGTATGTATGCAGTTGTTTATTCATGTGTGTGTGTGTACTTTGGGTTGAAGTTGGCTTCGGCTTACTGCTTACTTCTTTGATGTGTCTTTAGTTGTGCGTCATCTCAGGCATAGGCAAGCTTCAAACTATAAAAACTCATCCCGAAGCCCCAAAGCAGTAAAATCCAATGCCGCTAAGCCGCAAAGAAGCAAAGCCCTATAAAGACTCTAAACTTGAAGCCCTAAACCCTAAAACGGTAAACCCCAAACCTTTAACTCGGGATCTTGGTCGAATCACTTCATCCTACCTTTCCATAGATGCAGTAATTAAGGCTTCGATCAATGGTAGACCCATAAGGCCCACAAAAAAAGGCACACTCATCAATATTCCGAAGGAGCCGTGTATACACCTATCACGATCCCTCATGTATGCCAAACCCCACCAGAGAACCACCAGAAAAGCGCATTGGCGTGATATTCAAACACACTAAAGTGCGATAACAGTAAGAAGAGGGTTACAGTCGTAGCATTGCGATCCTCAACCCGACACCCCATAATCCGCCCTCCTTAAACTCCTGCTATCGAACAACCCCAGGCGTTCTCTAACCCCCTGGAAACCCCAACCCCGCCCCCCCCCCCAATCTCCACTCCTGACTCAGGAAAAAAGACGATGCACAATTAACGGTTTGTTGAGATTTTATGTGTTTGAGGGCTCAGGGTTTAGACTCGACATGTCATGTATGTACACATACATCTTAACGCGCATAAATATCTATTTGACTTAAAGATATACTTCTGGTATCAGAACTTCTTCATTCTCGGATTGTTCCATGAAGTCGCATCTATGCTGCTGGAGTCCGGAGTGCGGGAGTCTGGAGAAACTCACGGAACTCTCGGGTGGCTGTTAACTTTGATAGGTCTTAGGGCTTAGGGTTTAGGCTTTAGAGAGTGCTACTATAGGAAGTGTGCCTCTTTCCAAACTTTGATGTTGGATTTGGAGTCCTGCGACGGCAAGGGCAGGGCATGGATGTAGGCACGCAGCTGCCTTGAACCCTAAACCCACGAACCAACTAAGTACAATAATACGTATAGCGACTTGAACGGGACACCTCTGCCCATTATACAAGCACTAAGCTATCTCTGAGAGGAAATAATACGAAGCGGGCAGTTCTTGCAAGAGCTGTATCAATTAGCGTGTGTTCCACCTGCACCTAACCCCTTACATAGTATTGGTGCACCGGTGGCGCAGGAAGCTTGCACAGCAGGGTACACGATTCCTGAAATCCTGTTACACGGTTCATAAGAGCCGCGAGAGCACTCGCAGCGACGTAAAAGCAGCAGTGCAGCAGCAGATTCCTGCTTTCATAAGACATACACACAACTAATATATGAAAACTTCCCGAGTAGCCAAGAGCCCCGATAACAATGGAAAACTAGAGCAGGAATCGGTTAAGCAACAAACACACACGAAGGAAACCAGCGAAAGACGATTGAAGCACACCATATTACCCCCAGGGTCCAAGTACCTAATAACATATACTCTCCAAATCCGAACTTACATAACTACTAAAATCCAGTACCTAATTATTGGGTCCTTCGGACCCTAGGGGTTAGGGCTTGCAGACTTATTCAGGTCAGTATAGGGAGGGGCCCCGCGGCTCCTTTGTCTGAAACTCCCATCTAGGGGGTTTAGGTTTCAGGCTTTGAGCTGGTTCAGGATTCTACATATGGGGGTTTCCGAAAATGGGGGACCGTAGTATCGCACCCTAAATGGTAGGATCCTTATTAGAAGGACCCCAAAATAAGGTACCCCCAATTTTCGGAAACTCCCATATGAACCCCCCAAAAGAAGCTAGTATGGGCCTATGGGTATTACCTGTGGATGCAAAAACCTACCGTTTGAAGTGCCAGACCCTCCAATCAAGGGGTCATAACCTACTATTTTGTACGGTCTGGGGATACAGGCAATAATCAGGTACCTAGGTTTACGATAGTATAGTAGTCCTGCAGGATACGATTTGGGAGAGAATATGAGTATTCGGTAATTGGACCCTTACCATCAGGAGGGAATATCAAAGCAGTGGAGGAACTCGTCCTGAGTCCCAGAGATGAGCAGCATGTTTCCTGCAGTCTGCTGAACAACAATCGGGTAGTTGTCAAAATTAGGGTCCCCTTTTTGGGTCCTAGAATAGGGGTTCCTTTGAAAGGGCCTATAAGGGATGTATAAGGGTAACTATATTGTAGTTGTCAAAATTTGGGTACCCTTTTTGGGGTCCCTAAATAAAATACGGCATCTAATATTTAGGGTACCCCAAAAATGACCATAGTTTTGACAAAATCTAGAAGGTCTCAATAACCGTAGGGCTCCAAGGTATACAAATAGTACGTACCTACTTTAAGAGGGTCTAAAGTCTATAAATCGTACCTACTTTGGGCCATTTGGAGCCCCAGGGATTTGGTCTTCGGGGTTTCTATACTATAAATACATCCGGGAACACTCAGTGCTCCTCGCCGGACGCTCTCACCCTAAGGGTCCAAGTACCTATTACTCCTATTCTCTCCATCCTGCAGGACTACTATCCGAAACCTAGGTACCCAGACCCCCGGGAGGGTCCAAAAAGCAGATGCATCTAGGGGGTTTAGGGTTTGGGGGACCTGACTTGTTGGAGTAATGTCGGGGCCTTAATGAGCAGAATAGGGCTTTTGTGTATACTACACTGTAACAAAAAATAAAGAACCCTCACAATAGTATGGGCAATTATAAGGCCCCTATTGTAACAAGGCAATGAGGGGGCCTTCTAGGTTTGATGCTTACGGCTCCTGTTGACGCATCAGTTCCACTGAGGCGCCATTCGTCTTGATGCGCATAACGCAGTTCAGCGCATCCGCCAGCTGCAATCCTGATATCTAGAGCCTAAAGGCCGGATAGGGTTTTGGAGTAGGCTAGAGTATAAATATGATAAGGAACCCTAGTTATAATTGATGATATTGGTAGAAGTTATTGGCCCGACTATTACATGGGAGCCGGAGCACTACCATAGAACGCGGCAAGATAAAACGATGAGATTTGACATGGAGCGTTTTGCATGAAGGGATGGGGCTTTCTTGCGTTTAGGGCCTAATATGGAGGCCTGAGGGCACAGCGTGGCTTGTAGCAACCAGCCTGCCTTTCGGAACGACTTGAGGTCCCGGAGAACAACACGGATGGCTGCTAGGATTTAGGGTTTCGTGCTTAGCCTCATAATACCACTGCACTGCTTCTTGGTATGCCAGGTACGAGAAATACATGGCTTAACTACTCTTCTCACACTTGTTGCCTCTGTCACAGCCAGAGGGTGCAACTTCCGGCTGAAAACCCACCCTAACCCTCATCGGACCCTATAAAGCTGTTTACTACCCCTATCGAACTCTCTATCTGCCGTCCCCTTTCTATCCCTTGTGCCGGAGAGCTCAGTAGGGCGTCCTCAGGGCGATTTTCAGCTGCCGCCCGGAAGGTTCCGGCTGAGGACTCGCACCTTGCAAGCGTTTCTTCAAGCGGTTCTGAGAAGGGTTTCCATTTCCAGATCTTGTAGCCTTAAACTGGACCCTCCAGCACCTACTTTGAGGGTGGGGGCTGGGGTCTGTCTAAATCACAAACCTGGATTGAAGCTGAAACACAGCAAGCCCGCAGCGCTAAGCATTGAAACTTCCAAGGTGCTTACAATTAAAAAGTACCCAGAGGCTCCATAGTAGTTCTTTATTGGGAGTACCCTATAGGATTCTACATATTAACCCCCAAAAGGAATTACTTACTATGGAGCCTTACCCAAAGGGTCCTAGGTACTGTTATGGGGGATACTTCCCCAAATTATAATAGTAATTCCTAGACCCTACATTCTACTATAAAGGTGCTTTGGACCCTTTGGGTTAAGGTATTGGCGTTTCGATCGATCAAGGCCTCCAGTCCTAACGGTCGAGGCCCGAACTCCAAGTTCCTACTTACCCAAAGGCTCCATGTACCCATATAGTATATACTTAGGCCTTAAAGTACCTATATAGGGACCCCTTTAAGGCTTAAGTATCTACCATACAGGTACATGGAGCCTTTGGGTTACACGGCTGCCTTTCACTGAAACCGTCCAAGGACACGTCCGGAACATCTAAGACTCATAAACCCAAAAGCCTGAACCCCAACCACCAAACACAGAATCCCAAAACACTCAACCCCAACTACCTGAGGGCAAGGCTGAGCGACGCTGCGAGGCGCTTTCGCCATGGTTTTCCGCGCCTCGCACCAGTTTTCGAACGCCAGGACCAGGACAGGAGTGGGGTGAGCACTGACAGAAGCACGCAAAGCTCTTCAAACTCGCTGCTTCGGTTTGGTGGTGCAACTTTTTAGATACATTGTTACGTAGGTTCCTCCCAATCGATATGCGAACTGATGTTGACCTGCTGCAGCCTTGCTTCGTCTCAGACCCTCCATCCTAAGCCCCCACCCTAGAAGCCCCAGAAACCTTAAGCCCCTGGTGCCCGCTCCAATTCGTGCTTGCCGTAGGAATCTCTTGGTGCACCTTCTTTATGGCAAGCTGCATCGGCACCGTCCGGTGGTGGTCTGGAGGCCAAGCTTTGATATCCATGATTAATGAAGGGTATACCCCCCCAAAAAAAAACAACTAAGGCTTATACCCCAAACCCTCAAAATCCTAAACCCAAAACCCCAAAGCCTAAAGTTAATACCCCAAACCCTGAAACTCCTAAGCCCTGAAGTCGATCCACAGGAATCCCTACAGCACCCCGTTGCAGTAAGGTAAAAGCCAGAAAGTTGGAATATGATTATCCTAACCCTTCTATGGTAAATTATAGGGTATCCTACATGAAACCATATTCCAACTTTCTGGAGTTTCCTGTAGGGGATGGAGAGGGCCTGGTCCAGCTCCTTCTGCAAGGAAGGGCCTTGAGATTACAAGGCACAAAAGTCAAAGGGTAAAGGGAGGGACCCCTAATAAGGACCCCTAGGTATATACCCTTAACATAGCTATTATATACCCATTATATAGCCCCATTATAAGGTAGGGGTCCCCAATAAGGGTCCCTCCTTTTCCCCTTTGATACAAGGCACAAAGGGTTTACCCATAAGCCCATAGTAGTTCCTTTTTGGGGTTCATATTGTAGAATCCTACCAGGATCCCAAAAAGGAACGACTATGGGGCCTATGGGTACAGTAAACCCTATAAAGTTGGAAAGCAGATTAAGGCCAAATAGTGCTGAGATTCCCTGTGCATTACTCTTAAGGATTGAGGCTATTGGGTTTCCAACTTTGGGCTTCTACTATATAGGGACTCATCAGGGTTTGTAGGGTTTAGGGGTCAGGCACATCCCCAAACCAACAAAGGTTACACAACGAACCTAAACCCAACACGCCGAAACCAACACAATAGACCTGAGCCCTATACCACTCAGCCCAAAACCCAAAACCCCCGAAACTAACAAAGGCAGAGAGGGAAAGAGGCTCTACACCATACCCTGAATCTTAACCTCTAAGAATAATAAGGAAACACCGTTTGCCACCGTAGATCCCTACTCTTGTAACTCAGAATAAGTTCGTCAACAGAACCCAGACAAAGACCCTTCCCGTAAGCAAACAAGGCGCTCTCCACCATACCCCAAAGCCTGAACCTCAAAACATACTAGGGAAACCCCTAAACCCTAAACCACTTACATAAGCCAACAGGCCCTCCACCCAAAACCCTGAACGCTAAACCAACAAAGGCAAAGAGGCTACATCTATAGACCTATCAACCCTAAATCACTAAACCCCAAACCCCCGAAACCAACGAAAGCAAGGGTTCTAAACGGGCCCTAGAAAGGGTTCTATAAGGGTTCCTTGAAGGGTTCTATAAGGGTTCCTGAAAAGAGGCTCTCCACCATGTTCACAGGGTAGCCCTGTTGATGTGAAAGGAGCCATGTCCTCGAATCAAGCGACGTGGCTTTCGGGAAATTCCCAAAGGGCTCTTTTTAGGGTTTAGGGTGTAGGGTGCCTATGTGACCTAAGTACAAAGGGGCCAGGGTTGCTCAATGCTGTGGTACACTTCAGGAGGCTTCAGTGTTGCGTTTATGTAGTAGATACGGAGACTATACGTGCAGCCTTCCATCACCCCCAAAACTTAATTCATTGATGGAGAACCAGCAGAAACCGCAAACGGCTAAACTCAAAACACCGTAAACGCCGTAAACCCTTAATCGAATTCCCGCGACGTCTGCCTGGTATGGACAGGCTTGTACAATATAGGGGCCTACGTACCTACCTATACTGGTTCTTGGGGGGGGTCCTTCTTATAGTTATTGTACAATGTGCCCCCAAACCCTATTCTAACTATTAAGGCCCCTACTACATCATAGTACCCTTAAAGATCCGTTGTAGTAACCCCTATCGACCCCTTTAATAAACAAACACCGAGCCGTGAAGCCAGTCACACTGAAACCCTATGTCATAGGGATCCTTAGGGGTGTAGGGGGAGGGGGGGTAGGGGGCCTTAAGGCCCATAATAAGGACGAATAAGGCCTATTTAAGGAAATATAGTCCCTTACACCCCTCCCCCCTACACCCCTAAAAATCCCCATGACTATGCTAATCATTAAGGCCCTTAAACCCAAAACCCTCATAGGCTCCTTTAAGGATCCCTTTAGAGGGAACCCTTTTCGAATTCTTAAGGTTATACAGGAAAGCCAGTCACCCTGTGTCTACTTGCCGCGCTGTAACTGGAGCCAAGGCAATTTCAGCTCATCTTTTCACCTACCCCACCAGGACCTATAGGTACTGTTGTGAGGGTTTAGGGTTTTAGGCTCATCTTTTCACCTACCCCAAAAGGACCTAGGTGCTGTTATGAGGGTTGAAGGTTTAGGGTTTAGGCTCGTCTTTTCACCTACCCCAAAACCCCACAAGGACCAATAGGTGCTGCTATGAGGGATACTATAGGGTCAAGGGTACTATAGGGTTCTATAATGGGGTACCGCTATGAGGGTTTAGGGTTGAGGGGTTAGGCTCATCTTTTCACCTACCACAAAAGGACCCAGGTACTGTTATGAGGGTTTGGGGTTTAAGGCTTCGGCTCATCTTTTCACCTACCCAAAATCTTTAGGACCTAGGTACTGTTATGGGGGGATACTATAGGGTACCATAACAGGGTCCCCTTACAGGGTGCTGTAGGGTTCTATGATAGGGTATACTGTTATGGGGGATACCTAGCAAATCATGGTAGTAGTTCAATACATAGAAACCCGACTGTCTACTATGTAAGCACTTGGCCCCCCCCCTTGGGCTACTGCATGTAAATCTCGAGCAACCGCGCACCACCGAGGCAAAGAAGCGCAAAAATCCACGGACAGAGTAGAAATACTAGGGCCTCAACCCTGAGCCTGGCATGCGACCCGAAACCCTGAAACCCCAAGACACCCAACCCATCCACACAGAAGACAGAACCCTAACAAAGCCCTTCGAAAAACCCGAATTGGAAACCCCTGTACCCGAAACCCGAAACCCTTGCACTCCTAAACCCTCATTGCAAGCAGGCATCAGAACCAGCGCGCACGCGACGGGCCATCGGGATCGGCACAGCATCTTTGGCTGGCCGGACACCCTAACAAACCCTAAACCCCAAACTCCCCAGAACGACGCGCAACGCGTCAGGGTCTCAGTGCCCAATACCCAGACGTTTGGCTTTTGCCGTTTACGGTTTAGTGTTCGGGGCCGGGGGTGTTTCCAGAGTTCGGGGCCCAGCATCCCGGACTCAGGGTTACAAGATATGGTATATATAGGGGCTTTAATAATTAGAATAGAGGTTTATACTAGAATGATAATAAGAAATCCCCAAAACAGTATATATTGGTAATTTTTTGTAGGCCCCTATAGTAGTTACAGTGAGATAACAGGTGTTTGGACTCTGTAGAAAAAACACAGGGCAGTAGGGGCGAGTTCTCCACCTCAACGTCGAAACCCAAGAAACACGATCCAACTCGTTCGGGTTTGCAGTCCCTGAACCCTCAACCCTAAAGCCTATACCCTAAACCGGCAACTCTAAATCCTCTAAAGCCTAGGATGAGGCAAGAGATGGATCCGATTGGAGTGCAGAGCCCCGCGCGGCATCGGGCAGCTGGGATTCAATTTCCGTGTAGGGTTTAAGGGTTTACGGTTTAGGGGTTTAGGGCTTTATCCTTAATCAAGGGTTTAGGCCTAAACTAGGGTTTTTGACTGTTGGGTTTCCCTGGACATCATAACATACAAAATCATAGGCTTGTAAAGGTGCTGTTCCTACCGTTGGGGGGCTTAGGTAGGCCTTACTGTAAGGGGCCCAAGTACCCAATAATCATATACTCCTCCGAATATTAACCTACATAACTACTATCCTAAACCCAAGTACCTGATTACTGGGTCCTCTGGACCCTTATAGGGTTCAGGCCTTCAGTTGGCCTTTTGGGTGGGCTTAGGCATTCAAACCGCAGGGAACCGCGACTTCCGAACCTTTCAATGCAGGACTGCGCCCAAACATGTAGACGGGTCCTTGTAGGACAGGGTCCCTGGCTATACGATTTACGGTCTGTTCGTTAGCTGACATGTTTCGGAACCTCTACATATGACTGCCAAACCCCAAATCGTAAAGCCTGGGAGGGTTAAGTCTCTATGTAGCATCGAGAGACGGATCCTTAACGCCACAAACATGGCTCAAAAGCTGTAAACCCCTCAACCCTGAACCCCGAAGATCGAGACCAGAACAAGGGTTTTGGGACTTATTACACTTTGCAGCTCTATAGGGGCACTAAGACTAAGTATGAAGAGCTCATCCTGTCCACACAAATCAGGCCAAGTTTAATGTAGACACCAGATTCACAACCTCACCCTCCTGGAAGAGGGGCCAGAATAAGATCATAAACTCAAAGCCCTGGGAAGAAAAGGGTTCAAACAATATGGGCAGTTTTCTCAATCAGGGTCCCAAAAGTACCCAAATAGTACGGCACCCTTATACAAGGGCCCCTAAAGGGGCCCTGGTTTGAGATCTGGTGCCAGCATTTAAGGATCTTCCACCTAGGAATTTTCTGCCACCAGGGTTTAGAGTTAGGGTTATACCAGGTTCCAGGACTACTCTAGTTGAGACAACGCCCCGCATTTTGTGGAAGTTTTGCACACTTAGCCCTACGGGTCCAAGTACCCAATCATCACATACCCTCCCAAATATTAACCTACATAACCATACGACCCTAAACCCTAAACCCTATCCTAAACCCAAGTACCTGATTTCTCGGTCCTTTGGACCCTTGGGGTAGGGGCGACCTTCAACCCGAAAGGCAGCCCACGACCGCGATGAAGAACTTGAATCCTTCAGTCCTAAAGACCAAGACCCAACAAAAGATAACAAAATAAGAACCGACTCATAATGTAGATGTTAAATATTCATGCACATATATATACATATGTATACATATATATATATATATATATATGTAAGATATATATATATATATATATATATATATATATATATATATATATATGTATTCACATGTGTATGTGTATGTATCTATATATATATATATATATATATGCTTTTCTTATAACACTTACAAAACCCTCAAAAGGCAGAGGTCCTGGTCCACAATGCAGCTCGCCATAGCAGGTGTGGAGTTTTGGCGGCGTGATAAATGGTTGGATTCATACGGGGCTTTATTTCGCTTTAGACCGGCTTGGCAGCAAAGCTTTCATAAAGATTTTTAAGTTGTTGGGTTTCAGAGTTTAGAGGTTCTGGAGATAGGGTTTAAGCTTACATAGCTTTTACTCCTAAGGCTTTAGGATGTCTTGGGTTGCCTGTGGATATCGCGCTTTAGGATATTATATTTGTAGGGTTCAAGGGGTCACATGGCTTTCGGGCTGGTGCAGGGCACGTGCCTTGGCCCTTTGTTCACCGCCGATACAGCAGCTGTTGAGCAGGATCAGAGAGGCGGTCCGGATGGAAGCAGTGGTGACGAGTTGAAGGTTGAGGGTTTAGGGCTCAGATTTAGGAATCATGGTTTAGGAGTTAGTGGTTGTGAAATGGTGGGTTCTGTGCTTTTGTTGGCTTTACAGTAAGGGATGGGTTTAAGAGGTACTCTACACAAGCAACTCAATTTCCTTACTATGGGGCTGTATTCGGTCCCGTTATCTCCCCTACAAACCCCAGCCTGTAGGATCCCCAAAGCAGCTTGGACACTTTCGTGGTTGGAGTTTTACGGGTTTAACCTTACGGCTCCAAGGGGTCCAAGACCTATAGTCACCATACTACCAGGCTACAATGATTCCTACCACAAGCCCAGCATGTGATTGGTTTGGCATTTTTTCAAGCCTTAAAATCCTTTGCAAACCCGCTAGGCCCCTTACAAGGCCACTCGTAGAACCGTGGTCGTGGTAGTACACGGCCGAACACCCAGGATTGAAACTATCCTGCCTTTCTGGCGGAACCTTTGTTGTCCTAGTTTCTGCTCGTCCCCAGAATAAAAATCTTATGTATAGCTCCTTCCCCAATTTCAGACAACTTAACACCTAAATCCCAAGCTGCTGCAACCCCTATAAACTTTATGACAAGGCCCAAAATGTCCGGAAGTCACCGAAATGGATGTGATAAAAACGAAACGAACAAGGGCAACAACGCAATGGCGTGAGGACAAGGTCTCGAGTTTTCAGTGCGTCATACGGTTTGAAGCGGGCTGCTTGG
The DNA here is from genome assembly GCA_905221615.1 of Symbiodinium sp. CCMP2592. Taxonomy (NCBI): domain Eukaryota; class Dinophyceae; order Suessiales; family Symbiodiniaceae; genus Symbiodinium; species Symbiodinium sp. CCMP2592. The sequence continues at coordinate 380,912 of CAJNDT010002013.1, forward strand.
CAGGAAATTGACCGCAGGGACGAAATCCGGAACTTTGTTGGCCTCAGGTGCTCTACTTCTGCCTCCAGGCAGAGCAATATGCTACACAAAACCTCCCCCCGACCCTCGTAGCTATTGAGGTTTGGGGTCAACAAAACCCAAATAAATCGGAAGCCCTGAGGCGCCATCCACCTCGGCAAAACACAGCCGGCCTCGGCATCGATCAACTTCAAGTCCGTCGTCTTCCTTCGAAAAGCTAAGATAGTCCCCGGGGCATACGATTGACGGTCAAACTGCCCGTGCTCCACACTATGTGGGAAAACCCTCCAAAAGCAACTGTTCTGGATGATTTGACTTACTTTGGGCCCGGTCCAAATATTATACAAGTCCTTAACTTCGAGGCGTGCGAGTTTGGGCACAGGGCTCGAAGTCTCAGACTCGTAATCCTCCAGCGGAGACCACGCAACTTACCGTCACACCGCTTGCCCTTCGAACCAGCAGTCTGAAAACTTAAACCCCAGACAACACTGAGCTCACTGGGTATATGCGATTCCGGACGCAATCTGAGCCGAAAGCTACGACGGCAAATGCAAGATAAGTCCGTTCCCAGAATACAAATATTAATGCAATCTCGAAACACCGATTCCGTGAAAACAGACATGCTCTGCACATCTAATCATCTCCACTTTATCCTGCTTGCGCCTGCGATTACTATGACCAAGACCGCGTCCCTCCTTGGAGCACTCGTACAGTTGTCCGAAGCCGCCACCGGATCTGTCGCCTGCTGCGGAAAGCTCATGTTTTCGGATGCAAAACCGACTGGGCGCAAAACGTCTCATTCAGGTTCAAGCTGGCGTGTAATGGCGAACGAGACTGTTTTTGGCGATCCGGGTTTCTATGCTTTCTGTGCCATTAGGAAGTTTGGTACTAACCAAAGTCGCAAACGAGATGGCAAACATTCAATGTTGGAACAGTTAATTACGAAGGATCTCCAGACTTTGTCAAGTCTCAGACTTGGGGACTACCAAGAGCGGGCTTGGATGTCACTTCCTAGACGTGGGCATGACCTCCAACACCTTTTGATGAGACGTCTATGACACCAACAGAGGCCACATGCCAGGCGCATGTGCGCGTACAAAGACAGTTGTGTGACATCGAAGAACATTTACGATACTCTCTGAAGACGTTTCGAGGTAGGCACATGGTTTCACGGTGTGTTAATCTTCACCCAAACATCCAACGCCTGCGTGGCAAGAGTTGGAATGTGTGTTGACCGGCGAGTCAGGAAGGTATGACGAAACAGCAGGGATGGCAGACCGCGCAGCCATCAACAAGAATTCAACCTACTTTACTCACAAGTTTATTCTGCGCACGGGTATCAAGATCTGAATTTGTGTCTGAGAGTTGATCTGAACATTAGACACCGATGTGCCCTAAAGTTACTAGCCGACACACGCACATACACAGAGCGATCAAACTGTCGTCGTTGAGCTAAAACTCCAACGCGGGATGTGCAACAACCGTTGCGAAGCAGACGCCGCTCTGCGATGTCTCTTGTGCTTCCCGACGGAAGTCACGAGGGTTACGAACTCACTTGGTTTCTTTTGTTTAGAATCGGGAACCCGTGAGGAAAACTCCTACGAGATGATTCCCACCCCTAAAAACATACCCGGTGCGAGCTCATAGGAAGCTGTGCCCTTCGTTGGCGTATTGGTAGCCCCTTACCTTTTCGGGTTTAGGGCCTAGGGGTTAAGATTCAGGGCTTAAGGGTTTAGGGCTTTCCTTGTTTCTAAAGCACAGCAGCGGCTTAGGGTGAATCGGAGTATGGGGTGCTTGAAAGCGTCGAAGATCCCGAACCTCAAACCCTGAAACCGAAACCCTTGAACCAGAAGCCTGCTAGACCATACCTTAACCCCACGTAACCTACCTTTTTAAGGACTTATATAAAGAAATCATATTAGGGAACCCTAAAAAGGTAGGTTCCTTAGGGTCCAGGTAGAAAACCCGAGCTTTTCAAGTATATTACCCATAGCAACAGCAGCAAGGGCTATACTCCGCGAACAATACGTTCTGTAGTGTCCAGGTACAGCCTATGAAGCTTAGCAACCCCAGAACCTCAACCCTGCACACCAAACCTCATGTCCGCAAAACACTACAACCCCAACCCGAAAACTGGAAACTCCAAACCTTATGTATGAGTCTGACCCCCCGCCCCCTCGAAGACATTGAACACGCCCTAGCCCCAAGCCCTAAACCTCGCCGAAAACATGTCTAACCAAGACCTACACAAACTCCCTACACAAACTCTGCAAAGCCCACAAACACCGTTTCTACATAGTATCTGCTGAGCTGTTAAAGTACCTCCATGGGAACAACCCCCTTTCAGGCCTAAGTATTTTCTTTCCAAGCAGACATGGACCTTTAAACACCCTAAACTCTTCCAAAGCCCTAATAGAACCCTTAAAGGAACCCCTCTGGTACATGGACCCGAAAACCCTGAACCCTAAAGCCTTTATGGAGCCCTTGAAGAAATTCAACCCCTTGAAGGAAACCCTTCACGGAGCCCTCAAAGGAGCCCTTAAAGGAACGCTTAACGTGTATGAATGGAGCCTTAAACCCTAAACCCGAAACCCCAAACCGAGAACCCTGAACCATTAAGGTAAACTGGAGCCTTACCCTAAGGGTCCAAGTACTCAATGATCATATACTCTCCCAAATACTAACCTACGTAACTGCTATCCTAAACCCAAGTACCTGATTATTGGGTCCTTAGGACATTTGGCTTACTTGCAGGTTCATGGGTAGCTATAAGTAGGGCTATAAGTACGGTAACTATACTTATGACCCATATTGGGGGACTTATAACCCTACTTATGGCTACCCATGAACCTCCAAGTAGGGGTTCTCTGCTACATAATGGCCCCAAATCCAAAACTGGCTGTTGTTCTACATTCTACATACTTCCCTAAGGCTCCATGTACCCATATAGTAGGTACTTAAGCCTTAAAGGCATCCCTATATGGCTACTTTAAGGCCTAAGTACCTACTATATTGGTACATGGAGCCTTTGGGCTTGTGGGGTCCAGGTAAAATCTTCTGTACCGCTTCGGCCCACAGAGAGCCCTTGGCCTGCAGCGCGCGAGCTGTCGGCCAGGTCGCCTAGCGGCTCTGGCCGATCTTTTATGATTTCAGTCCTAATAAATATAAAAAAATGTGTATATATATATATATGTTTATATATATATATATATATATATATATAGTACATATTAGTTTAGGGTTTAGGGTTTGGGTCTTAGGGTTTAATGTATATATGTATATGTATGTATAATGCTTGCTATTATATACTCTATACACACTTACATACATACTACAGTTCTAATTTCAGGCCTGATTGAGCCTGGCTTTAGGGTCTGGGGTGCTATGGCTTTGGGCTCGGAGTGTTATGCATGTGTTCAATCCTTTCTCTTGTCGACAGGGCGCTTCTTGCGGATTAGGGCTTGGGGGTTTAGTGTTTAGGGGGGTTGCGCAGGCTCAGTGGATTTAAGGTAGGGCCGCACGGGGCTTGGTACCGTAGAATCCCAACGGATCAGAGATTAGTGCAGTGCTTTGATTGACATAACCATGCCCAGGAACTGCAGACAGGTAGGGTTTTCGCAAGGGTAATAGTTGACACAGGGTTGAACCGTCTGGTGTATCTAACGGTACCACATCTTCTTGAGGGCGCCATTGCTAATTCCTCAGACGTCTATACCGCATTGTGAGCAGGCTTCCGCGATGATGTGCCCAGGACACGTTGATCCATTTACACATGGCTCAACTATGATGCCCTGAAGCATAAACCGTAAATCCCGAATCCTGGACCAACACATTAAACGTTTTCCCCTGGGCCTCTAAACCCTAGGCAAGAAACGACCCCAAAATCTGACTCCAGCCCTAAGCGTCCAAGTTTGTGCTAGCATAGGGGATGTTTAGGGTTTCATACCTGCTTGTTGAAGCTCTCGTCGAGATTGAACGGTTTTCACGGGCTTCAGGTTAAGCTTCTTAGGGCTTCGCAGGGCTTTGTAGGCCCTCAAAGGTCCAACAAGGAGTTTCGAACCAGGTCGACTTCACTGGTCTTTGGGCTTATACGGCTTTGCGGCTCCAAGCTCAAGGCGTATGTCGTACACGGTTTAGGGTTTAAGGTTTCGGGTTTAGGGTTCATGGTCTTTCTCGTAACACTGGCGCCTTCATGAATTGAGCTTGATTCTTCGAGCAGTGGTGGTGTAAGCTACGAAGGTAAAATGATATTCCGGCAACCCTGAGGAACAGCATTGGCAAATTTTTAAGGCCGCTTATCCTTCAGTGGTAGACTCCCTTATCAACGTTGTGTCGCTTAGCGGAAGTCCCGAATAGCGATGGGCACCGGGACCCTCAAAGCAAGCTCCACACCCTTCTGCCGATGGACGAAAGGTGAAATCCTGCAACACTGTCAGTACTGTGCGGGTGGTGTAGCATGTTGAGCATCAGTCATACATCCCGCACCTTGCCGCAGACCTGAGGAGCTGAGGAGATTAACTTTTAGGCGACCCTGTTTTCCTGAAACTCCGACATGTAAAATCCCAAGCCCAAACCACAACATACGACCTGGTCCAAAACTCGAGTCTATGAAGCCCTGGGTTGAGCGAAACCATACATCCATCAAGCCGCCACGTGCTGATCTTACAGTATATAAGACTCACAAAGAGGAATCACGATAGTGGGTCTACGTGTGAGCCACCGCAAACGTAAACCCTGAATCCTAAATGTCCTAGACCCTTCAGAGTGTACCCCGTTATCCTGAGCCCTCAAACCCCTGCAGCCCCAAAAGCTATCAACCCTAAAAACCTTCAACCCTAAACCCCCAAAACCCGCAATCCAATCAGAATGCCTGAGTCTCCTCGGAGGAGAGATTTCCCATGGACCCGCCTGTGGTCTCAGCTTGAGGTTCAGGGTTTGAGAGCAAAAAAAACACCTGAAATCGGGCTTTTAAGTAACCAGGGAGAAAAAGGTATAAACTTTCCTTTCATAATGGTTCCTAAAGTATTAAAGCATGGTACTCCAAAGCCCAAGAAACGAGGGGCGTGGGGTTCTACGAGTGATGTCGGGCTTTGGGGGGTTGGGGGGCCAGGAGCCTTCATGAGTTGAAAAGGGATTTGGGATACTTAGGCCTCACTCTACTTGGAGGTTCAGGGGTAGTTATAAGTAAGGTTCATAGAGGTCCTTTAAAGGGATCTATAGGGATTCGATAAGGGTGTATGGTTTAGGGTTCATGGGTAGTTAAAAGTGGGGTTATAAGTAGGGTAACTATACTTATTACCCTTATTAGGGGACAAATAACCCTGCTTATAACTACCCCTGAACCTCCAAGTAGCTATGCAGAGACCCCGTGCAAAGCGACGGTATGATAACTAATGACTCCAGCCCCGTCAGCTTACTTACGGGTCAAATTCCTGTTTGACCGCCCACAATCATCTTTAAAAAGGGCCGAAATGGACCAACCGGTTAAGGGTGCTTCGGTCCCTAAGCCTTACACCCCGGGGTTTAGCATTCAGTCTGCTAGGCCTTAGGGTTGTTGGGTCTAGGTCTAGAGGACAGGACAGGGCCATCACGTTCTAGCAGAAGCCTAGGATACATTCCGAATTAGACTCTAATGTCTCTCCTGATGACAATAGTCTATTCTGTTCTCCTCTCTTCTAGTCTATTCCTTTACCGTATTACAGAAAGAAGAATATCTTATATCTGGTAGAATACGTATCCTTGCCTTGTCGGCTAGACATACCCTGCTAAGGGTCCATGTGTATATCAATTCCATACTTTGGCCCCCATGCTGCTATATAAGAGCCCATTCCAGTCGTATACCCTAGCCGGCACATGAAACCGTAGGAGAGCGAAAGGAGTCAAGGACATAAACCCTAAGACCATCAACCCACCTATAGTCTCCATTGTAGTTCCTGGTTCTGGTTTAAACAGGTCTATGTAGGATCCGACAAGGTAACCCCAACAAGCAACTACTCTGGAGACTATAGGTAAGACCCAATGCAGTCGTCAGTTCGAGTGCTTACGGGATCAGCCCCAAACCCAAGACGGCACCAACCCGCAGACCCGAAAAATCAAATCCCTAAACCCTAAACCCCTAAACCCTATAACCCTATAAACCCTAAACCCCTAAACCCCATAAATCCTAATATAAACCCTAAACCCTAGGCCCTAAAACCCTAAACCCTAAAGCCCCTAAACCCTAAATCAACGTAAAACCAGTCTAATTCCTAAGGGGGTATATGATACGATCCCTTATAGATCCCTTATAGACCCCTTTAAAAGGAACCCCACTCTAAGCCCCCTTATTCCCTAAAAAGCTTGAACCCCAGATCCCCCCACAACAATGCCACAAACATCTCTGGATCCCTGGGATTCAAACCGAGTCTTCTCTCAATCGTCATATCCTGGCATGTGTGTAGGGCTTAGGGTTTAGGGTTTAGGGTTTGGGGTTGGTGTTTGTCTGTTTTTGTTGCAAGGGTGGACCGGGGGCGGCCCGGGAGGTTTAGGGTTTATGGTGTGTGCCAAGCTTGAAGGTTTAGGGATGTTTAGGTTTTAGGCATGCAATCCATGATGGAAAGGGGTCACGAGTCACGGGTTTAGATGGATTTGGGGTTTGGGGGTGGTCTTCGGGAGGGGGCCTTCAGGGTCCATGACTAGGAGTTGCGCGTTTGTGATTTGCTGCTTAGAGAAACCACCCTATACTAAACCCTGGGGCACAGCAGTGCACCACTCCTCTTCCAGCATACCTATAGATCCTCAGCGGGCAGTTCGTTACCGTTGAGTACCAAGCTCCCATTCACCTGCAACTGCTGCTCTTCTAAGCTCGCGTAGCTAGATGTTCGTTCGAAGGGTTCTGCTATGCACGATTCCGAAAGTGGGAAAGCTCTATGAACCTTTTAGGGGGTCTTGGAATGGGCGGTCCGTAAAACACCAGACCCAAAAACCTGTACCTCAAACCCCAAAAACATAAGCCCCAAACGCTGAAACATGAACCCAACAACAACAATGGTTTCGGATTTCCTGGCAGAAGCCACCAAAGGCGTCGAATGTCTCCTGGAACCAGGCATGTTAGATTTTGGCGATGAAAGCTGTTGAAGCTCGTCGTGAGTGTCCCTAACGGACTTTTCCAAGAGCTCTTTACGGAATACATAAGGGGTCAGACACTCGAGAGTTGTGTTGAAACCGGAGAGGCATGATGTTGGATGCCCTGCGTGAAACGTTGGGCTCTGCACCCAACTAGATGGAAGCCTCGGAAATATTGGGTTTGGGGTTCGTTGTTTTTTTTTTTTAGGGGTTCGGTGGTTTCGGGACTAGGGATATCTACAAGCCCCAAAAAACTGAAACTTGTTTAGATTGGCAGCAACATCAACCCCATCAACCTAGCTCTTGGAAAGCACCTTGAACACGGCAGCTCGCTGCTGCAGAACGAATGGTGACGAAACCGCAAAGCCTTAACTAATTGGGTTTCTATAAATTACCCTTAGTAGTATAGGGCCCCAAACTAAGGGTGCACTTCCATCTGAACAGAAACATCACCCCACGAAGCAGCGCGGCAAAGCCCAACAGCAAAAATCTAAACCCCCGACCCTGAACGCTTAAGCCGGATCAGTGCGAACCCTCAGCCTTTGTAGCAACCTCGCCTGGAAACCTTCAATACACCATCCTAGGAATAATTACACTTACAGAAACCCTATAACGTAAACCCTAAAACCTAAACCCTATAACCCTGAACCCTATATCCCTATAACCATATAACCCTAAACCCCTGTCTAGGAAGGGGCTCCTTTTTGAGGACAAGGAGGCGACCACCAGTGGCGGAGCCATGCCTGAAGAGTTGGAGGCTCAGGATCCAGGCTTTAGTGCCTTCCCTTTGGGGTGTTGGGCCTTGGGGCTTCAGGGTTTAGGCCTTAGAGTTCATTCTATGGTCTAGAGTTTAGGGCTCAGTGCTTTGGGGTGTTCGGTTTCAGTGCTTACGGCGTAAAGCAAAGCATGAGAAGGCCTAGAATGAATCATCCCTACTTCATGCTCCAACTTTCTTCAACTTAATGCAGGAAGCCTGTAATTCTAGGATCCAAGGGTCCACAAATCGCGGTGTTGCAATGTGACTAGGTTTTGTGTGATACTGTCACCCTTTGTCAGGGCTCCCTATATATTCTAGTTTGTGCTTTCATATACCCGCAGAAACCCAAACCCTAAACCCTGGACCTGATCAGTTAAGGCCCCTCTATTTCCTTACGGGTCCAAGTGCCTAAACAATCACATACTCTCCCAAATACCGACCTACGGAGCTACTACCCTAAACCCAAGTGCCTGATTATTCGGTCCTTCGGACCCTTGGGGTTACGGAGATATGGGGGTTTCCGAAAATAGGGGACGCTAATGTAGTACCCTAAATAGTAAGATCCTTATTATAAAGAGCCCAAAATATGGTACCCCTAATTCTCAGAAACTCCAATAAATATACGCGCCCTACGGCTGTGGGACTTTTGGGAGTTTCGGGGGTGGAAACACCAATCCTGAGCTCGGGGCTCCTACCAGCGATCCTTAGTAGGAGATTTTACCTGTTTAGGGTTTAGGTGTTTAAAAGTTTAAGGGTTTGGGATTTAGGCGTTTAAAAGTTTAGGGGTCTAGGGCTGTAGTGTGTCCTGGAATCATAGAAGAACTTTGGAGTGCACAAAGACATTTCTCAGTCCAGAAATTGGGAGATCAGGACCGAGACTTCTGCTCAGGCTGTGTGAGAGAGCTGCAGAGGCTTAGTATAGGGGCCTTAATAATTAGGATTGGGTTTATGGGGTATGTGACTCTATAGTTATACGGTTGATGATACGAATCCTGCATTACTGCATTACCCAGAACAAGGAATATACCATTATTCCCATAGTTTAGGGTCCTTAAGGTAATGCAGAATTTATATCATCAACCGTAGTTAAGGAACCTCAACAAGAGTATTGGTAATTATAAGCGCCTGTTCCTGCGTGTGATACCTGGACACCAAGGCCCGAAACCCAGCATGCCAATCCAAATCCCAATGCTGTACCTGACACCCGGCCCTCACAGCCTAAGCTTTTGGGTATACCTGGAATCTCACAGAAGCGACATCTTAGGATTATGGATCACATGTCAAAAAACTCATACGTTTCAAAAGCATAATTAACAGCATAGCTGCTCATGCAGTGAACGCTAAAGCTGTCACAGCTGACAAGTTGCATCGAGTCAGAAGCTACTTCGGTACTAGGACACGTGCAAGCCAGAGCATGATCTACTTATGGCGTCCCAGATCCACAACTTCGGCGGTAACGCCACAACTCTCTTCTTCAACAGCCGGGCCCAAAAAAAGTTCGAACTTTCTAAGATAGAGCTGATATATAAGGCCAAAAAGTTTTAAAGTTCCCCCGCTCAGTATCTAAGACAACACCAACACCCGAAAACGTCCAAAAAAAACAAACGCAAACTAACTCCTTCAACCCTACACCCGGACCCTCGACCCCTAGGCTCTACACGACGCACCTGCTGTGAGTAGGGGTAATTGAGACTTTGCCCTCACAAGATCTCAGACAGCCTTCGGGGTCCAGGGTTTACCTTGACCCCCCAAAACTACCTGCTTTGGGTTCCTGTTTACGTATTCCTTCTATACGGATGTTTTTCAGGGTCCAGTTCAACCAAAGCACCAACTAGGCTCAAGATTTAGAAAGTAGGTCGGGTTTAGGGTTGGCCCGTAACCAAAACAGGCCTATACCTTCTTCGGGTTCCTTATTATGATTCCTATAGTGCTTCCTCAATTCTTAAAAAAGGTAGGTCTTTGGAGCCTTTTTAGCGTTCCTACTGTTGATGATAAAAACCTGCATTACCCATAATAAGGAATATACCATAATTCCCATAGTTTAGGGTCCTTGAGGTAATGCAGGATTTATATCATCAACCGTATGACCTGCAATGTTCTAGGGTTCGGGGTTGAGGGGAAAATCCGTCCCGAACAATGCAGAGTGTCGCCTTAACCGACCCAAGTTCCAAACAACACTTAGACTGAATTTCCTTTAATGCCTCGGAATTCGAAGATTGGACAACAAGGTGCCTGAGTTGCAAAGTCAACGCGGCGCCACGATAGACAAAGGACTTGAACTGTCCCACAACCTGACATGCGAAGCGGGTGCCCTTGTCAACAGAGAGCCTAACATATCCTTAAATTTTAGCAAGCCCTGAATAGAACTAACCAGGTGCTTCCTAACGAAGGTATGTTGGGCTGACTGGGTATGGTTTAGGGCGTCGTGAAGTGTTCATTCCTTTCCCCTACAATTGAACATGTCCCAAACATAGGGTCACGAACAGTTGGAATCGGCTTCGGCGATATTTCATAAAACGATGAAGATAAGGCGCCCAATGGGTAAAATTCCAATTTGTTAAGGCTCCTATGGTAGGTAGAAGAACCGAGTGCCCTGGGTCGAGCTTGAACACCAGATGTCAAATCGCTGCAACCCGCAACCCGAAACCTTGGCGGTTGTTGGGTTCAGGGTCGAAACACTGCACCTATCCCCACCTGTAGCCGACAAGACCTACCTTTTCGGGTTCCTTATTATGGTTTCAATATATAGTTGCTTCAAAAAGTAAGTCTTTTCGGCTACAGGCAAACCCTAAACAAGCCTTAAAGCTTCAACTCTCGCCCCAGAACCCCCCAGCCGCCTAACACGCTAAGTCCGAAAAGCCTAAAAGCCGGAAAGCCCTAAAGCCCTAAACCTCAATCCCTAACAAAAACTGCAACCCCACAATCGAAACCCCCGATCCCGACAAAGCCTGCTCCAAAATGTAAACCTGAAACCCTCAAACCCTGATCTACACCCGGAGCACAAAAACCCCGAAACCCTAAACCTTAAACCCTAAACCGAAGGACTGCTCGACTGCCGCTCTGCGTAGAAGTTCTTGCTCCTAGCTCGACCCGAGAGTCGCAATCGTAGCGATGGAGTCTTTTTGGTCGCTTGCTATAACCCTAAGGGTCCATGTACCCAAACAGTATATACTTTGGCCTATTAAAGTAGTTCCTATATCGGTACTTTGGGGCCAAAGTATATACTGTTTGGGTACATGGACCGTTGGGGTAAGCTTGCTAACCCAGAGGGTCCATCGATACTACCATTCTGAAAGTAGGTCCCAAAAGACCATCCCCATTATGGCTTTTCGGACCCAATTCCACAATAATAGTGTATATGAGTAGTTGTCAAAATTATGGTCCCCTTTTGGGCACACTAAATTATATTCGGTGCCCTATTATACTAGGGACCCAAAAAGGGACCATAATTTTGACAACCACCCATATGGACCCTCTTGGTAATAAGCTTGTCCCACTCAACATCAATGAACGGACTTCTGAGCGTCAGGGTTCTCGGCAAGCTCCTTTTTACCTGCCGGTCTACCTTAAGGCCCCATAGTAGTTCCTTTTTGATTACCTTATAGGAATCTATATATGAACCACAAAAAGGAACTACTTTGGGGCCTATGGGTAGCAACCATCGCCATAATCACATCCAACTCGGATTTGCCTCTCCAATCTCGATGCATGAGTCCTCCGAAAACCAACTTGCGAAGCCGAACTGTGATACCTTGGACTTGCCGCCCGTTCCAAATGGGTGGTTGTCGAACTTAGGGTCCCTTTTTGGGTCTTTAATATAGTACGGCACCTAATATTTAGAGTATATACCCAAAGAGGAACCTTAATTTTGACAACTTCCCAAATATTGTTGCGGATCTGGCAAGTTTCGACAGCTCGGCTGAGCCGCTCGCTTAATGTTTGGTCACCTGTCCGCTCCAGTTCATCGTGCGCTCCCGGCCCTAACACTAAACGATTAAACCTGAAACCCTCTAAACCCTACTTGTGGATCCCAAAACCTACCGTTTTAAGGGTCAGACCCTCTAAGTATGGGGTCATAACCTGCTATTTTGCAGGGTTTGGGGATACAGGTAAGCCAAAGGGTCGACGTGCCAGAATAATAAGTTGCATAGTATACTCTTTGGCCCTAGAGCGGCGATTCAGGAGCAGCTTTCCGGGCCAAAGTATACGCTATATCTATACTGAACATAGAACCCCAGCAAAAAATGCAAGTTTAGCTGTTTCTTCGGGATTGTAATAACCAAAAAAAACTAAAAGTTATTTCTAAGTACCCCTAAGTTATGGGTACGTGGACCCTTCAAAAAGCAAAGCAAAGCTGCAACCCCTAGGCCCTGAAACCCACCGAAAGCCTGCAGAAGACGCTCCGGCGGCTGTGCCCGGATATCCTGGATCAACCCGCCGGTGGGTTTTAGACTGAAGCTTGCGGCTCGGAGGGTGTGGGGGGTGGTCAGGTTTGTCAGGCTTACGTTTGGGATGTAGGGGTAGCTCTGCCTTGCCACGGGTCCTATGAAACTTCACTAGACTCAGGCTTCATGTAGGATTGCGGTTCAGGGTTTAGGGGCTTGGGTGTTTTAGGTTTTGTGGCACCCTAAGAGTGCATGTACCCAAACAGTATGCACTAAAGTCGTCCCTATATAGGCACATAGGGGCCAAAGTATATACTACTAGTACTTGGGTACATGGACCCTTACTTGGAGGATCAGGGGACTTAGTAAGTATGGTTATAAGTGCCTTATAAAGTTATTAGTGCAGTTACCCGAATAATAACCCTAGTTACTAAGTCCCATGATCCTTTCAGTAGGGGTAGTTCATGCAGACCCCTCATCAACAAAACAGCTTTCCCTTGACGGACATATGGAGCGCCTTCGTAGAGTTAGGATCCTTACTGCAATCCGTACTATAGGGGCCTTAATGATTAGAATAGAGTTCCCAAAGGGAACCTGCAAGAGGTCTATAAGGGATCTATAATAGGGTTCTGTATTGTAGGGGCTGTAATAATTGGAGTAGGGTTTTGGGTTCCATTTTCCTGCAATTGAAAGTAAGAACCCCCAACAAAATACTATGGGCAAGTACTAACGCCCATAATTATGCTGCGACCGCACTGCTTCACTAGGGCAGTGAGTCGTTTGAGCGCCTCTGCGTTGACCTTGTCCATAAGTTGGCAAGATGAAACGATGCCGAGTCGAAGCCAAAGTGGCTGGAAAGCCAAAAGTCCATATTACTAAAGAGGTACAAAACCACGATGGCGCATCCGGCACTGCGGTGAAATCCGGCGGGGAAAGGACTGTCGGTCTATATTCAATAGTAATTGGATAATCACGACAGCCAGGGGAGGTTCTTAATCAGGGGTCTACTCTAAACCCTGCAGTGTAGCTCATCACTACCAACCCTAAGTGAGTATGCGCTTTGTGGAAAATTACTGAAAAGGCTTGGGTGTAGTGCGTGCCGGGTTCCGAGACTAAAGCTCGAGGAAGAACGGTCTTAAGAGTCTTATGTCTTACTGTTTAGGGTTTAAGGTTTAGGGTTTGGGCGTTTAGAGTACCTGAACTAGATAGAAACTGCCTCTTATATGGCTCCAAAACAATGGGGATGTGCCTAACTATATCCTCGAAAGAGGGGGGGGACAGGTATCCCTGTGTGGTGTGCCGGGGTTGGTGTTGTTGCCCACGGCTCTCCCCTTGCCGGCTGGTGGCGGTTGGAACTTGCGGCGCGGGGGGCCGTGTCTGGGACCGCCGGCTGGGCGGATCATCCACACCCCCTCTATTTCCTGAAGGAAGTATGCTCGGCCTACTTCCGTGGCCATCGTTCCCCCTTCTTGCCTGTGCTCCGGAGGGGAGGTAGAGCGATCACTGCGAGGAGACAGACAAGGCCCGCTGTGGTTTCAATCTCCACAACGCAACCATCGGGAAACCCTGGGCATGTCCAGAGTTCTTGGCCTGTCTCTAGGAGTGCTCTCTGGGGGGTCCTCCGATTGTTCGCGGCGCTTGGTGCTCCGGCGATGGCTTCGGCTCTTGCCACCCACTTCTCCCTGCCTGCGTCTCTCTCTCTCTCTCTCTCTCTCTCTCTCTCTCTCTCTCTCTCTGCATGGAAAGGTTGATTCGGGAATATAGAAGCTTAGGTCTAGATCTGGTCGTAGTATTAGATACCTGAGATTTTTTCAAAGGATACGGGGAGGTTGGGAAGCCATTGCTGTTGTGGCAGCAGGGGTTGACAGGGCGGGTTCAGGGTTTAGGGTTTATAGGGCTTAAGGCTTAAGATTTGCATAGGGGTTTGAGGGTTTAAGCGCAGGTTTATCTTCGCTGTCTTTGCTTGCTATGCGTAGTCCAGGAACCCGTAAGTTCGCTGCACAGCACCCGGTGCAACGAACCATGTTGCTCAGGACCCGCAACATACCAGGTGCGCTACGCAATAATCCTGAACCATAATGTTCAAAGCCGAAAGCAAGGACCTGACCCAGGGCTCTGGATCAGAAACCTGCAATTGAACCCCAGCGATCAAAATACGAACCTTAAACCAGGTACACCGCGAACCCAGAGCCCAAACCGCTTAAAAACACTAAGCCTTGACCATAAACCTCAGTACCTAGAGAAGAAGCGTGTCGGTGTCTTACTACAGTGTCCTCATGGAGCCCAAGGAGTAGTATAGTCCTACCACTAAGTGTCCAGACTACAGGCTCCGTCTGTACACATTGAACCCTGCACCACCCGGAATCACAAACCCCCTTAGCCCCAACCCCTGAGCCTGCTCGACCCAAGGACCCGAAACTACCCTTTAAACCCTAATCCCGGAACCGAAAATCCTCAAGAAGCCTGAATGAATCCCAGAAGCCCCAAAAACCATTACGACCAGAAACTCTGCGCATTCCAGAAGTACAGCAAAATATGCATCCCAGAACCCAGTTCCACTTAGTAAAGCCACCTTAAGGCCCCATAGTAGTTCCTTTTGGGGATTACCTTAAGTTATAGGATTCTATATATGAACCACAAAAAGGAACTACTTTGGAGCCTCTAGGTAAACCCCCAGAAAACCAAGGCCGCTGCCAGCTTACCGGCGAAGTGGGGGAAGCTGGATGGAGAAGCCTCGAAGTGTTCGGAGATCAAGGACTTGCGGAGAGTTTAGGATTTAGGAGCTTACCCAGAGGCCCCAAAGCAGTTCCTTTTTGGGATTACCCTATAGGATTCTATATATGAACCCCAAAAAGGAACTACTTTGGGGCCTTAGGGTAGGGATTAAGGCGTAGCACTTGCGGAGAGTTTAGGATTTCGGAGACTCCAACATCCATTAATTAAGGAATATATACCTTAAATCATATTAGGGATCCTACTATAGTTTAAGGTATATTCCTTAATTAAGGGATATTGAAGTCTCTAGGATTTAGGAGCTTAGGGATTAAGGCGTAGGGCTTGCGTGGGAATGTTTCCTGGGCTTCGAGATTTTGATGAGGGTTTAAGTTTCAGACCCGTCAGAACAGGCTCTTGCAAGAAAGACAAGATCCTGGGTCTGTTGGAATGCCTGCAGACCCAATGCCACACAAACAACCAACTCAACCCTACACTCTAAAACCTGGAACCTAAACCCTAAACCCTGAACCCTATACCTCAACCCTAAACCCTAGTAAACTGTAAACTGTAAACCCGAAAACCGGAGCCGATCTCCCTTTGGGAGCCCGAACCCAGAAGCAGACGAAGCTGCCCTCGGCATCGGCAGTGAACCTCAGCCAGAGTCTGCAGTTCAGGGTTTAGAGTCTGCAGGCTCAGAATTTGGGTCTAGGCGTTCGTGGTTTCGAAGGGTTTTAGCTTTAGCGGCTCCAGGGCGAAAGGGCCGTAGATTGTGTAATTATACACTGTGTGTGTAGACTCAAGTTCAGCGACTCTAGCAGAGTAAGAACGTTTACGGTTCCTCGTATTTTTTCAAGCTTGTTTGGTCATAGGGACCCTTAGGGGGGTAAGGGGGAGGGGGGTAGGGGACTATATTTCAGCAGGACTTATCAAAGGTCCTTATTATGGGCATTAAGGCCCCCCCCCCACTCCCCCTACCCTAAACCCTAAAGCCCCAAAAAACCCGAAACCCCAACCCCTTAAGGGTCCCCATGATTTTGGGGTTCAGGGTTGTCAAGCTTTTGGAGTCTTTCTGCTTCAGCCTCATTCTTTGTCTACTTGGAGGATCATGGGACTTAGTTAAGTAAGGTTATAAGCACCTTAATTGGGGTTATAAGCAGTTGTAAGTATAGTTACCCTAATAATTTAATAATGACCTTACTTACTAAGTCCCATGATCCTCCAAGTAGCGGCTATGATTTTTTCAAAGTGTTTAGTTAGGGTTTAGGGTCTTGGAGGGCTTAGGGCTGAGAGTCTTTCAGAGTAGAGGGCTTACGGTTTCAGGTTTCCTAGGGGTTTAGGGTTTAGGTTTTGCTTTGATTTCAGGGTCTTAGGGTTTAGCTTCGTTGAAGGGCTGAGGGTCTTCGTGGTCTTCTAGGGTTTGATTTTTTTCTGTATGAAGCTCGGACTGCAGCGGCGTGGCATCATCGCAAGTGGCGGCTTCCAGAAGTAACTCCAGCTCCGCGGCTTTCTGCGCGAGCAGCGTATCCTTGAGCACCCACTTTGGCGCGGATTGCATGTTGTAATGCACGGGAATGTGCCTGAGAAGCGCGAGGTTCGAGAGGAGACGGAAGAAGGGTGTTGGTGAGGCTTCTTCACCGTCTCGAGCGTGACAGACAGATCTCGATCGGCTTGTCCGACGAGGACGATGAGGCATGGAGGTTGGCCTGGGCATTGGCGAGGTCGGCCTGGGCTCTTGCGAGCTGCTGCCGCAGGTCACCACCATCGCGCACCAAATTATGAACCCTTAATGAGAGTGCGTGGTTGGGCCATCTGCACCAGAGCTTAGCGCTTGAGCACATAGGCCACTCCTGCGCAGTATGCAAGCCACACGGGTGCGTGGAGGTGAATCTCGCACAGAGCAGGTGAAGGGGTGAGTGGCGGTTTAGGCTACAAGTACTGAATGGAGGTATACGAGTCGAAGGGTTAAAAATGACCCGAATCCTAAACACTTTCTGGAATTGTAAACCATTCCCCAAAAAACAATTCTACAAAGACCTGAAGCCCTGCAATATCCTTAAGTCTGAAACTGAAATTTCCTTACACGCTCATGCAGCATTCTCCCTCGAACAATAGGCTTTTTGGATCCCCAGATAGGGTCTTCACGGTCTTCTAAACCCTAAACCCTAAACCGTTGGGGTCTGCGGTTCAGGATCCTGGAGGTTTAGAATGCGAGGCTCCTCCCTCCCAGTAACAAACAAGGGCTCAATACGGCTGATGATATAAATCCTGCATTACCTTAAGGACCCTAAACTATGGGATTTATGGTATATTCCTTACTATGGGTAATGCAGGATTTACATCATCAACCGTACCTACACAGGTTTTTAGGATTTATGGGCTTCTTGGCTGCGGGCGCTTTATATGCTTTAGGTTCGAGCAACTGTTTAAGGGTTAGAGTGCAGGGCTTTATTCGGGTTCAGGGTTGCTTTAGAGCTTGCCGTTCTCAAATTCAAACCCCCTGCGCGCAGGGCCATGTTCAACAGCTTCTACGTGAGAACGGTTTTCAACCATGTGGGCCTTAATTCCTAAACCTTCACTTCGGACCTCCAAACTCCCACAATGCTGAAACCTGACTGTCACAGACAAACGGTACACCTGACTTCAACCGACAACCCGAAACCCTGAACCTCACCCAAAACACAAACCCAACCCCTACGGTTGATGATATAAATCCTGCATTACCCATAATGGAGAATATACCATAATTCCCATGCTTTAGAGTCCATAAGGTAATGCAGGATTTATATCATCAACGGTAACACAGACCCTGGACTTCAACTCTTCAAACCTTGAAGCCTATAGATTAGAAGGGGCCCCCACTCTGTAATAGTGGTATAATGGGAATATAATAGGGCCCTAATATAATCCGTATAGTCACTGTTACAGGGTGGGGGCAGCATCTAACCTATAGATCCTTAATAATTTGAATAGGGTTTTGGGACCCATGCATTATACTTTCTTCATAATAAGGAACCCCCAAAAGAATATTGGTAATTATTTCGGGCCCCATACCATAAAACCCTACAGTAGATCCCTTATAGACCCCTTTAAGGAACCCTTTAAAGGACCCCCCCAAACAAATACAAGCAAGAGTATTTGTAATTATTTCGGCCGCTATATTAACGGGTTGGGAGCCTGAAGTTCGGACGGGGCCTGGGCTCAAATTAGGGCTATTTGCTAGGGTTTAGGGTTTAGGGTTTAGGGTTTAGGGTTTAGGGTTTAGGGTTTGGGGCTCAGAGCGTTAAGACCACAAAAATGCTAGGGCACTGGCCCTAAAAATCCAAAGGATCCAATAATTATAGTACTAGTTTTCGGGTAGCAGATATGTAATGTTACTGTTTGGGAGAGTATCTGATAACTAGGTACTTCCCTAAGGGTGGGCTTTGAGGAGCTTAGGATGGATTGGGGTTTAGGGTAGTTTCGGGTCTACCTACAGTCTCCATTGTAGTTCCTTTTTGGGGTTACCTTCTAGACCCTTAGTATATAACTGGTTAAACCGAACAAAGGAACAACAATGGAGACTATAGGTAGAGTTCGGGAGTATCGGTCTGGGGTGACAGGGGTTCCGGGAATTGGTTTTAGGCTTTAGGGTTTGGAGTTTAGGGTTTAGAATTTGGGGATTAAGGTTTAGGGCTTAGGATTTGGGGCTCCGGGGTTCTGGCTACTTTTTCTTTTTTTTCAAATTTTTGCTTGCGACCACGAGGCCATTCAGAGGTTTCGCTGAAGGATTCAATGTCCACCTTGGTTCTTGGAAACTGTCCTTCTCAGAGGCTCCAATCCTAAACTCTGAACCCTAAACCCACGAAGTATAACCCTGAGTCAATATATTTTGGAGTCTCGGGGCGCCGTCAATGGGCTTCTCGATGCGTTGGCAGGAAGGCTTTCAACTTTTTGGTTAGCAGTTTTTTTGGTCAAACAAGGGAGGGAAGCTACCCCTAACATAGCATAGGTAGAGAACCCACGACCTTCTGTCGTCTTTTGTTGCGCCTGAGGGTGCTATGACCCTCGCATATACTCCAAAACGCGGCCTCGCACCCACAACCTTTAACCACTTCCAAGGGGGAAAGGAGGGACCCTTAGTAAGGACCCCTAGGTCCTAGGTATATACCCTTAATATACCTCTTATACCCAGTATATAGCCCAGTATAGGGCAGGGTCCCCATCAAGGGTCCCTCCTTCTCCCCTTCGAACCCTAGATCTGAGTTCTTTTGGGTATATACTGTCTTCGGACCTGGTCGCGCAACCCGAAGCAAACCTTCGCCGGAGTTGGTTCTACAGCAAGCTGCTCGCTCGAGCGCTCAAGGAGCCTTTGATGATCATAATGGGTTTGGGTTTGAGGGTATAATGTAGTCTAATATTCTAAACCATATACACCCTAAACCCAAATCCTTAACTAACCTAAACCTTGGAGTACAATGTAATGCTATAGTGGCTATAAGGGATATGATGCTCAACTTTCCGACTCCCAACGAACTTGCAAAGTCAAAAGCTCGCGAACCCACAACTGCGAAAAGCACTTACATGACCCCAACAGCACCAAACCCTAGAATCCTAAAGACCGAAAAGTGTAAAACTTACCTGGTTTTACAAGGTTTAAGGGCCTCGGGTTTCAGGGCTCAGGGTTTAGGGCCTGGGGTTTTGGGGCCTTAGCTTGCGGGCTTAGGGTTTAGGCCTAGCAGTTTGAGGATTGGGGTGTTAGCGCCTGGTGGTGTAGGGTTTAGGGCCTAGGATTTCGGGGTTTTGTGTTGGGATGAGGTTTTTGGAACTAGGGGTTTCAGGCTTATGGGCACTTTATGTACACTTCCTAATATTTGATGATTCTCTGGGTGAGTGGGTACTTTCCTGTGGCTAGACGGGCTGATAAACTAGTGATTCCCTCGCCCAGCAGATCCGAACTCGAAACCCTATGTCCCAAACCCCTACTTGGAGGTTCATGGGTAGGGTTATAAGTAGGGTAGCTATACTTATAACACATATTAGGGGACTTATAACCCTTATAACTACCCCTGAACCTCCGCACTCGTGCAAACAAGAACCTTACCAGAGAAGGTAACTATAAGGGTAGCTTTAGCTATACTGAACTTAGAACCCTAGCAAAAATTATATTCTAGCTGTTTCTTAGGAATAAAATAGCCAAAAATGAAAAGTATTTCTAAGTACCCCTAAGATAAGGGTACCTTTAGGGGTTCCTTTAAAGGAGACCCTACTACGTTTTACGGTCCTTTTCAGGGTACCTTTATGGGTTTGGGGTTTATAGGGTTGTCCTTTAAGGGTGAGCCTTTGAGGGTTCCCTTACCGGGTCATTAGGGGTTCCTTTAAACGGAACCCTACTAGGGAAGGTGGCTTTGTAAGGGTTCCTTTGAAGGTTTCCGTTAAGGAAACCTTTAGCGGTTCCTTTGAAGGAGACCCTGCTAGGTTTTAGGGCGCAGGGTTGAAGGTACTATGATACTATGGTTCTATCATCTTCTATAGTCGGGTTACCTTGAGGGCCACGATGGTTCTATAACAGGGATCCGTTTAAAGGGGAACTCTACCAAGGTTTAGAGTTCAGGGTACCCTCAAAAGGGATCCGTAGGAGAACCCTTAAGGGAACCTTTGAAGAATGCCTGAAAGGTTTCCTTTAACCCTAAACCTCTACACCCTAAACCATTCCCCAAAGGCTCCATGTACCCATATAGTAGGTACCTAGGCCTTAAAGTAGCCATATAGGGACCACTTTAAGGCCTAAGTAGTAGTACCTACTATATGGGTACATTGAGCCTTAGGGTCCCCTTGAAAGGACTCGCTAAGCGCCCCGTAAGGCGCCCGCCGACTTCGCCGCCGAGGCGTTGGCGCCAAGGCAAAGGTCGATCCTTGGGATCGGCTCCTTTAAAGGGGTCCTTAAAGGAACCCAGCAAGGGCCCTTTAAGGGGCCCGAAAGGGAACCCTTAAAAGATCGCTTAAAGGAGCCCTTAAAGGAACCTTTGAAGGTACTATAGGGTTCCTTTACAGCTCCTTTGAAAAGGATCCCAGGGTTCCTTTAAGGGGTTCCTTTCAGGGAGCCCTTGACAGATCCTTAGAAGAACCCACGCGGGAAGCTTTAAAGGAGTCTTTTAAAGGAGTGCAAGGAGCCCTGAAAAGTTTAGAAGTTTTAGAGTTTTAGGGTTTGGGGGGCGTGGGGCTTGGTGTTTCAAGCATTTTAGGCTTAGGGTTTGCTGTAGACGTGGGTTTAGGGTTTAGGGTGCCTTGAAGGAACCTTGAAAAGGTTACTACAAACCCTAAACTCTACACTCTAAACACTAAACATGAGAATAGCCATGTGGGTGGTTGTCAAAATTATGGTCCCTTGTTGGGCAACCTAAACATTAGGTGCCGTACTGTAATAAGGACCCAAAAATCCCAAAAAAGGACCCTGATTTTGACAATCATAATATAGTACCCTTACACATCCCTTATAGACCCTATTTTAGTACCCAAAAAAAAGACCCTAGTTTTGACAACTACCCATGTGAGTCTCAGGTGCTTGGCTTGTTGTAAGGGGGCGTTGGGGTCTAGAGTTGTGGCTTTTTGGAAGCTTTGAGGCGGTAGACGTTTGTTTGTGAAGGAGGGCTTGGGGTTTCCGGAGGGGACACAAATAACAAATTGCGATCCAGCGGTTTTCGCAAAAATCTGCAGGGTTTTGGGTTTTTTTTTTGGAGGGGGGGGGGTTGGTAGAGCTGTGGGAGTGAAGTGCTTACTGTATGTCTTGTCGTATGATTGCCTTTGAAGTTTTCAAGCAGGATACAGGCTGTTTAGGAGGCTTCTATAGAAAGATTCATAAAGGCCCCAGCGTTTTAAGATGTAGGAGTTGGGGCTTTACAGCCGAGGCCTCAGGACGTCGAGGTTTGGAGTCTTGAGGGTTCAAGCTTTGGGGCTAGGCTGGGTACGGCCCCCATACAGTAACAGTCTATAATAGGGCTACTAGTAAGGTCCTTATATCTCTATATTATGAATATTATCCAACTGTTACTGAGTGCACTGTGGTGTTGGAGCTTACTGCTTTTTCGTTGAACTTCGTCATCTTTGCCAGCACGGCTCGCATGTTGCCAGTGATGGTCTTGGATGCGTTCGCCAAACTGTCCGAGACGCCTTTTGCGCTCGTGGACCTCAAAGAACGCGGGGCAATCCCTCCGCTTGCAAGCAAAAGATGGCTTTGGCTCTCCCAGAATTAGGGAGGCTACTAGGGCTGAATCCAGAAGTCTTGGTGATGACCCGAAATAGGTCGTCAACTTCATGAAGTCTTCCAGTGGAAGCTGACCAGCATCGATGTCCTCTGCATCGATGGATACGCTTTGCAAAGCCTGGAAAAATTCGTCCATGTCCATGCCAGCCATTGCTGCCGGAAAAGAAATGTGTGTATATGAACAGTAAACCAAAGAAGGGGCCATACCCAAGGGCTAGGACTGTAAAGCGCCGGGTTCTGTTGTGCGACTTGCCGGCTGCGGATTTTAAGGGCTCGTAAAGACTTCGGGGTTAGTGGCCTAATGAGACCCATGCGAACGGAACCCTCGCTTCATGTCAATGTCAGCTTATGCAGACGCCATGGTTGGCTCTGGAAAATACCCGAAGACTGCGATTCTCAAAAGGCACATTGTTAGTTTATGCAGACTTGATCCAGTTTAACAGCCGATGCGGTCAACAATGACGATGAAAGGATGTGACAGCATGACGCTGATCAACCTCTGTGCCATGAATCCTAAAGCGAACCCTAATTAACTTACTTCCCAGCTTCTGCTTGCCCACAGGTTGAAGGTGCTGAGAGTCGCGAAAAACAGGCACCAAGCACACGATGAGAGACAACAAGGGTAAAAGGAGGGACCCTTAATAAGGACCCCTAGGTATATACCCTTAATATAGTTATTATATACCCATTATATAGCCCGTTATATAGCCCATTATAGGGTAGGGGTCCCCATTAAGGGTCCCTCCTTTTCCCCTTTGAGAGACACCACAAAATAGTATAGGCAATTATTGAAGCCCCTATCTTCAACGGGCCCCTCAGGATTGCATGATACCCATTTCTTGAAGTGTATGTCCCAGACTGTTGCTATCGTGTGCCAAACCCTAAGCCCTCAAAAACTAAACCCCAGACCGTGAGCTTGAAGGACTGTCATCCTCGGATGCCTGATATGCTTTCGTCGGGTAAATGAGGAAACGGAGGGAGAGAGAGAGAGAGAGAGAGAGAGAGAGAGAGAACAAATAAAGAGAGAAAGAGACGGAGAGAGAGAGAGAGAGAGAGTCCATGCAACCTCTGGAACACACAGTCACCCAGGCCCACGACCCCGGTGTTCCAGCAAGCCACTCGGTGTAGCCTCAGATATTTTCTGCATTTATTTTAGGCCCTAGGTTCGGAGTTTAATATTTCCCGAGTGTAGAGGCTTTAACAAGTCCCAAAACTCTTCCGATTCCGTAGAATCGCTGCTGGCAGAGTCTATAGCCCCAAGCCCGAGTCCACTTACTAAGACCCCTACACTACACCATACCTGGACCCGCAAAAGCTGTTGAACCTTTGCGTCAGGATGAAAGCCCCTAGGAGTTTAGGGGGCTTGGAATTGTCGGGTTCAGGATCCATGAAGGTTTCTTGGTTTGGAGGGAGGGCCAAGGGTTTACTGTAGGCTATCCTTACCAACTCAATATACAGTAAACCCCATAAAGTTGGAAACCTGATTAAGGCCAAACAGTGCTGGGATTCCTTATACAGGTAATGTGGCGAGGAAAGGTACCGGTGATGGTGCGTTCAATGTGGGATTTAGAGGTCAAGTGCTACAGGGATGGAGGTTGGCGAAGGTTGTGGGGTGCAGAGCCCATGTAAGGTGTACCTCCAAGAAAAAGACACCTGTAGTCTCCGTTGTAGTTCCTTTTGGGGGCTACCTTATAGGATTCTTATTTATATTTTGGGTTAAAGCACAAAAAGGAACTACAATGGAGACTATAGGCAAAGGGCATTGCACCCCCTGGGCGACAAGCTTCAAGAACTCATGTGTATGGGCCAAACAACAGAAGGTAGAACCGCTGCTGGTCAACCGGGGGAAAGCCATCAAAAAAAAACTTTGTTTCAATCAAAAAAAACTTTCAGCGAAAATCAAAAAACTTTTTCACCAATCAAAAAAACTTTTTCCAATCAAAAAAAACTTTCTCCATGTGTAGTAGTAGTAGTAGTAGTAGCAGTAGTAGTAATAGTAGTAGTAGTAGTAGTAGTAGTAGTCGTAGTAGTAGTAGTAGCAGTAGTACTAGTACTAATAGTACTAGTAGTAGTAGTAGTAGTAGTAGTAGTAGTAGTAGTAGTAGTAGTAGGAGGAGGAGGAGGAGGAGGAGTAGGAGGAGGAGTAGTAGTAGTAGTCGTCGTAGTAGTAGCCGTCGTAGTAGTAGTACTACGGTGGATGGACAAAATCCTGCATTACCCATAGTAAGGAATATACCATAATTCCCATAGTGTAGGGTCCTTAGGGTAATGCAGGATTTTGTCTATCAGCCGTAGTAGCAGTAGTAGTAGTAATAGTTGTTGTTGTTGTACCTTCCTTCCTGCCTTCCTTCCTGTCTGCCTGCCTGCCTTCCTTCCTTGCTGCCTTGCTTCCTTCCTTGCTTCCTGCCTTCATTCCTTCCCTTCTTCCTTCCTTCCTGCCTTCCTTCCTGTCTGCCTGCCTGCCTGCCTTCCTTCCTTGCTGCCTTGCTTCCTTCCTTGCTTCCTGCCATCCTTGCTTTCTTCCTTCCTTCCTTCCTCGCCCTTTCTCCCCGCCTTCCTTGCTTCCTTCCTTCCTTCCTGCCTTCCCTCCTTCCTTCCTTCCTTCCTGTCGTGCTTCCTTTAATAAGGGGAAATTTTTTTTGATTGGAAACAAGTTTTTTTGTTGATTGAAAAAAAGTTTTTTTTGATTGAAAAAAGTTTTTTTTTGATTGGCATCCCGTCAACCGGGCACCGCTGAGCCCCCCGAACATCCTGAAGGTTCAAACTTAAGCCCAAAATGCTTAATCTTTTAAGCCCCAAATGCTTCATCCTTTAAGCCCTTGCCCGAACGACCGAAAAACTTTGACAAAGACCCCTCAATCTCTTCCCACACTCCGTTGAATAACCTCCGGGAAGAAGCCAAACCCTAAACACAATGCCCGAAGCCCTGAACCTTAAAACGTAAAACCATAAAGCGTTGAGGGGCATTTAATCTTAAGCCCTGAGAACTGGATTTGCTACCCCAGGGCCGTGAGATCTTGCACCTTGAACCCGGGCCAAAAGCCCAAAACGCTGCAGTCATAAATCATAGACCTTACACTCGGTATTCTATTTAAGCCCTGATATTTCCCTCTCTGTAAACTCTCAACCCTACACCCTCGACAATCCGGAAGCGCCTTGAACCCTGCACACCCCAAAAACCCTAAACACTGTACGTATAGTCTCCATTGTAGTTCCTTTTTTGGTTAACCAGCTTTATGGTTCGGATCCTATAATAGAGATTGTGGTTAACCAAAAAAAGGAACTACAATGGAGACTATAGGTAGAAGCCATACAGAGCCCGGCTTATGACAGAATTGGGAAACCCGTAGAAGACCTGATTGCCTAACCCATAACCCAGTGACCTACCACGAAGGAACTGCTTTGCTGGGCTGGGACGGGCAGGTGGGTGGGTATACCTTAACCTACCATAACCTACTTTGTGGTAGGTTCTGAGTATAGACCCGAAAACAGAGTTTCTGGGCCTTTAACTAACCAGGGAGGAGACAGCATATATGTTTATTTCTTGATGGCTCTTTACTCCTTTATTAAGACAAAAGATTAAAGTATGGTACTCCAAAGCCCAGGTTTATAGGGATCCTACCAACCCCTAACACCTCCCCCCCTCCCCCTACCCCCCTAAGGGTTCCCTATGGTATACCCCCCAGTGCCGAAATCTGCCGTCAATCTGCGGGGATGCTGAAGCTGCGCTTGTCCACCCGGGGAGATATACCTGGGTCTTCTTAGAAGCTTCTATATGTTTTGCCTGTTTTCGGTTCAGGGATTAGGGTTTAGGGTTTCGGGTGTATGTCTTATAGCTTCGATTTCTGTTTCGTCTCTTTCCAGTTACGTCAGATAAGGTGGCTTTTGCTGGCTTTCTGTGGTGTTGCAAGGGTTTCTGTCACGTCCGAAGGCCTGTCTAGGATGCACCTCGAATGTCCCTCCATCCCTACGGAGTCCAACATACTCGGGTGTGTCTTGAAAAATTGAAGGTTCCGGAGGTGTGGGCTGTAGGTTTAGATGGGTTCAGGATGTAGAGGTAATCAGGGCTTGACGGTTCGACGAAGGCTTGAAGAGTGGCTTCAGGAAAGCTACCAATAGTCAGGTGTCTGGGGCTAAGACTAGCGAATTGTCCAAGTACCGGTTAGTCAGGTACTGGGTCAACAGCATTTTCAACGGCAAGCTTTTGTGACAGATTGTGGCAGCATACATCCTATAGTCTCCATTGTAGTTCCTTTCTGGGGCTACCTTATAGGATACTAGCTATAGTTTTGGTTAAACCAAAAAAGGAACTACAATTCAATGGAGACTATAGGGTGGTCATGATGCACGGCGCCCCTGAGCGTGTTCCCACTAATTCAGACTCTGAGTCCAAAATACAGTTGATGTTATAAATCCTGCATTACCTTAAGGACCAGAAACTATGGGAATTATGGTATATCCCTTACTATGGGTAATGCAGGATTTTTATCATCAGCCGTATCTCCTTGGTGGCCTCACTGGGGAATCTCTACGGGAGGTCCAGAAGCCTGGGATGTCTTTGGAGTTTCAAAGAGTCGTAAGTCCGAGTTCATGTCAAGGCATGACTAGGCACAGCGAAGACCTAGATGTACGGATGAAACAACAGGTGGGAAAACCGTGCCCTTGGAGCTTCAGAAATGCTCGCTTAGAGGGCCCCAAACGTATAAGGCTTAGTGCGGACGCGGTCAAGCCCTACGAAGGTCATGATGAGAACTTATGGTTTAAGTTAAGGAACCCTTATAGGATCCCTTTAAAGGAACCCTTATAGGATCCCTGTAAAGGAACCCGCGGGTACTCCTGAAACTTTGACTACGGGACTCCCGACAGATGATCGATGCAACTCGACCTCCTGCACCATCAAAGTTGTAATGACTTCCACTACAGTTGACACGCCTGCGTTGGAAACTGAGCACACCTCAAGAACTCCTCCTCATCATGAGCCCGATAAACTCAGGATGCTGATCCCCAAGCCCGAACTTTCAGACTTTACCGTAGAGCTGTCTTCCCTTGCAAGGCAACCCCTGAACCCTAAACTCCCTAAGCCCTAAACCCCCTAAACCCTAAACCCTGAACCACAAAACCCCAAACCCTGAACCCTAAACCCTAAACCCTAAACCCCCTGAACCCTAAGCCCTGAACCCCAAACCCTAAACCCTGAACCCTGGCCCCAAGCCTCAGGGTGTTGAGGCCATCCACCAGGGCCACCTCGGAGCTCCAGCCGAATGGCAGTGCCTGGCACAAACCCTAAGGGCCCACAATACTTACGTACTCGGTTTTAGGATAGTAACCCTAAACCCTAAACCTGAAAATCCTAAACCCTGAGCCCTAAAATGTGGGCTACTATTTTGGAGAGTATGTGATAAGGTACTTCCCTTAAGGAAGCATTACCAAATAAATGCCAAAAGCGACCTTCGGGTCGGGGTTTAGCGTTTTTAGGGCGGGTTTAGGGTTCCTTACAGGGATCCTTTTAGGGTTCCTTTAAGGGATCCTATAAGGGTTCCTTTAAGGGATCTAGAAGGGTTCTATAAAGGGTTTAGGGTTTGGGGTTTGGAGTTTGGGCACAGGGGTTATGGCTTTTTGTAAGTTGTGATGGCTATGGGTTTAGGGGTGTAGGATTTAAAACAAAGAGCGACCTAAGCGTGTAGGATTTGTTAACGACAACTTTAGCATGCAGGGGTTATGGGTTTAGCGTGCTAGGCAAAGTCTTGCTGTGTTTTCTCCTGCTTTGGTCTACTTTGCAGAGTTGTGCAGGGGGCGCTTCAAGGGCGGAGAACAATGTTTGCGGGACTTCTGCGGAACGCCTAATACACAGAGCCGGGGTGTTGATGATTAGAATAGGGCTTTGGGGAATCGTAGGCGAAGTATAAAAGGAATCCCCAAGACATAGTATTTAAAGTATTTTGCCTATAGTCTCCATGCAGTTCCTTTTTTGGTTAACCAGTTTTATGGTTAGGATCCTATAATGGGGGTTTTGGTTTACCCAAAAAAGGAACTACAATGGAGACTGTAGGTACTTGGACTGCAGTTTAACTCCTAGCTTCTGCGGTCAACTCCTGTCAGCTCCACGGCTGCTGAAGGCTTAGAGTGTATTGGCTAGAAGGGGCCCCCACCTGTAATATAGTGACTATACGGATTATATTAGGGCCCGATTATATTCTTATTATACCACTATTACAGGGTGGGGGCCCCTTCTAGTGTATTGGCATTTTGCGCTAAGCCCTTGACAGCCCTTTTTGAAAACCTACCAAGAACCTGTAGAAACGCTGGGACCCTGATCCACATCCCTGCTTGGAAGCCTAAAACCGTGGAAACCTAATTTATATCCTGTTTCCTTGTCAAGCCCGATTCAAAAGCCGGCTGAACCGGTCAAACCTTATACCAAAACAGTAACCATCTCAAACCGTTTCCCAAACGGACAACCCCAGCCCCAAAGCCAAACACCGCAAAACTTAAACCTTGTCCGCATCACCATCATACCGTATAACCTGCTTTGATGTTAAAAGCCTTAACCCTACCTAATCACCAGGTCCTCAAAGCCTAAGAAACACTAACGCAATATAACCCTAACCCAAAATCGAAAAGGCCAAAACCCTAAACCCCGCTCGCTCTTCCTCTCTCTGACTCACTGTCTCTCCCTCTCCCTCACTCACTGTCTCTCTCTCTCTCTCTCTCTCTCTCTCTCTCTCTCTCTCTCTCTCTCTCTCTATATATATATATACAGATAACATATACACACAGATATTATATAATATACATACACCCTGGACCCCCAACTCCTGAACCCTGAACCCTGAGCCCAACCCCCCCAACTTCTTCGCCAGCTTCACCGGGCGATGAAGGCCCAAGAGCTTGCCTCCGACCGCTGGCGTGTTCGCGAGGCCCAGCCTGGAGAAGTAGTTCGCCGTAATGGTTCCTTTAAGAGTTTAAGGCTTTAGGGCTTTAGGGCTTTAGGCTTTAGGGTTTAGGGCTTTAGGCTTAAGGGTTTAGGGCTTTAGGCTTTAGGGCTTTGGGGTTCCAGGGTTCGGGCGTGTTCGCGAGGCTGAGCCTGGCCCAGGTAACGGAACTGGCTTGAGAGCTTCTTTCTTCATGTCCACAAAGAGGTTCAGGGTTTAGGGTTTAGAATTAAGGCTCCATGTGCCCATATAGTGTATCCTGGACAAAGTAGTATAGGGCCTTAATGGTTAGAACGGGGTTTTGAGGCCCACTATACACTGTACCATATTCATAATAAGGACCCCCCCCCGCCCAAAAAACATACTATAGGTAATTATTAAGGCCCCTATATTAGGGAGTTTAGGGTTCAGCGGTTTAGACATTATGGTTTAGGGCTTTAGGGTTTCAGGGTTTGGGCGTCTAGGGTTTGCAGGTTTAGGGTCTTGGGGGCTTTGGGTTTAAAACTCTATTTAGGGCTTTCAGGTTTTGAAGTGAGAGTATCTTGGGTTTCAGGTTTAGGGCGTTCGGGTCACTTGAGCCTATCCTTTCCATGAGCGGCTCGTAGCTCGCGAGTTCCTCATAAACTGCACGGGAACTGGCTTGAGAGCTTCTTTCTTCATGTCCACAAAGGGGTTTAGGGTGTAGGATTAAGGCTCCATGTACCCGTATAGTATACACTTTAAAGTACCTATATAGGGACCCCTTTAAGGCTTAAGTATCTACTATAAAGGTACATGGAGGCTTTGGGACGGGACGCTCCAGGCCATCCACTCCATACAAACCGTGGCCGCGCGTGAGTACTCTGGCATTCCTGCTGTCGTCTGGTACGACCGAGCGATGCCGAGGAACAGTGACCGAACTGAGGATGCGTGCTTATTACGCCCCCCTGATGTTCAAGACAAAGCCAAGCGATGGCAGAGGTATCAACCGCGACGCGGCGGGGAACTCCCATTGCTGTCGATTCATAATGTCTTTAGGCACCGGAGCAATCAGCATCGAGGTGAGCGACGATGACGTGGCCTCGCTGAGGCTGCGCCCGTTGTCGGGTGCAGGGTTCCCTCAAGGGTTCATGTTGAGGGTTCCTAGTAGGGTTACCCTACGAGCTCCTCTAACTCTTACGGTTCCTTTAGAATATAGTTCTCTACAGCGTTCCTTAGAGTTTAGGGTTTAGGACTTCGGCTTTAAGGCTTAGGGTACTTAGGCATCAACAAGCCTACTGCTCTAGGGGTTGATCTGCCAGAAATAACGTGACATAACATATTGTTTTGCAGGGTTTGTGGCTGCGGTAGCCTAAGCCCAAAGTCCTAAACATCTAGAGCCCTGAACACAGTCAGAAACTACCGAAAACCTGAATCCGAAACCGCTACAGACCTACGAAATCAGCCAGAAACCCTAAGATACCCTAAGTCCATGCCCCCCAAAATCAAGAGGCATACTAAAAACCACCCTCAGTCCTAAAGCCCTAAAACTGTAATCCCATATTGCTGAAACACCGACAGCCCTAGACCCTGAACCCGAGATGCTTCGATGCATAAACCCTCTAAGACCCAAATCTTCAAGGCTGCCCCTAAAACAATTTATTCCGGTTTAAGCCCCACACCCGAAACCCCGGAACCCCTACTTCGACACGCGAAAACCCTAAACCGTATGCACCTCAAGAGCCCCTAGAGAACACCTTTCAAGTAGAAGCCTTTCTGCAGAACACACCACCCTGCACACCCAAACCCTAAACCCTAAAACCCCCTAAACCCTAAACCCTAAAACCAGTCACGAAAAGCACCGCCTGAAGCTGGCGCCGGTCCAGAGAAAAAGAGGATCCGGAGTCACGACGATGTCCTGGGCCTGGTGGAACGAAGGCAGGAGTAGGGTTTAGGGTTTAGTTTACAGCAGGAGTTTCCGAAAACTAGGGTACCTTATTTTGGAGGTCCTTGCAATAAGGATCCTACTATTTAGGGCGTTACATTAGGGTCCCGTACTCTTGGAAACTCCCATGTCTGTATATATCGATTATCTTTTTATCTATATTTAGTCTGTTTTGATGTAGGATGAAGGGCTTGTGGGTCTGGGAGTTGATTTTAGGCATGAGGGCCTTGGGAATTTAGGGTTTTCGCATAGCCCCAAGCCTTATACACCGGAAACCCCGGACCCAAACTCCAAAACCCTGACAATTCTTTTCTAGCTCCTTTCTGGTTCAGGCCTTTCATCTTCCCTTTTGGGGTCCTTCGACAAGCCGGGGAAGAGCTGGGGCCCTCATAGGATGAACACTGCCAATGCCCCAACCCCAGGGCTCCCATGTACCCATATAGTAGATACTTAGGCCTTAAAGTACCTATATAGGGGCCCCTTTAAGGCCTAACTATCTACTGTATGGGTACATGGAGCCTCTGGGCAAGCAAGAACCCAATTCAAGAGACACCGCTGGAACCGTACAAGGCAGCCTCAACGGAATTCCCCCGAAAGGAACCCTAAAGGGACTCCTTGAACGGATCCCCAGCCGCCAAACCATAATACTACCTACCACCCTCAAGCATAAACCGTCAACCCCTAAACCCTAAATCCCAAACCCCTGAGCCCTAAACCCCTAAATCCCTAAAACCTCTAAACCCCTGAACCCTGAACCCTAAATCCCTAAAACCTCCACAGACTCCAAACCCTTAACAGATCCCTTTCAACGAATCCCTCACAAAGGCGGTTGTCAAAATTATGGTCCCTGTTTGGGTACCCTAAATAGTAGGTGCCGGATTATAAGAGGGACCCCAAAAGGGACCATAATTTTGACAACTATAATATAGTTGCCCTTATACATCCCTTATAAGCCCTTTTAAAGGAACCCTATTCTAGGTACTTTGGACCCTTTCAACGGGCCTGCAGCTGAACCTCAGAACCTTCCGAGCTCTCCGGGAAGGGCGCCGACTCTGCCAGAGAGTGAAGACACCAAACCTCCGGCTTTCAGGTTAGGGCTTTATTAGGGCTTCGGATTTCTAGTTTGGGGTTTAGGGTTTCGGATTTCTAGTTTGGGGTTTAGGGTTTAGGATTTATGGTTTAGAGTTTCGGATTTCTGGCTTGGGGTTTCGGGTTTAGGAGTATGGTTTAGGGTTTAGGGTTTCGGATTTCTGGTTTGGGGTTTACGGGTTCAGGGCTTATAGCTAGGATCGCATGTTGTGCTGTCCTCGGGGGTTCCTTGAGGTTCATTTAAGGGAACTACAGGGGCTCTATGACTATGAGGAGTGGTTTGTAGGGTTTGGGGGTTTTAAGGTTTAGGGTCCATAGCGCACTGGGTGTTCTGCTGGTAAACTTGTTGTCTGCACTCTTCAAAAAAAGGATGTACAATGAAGCCCAACGTTTCGGCCCCCCCCCCCACCCCCCAAACTCTAAAACCCCAAACCATAAATCCTGACCCCTGAACTCCAAACCAATCCGAAACCTCAAACCATACACCATAACTCCTAAACTCTACACCCCAAGCCAGAAGTCCGAAACCCTTAACCCTAAACCATAGGGTAGAAGCCAGAAAGCTGGAACACGGGTTTGGGAGGATTAGTGCTAGGATCCCTTGCACTTTACCTTAAGGACATGAGGAGTCTAATGTTCCAACTTTCTGGATTCTACTATACATCCTAAACCCTAAACCACAAAATCAAAATGAATCCAAAACTCTGAACCCGAAGATGAATCAAACACCCCAAACCCCAAACCAGAAATCCTAAACTCTAAACCATACGGTGAAACCCAGAAAGTTGGAACATCGATATAGGATGATTCATGCTGGGATTCCCTATACTTTGCTCTAAGGGCATGAGGCTAATGATGTTCCAACTTTCTGGCTTCTACTGTAAATCCTGAACCCTAAACCCTAAACAACAAGATGAATCCAACACCCTAAACCATATAAGTCCTGAACCCAAACCCCAGCTTTTCAAAGCCTCTTTCACAAAGCTACGGTTGATGTTATAAATCCTGCATTACCCATAATAAGGAACATACCATAATTCCCATAGTCTACGGCCCTTAAGGTAATGCAGGATTTATATCATCCACCGTAATGCCCAGGGCTGGGGTTTGATCAAGAAGAGACCTAGAATAGAATAGAATAGAATAGGACAGAAAAGAAGGGAATAAACAGATGCAAACAGAATGGCATGGAACGGAATGCGAGATAAGGTCCTACATAATTCGGCCACAGGTCGGCGGAGTTATACCCAAGATCTGGTAAGGAACTCGAAGGACTCATGATAGCATTAGGGTTTAGGGTTTAGGTGTAGACTTTGAAATCACTATTCAGGCTAGTAAAACCGTCTTCGCAGCTTTAAGAGGCTAGGTTTCTGAGTTTCGCTGTGCATTATGCGTGCTTGCGGCCACGCGGCCCTCAATGAAGTCGTGTCTCGCTGGTACTCTACCAAAGGCACTTCCAGCGTGAACCTGAGCTCATGGGATTGGTATGGTGATAAAACTGGGAATTCTTGTTTACTCCCTGATGCTTAGTAGGGAATGGGGGATGGATCCCTGTATAATCCCCAGTAATAGTCCCCAATATCCATTCCGCCATTCCCCACTAAGAACCAGACAGGTTTGAGATCCGAGGGGGGCCCGGCCAGGATTTGAGTGCAGCGTTTGGTTTTGGAGCCTCAAGCCCTAAACCGACTCCAGTGGAAGGGGGTGAAAATCCAGACGTGATGCGCACAGATGTCCTCCAAACCCAGACCGCCTAACTTGGATTCTCTTAAGGGTGCCTTTTCGGGTTCCTTTAGAGATCCTTCAAGGGTTCCTTTCAGGCAATCCCATCCTATTGGTCTGAGCTGCTTACAGCGAAGAGAACCTGCAATTTTTAGAACCCGTAAGGATAGAAAGACAGAGCCCTTCTGAACCTTGCAGGACCCCTACGAATCCTTAAACCCTAAAAAAACCAACCTTCTTGAGGACTTACATCAGGAAATCATGGTAAGGAACCCTTAAACCTCCAAAAAGCCTAAGAAACCTAACTTGTACGGAACTCCAAAGTGGTAGGTTATTTCGGGTAAAGCAGAACGCTCCCTAAACTCCCGACAGTCTCGGCCCGCAACTCCCGCGGGAACTCCGGATCCATGCCGGCTAAGACCGGCCTCAGCAGCTCAGGGGGTTCAAAGGGTCAGGGTTCTAGGTTGAGGGCTTTGATTCGTGCAGAGTTTAGGTTTCGGTTTTAGGCTTAGGGTTTAGGGGCTACATGAGCTCAGAATTAAGGTTCAGAGGCTTGGGTTAGAGTTTAGGTTTAGGGTCTAGGTTTAGGGTTTTGGGGCTTCGATGGGCTTAGAGCTTAGTTGTGTGGTCTACGGTTCAGGTTTAGGGTTGGGAGTTTACCCAGAGACTCCAATATCCCTTAATTAAGGAATATACCTTAAATATCAGGGACTCTACTATAATTTAAGGTATATTCCTTAATTAAGGGATATTGGAGTCTCTGGGTAGGGCTGTCAAGCTATACAGGGCTTGGGAGGCTTGGGGTTGCAAGGCTTTCAAACTACCCTAAGGCTCCATGTGCCCATATAGTAGGTACTTAGGCCTTAAGGGGGTCCCTATATGGCTACTTTAAGGCCTAGGTACCTACTATATGGGTACATGGAGCCTTTGGGGTATATGGCTTACGGTACTGTGTCAGGGCTTCACGGTTTGTGGAGTTGCTATTCCTATTAACGAGAGTCCCAGATTCATCCGCACGCCGAAATCAGATTTGCTCAATCCCACGCCAGTGTTACCCTAAGCTTCTTGACGTATGTAATTTTATATTGGAACCCTGATCGGCAAAGCCAAATTGCGATAGCCCAGTTGACAGTCTGACACCGACAGAGCAAGCCATAAACCCCGAGAAAAGACAGGTCTTTAACCTCATGGCTAATTTCCTGAGCGCACTACAAATAAATCAGTTCATCATGGTAGGAATCTGTGATCTCGCAGACATTGCCGAATACCTACTCCGACAGCTGTCAGCGCTGCATGCCTATGTCGTACAACTCGCGGTTTTCTCGCCCCTCCGCACAAAAACACAACAGGTTTTGGGGCGCTTCGGCTCCTCTATGCACCGGCTTCCTCATCACGATCATCGCAATTATCCGTAGAAGAACCTCGTCCACTCTAGGTTGAATGTGAAGTCACGTGGAAGGCAAAATGCCTCCAGGATGCCCATTCCAGCTCCCCCACCCTAAACCCTAAACCCTGCAAACCCTATAACCCTGAACCCTAAACTAAACCCTATAACCCTATATAACCCTATATAACCCTATATCCCTGAACCCTTAAACCCTAAAGCCCTAAACCCTATAACCCCGGACACTCTGTCTGAGGCTTGAGCGGGATGTCCAAGGAGCCGCGTCCTGCTCTCGATGAGTTTTGCATCTGCAGATTTTCGGGTTCAGGCACTAGTCTCCATTGTAGTTCCCTTTTTGGCTCAACCAGTTTTGTTAGTTTTATATTAAGGGTCCTATAAGGCCCTAAAAAATTAATTCCAATGGAGACTATAACTATGATATAGGGTTGTCACGGTTTAGGGTGTAAGGTAGTTTAAGGCTTCGGGTTGAAGGCTTTCTTGGAACACGAGCACACCCGGAACTCTGCGCGGGAGACAAGAGCAACAGCTTTTGAGGTGCAAACACGATTCGCATCCACCAATATGTGTGCACGGCTGTGGCAGGAGCAGGATAGCCGCAGACAAACGCATACATGAAACCCTCTGTGAAACAAGGTGGGGTGGAGTCGCATTGAAGCTAGAAGTTGTTTTATAGCACATCCTAGGGAATACTAACAACTACTAACACTCATGCTCACAGCTACTCATCATACCGATAATACAAACAAGCAATGCTGATTACTAACGCTGATTGTTCACCCTGATGGAAACATCGGCTAGGGTCTCCGACAAGAAACACAGCTTTGAGCAGGTCGAGGCAGCTCGGAACCTGTTTATGTTTTTGTGTGAATACCAGCTTTACGTTTATTTAGGGTCCTGCAAGGTAAGCCCACAAACGGAACTGCAATGGATACTATTGCAATGTCCTACATCGCCGGGCTCCTCAGCTAAATCGCTACTTTCGGCCGTGCGTACGCTGCATCGCAAAATTAAGGGGCAAAATGCGAATTCCTCCTACGAAAGTTAAGTTCCTGCGCCCAGACTCTTGAAAGCAAATCTTATGCCAAAAAACTAGAGCCCTTGCCCTGGAATCGGTACCATAGTCTCCGTTGTAGTTTCTTTTTGGGGTACTCTATGGGATCCTGAATAAAAACATAGTGTAAAACCACAAAAAACGAACTGAAATGGAGATTAGAGGTACCGTGAACCCACAAGGGGCCGGGGCGGCCTTCGTAGAGAATGCCAGCGCTGAAATCACCGGGAACCACCGTACCCGCTTGCTTCCTGCAGTCGGAGTTTTGGTGATTCCGATAGGGTGGGTAGCCAAAAACACTGGGAAACCCAGTCCTCACCACCTATACCCAAAGCCACCGAAATCCCTCAAAGGAACCCTTTATGGTGGGGCTTTGGGTTCCCAAGATTCGGCTGCAAGGTGTCGGAATGCGAGTTTGGGTATGACCGTCCTAAACAAACCCCAAGGTACCTAAATCATGGGATGCTGGGTTACATGGTACGTATATGTATCTATACATCTTTGTGTGTATATGTATATGTATATATATATATATATACACACACACACCGGTATGTGTATGTATATATATATATATATATATATACATACAAACATACATACATTATACATACATGTATATATTATATATACGTTTATGTATGTACCTACGGCAACATGGAGCTACGAACTCTGCGCCTTCAACACACATCCCGGTATCCTCGTTTACGGGCAGTTTCGTACTTAATAATGTAGGAGCCTTCATCATCAGAAGAGGGTTATGGGGCCCATTATACTATAATGATAATACGGAGCCCCCAAAATAGTATATGTAATCATTCAGGCCCCTATACCATAGAACCCTGCTATAGATCCCTCATAGACCCCTTGAAGGAACCCTTTAAAGGACCTATAATTACAATAAGGAGCCCGTCAAATTGCGTTGGCAATTAATTAAGCCCCTGTATTCGTCGCAGGATTTGGGCCTGAAGCTTCCAGAGCTTTGGCTTGAGTTTTGGGAAGATTAGTTGATTAGGGTTTAGGGTTTGGAGGGTTTAGGGGTTTAGGGTTCCAGAGTTTGGGGATTTAGGAGGGTTTAGGGCTTAGTCGTGGTTTTGGGTTTAGGGGTTCGGGTCCCCACCCTTCCATGGGTTGTTGCCTCTACCAGGTTCCCTTTCGCTCAAAATCTGATTCTAGAAACACTAAGTAGGATTCTCGAAGTGATGTAGAACTCTTTGTAGAATCCAACAGTGATCCCACAGAAACTCTCATAGACTGACCGAGCCTTTCACAGTTCCCTTGTACATCAATTGCAGTTCTTTTCCCTGGTTACTACATGTCCTGTACTTCAGTTTGCGATCCCAACCATGCAGTGTTCTCATCCCCATCAATGCACAAGTAGCAGCTGTGTTGCTTCGCTACTTGAAGAGATGCAAAAACATGAAATGCAACTTGTAAATGAGACTCTACATCTGGACCTGGGGACAACGAGGCACGCCAGTTTAGGGTCTGTACTTGAATCCCCTGTCGTCTTCTTGAACTGCGTTAAAATCATGAGCTGAGGTAAGAGCTCGAACAAATTCATCGCAACAGGGCCAGCTCCGCGACCCAGCAAAGTCCACTTTTGAGAAACTCGAACCCTATCCATTTCCGTTTGCATGCCACTGCATTCACTTCTCTTGAACCCAGATCGAGAGACATGTGTGTGTGTGTGTCTGCGTCAACTCTAGAGCACTTCAAACCTAGTTCATGGTTGGGTTAGGATTGAAATTTTACATTTTTCGTTATTGGGTTGAAGTACCCATAAAAATTTAGAATGTTACCCAACTATGACAAAGAAACCCCGAAGGGTCTAGGGCTGAGAGAACCAACCAACCTGAAGCCCAGCATTGCACGTCCTTGCGATGCACGTCACAGTACCCGGCATGCGCACCTAGCCATTTCGAGAGGATTGGTACCCTAAACCCTGAACCACAAGGCCTCAACCCCAAAACTGCACGCCCTGCGCCTGATACCTTCAGGGTTCAGAGAGCAACTGCCAGTGTTGTCTACACCACTATCCTTTGAGAAGAACCGAGAGATTCTGAACTTCTGCGATTGCCTTCTATGTGCCCTCACAGGATAAATTTTGGGGCCACAAAGCTTCTTCATATTGGAAGGCCTAAGTAGACCTGAATAGGTACTTGTTATAATGGGGAGCTCAGGTCTTTAGGTTGCTGAACGTGCCTGCGCATCTGGCGCTGCATGAGAAAATGAAAATGCACATTTCCCACTGAAACCCTGAGCCCGGTAGAGGGGTTAAGCATATTTCATGCCATGAAGTTGGGGTTCTGAACACCCGAAGCCCCCAACACAGCTTTGCCCAATAAGACCCTAAGTACACTCGGCAAGCTCCATAGCTTTGGGGTTGAGTATTTTAGCCCCACAAGGTTAATTTAAACCTTGACAATGTATTTACTGTATTGTAGGATTATATAGGCCCCAAAGAGCCAAAGGTCAACCCAAAATCGACGTCACATCCCTACCATCACCTACGGAAGGCCGCCGGGTCCCAATATTAGGCCCTGCAAGGGTCTTAGGGCTTGAGGGCGTTAAGGTAGTTGGGTTTTAGGGCGTTTAGTGCTTATCATTTTTTGGGTTTGGGGGCTTGGATCTTCGGATTTGAGGTTAGGGCTCGGCAGATTTGGGGGCAATATAGATCTTGAGCCCCAAGTCACAACTCCTCAAAGTCCTTGCTAAATCCGCACCGTGACCCACACCCATTCTCGCCCCCCAACAAACACAACACACAACCTGACGACAAGCCCTAAGCCAAAAAAACAAACATTCTTGCGACGTAACATCAACAACAACACTTATCACACTACCTATTATACAAGATCCCACAGCAACCCTCTTGAATCCACTCCAGTTTTCAAGGAGCAAACCTAAACAAAGACGCATGAAAACCTCAGACTCCAACTCCGACGTACCTCGAGCTTCAGTCGAAGCAAGCTTCGACTCGAGGGGGGATCCGCAGCAGGGCCGACCTAAGAAGTAGTTTTGTGGGTTTTCTTGGGTTTAGGGTTTAAGAGCGCTGCGTCTTGCTTAAAGAAGTAAGCATAGGCACTCACACTTTCTGTTGGTGTGGTTTGGGCGGCATCTTCGTAGGGTTCTGTGGTGTTAATTAACAGACGTGTTGGGGGTAGCGGTTGGAGCTTTTGTTGCTTTTGGGGCCCTTGAGAGTTTTAGGGTAACATGGCGGAGCTTTGTGAAAGTGTTTAGGGTTCAGCACGCGAAGGGCTGACCCTAAGCTACCAAGACCCACTTTTCTTTGGAGGGCCCTATAGATTCTATGCTAGGGTCTATACTAACAAACTAATGAGGCACCTACCACAACTATGCTATGTTATAACTTTAAGGTATAAGGCTTTAGGAGTTTATAGGCTGAGGACCTGCATAGTGTTGAAGGGGTGCCTAGCTTTGTTGGGTTTCGAAGTGTTCAGGGGTTGAATTTGTGACGGGGTTTTGCTTTTGGGGTTACTCGCATCAGGGGTGTAGGGTGCAAGGGCTTCAGAACGCGCCGAGAGAAGAGCGATGGGTAATCCCTGTAAAGGGGCGGGGTTTGATTGTTCAGGGAGCTGCATGTCTGCACTATGCGTACATCTACAATGTCCAATGGCTACCCGGATATCGAACTCCAAAACCTTCACCTGCGAGCGCCCGGCGCTGCTGATCACCGTCGCCAGCTCGAAGCTTCCTATACCTCGAACTTGTTTCTGTAAGTCGTGTCAGCGTGTACGTTTATGTGTTTGCTCTGTTCTTCTCCAAGTTGGAAGCAGCTGTGGATTAGCTTGAAGTTGTGGGCTCAGTGGTTGGGGCTTAGGGTGTGAGACTGAGTTATGGCTCTCTTCTCGCTGTCGCTAATTCATAAACCTAAAGCCTGAACCCCTACGTAGAGCCCTAAATACAAATCCTGTTCAACTTGTTCAGGCGTCTACGTTTGCCCTAAACCGTTCAGTACGACACACCCAAGGTCCCGGGTCCTTCCTGCTCTTGGTGGGCAATGTGGTGCAGTCGAGTGCTCCTACGCTCCACAGCTAGACCCAAACAAGCTCAGCACAGTCCGACTACACCGAAACAGCACAAAACAGATAACAAACCATGACAGAAGAACAAACCCTTATCACCTGCATTCTATTGCCGGTTTGAGGGCATTGCAATGCATGGCTTGTTTAGCTCTTTCAACCAGCGTTCAACAAATTTGGCCCAGTAGCTGTTCATGGGCGCTGCTGTGCCACCTCAGACAAGGTGCCAAGTCTTTAGAGCCTTTAGGGGTTTAGGGTCCCTTATACCCTAAACCCTAAACCTGCACCGAACTTTCTCAGGGCTCCTTTTTGGAGAACTCTCTCTAGGGTCTAGGCTTTGGGCTCTTGTTATTGGCTTCAAGGTTGGGGTCTAAGGTCTAGGGCCCCCATAGTCCAGGGATGTAGTGGGGAGGTCTTGGCAACGATATCCATGTCTCGCTTGTTTCGCGGAGACCTATTTGAGTATCCCCTGATTAAGGAATAATTATTCTTATATCATATTAGGGATCCTACTATAATTGACGGAGTAATACTTCATTACTGTAAGGGATACTGGAACCTCTTGGTGATGGAACACCTCAGATGGAAAACTCAAAAGTAATCCGCCTAGATCCTGG
Source organism: Symbiodinium sp. CCMP2592 (assembly GCA_905221615.1). Taxonomy (NCBI): domain Eukaryota; class Dinophyceae; order Suessiales; family Symbiodiniaceae; genus Symbiodinium; species Symbiodinium sp. CCMP2592. The sequence continues at coordinate 421,896 of CAJNDT010002013.1, forward strand.
ACTGCAGGATACCTTCTTTTGCAATCGCATTTCCTTCTTATAGGGTCCTAACCATGAAAACATGTGCTACGGTTTTGGGTCTAGGAATGATTGGTTTACCGGCCTGTATGATCACAGAATAACATACTCTACACTTCAGGTATACGTACAGAGATTCTGAAGAACACATATTATGCCAGTGTATATATATATATATATGGCCTTAATAATTAGAATAAGGTTTTGGTGCCCATTATACTATAAAATAATAAAGAGCCCCTAAACTAGTATTGGTTATTATGCAACTGGGTGCGTGCTTTTGAAGGGCTCGCCCCCACCCGCACATGCGACCGACAAGCTACTCGTCGGACCCTCCACCTGTTGAACACCAGAAACTCCGACCTAATTCTAAACCCCGCCCCGACAAGCCATATAAGGCCTAAAGGCATTAAACTAAATATCTCTTTTCCCACTAAACCCCAAATCCAAATCTTCTTACATCTCCCAAGCCCCAAAGGCATTAGACTAAACAGCTCCTCAAAGCCTAAACCCTAAGCCCCGAACGCCCTCCAGTAAACAATTCTTCAAGGAACCTTCAGAGGCGACTCCCAGAAAGCAAAGCGCATAAAAGCCGGCAGAGGCCTCTCGCGCCGAGGGGTGCGGTGAGAGTTTGGGGCCTCTTTCTGTCTTCATTGTAGTTCCTTTCTTGGGATAACTTGTAGGATCCAAATTACCCATATAGGCCCCCAAGTAGCTCCTGTTTGTGGTTCATATATAAAATCCTATAAGGTACTCCCAACAGGAACTAGTATGCCATAGTAGTATACACATGCTCAAAAAAAGAAACTGCTGTGGAGACTGCACGTAAAGCATGGCGAGACTTCGGCGCTCGTGTCAGGCTCAGGATTTTAAGCTTCATGCGCAATGGAGATTCGGCTTTGAGGTGCTTTTGGGGTCTTTTTGCGATTTACCTTGGAGCTGCAGGGCTTTCGGGTTGAACGTTGAGGTGGAGGGGTCTTTGGGGATCTACTTGCTTTGGAGCTGTAGGGCTTTCGGCTTTTGTTGATGGAGCCCCTGTGCTCCGTCATAGTTTAACAGTGGTCTGTTTATTTACGGGACAACAACGATGACCACAAGAACATATGACATACTCAGAGAGGGCCGGAGCCAAAGAAGGCTTTCAAACTGCTGGGCTTGCAAGTCCCCGTTCTGATCCCTGTGTAGCATTGGCCCCAAGTCCCTCCTAAAAGTTATCTAAGTACTTCGAAAACATATACTCCTTAAAAACTGACCTACAAAAAACCCTGCTGCATGCAGATTCGTGAACACTGCTCCAATAAAAAGGGTCATAAGTCGGATCCTGACTTTAAAGATCCGTATCTTGGTCGTGGGGACCTCCAAAACCCGAAACCCTCAACCTTGAAAGACTCTAAACACAAAGCCCGGAACGAAATCCCTGAACAACAGAAGGAGGATTCTTGGTCACTTGGACTCTGAAGGCACGGTCCCTCGGCGCCTCGGTAGTAAAATAGGAAGTCTGGCCCCCGGACAGGCCCTGTGCCACAGGGGGAGCCTGGGGTGGCAGAGTCGGCCTTGGGTTAGTAGGGAATGGAGGAATGGGGTACAATTATAACTACTATTACTACCATTCTTCCATTCCCTACTAACCGAAGGTGAGGCTAGGGCTCATAGGGGACGAGAATATCTGGATTCAGGAATACACTTGGCGAACCGGGCAGGGAATAGGCGCAAGGATGGTATGATGTATGCAGGAGGCAGATAGGGTTTGGGATTTAAAGAGTTGTGAAGGTCGAGCTTTGGAGCTTAGGCGGTTTGGGGCCGCAAGGGCAACCGCCGACTTATGCAGTGGTTGATTTTGTGGCAGGGTTAGAACTTTTCCACAAGTACAGAAATTGTGGGATTCAACATGGCAAGAACCACGTTGTCAACGGACATAAACAGCTGCGAACTTCTTAATGACTCGTCCCGTATTCATTATCCCAAAGCCTTGAGGTCAATCCTAAAGCCAAACCTATACCCTTACCCCCCCCCCCCCCCCAAGTACCCTCTAACGTACCCTAAACACCCACTATTAAGGACCAACAGGGCTTCATTAAAGGGCACTTGGGAGATCAAGGTCCCGGTTTTCCCTCAGAACTCTAAACCCCGCGAACCCCTCAAGGCTCTGAGACCTGAACCTGCAAGCCCACCAAAAACCGAAACATTGGGTTTTGATACTTACAAACCAAAAACCCTAAACCCTAAACCCCTAAACCCTAAACCCCTAAACCCTAAACCCTAAACCCCTAAACCCTAAACCCCTAAACCCCCAAACCCCTAAAACCCCTAAACTAAAAAGCCCTGTAACTCGCAAGTCAGGTCCGGGACTGGAAACCCTACCTATAAGTCTCCATTGTAGTTCCTTTCTTTGGTTTAGCCCAAAATAATTAGGATCCTATAAGTTAGCCTTAAAAGGAGCTACAATGGAGACTATAAGTAAACCGCAAACCGCTGGACCTGAAGCATAAAAACCTGAATCTGCGCTTTCGGTTCCCAGGCCCGAAGCCCTTACTGATGAAGTCTCCGGAGGTAAGCTTTCCCTGGGTCCATGTGCCCAAACAGTATATATACTTTGGCCCCAAAGTATCTACATAGGGACTACCTTACAAGGCCAATGTATAGACTATTGGGGTACATGGACCCTCAGGGGCAAACTTTGTACTTGATAAAGTGTCCGTACTACCCTACTCGGCTACGACTACTACATAAGATCCGAACAGCCCTAAACTCGCCAAACACAATTATAACGCCAGTGATATGATTGAGGAAGCAGCACCCCAGACCTTGAATGCGAATGTCAGAGGCTGCGCCGAAGAGCGCAGCACGGGTTGGATATGGAGAGTTGCAAGCAGGCGGGAATTCCGAAATTCCGACTGCGCTGGCGATCTGAAACCCTATATAAGCCCATCAATGCCGAACATGCACAAAGCCATCGTGGACCCCCCCAAACACGACACCCTCACTCCTAAGTTCGCAGCACGCGATGCCGTGGCACAGCCCGAAACGTCGAAGTCGGCCTTTTCCCAAGTGCTTCGGTTCAGGGAGGGTGATGAGAATGGTTACGGGTTACGTGCTTAAGGATTAGGGTTAAGGGCTTGGGGGCTAAAGGTTTAGGGGATTCAGGATGAGTGAGCTCAAGGAGCCTAGGATATAAGGTTCAAGGATTTCGGTTTCAAGCGATATTCCTACTTCCACTATGGCCCAGGAAATGCACGGCTCGGCGAAGATGTCATGGCAAAATGATCTGCGACGTAGCTGCATCGGAGATTAGAGAACAAAATTTCTAATCACGATCGGCCGAAACCTTCAGACCCTCACCAAAACACGCCTAGAACTTGAAGTTTAAACCACAATCAGCAGAGAAATCCAGCGTCCCTCATATCCTGGCTGTGGCAGCAGAACGGCACGCAAGTCCGTGCCGACACTAGGCGTCGCAAAGACTGTCTTACCTGGGATGGGGCATGTTGCCACATGTAGCGGAAGAAACCTAGCGGGGCAGTCAGGGAGTCGCTCAAGTGCTTCCCGCGCTTCCGAAAGCTCTGGCGCCAGAGGCTCAAAGATTCGACTCCGGATCGGTCCATGCAGGGGGCCTAGCACCTCGATCTGGCCGTCCTGGTGCCTCCAAAATCCTTGCTGTCGTCGCCTCGTTCTTGCTGCACACGGGGCCAAAAGGTCACTGCCGTTTTCGAGGCGCAAGGGCCATGCATAAGGCTCAAGCATGCCACAGGCGTCAAGAATGGCCGAGGTGGGAGCGGCCGACGCTCGCTGTCTGTAAGCGTGAGCCTGTAGGAGATCTCCTTGCACGGCAAGGCGCGGCATAAGAACCCACAGCCCTGGACCCAAAGCTTAAGTCGATCTATGCAAGGTGGAGTTGTGTTATGCTCCGGGGACCTTGCAGAGTCATTGGCTCTGGCTTGGCCTGATGCAGTTTGTCAAGGGTTTGCGTCCACAGTCTCCTGCTACGTCCACGCTTGTCGAATTAAACTCAGCTTGCGAATTTGGAAACCTTGACCCAATGGCACGAATGGTCCGAGAGGCATAGTGCTCTGCTATTGAATGCGCTATGCAATGGCTCATCTTCGTCCGACATTCGTGAAAGTGAGCACCCTCCAGGTACGGCGGTAAGAGAGAAAGAGAGAGAGAGAGAGAGAGAGAGAGAGCGGTCAGGGTTTGGGCTCAGTAGTTATTCTGGTGCAACGCAGGGTTTCGACATCAGTAGTTGATGCTTGACGCTTTCTTGTATAAGTATGTCCCAATAAATCTCGGGTTCTAAGCCCAGTCAAATTGATGGGAGGCCTTCAAATGCCCGAAACCGAACTCCAAACCTTGAAGCCCTGAGCCCTAAATCCTAAACCTAAGACCTAAAAGGTTTAGGGTTTAGGGGCCGGCCGCTCTGCGGAAACAAAAGAAAGTAAGCTTGGCCTGTGGTGTCCAGTGCAGTAGGCCGTCCTTGCAGCGATTGTACCGTTTCACATGCCCGCCACAACAGCCCCCTGAGCATAAACCACTCAAGGTTGTAATGTCTGTGTGAGAGGGCTTTTGATTCCCACCCCCAGCATCACGAACCAGACCATCCAAGTCAGATGCGTTTTTTCTAAGCAAGACTTATAAGAGGGCTGTCAATACGCACAGCAAGATCATTATCAAGGGCAGGCGGCATACATCACAATACTGATCCTCTTTGGGCGCTTGATACGGTGGTCAGGGGTGGGGGTTTAGGCCTGGGAGTGGGAAGGTGAGTTTTGCTTGAGGGCACAAGGTTCTGGCGCTGAGTAACAGAGTCGGCAACGTATGACCTAAACCCTCAACCTGAACGACCAAATGACCCCTAAAAGTAGGGGCCCTATCCCCCTTTACTATGCATCCCTATAATGGTATATGAGCCTTAAACCCCTTTAGGGTTCCTTTCGTCCTTAAGGAAGAGACACTCCAAACACACACACCAGAAGTCCCAAACCCGAAACCCCAATCCTTAAACCTTACAGCCCAAAGCCCTGAAACCTAATATAGGGGCCATCATAATTAGAATAGGGTTTTGGGGCCCATTATACTATACTTATAATAAGGAACCCCAAACTGGTATGGGTAATTATTGAGGCCCCTACATTAGTTCCTAATCCCCGATCCCTCAGCCCCTCAGACCCTCCTCATGCATCACCCCTACAGAAGCCACAACTCTGCCAAAGCTGCTGTTGAAAACTTATACATATATATATATAAATAAATAAATAAATAAATAAATACATATACACATATATACACATATACAGCAGAAGCCAAAAAGTTGGAAACCCAATAGCCTCATTCCTTAAGAGTAATGCATAGGGAATCCCAGCACTATTTGGCCTTTATCCGGTTTCCAACTTTATGGGGTCCGGTTTCCAACTTTATGGGGTTTACTGTATAGATAAACAAGAGTTCTTTATATATGTATGTATGCGTGTGTATATATATATATATATGTACGAACTCTAAGGGCCCATGTGCCCAAATCGTATATACTTTGGCCCAAAAATAAGTCTGTAGAGACTATTTAAAGGCCAAGGTGCACACTGTTTGGGCACATGAGCATTTAGGCATGCCCTACAGAACTCAAAGGGTAAAAGGAGGGACCCCTAATAAAGACCCCTAGGTATATACCCATAATATAGCCCAGTATAGGGTCCCGCCTTTTCCCCTTTGAAGAACCCGTAAAGCGCAACCCTCCACCCTAAACCCGAATGCGCAAGGCCCCGGCCGAGGAACCGGAGTTCTCCAAATTCACCTGGCTATTGGGCTTGAGGGTGTGGGCTTTTTGTGGTTAAGGGCATCAGGGTCGTAAGGCTTCGGGTTTAGGATTTTAGGGTGCGGCATTGTAGGGATTTAGGGGTTATAGGGTTTAGGGCTTTGGGTTTAGGTGACCAGCGGAGCTCGTGAAAGCCTCAACCCGACACGCCAAACCCAGCATAGGGCTTCCAAGCTTTAGGGCTTACGGTACAGTGCAGGTTTAGACTAAGTTGAGGGGTTAGCTCTAGGACGTCCTTAGACTACCTGCTGGTTCATAAAGATCCTGAGTTTCCGAAACTGATGGGGCTTCGATAAGCCTATTTTTGAACTGCTATGCATTCTTGAAGGACTCTTGAAAGCCACTATGGGCTATTAGACCCTAAAGATCCCTATTAGGACCCTATTAAGGGTAGATTAAGGTACCCATAAGGTCTAATAGCCCATAGTGGAGTGTTTTGCTGACTGGCTTTGGGTTTGCGACTGAGGCTTTTCGGCTTCGGAGTGTCACCATGCGGCACCTCGAGACCCAGGTTTAGGGTTCAGGGTTTAGGGTTTAGGGTTTAGGGTTCAGGGTTTAGGGTTTAGGGTTCAGGGTTCAGGGTTTAGGGTTTAGGGTTTAGGGTTCAGGGTTTAGGGTTTAGGGTTCAGGGTTTAGGGTTTAGGGTTTAGGGTTTAGGGTGCCTTGCATATTCCATCATGCCGGCGTGATGGATGTTGCCCCACCATCAAGCAGCGCCAGGACCAACGAACAACCAGGTACTTCCGGTGCTGACCTCTGACTGCCAAGCACTTGCATCTCGCCCCTGCCAAGGCCTCGTGCCTCCAGCTCCTGCTTGGCATGAAACTGCTTCGGAAAGCAGCAAACCGGAAGTTGCGAGGTCGAGTCTCCCGGGTGTTCCGAGTCAACGTCTCTAAAGACTGACCTAGACCCCCAAAAATTTAGGTAAAATAATGGCCCAAATCCTATACAAAGCTATCATTCTACATACTTTTGGGGTCCAGGGACTTCTGTCGGAATTGCATGGAACTGCATCCATGAGGTCTGTGAGTGAGATCTCTACAGTGTCCCAAGCCCGGTATTTAGCGACTCGATGATGAGAATGGGGTTCTGTCTCGGGCTCTCGTATACTGTATTATATAATCACCAACTTAACGTGACTATAGAATGGGATACCAGTTCTATGCATTTCTCCGCACAAACCGCCGCACTACTAAACTACCAATTCCTGACCCGCACATTCCGATCCCAACCCCAGATCTAAAAGCCCAAGACCCAACATCCCAAATCCGGAGGCTCATACCCTACCCCGTTTTTAGGGCACCTACTTCTTAACATAACAGATCCTAACCATAAAACTAGGTATCCTAAAAAATGACTAGGTAAAAAACTCAAACCCAGAACTCCAAATCCGACTCGAAGGATCGTGCAATGGGAGGTAGCGAGTGCCTCAGTAGTGTCTATAGGTACCTGGACCCTAAGGAACCTACCTTTTTAGGGTTCCTTAATATGATTTCTTTATACAGGTCCTTAAAAAGGTAGGTTACGTGGGGTTGAGGTAGAGGTACACACACAACTACAGCTACCTTACGATCTTAGCTGGGCTTTGAATCACCACAGGAGAAAAACGTATAGACGTTTACTTCATAATGGTTCCCTTTAAGCAAGTAACAGGTCCCCCAGAAAGCATGAAAGTACGATACTCAAAAGCCCAGTTACTGTAGCCCTATACATAATCACAGAGGCCGAACCGAAGCGAGCGGGGGCCGACGCGCAAAAGCAGCCCTCGATAGAACCTGCACAGCTGATACCCAAAGACTCCAATATCCGTTAATGGAGGAATATACCTTATATCATATTAGGGATCCTGCTGTAATTTAATGCTATATTCCTTAACTCCCTTACGGAACCCTTTTAGACCCCGTCAAGGAACCCTAAGGTGTAAAGCGATGTGTACCTCATGTGCGGTAGGCTGGGAGACCATTTGATTTAAAGGTCTCCCAACTTACCGATCACAAGAAGGAATGTCTGAAAGGGTTGCAGGGTCTTATCTGGATCTATACGGTACTAGATTTCTGAAGGTATATGAGCTTCAGGGCGTACGATAACGGCCTGAATGATTGTCAACATTGTTCCTCAGGTTGTGATATCACTATACTATGAGAGTCCCCCGCACCTTATTCTAATTACTATGGCCCCAGTATCAATGCTGTATAAGAAGACTCGAATAGATTCCGGAGACACATTCCCAGAATCCAAGGCACCACAACCCTGATGTGAAAACCTGATGAAGACGCCCCAAGCTGATAACTGGGATTTTAATATGTAGGTTTAGGGTTTAGGTTTCAAGATTTAGGTGCATCCTAATTACTGAGGGTTGTAGAAATAGGAAGGCTTCACCTGGTTTGCAGTGGTCTAACCTGACTATGGTACAAACAAAAAACAACAAGGGATGCATGGCTCTAGGCTTACATGGTGCCTTGTTCGGGGTAGGTTGCGGTGTAGGCATCAAGGGAGGTTCTACGGTGGATGATATAAATCCTGCATTACCTTAAGGACCCTAAACTCTGGGAATTATGGTATATTCCTTATTATCCTTATTATGGGTAATGCAGGATTTATATCATCAACCGTAGTGGTAGCAACAGTGAGAACCAACGAGTCCCACTTCCGTACACGGAGCTGGCCCTGAAGAGCCTCCGAGAGAGCCTACTACATAAGTCGCTTTGCAAGGGTAATGGAACCCTAAGGCTCCATGTACCCCTTTAGTAGGTATTTCAGCCTTAAAGGCATCCCTATATGGCTACTTTAAGGCCTAAGTACCTACTATATGGGTACATGGAGCCTTTGGGGAAAGGCTTCTTTCAGGCTTCCTTGACAAGTTCTTATCAGGACTCCGATATGTTCTCCGTGGCGCTTTAGCTTAGGACTTTGGGGTTTGGAGTTTGAGCTTATGGAGACATGCAAAGCATGCTTACAGTTCGATATCGCCCGAAATGGGAGGTTAAGATGTGCCTAGATAAGGAACTTCCCCCATGTTTCAAGCCTCAAGAGAAAGCCCCAACCCCACACCCCAAAGTCCTAAACCGTTTAAACCCTGCTGTCAGTACTGGGACAAGCCCAGTACGGCCTCTGTAGGATCAGACCTCGGATTACCCAGAGATCCCAATATCCCTTAATTAAGGAAATATACCAACAACCATAACACTAAGGCCCTAAAATTTAAGGTATATTCCATAATTAAGGGATATTGGGATCTCTGAGATTAGCTCAGCAAATGACTGGAACTCTTCTGAACAAAATACACAGGCGCCTAATTGAAATCCTGTATTTCTTCCATGTGTGCGGTTGTCGAAATGATGGTCCCTTTGTGGGTCCGTATTATAATACGGCACCTAATATTTAGGGTACCCAAAAAGGGACCATAATTTTGACAACCACCCATATGTAAACCAAATCAACCCTCAACCTAAAGGCCCTAATTAGGCCCTAAACTCTAGCACCTGGCTCCAGCCCTAAACAGAAAGGATTCCTTAAATGCAAAAGCCGAAGATCCGAGCAGGTCGGGTTGAATCGAACCTATCGCGCGGGAGGACTTTAGGTTTCAGAATTATGGGGCTCGGGATATGTGGCACAAGCTCTGTACTACTACTATTTGCTTAAGAACCCCCAAAAAATAAAAATAATATTCCTTATGGGGGTAATATAGGGGTTATTATTTTTATTTTTTGGTGGTTTCTTAAGCAAATAGTAGACTAGAATGCCCTTATAGTATCCGATCATACTCCATAGAAGACTTAAAGGGAACCCTCGCAGGAACCCTGAACCCACCACATTTTGGGATTGGTGGTTCAGAGCTCAGGATGACTTCGGCACTTGGGTCGGAATCTGTGGTTCGGGCTTGAGAGATTCCCCTAAGGCCCAAAGGGTACAAGCAGCGAAATAGAATAGTAAGGTGTCAAGTTCCAAAAACCACTCAGAGTATGGATTTGGGGACCCAAAACCTTACTAGTTGGAAAAACACCCAGAGTATGGATTTTAGGGCCTACAACCTTACTAGTTGGGTACTCGGACCCTCTGGGTTGCCTAAAGACTGCAACGGTTCCGGGTTCAGAAGTGAACGGTTTAGTGTTTGGGATTTAGGGTTTAGGTTGTAAGACTTTCCTCAAAAAACGGAAGACGTAATTAGAGGGATCCTACATCTGAACATTGTTGTGTTGGCATGAAAACTTTATAGGATTTGGCATACCTGGTGTAGGCAAGACCTGTCAGCGCACCCTACAAGATAGTACCCTCAGGGTCCAAGTACACCCTTGCGAAAATGCTAACCTGTGTCGCTACTAATTACCCTAAACCCAAGTACCTATCCATGGTGTCTGTAGAATCATCAGAGGTAGGAATCAGCAGGAGTTAGTGTATAGACCCGACATCGTAGGATCCATATCACGAGAACCATCAGCGCAACACCCCTGAGTTTAGGAAACACTCTAACACTTTACCCTGAACCCTAAGCCCTAAACCCTAACCCCTCAACTGCTTCCCAAATCCGTGGATTTCTATGGCACGGAACCCTAAGCCTCAACGCCCCGAGCCCTACAGGCTCTTCCGTAAACGTCCCTTAGGGTTTAGGGTGTAGGCCCTTAAGCGAATTCCAAGACCCCGAACCCTCCAATCCACAAACCAGTTCATTTTCTTTTGCCCTAAGCCTCCATGTTCCTGTATGGCATATACCTAGGCCTTGAAGTGCCTGCGTAGGAACCCCTGCAAGGCCTAAGCTTGTACTCTAGAGGTACATGGAGCGTCAGGGTAAGGGAAGGCTCGCCTCCTTGAGGTGTCATTCAGGAGCCATACTCCTGCAAACATGCTGCCTCAGGATTTCTTCTAGCTATAGTTGCAATCCAAGACTGTCCATATATGATCCCGGTTCTCGGTTCGCCGACCCCCCCCCACCCCCCCAATGGTATCCCCCCCCCCCCCCCACCACCCCCTCCCACCCACTCCCCAAGCCGAATCTGTGTGATTGCGCACACTTTTTGCACATGTGGGCCCCAAAACCGCCATCCGCCACGAGGATCGCGACCCAAAGACGCCGGATCCGTGTGAGGCCGCCAAAACCGCCAACTGTCACGAGGACTGCGTTCCCTGACAGGCCCGATCCCTTTGACAGTTGGCCGATTGCAACCTTTTGGCAATTGCCCCCAAAGCCACAACTGCCACGAAGATAGTGGCCCTACGATCAACAAAGCGATAATCAGTACCAGGCACGTGGGCAGAAGACACCCGACGACAAACCAATCAAACATTAAGATGCTTGAGTTATTGATGATGGTGATCATCGTCCCCATCATCATCATTATTATCATCTTAGGGATGAATATACCAAATACCCAAAGCAAACCTACAAACCTAAAAACGCAGGGGCACACCATTCCACAGGGGGGAAGGGGGGAACCACCCCAACCAGACCCACCCCCGCCCACACCACACCACAGGAAAGGGGAAGCAACCCACCACCACACCACACCACACCACAGGGGCGGGGGGATGGGGAGGAACCATTGGGGGGGGAGGGGGGGGGGGGGGGCGGCCGAACCGGGATCATATATGCGATCCTGATGGCATCGGGTCCCAAACTACCATCCTTACTATGGGCCCTAAACCCTAAACCCTAAACCCTAAACCCTAAACCCTAAACCCTAAACCCTAAACCCTAAACCGTGGGGACCGTGCTTCCAAAGTTTGGGCAGCCGAGGCACCATCCAATCGCTGAATGGCGAATCCGGGCACCTTCTGTGGGTCTCTGTCGCTGCAAGGCTTGGGCTTAGGGTCCAATATAGGGGGCCTTAATAAATAGAATAGGGTTCCTTTCAAGGGGTCCTTAAAGGGTTGCTGTAAGGGATCTTTAACAGGGTACTATAGTATAGGGGCCTTAATAATTAGTATAGGGTCTTGCGGCCCATTATACGATAATTATGCGAAGGACCCCACCCAAAAAAAAACAAAAACAAAAATAGCAGTGGTACTTATTAGGCCCCTATACTAGGGTGTGGGTTTGGTGGTTATGGAGGGTCTGGGTTTAGGGTTAAAGGGTCGGGTTTGGGGTTGAGAGCTGTCACAGGTACGCACCACAGGTCGCTATTAAGGTTTGCCAAGCTCGTGACCCCGTTCCTATGGCCATCTCCACGATAAAATAGACCCAACTGAAGATTGATGGATGTCGGCTCCTGCTGGAGCAGAGGTCCAGCCTGCAACCTCAAAAAAACACCGTACCGTCTGGAACCCACAACTTAAGCCGACAATCTCAAACCCCAAAACCCTACCCCGCGACCTAAAACCCGAGCTATAAAACTTAAGCCATCACTTAATATTGTAGTTCGAAGGTCCAAATATTAAACTGCCCCGAAGCCCTTTCAAGGAACCTGTAAAAGAACCCTCTACTGAACACGGCCACCTGGGATTGAACCACCAAGCGGTCGTCCCCGACCAGCCTCAAAGAGAGCGAGGCTAAGGTAGTGATGTAGGGTGCTTTAATACATAATTGGACTTGGGTTCCTAAAAAAGGTTCCTTGAAAGGGTTGTAAAGGTTTCTGTAAGTCTACAGTATATGGACCTTAATAATTAGAGCAGTGTTTCGGACCTGTTTGGGGTGTACATTATCGTACAATAGTTGCAGTAAGGAACCCTTCTACGTTAGGGCTTATGATAAGAACACACCACAAAAACGTACGGGAAGGTATGGTAGTTTTAGTCATTTCCCCCGGACCACGAACGGAGGCTTCGGGTGTAGGGTCTAGGGACCCAAGGATCCAAAAAGGAGCGACAAAAAGGCTTCGATGGGTTCCTTATATGGTGGTCTATAAGATTCTAACCCCATAAAAATACTTGTAAGCACACTTACTGAGCCCCATGATCCTCCAAGCAGGGCTGAGGAAGTATGGATTACCTTAACCCGGAAGAACCTACCTTTTTAAGGCCTTATATAAGGAAATCATACTAAGGAGCCCGAAAAAGGGTAGGTTATTCAGGGTTAAGGTAAACCCCAAGAGCCCTATTCTAATGGTTAAGGCCCCTACATTATATATAGTACCCTTATAGATCCCTTATAGTAGCTTAAGGTACGGACTAGGGACTGTGGGGCTTCAAAAGCGTGCCAATGGGGCATGCAGCATGCATCACAGCCTTGCTAGCAGCCGGCCCGAACTGCCAGAAAGGTTTTCCTTCTGCTGGTCATACCATCAGCGGTCACAAACACCAGCAAAACAGAGGTTGAGGGTATACCTAAATCCCTAAACCCAACAAAATAGTAGGTTGTGACACCTCAATTAGAGGGTCTAAGGCCTGAAATCCTTTTAATAAGGATCCTACTATTTTGGGTACTTATTAGGGTCCCCGATTTTCGGAAACACCCGCTTAAGGAGTACACCTAAGGCCCAAGGGTTCTTGGATCCCCCAGGTAGGCCTTGGGGCTCCAACAGCCGGTGACTGTGACCCGCGGCAAGCATCCTAAACCTTACCCCAAGGGTCCAAAGGACCCAATAATTAGGTACTCGGTTTTCGGATAGTAGTTACGCAGGCTAGGATTTTAGAGAGTATATGATTAATTATTGGGTACTTGGATCCTTGGGGTTACTTTAGCTGATCCTGCACAGCACTGCTGTCACCACCAGATCCAGCTTCACCCCAGGTGACGAGAGATCCATCACCAAGAACGGCAACAAAGGCTCTGTTGGATGCGTAGATCTGCTGCACATTCTTCAGACGATGCTGAACAGCACTACTGTCTCCACCAAAATCACAAGGGTCGTCGCCTTGGCCAGAATGACCCCAGGTCACGACAGTTCCATCACCACAAATGGCAGCAAAAGCGCCGCCCGAGGCCTGGATCTGCTGCACATTCTTCAGGCGATCTTGCACAGCGCTACTGTCGCCACCATACGCAGGGTCGCCCCAGCTAACGACAGATCCATCACCAAGGACGGCAGCAAAAGCGGGCTCCGCGGCTTGGATCTGTCGCACATCCTTCAGCTGATTCTGCACGGCGCTGCTGTCACCACCAAAGTCACGTGCACCCCAGGTGACGACGGATCCATTGCCAAGAACGGCAGCAAAAGCGCAGGTCGTGGCCTTTAACTGCTTCACATTCATCAACTGATCCTGAACAGCACCACTGTCGCCACCAAATTCAGCAGGACCCCAAGTCACCACGGATCCATCGCCGAGAATGGCAGCAAAAGCGCCGTGAGAGGCTTGGACCTGCTGAACATTCTTCAGCTGATCCTGCACAGCACTACTGTCACCGCCAGCACAAACTTCACCCCAGGACACGACAGATCCATCACCAAGGACAGCAGCAAAAGCGTGATGTGCGCCCTGGATCTGTTGCACATCCTTCAGCTGATGCTGCACAGCACTACTGTCACCTCCCAAGCCAGGTGCACCCCAAGTCACGACGGATCCATCGCCAAGGATGGCAGCGAAAGCCGTGTCGGCGGCATGGATGCCCTGGACATTCTTCAGCTGATGCTGCACATCATGACTATCACAGCGGCCAGAGCCCCAGGTCACAACAGTTCCATCGCCACGAACGGCAGCAAAAGAGCAATTCGAGGCCGTGATTTGCTGCACATTCTTCAGCTGATCCTGTACAGCAGTGCTGTCACCACCATACTCAGCATCGCCCCATGTAACGACTGTTCCATCGCCCAGAATAGCAGCAACAGCAAACTGTGTGCCACATGCTTGAACTCTGTTTACATGCAAGGTCAGGGAACCACCATCCTGAAGCGTTGTGCACTTGATGGGCATGCTTGCATCCAGAACGCCTCCGGACAAGTCCACCAGCCGCCCTTTTCCGACTCCGAGCGCGGCCTGCGCGCGAGATATCAATGCTCCAACTTGTTCATCCAAGCCTGCTTTGACAGTTGCTGTCTTACCACTGAGCAGTCTGACCTCAACGGCAATCGACATCCTGCACGCCACAGATGGACGTGCGGAGTGGTAGCACAACAAAGACGCCCAAGTACCCCAACATAGACTCACTGCACAATCCGTACAAGGTAGCAGGTTTCAACTCTTAGCGCTCTTGTGGCTCTCGGGTAAATCAAAGACCGAACCCTGAGCTACGATTCCGAACAGGTACTGTTTATGGGCATGAAGCCCGAAAGCTGGCACCGTTCATGTACTTTCAAGCCTCTGGGCTACAATGTCAAGCCTCGAAGTCAAACGGCATCTTCGAACAGCAGAGGCAACGTGCTTGTTCTCTCGAGTATAGAGCCATCCCACTGTACGGATTGGAAACAACTCCTCTCGCTAGCTATTGAGCACACTGCACTCCAGACCAACATCTTGTCTTGACTCCGTTCAACAAAACTCAAGACCCTGATTAGCCCGAAGCTATACACTTGTGGCGGAGAAATCCCTGACAGATCGCACCAGTACACCATTGAAATCCTACTAAAGTTAGTGTTGCCTATGTTGTTTGATGAGCATGCTCTGCTTAACGAGTATTCGGCTGTTCCGAAGAAAGGGAGAGAACTGCATTCCCGTGGGGATAAATCCCTCGCCGTTATACTGGCCGCTATGATTCTGACGGATTCACCCAATCATTTTCTGAACTTGCTCCAGAAACTCTGAACCTCTTAAGCTTCATCCGAACACAATAGAAGGGATTGGAATATCATAGAGAATGACAGATAACCTGGGTTCTGATCCCATACAGTAACAGTCTATAGACGGCTACTATTCAGGGCCATCCATGTTATAAAGATTTTCCAACTGTTACTGAGTGGTGGCAGTACCCAGCAGATAACATTGATTAGGAACCTGGAGGAAATTGGTAATTAGTCAGGCTGCTACATTAAATTCACTCGACCTGTCTCGCCAGCCTTACATTCAGGGTTTTCGAGATTTGAGGTTTACGGATTTCGGGCTTTAGGGTAGTTTACGGCTTTCGGGTTTTAGGGCATAGGGGCTCCTATAATATGGGGCTGAGGGTTTACATAACAGATGAGCTCATAAATCCGTATCAACTCTACACTTCGAGCTCATTGGGAGATTTCATTATCACAAAGAGCGTGTGAAGTGTAGTAATTCAGCTACACCCTAGCCCTGAATAACCTACCTTTTAGGGTTCCTTCTTATGATCTTCTTATATAGCTCCTTAACAAGGTAGGTCCTTCAGGGTTAAAGCAACGTTTAGTCTCTGGGTTGAGTGATACACACGGCAGCCATGAGCACGACTCCCCTTACTCGACACGCAACATCAGCGTTGCAAATGCTTCTGCTCCTCGTGATGATTTAGGGCCTCGGGTAATTCCAACAGTCTATACGGTGTGAATCTGGATAAACCTGATTTGAACCCCAATCCTTGGAGCCCGAACCATTCAAAGACCCCCTATAGAAACCCGAGAAAATCCTAAATCTTAAAGCCTATAGAACTCCCTATAGGCCATGGCGATCAAGTCCCCTGCGCGATGCCGGTAGCGAGTGGGCTCGCGAAGAAGCAGATGTACCGACGAAGCGCGGATGCCTGGTAAAGTCAGAAGTTGCGTGTCCAGGCTAAGGCTTCTGCGTTCTTGGACTCAGCGCGGAGATTTCTCGGTGCAGTACTTGGAGGATCATGGGACTTAGTAAGTAAGGTTATAAGTACCTCAATTGGGGCTATAAGGAGTTATAAGTATAGTTTCCCTAATAATAACCTTAGTTACTGAGTCCCATGATCCTTTAAGTAAGCCATTGATGAGATGGAAGCGAGGCGACTTGGCAACGTTTGCCAAGGATTTTCGGGCGCAAGTGCTTATGATCTTGGTCTGTTTGCCAGACTTCCGACAGAATGCCCCTTCGACAGGAATCTCTACATTGGGGTCCCCATTTCGGCAATGGAATCCACGGAAAAAAAACGCGCCACTCTCGTACAAAGGATCGATCCCACAAAACTTTCGCGAAATCTTGGTCCAAATGATCGAATGAGTAGCTACTTGGATTAGATTACGGATAGTAGTTTTGTAGGTAAGTATTTGGGAGAGTATATGATTGTTGTGTACTTGGAACCTTACGGGTGTACCATGAAGCCCTACAGAGGTCCTCCAGCTGCTGGATGGTCCGCAGACGTGCATCGTTTTGCCCCGGTGTTCCGGCATCCTCGCGTGGAGCTCTTTGTTGCTTAGGGCTTCGGGATTCGAGATTGCTGGAGGGTTTAGGGGTTAACGGTTTAGGGTTTGGGGGGTCTACACAGACCCCCAACTACCATCTGCTATACTTCCCCTTGCCTGAAGGACTGACTATGCAGGCTCTACTATACTAAAGTATGCGTGGAGTTCATGTTCGAGTTTGGGCTTCAGTGTTTAGTGACTCAAGTTTGGGACAGCAAAAAACTTGGGCGAGGAATTCTACTTTTCTGCTGCGCTGTTGGATGTGCCGTGCTTTGCTCAAATAGGGCCTGTCAAATATCATGAAGTGAGATTTATGTTTCATGAATCAGACTTGTTGTTGGACGTCGGCATTCAGCCTAAACCTATACCCAAAATGCCCTAAAACCCTTCTTGCGCTCCAAACCCCGGGTGGCCCAATATCCCTAAGGCGCCATGTGCCTAAGCCGCCTAATCCCGAACCGTTCAAAGTGTAACTATAGGGGCCTTAATAATTACCTACACTATCTTGCGGGTTCCTTATTACAAGTATAGCATAATGGGCCCCTAAACCCTAAGCCGTTATAGTAGAAGCCAGAAAGTTGGAACATTAGACTCCTCAGGCTCTTAAGTCCATTACGGTAAAGTATAAGGGATCCTAGCACTAATCCTCCTAAAGCCATGTTCCAACTTTCTGGCTTCTTCTGTAATCAATTCGAAAGGTGCAAGGGACCCCCAAATCCCATGCCTTTGAGGCTTTACCGTAAACTTCCAGAAGCTGTCTGGTGGTGTCCCTGAAAGTGCTAGTAGGCTGTGCAGTGTCAGGTGGGTTTCAACGCCACTGGTCAAACTACCAAGAGAGATCCTCACTCCCGGTGTCTGCCCTGATCCCAAAAAAATGCTAAATCCTAAACCCTAACACTAGCCATTGATCCTGACCCTTCACCCTCGCTCCAACGGCAGGTACCGCAAAATCTTTGGGGGAATTCCCCTTAAAGTGCTCCTCTACCTGCATGGTGACGGCGCTGTCCTGGCCAAAAGGAGGCTTGCACATCAAAGGCTTACGATTTATAGGGTTGGTTTGGAATCTTTTTGATTCTGGAGTTGGGGCTTGGAGTCAGGGTTTAGGTTACCCATAGGCCCCGTAGTAGTTCCCTTTTGGGATTACCTTATAGGATTCTACATATGAACCCCAAAAAGGAACTACCATGGGGCCTAGAGGTCTTAGGAGTTCGGGCTGCTCGGGTTCAGGTTAGGTTGTAGGTCTCGCGGCACTATCCTGCCTGGTCAACGGAACACCGCCCTGCCCGGGCTTACGGTATTATATGCGACTTGTGGCTGGGCCCTGGTAACCTCCACAATGACGACGATGTTTCTCTCTGAGGGGGCATAACGAAACTGCAACAGGTGGCTTGTAACTGAGCATTGTTCCTGAAGCTGTCCTCGAAAATGAGGTATCAAAGCCTCATTGAGGGAAGCATACAAACTGGAACCTGGTTGCTGGGTTCATAAGCTTAAATCAAAGGTAAGCACTTTCAGTCCTATACGAGGGATCTTATTGTCCCTGAAGCATCAAGCGTACGCATTCCTACAAACTACACACCGGGCCCTCAACATCACGAACGCGCTACCGAAAACTAGCAACCCTTATGCTAAACCTCAAAGACCCACATTGCGATGAAGGTCGAATGAAACGGGACCTGTAACATAAGAAACCCTAAATTCCCTAAATCCTAGTAGAAGGCTGAACATCCATAGAGGCGCGAAATCGTGCGTGAAACGTGCCGGGTGGTCGTACGTCATGCCGTTGCACATGAAGGGGCTGGCGCTGGTCTGGACACGCACCTCCAGGCCGTCGACCAAGAAATCGGTTTAGGGCTGAAGAGTAAGAGGTTTACGGGTTTAGGGCTTAAGGCTTAGGATTGAGATGAGCACATCCCCTAAACCCGAAAAGTCAAAGCTTGACAGCTTCAACAACAACTGTGTTCCTCAAGGCTTAGCTTACCAGTTGCTGTAAAGGTGGAGAGAGAGAGAGAGAGAGAGAGAGAGAGAGAGAAGGGAGGGAGCGAGCGAGATACATATACATATACATATACATATACATACATATATATATATATGTATATACACAAAAAAGTCTTGCATATATACATATATATATATATATATATGTAGACATATCTACACATTTGTATGTGTAGATGGGCATTCTTTGAGCTCGGGGTAGGATTCAGGACTTTGGGCTACGGTGGTTCAGGACCTGAGGCTGTTTTCGGGCACAGTGGCAAGCACCTCCATTGTAGTTCCTTTTTGGCTTTAGCCAGCTTTATATTTAGGATCCTATCCGAAAGCCTTAAATCAGAAACCCAAACACAGGGACTACAATGGAGACTATACTTAGTTTAGTTACGTATACATGCTATATGGACGGGCCAATCTTGACCCAAATGTGCCACGGTCGACCAAACCAAGTGCTTCAGGACACTCGTACCCGTACAAGCAACTATGGCTTAAAACCACTAAACCCTACACCCAAACCCTAAACCCTTGATCTCTGCACACTTATTAAGCCCTGAACCTCCCCAAACCCTCATCATTGCTCCAACCCCCCCTAACCCAAAAACCCTAAACCCCTAAACCCCTTAACCCTTAAGCTGCCTCCCACTCTAAACGACAGACCCGAAGTTTTGTATATTCTCCTAAAGCCTAAAATCCCGCAACCCGCTCTGAAACCTCTTCGGAAACCTTAAACTCTACAAACCCTGGAACAAAAAAACACAAATCCCCAAGCTCTCTCAAACCTTCGTTCTACACCCTACAACCCCCACAGGATCTTTGATCCTACATCTTAAAAACCCCCTTAAGACGCTCTTTTTTCTACGGCCGGCAATACTTCGGTGGCGATTTGCCGCTGCAGTGCACCGAGGAGCATACTCGGATTTGCTCCTGGGCTGGGTCTCGAAAGCCCAAAGCCTAGTATAGGGTTTAGGGTATAGGGTTTAGGGTTTAGGGTTTAGGGATTACTAGTATTCCGGTTTCTTCCGTTTGTACTACGGTTGACGATATAAATCCTGCACTACCCACAATAAGCAATAAGGAATAGATCATAACTCCCTATAGTTTTGGGTCATTAAGGTATTGCAGGATTTAAATCATCAACCGTAGTGTCTTAGGACTTGGGCCCGGGAAATATAGGTGCTCCGATTCGTGGGGTTGGGTTTGGGGCTTAGGAGGGCCCTCCTTGCCAGTTTAGGGTTTAGGGCTTTTTAGGGTTCGGGGCAGGGGCTGTAGGGCTTCGAGGCTTACTACTGTTGATGATATAAATCCTGCAGTACCTTAAGGACCCTAAACTATGGGAATTATGGTATATTCCTTATTATGGGTAATGCAGGATTCATACCATCAACCGTACTACCCTAAACCCTGAACCGTAAACCCTACACCCTAGGTTGAAGTTGGAGCTTCTGCAGGTGTAAGTTGGCAAGTAAACTCTGAGCACTCCGCCGGGTGAAGGATCTCATGAAACCCACACTTGCAGCTCACTCTACACCCTGACGCAAGCCTTACAGACCCTATAGGAACTTATATTCTAAACCCCAATGCTCTGAAGCGCAAGCTTTCGAATCCTGGGCCGAGGACGGGTTAAAGTTATGTAAGGTTGGAGCTTGGGCTTTCGGGTAGATAGCCGGACAATCATCCAAACAGGCGTCAGTGTTCCTACGGAAGGACGCACGATTTAAGGTTTATAGGCCTTATATGAATACTGTTTTACTTACTTGAAGCCTATCTACTTAGCTGTTTGATTGACGTAAGCAGTCGCTTTACGACCCGCTCTCTCTCTCTCTCTCTGTCTCTGTCTCTCTCGCTCTCTCTCGCCGTTCCCTTTGTCTCTCTCCATGTGTTTGTGTGCGTGTGTGTGTGTGTCTGTGTGTGTGTGTGTGGGTGTGTGTCTGTGGCTCTCTGTCTGTCTCTCTATCTCGCGGCCCCTTACTTGCTTGGCTATACTATACTGTAGTTGAAACAAAGAGCCCCAATAACTCAGACCCAAGACCCTGGACCCTAAACTCTTAACCTGCAGACTTAAACCAAGAAGCTGCTAAACAGTTAGGCTAGGCCCCACACACACATGAAGCCTGAAACTTAAGCCTCATAGACCCTTAAATCCTAAGCCACCCTGAACCCTAAACCCTATTTGCTATACCTACAAAGCCTTAAATCTTAAGCCACCTTAACCAGCTGCAGGTGAGAGGCTTCAAATCCACAGCAGCATCCGCAGGGGCGCATCCTCCAGGTGCCGGTGTCGAAGGGGAGCACTTAGGGTTCAGGGCTTAGGGTTTAAACCCTAAACCCTAAACTTATGGAGATTAGTATAGTGGCCTCGATAATTAGAGAGGGGTTTTTGGGCCCAGTATACTCTAATTAGAATAAGGAACCCCGAAAATAGAATAGGTGATTATTGAAGGCCCCTAGATTATATTAAGGGCCCCATCAGGGTCGGGTTCTATACAGGTTGCAAAAGGGACAGGTTCTGAGATTTCAATATTGCCTCTATCATTGTTCTGTAACGGACCCGAGGGTTCTGAGGGATCTGTTAGGATTCTAAGAGTTTCTGTACAGGTCTTAAAGAAGGATTTTGTCTCCAAGGCTTAGGGTTTAGGGCACCCTTTCACTCATGCATGTATGATTTGCAAATCTCGGGGGTGTAGGGGTAGGATGGGGTTTGCCACATCATGGATGCAGCACACGAACAATCACGAACAAGTACATATCGGGTGACCCACGCGGAGACATCCTTCTGGCTGGGGTTGTGGCTTACTTAGGGCTTAGAGTTTAGGGTTTGGTTCCAAATCGTCGTGCTTGATCCGCTTCATCGTCAAGCGCTTGGATAGTGGCGCGGCGTATGGCACTCCCAATGTGCTGGGATGCTTCCGAAGATGCTCGCTGTCATCGCTGTCATGGACGGCCAAACAGCCTCCCAGAGAGCCCAATACCCCTTGACTAAGGAATATGGCTTAACTTATATAGGGCTTCATGTTAGGATTTCAGCTATATTCCTTAATTAAGCGGTATTAGGCTCTCTGGCCTCTGCAGATCTTCCGAACTTTCTTTCGTGCGAGGATGGGATCTGAAGTTATCCAATCACAGGGGGGAAGGGAGGGACCCTTAATGGGGACCCCTACCCTATAACGGCCTATATAATGGGTATATGATAGCTATATTAAGGGTATATACTTAGGGGTCCTATTAAGACTTCCCTCCTTTTCCCCTTAGATCCAATTTTTTGCGGTCAGTGTCAGACAATAGCTCGAGGATGCACAGGCTCTTGGAAGCCCATGGTGCCATTAGGGTTTAGGGTTTAGGGTTTAGGGTCACTGAAACGTACTCCATGCCTCGGAGAGCCTTGAGGAAATACTATAGGGCCTTACTGATTAGCATAGGGTTTTGGGGCCTGTTATACTGTACTTGTACTATAGGGCCTTGCGAATTAGAATAGGGTTTTGGGGCCCCTTATACTATACTTATAGTCAGGAACCCACAAAATAATATCGAAAATTATTATTAAGGCCCCCCCATGGTAACTGAAACGCCCGTCCCACTGAGTCCCCGGGGTCCCCGGGTTCGAGGCCCTCAGGCTTTATTCTTGACTTGTCAGCAACATTCACAAGATCATCCATACTTGGATGACTACAGGGATAGTCATAAGTAGGCTTATAAGTCCGGTGATATGGGTTATATGTATAGTTACCCTACTTATACCCCTGAACCTCCAAGTATTCAGAAATAGCCCAGAGCGAGACATTTTCCCAGCGGTTGCGTAACAAGAAACAGCTAGGTGCTTGAGATTAGGATCATGGCACCCGCAGCTTGGTACCTGAAGGAGTCGGGTTCTTGAGCGGACGTAACAAACGCCGCTTTTCTGTGAACCCTAAACCCTTGAAGGAAAAGCTCTACGCTGCGAAACTTTCGAAGAATAGACCTTCAGCCCAACTCCGCGGGCCTTCAACTTAAAAGCCAAGACCTAGAAAGCTCAAACTCCCAAACCCAAATTGTCCTAAGTATCTGTATAGTCGCATGTAAGGTTTCTTTGATTATGAGGAACCATGATTATGATTCGGCAAAATATCTCCAATAACAGTACCTAGGACCCTTGTGGAAAGCCTTCCACAACAAACAAACACAATCAAACACAAAGGTGAAAGTAAAAACACCCGAGAATTGGCATGATACCCCAAGGTCCTAAAAAACATAGAACATGGTAGTAGAAACCTAACACGATTGAGAACCTAACAATCCCCCATTCTGTCAGGATGTGGGGATTTGGGTTAAGGAGTATAGGATTTAGGCTTCAAGAATCCCGAACTTAGGAGTCCAGATCCTTGGGTCCCACACCTGGCGTGCGCAATTGCTCTTAACGTCTCATCATTTCCCGCTATAAGAGCAGATGATCCTACCCAGAGGCCCCAAAGTAGTTCCTTTTTGGGATTACCCTATAGGATTCTATGTATGAACCCCAAAAAGGGACTACTTTGGGGCCTTAGGGTAGACAGGTGGAAACGATACCCTCATTCGAAGGAGCTCGCACACTGCGGGTACTGGCTGTATCCTCAACCCGTAGGCTCCACACCCCAAACAACCTAACTTCAACATCCTGAGTTTCATTGGGAACAAGGTTCCTGAGTAGCCCCTTTACAAAAAAGGGTGCCCTAATACATAAAGAAGCCGTGAAAGGATACTATTCAGGAACCCGGAGGCTCCAAAATCCTTTAACTAAGGTTAGGGAATCTACCTTAAGTTATAGTAGGATGCCCAATATGACTTAAAGAATATTCCTTAATTACATAGGGATATTTGACTCTCTGGCTACCCTAAACCCCAAACCCTCTAGATCCCTTAGAGATCCCTTAACGGAACCCCCGAAGGATTTTCAACAGGGCCCAATAGTTTAGGGTTAAGGGTTTAGGTATATAACTTGCAGGCCTCTGAGGCTTGTTTGGGTCGGCGCCGTTGCTGCTGTTCCAGTAGCTCTTGGGCATCCTGGCTGACCACCCACCACCACCCCGGCACATTTTACCCTACATGCCCACTATTAAGGACCATAAGGGCTCCATGAAAGGGTACCTGGGGAGTGCTGGTAGGGGTTTATGGATGTACCTTAACCCTGAAGAACCTACCTTTTTAGGGTTCCTTATTATGGTTTCTTTATATAAGTCCCTAAAAATGTAGGTTCTGCGGGGTTAAAGGTAGAGCTTCAGGGTCAGAGGGTTTCGGGTTTACGGGTTTAGGGCCGGGCATCCTGGCAGGCGATTCGTGATTTAGGCCTGGGTCTAGGAGTTTACCCTAAGGCTCCATGTACCCCTTTAGTAGGTATTTCAGCCTTAAAGGCATCCCTATATGGCTACTTTAAGGCCTAAGTACCTACTATATGGGTACATGGAGCCTTTGGGTTAGGGGTTTCAGTTTTTTGAACACCCGGTTGAGCACTTTTTTGCGACTGAGGGTTTAGGGTTGAATGGGTTAGGGCTTAGGGCTGTTAGGGTTCAGGGCTCTTCAAGGGCTCCCTAAACCCCGCAGTGTTTAGCGTGCAAGGGTGGATGTTTTAGGGTTTGGGGTTCAGGGCCTAGATATGTTTGATAAGTGTTGCAGTTCCGGGGGGCTTAGACCGTCCTTCTTTTTGGAGCTCGCAGGAATTTCTGTGTAGGGCCTGTGGAATTCTTGTATTTAGGATTTAGGGCATCATGCTGCATACGTGAAGAGTTTCTGGTGGCGGTGATTCATTGAAGGACGATGCTGTACAGTGCTAATTACTCAAAGTATTTGAGGCTCTGGAGCTGTAGTATCGGAGCCACGATATCTTACATAGGTTCTGGAGTATATCCTCAGGAATTCTATAGCTAGCTATCCAGGCTTCTGGTTTTGGTCTACTTGGAGGTTCATGGGCAGTTTATAAGTAGGGTTATAAGGACGGTAACTATACTTCTAGCCCATATAGTAGGGGACTTAAAACCCTACTTATAACTACCCCTGAACCTCCAAGGAGGGTGTGGGGTTCAAGGCTATCATATACCGGTCGCGCGGGCTTCTTAACCCTGAGCCTCTGAGCGCCGACGGTTGCCTTCATCCCTGAACCCCCGATCCCAAAGGCTCCATGTATCAATATGGTAGTTACTTAAGCCTTCAAGTACCTATATAGGGAATCCTTTACGGCTTAAGTATCTACTATAAAGGTACAATGGAGCCTTTGGGAATGCCCTGCTCAACCGGTCCAACAGCATCGACACTGAACAACATGAGACAAGTTAAAGCTAGTTTTCCCCAAAACCATACAGTAGAAGCCAGAAAGTGGTATCATCATCATCATCATCATCACTCCCACGCCCTTGATGTAAATCATATAATGAAGGGCTGCCTGCACCTTGCGTCCCTTGTCAATCTTCCACGTTTCTGGGATTCACCGTGAACGAACCCCGAACAGAGTTGCCCCTTTTCGGATAAAGGACTAGCCCGGTCTCGTGCCCAAGTTCTGTAACCTCTTAACCAAGGTTAATTCCTAATGCTGATCCAGCGCATATCCCAAGAATCGGGCACACAATCGCCTGGAAAGACGTATCAGCCCCCAAAGAGAACCCTTGCAAACATGCCCCACAACAATAACAAAAAGCACACAGTCTAAACCCTAGACCTTGTCCCCCAAACCCTGGACCGTACACGTCGGCCGTGCAGCTGTTATAGCTTAGCATAACTCTGACAAATAGGCATCCTACTGAAAAATTTTGGTAAGTCGTCCTAGAAACACCGATATACCCGAAAACTCGCACTTTAATCGCCCTAACCCCCACACCCTCAACCTCAAGCCTTAGCCCTATACTGCACGCCCTGAACCCTAAACTGAGGCTCCTATATGTACTACCTGGCCAGCCTCCACGACCTCCACACTCCGGCATACTTCGACTGGGCCACGGTCGATTGAAGTTTGTGGTTTGGGAATCTGTTCGCGTTACAATTGCTATATAGGTAGAAGAACAAAGCTGCCTTTTAAGGCTGTTGGCTGTGCAAAGTTCAAGCTCGAGGGGTGTTGAAACTTTACTTTATGTGGCTTGGAATATGGTGTACGATCCACGAGGTTTGGGGGGCATCGACTTAAGGTCAGGGCTTCCAATTTCCAATCTCTTAAGGGTCTGACTGAACTTAGAACGGTAGCAAAGTGATAATTTGAGCTGTTTCTTAGGGATTATAATAACCAAAACTTAAAACAATCTAAGTACCCCTAAGGATACTACGTAAGTAACCTTAAGACCCAGGCCCATGCAGGCTTTTGTGTGCATTGGGTTGTCTGCTTCCAGCTTCTTGAAACGACTCGGCCCAGTCCTAATATGAGGGGGTCTATGGGGCTGCTATGGCTCTGTAGGGCTTTATGTGGCTCTGTAGGGTCAATTTGCTTTGTGGCGGTTTCAGAGGCTTTTGGTTATAGGGGGTTTGGAAACTAATGAGGAAGTTGGGGTGGATATTATACTCCATTTGTGAAGGAGCTGCCCTGAACCGTGAACTTTAAGCCTTGACATTCCAACTGTGAGAAGTTTACTTTTTCGAGGTTTGGGCTTTTGGTTGAGGGTTAGGTTTGCGAGTCTTGGGTTTCTGGGAAGTTTAAGGTTTAGGGTTCGGTTCATCAAGTTTTTGCAGCAGCTCTAGCGGCCTTGGGGAGCGCTCTTCAAAAACACACGCTTGCGATGCGCATGCCATTGCAGGTGCCTGGCATCCTGGTTTCATAAACAGATTTAGCTCCGCAAATCTCAACTCGTTCTGTACTAGCTCCACGAGCTGGGGGCCTGCGTGGTTTCGCAAACTCGTGGGGTAGTTGCCGGGTCAAATGCACGTTGAGTCCCGACGCAGCCTGCTGGCCAACGGTCGTTGAAGAAACAGCATTGAGCAGGCGCCCATCAATCCGTTCCAAGAATAGCGCCACGTGTTTGTAGGTCAGCTTGGGCAAGTACCAATATGCCAGAATGTGTCCAGCGTCTTGCTGTGTCTTGCTGCCACGCTCTCTGCGCTTCACACTTCCTCTCACTCCGCCCGAGAACAGCTGATATTGCAACTGATATCCGTGAAGAACCCTGCACAACAACCTGCACGAACCCTTACAAGAAACCTGCATAACAACTTATAGGGCTTAGGGTTTAGGGGTTCGTAAGGGCTCTACAGGCGTTCTTACAAGTTTCTATGGTGTTGTAGGGTTCTCCGTGTGCGTTGTCTCGTTGATGCTGGAAGCATTTATCTATGCTTAGAATAGGAGCATCCGGACTATACAGCGGGGCCAATACGCATACCCGTTTGCCCACCCGCTCAACAACGGGTGCTTCTCATCTATTGCTGATCCCGGTATCTCTGCAAACGACCGCCCACGATAGCAAGGAGCCCGCATACATCCTAAACAATCCCAAACATGAATCCTCTGGATTCACAAACCAGAGGGAACTTGAACCGGAAAAAAATAACCTTGTCTCACACGTGAGCAAAGCCCTCAAGGACTCTGCGGTTGGTCGGAGGAGATATACACACACACACATATATGTATCCTGTAAATGAGTGTCTGTGTACACATGTAGGCGTGCACATATACATATATATATATATATGTATATATATATATATATATATATATAATGTTATATGTATGTACAACCATTCTGTGCACCTTCTTGTCCAGATATTTCTGCATCAAGCTTTACTTGCGAAGTCTCGGTTCCAGATGGTCCCTGAAGCCTGAGCTGAGACCCTCGGCTAGTATGGCATACCTTTTGTGGCGTAGCTTAAGAAAGCCGAACTCGTCTTATGCTAGGGTTTTGGGTTTAAGGGCTTAGGGCTTAGGGTTTAAGGGTTTCCTTAACCCGGAAGAGCCTACCTTCTTGAGGACTTATATAAGGGAATCATAATAAGGATCCCTAAGAATAGTAGGCTATTCAGGGTTAAGGTAGGAGCCCGAAAGAAGAAACTAGAACATGACAGAGACCCCGGGATGAAGACCGGCTTTGGATTCGGGGCTTCCGGGTCCTCAGCAGTTCAGGGTTTTTAGGGGTTTAGGGGTTTAGGGTTTAGGGGTTTAGGGGTTTAGGGATTAGAGTTTAGGGGTTTAGGGTTTATGTATATAGGGGTTTAGGGTTTCTGTGGTTGTCAGTTGCCAAGGAGCCAGTGTGCCAGGCACGGAAAGAGGACATATTAGGTAGTCAGCCTGGATGTTATTCACCTGCAGTCAGCCATCAATGCAAACCCCTGAACCCAAACACAGACAACCTAGACTCCAGTCCCAAAGCCTTGAAACATAAACCATGGACACCAAACCCGAACCCCTGAATGGGTCAACAAAGAGCACGAAATGCCGTAGACAAACACCATGCAACTATAGCTGGGCAGCATCGTGCTTACCCTCAACCCTACACCATTTTAACCTAAATCCCAAGCCCCCAGATGCCTGAGACCTACATCCTACACCCTGATCAGCCTAGCTAAATCTTGGCCAAACTGCTCCTACATGACTCCAAACGGTTGAGTGAAGGCGGCTTTGTAACTATGGGGCTGAGTTTTGGGTACTTCAAGACCTTCACAAATTTGTTAAGCACCCCCCTAAAAAAAAAAACAACACTAGGGCCGGCCAAATCCCCACGAGATCATCCTCGCCATCAACAACCAAAGTTGCACTGTGGGCCGAAAAAACCATCCGTGAAGTGCCACCCGCCAAAAACAGCGACCAGAAAAATTCTGAAAACCTGATGATACCTCCTAAATCCTACAGTACCCTACCCGGACTTATCAACAAGCCTAGTGCGATGTGAAAGTTTCCGAAGGCAACGCCAACACCACCGACACAACTACTTGATGGAAGGAGCACCAATATCAGAATGGCGCCACGCCTGTCAAAATGAAAACTCATCAAACCCTTGCAGAGTTCTGCTAGAAGAGTTATAGAAGCACTGTAGAAGCATTATAGAACCCTTCTCACAACACTCAAAGAACGGCCATTTTGAATGGAGTCCAAACCTGTGGGCGATCGAGTTGCCCAGGCCATCGTCAAGCCGTTTTCTCCCTTCCGTTTCTGAACCTAAGATGCAGAATGCACGGTCCCCGATTTTGTTGGGCTTATGCTGGTTTTACTGTCATACACTGTAATTACGAGATCTGTAAAACGTGTTTTCAAAAACCTGACAGGATCCTTTTTGGGGTGTTGAAACCTCAAACCCTGAACCCAAAACCTGACAGGATCCAACCCTGCACCCTGAACCGTAACTTTTTGGTCTAATATAGGGGCCTTAAGAATTAGAATAGCGTTTTGGGGCCCATTAATTATACTACAAATATATAAGGAACCATTAGAATAGTTTAGGTAATTATCTAAGCCTCTATACATTTTAGGTAATTATCTAGGCCCCTATACTATGTTGGGGTTCCTGTATTGCAACTCCGCTATGCCCTCGAAACCCACGGCCCGACTTCCTTCGATCCTAAACCTGACCACCACCACCACCACCACCACCACCACCACCACCACCACCACCACCACCACCACCACCACCACCACCACCAAGTTTTTTTGAAGCCCGGAAATTCTACATGCAGGGTATATACATACATATTCATACGCATGTATGTATATGTTTGGGCATTTTTTGAACACAACGTAAAGATCAGACAGGACATATATATATATATATATATATATGTATATATGTATTTGTTTATACATGTGTAGATAACTCTACAGATACATATGTAAAACCTTGTAGATAAATAGAGGCACTCAAACCGTCATAGATCTAATTGTGTGGGCGCAACTTCTCTGAAGTCTCACGAGCTTCACTGGTGTTCGACATGACATGACCTGCAGCCTTCAGGAAGTTGAAGCTTGCCTTACGGCCGATGATTTGTCTGAGTTTTTTGGAGATAAAGACCCGGAACTAGTAGTACGAGAATTGCTTGGTTTGTGGACCACAGCATCCCAAAGTTGCTACCAATAAGACCCCTTCGAATTCACAACAAGACATCTACAAGCTAGCTACTGCATCTCAAACAACAAACGACATGTAGCAACATAACAGATCACGAGAAAAGTTGTCAGCATACAGCTAATAATACTTACTAATACTTATATACATACGAAAGTCTAGTATTACTACTAAATACTAAAACTTCGGGGGCGTTGTGGATGTTCGGGAAGCTGCATGCAAACTCGAGCAAGACGTCGCTCACGCCTCGCAAACCCATAGAAGACCCAGAACCCCCCCCAAAATCCCATAGAGTCCTTATGGCCCCTTAGTAGTGGGTATTTGGGGTGTGTTAGAGGGTGGTTTGGGGTGTCTAGGACCTGATACGCCTTTGAGGTTGCAATTCCGTCTGGACGATGCACTCCCAATCTATGAAACTTTCGACTCCTGACCCTCGATGTGGGAAGCCGTTTGTTGGTAGAACCGCGACATGGTATATGGATGGTCGGCGGCTGAAAGTCTGTCGTTTAAAGTGACACCTCGAGGCTTTAGGGTGTGCTCCGGGTGCCAAGAAATCCTAAAGAGCCTTGATGTTCAAGTTCTGCCAGCAGGCTTATCAAGCCCTAAACCTTAGACCCCAAGCCCGGAGCAACCTGAGCACAGGTGGGGCTATGAACGACGTGTGGTTCGTCGATTTGTCGCAGGCCGCAAACTGAAAAGGCTTATCTAGACACGATGGGGACGTCAATCACTAGTAATACACTCCCTGTAGGGCACCCCTATACTTAGAGTATGTGGGGAAACAAACCCGGAGAGCCAAAATCCCAAAGAGCGTGTGGACGCCTTAACTATAGACATTCAATCCGTCAACAACCTTCACCCACAGTCTTACACCTTGGATGCGGAGCCGCACAAATTTCAACATGCTCCCGCTTTGATGTTGAGCGACGAAATACTGGAAGGTAGAGCTTCGCTGCGTAGGATATGCCAAGTCAACAAGGGCCTCCTGGCGTGTTGGATGATTTCATGCGGGTTTTGGTGTTGAGTTGAGACTGGGCAGCAAGGTTGGCCGCGGCTTGCTTTCGGACAAGAGGCATGTGATGTAAATCGGAAATTCATATCCCTTCGGTGCTAACGTGGACCAAACCCGAGACCTCGAACCGGAAGCTGCCAGTGTGTCAACTCGGTTGCACGTTTAACTCCCACTGAAGACCATGTTGAAAAGGATGCCTTGACTTCTCCGGCTGGGCATGCATGCAATTTCAGGGGGGTTCAAGGCGCCAGTAGACCCAGCACCGGGCAACACGTTTGTTTGAAGCCACGCTTGCCCCGGGACTTGCTATGACATGAACACGTCCGTTCCGCCCTGTCACAGCCGCAAATTCGTGGAGCTAACCCTAAAACCCTAAAACCCTAAACCCTAAAACCCTAAACCCTAAAACCCTAAACCCTAAAACCCTAAACCCTAAAACCCTAAACCCTAAAACCCTAAACCCAGCACCCTAACTGCTGGAAAGGCAAAGGCTCTCGGTACATCGAGGCTTCACTTGTGTTTGTCTTGAGCATATAGCGAATCCCAGAAAGTTGGAACATGGGCTTAGGAGGATTAGTGCTTAGGAGGATTAGTGCTAGGATCCCATATACTATTACGGGCATGAAGATCCCAAAATTCCAGCTTTCTGGCATCCTCTATACACGAGGAGGAAGTCTGCATGGGATCAAGTAAGAGCCGATTTCGTAGGGAAGATCCGCCGTCGTAGCGGGCCCGAAGAGTTTCTAATTCACAACCTCCATACGAGGTACGCCCTAAGGGACCAAGTACCTTATCATATACTCTCCAAACCAGTAACCTACATAACTACTACGGTACGCTAAAACGAAGTAACCTTCGTTATCAAGATACTGCGGTCGGAACTTTACAACCCATCGAAGTGATCTCGTGTGCCTGAACCCATCTGCCAAACAATACCGACATGACCTTCATGGAGCTCTTTGAAAAGTTTCTGCATGTCGCATGGACTGTTCTAAAGGCGACGGTGTTGGCTACGATCCAGCATAGCGCCGGTTTGCTTCGCATGATTGTGGCAAGTCGTTGCGAGACTCGCAGCAAGTTTTTACCAGGCGCTGGGACATTTCAATGGCCACGCTTCTGGAGTTTTTTGCAAAAAATATTCTGCAAAACAAAAATTGCAAATTTTGATTTTCTGCCAACAATCAAAGATGCTGGTGACACCAATCAGACTCCTCGGCCACATGCTTTCCCAGCAAGTTTAAGGCAAATCGGTCTCAGGCCCTGCACCGCAACATCCGAACTCAAACTAAACCCTACCCATAGGCCCCAAAGTGGTTCCTTTTCGTGGTTCATATATAGAATCCTATAAGGTAATCCCAACAAGGAACTACTATGGGGCCTATGGATATCGTCATTGCAAAGTTCTGGGTTCCTGACCATGTAGAACGTTCCCTTTTAAGGCTTGTCAGGGCTCGCAGAACATAAAGAAATACTACAACCCTACACCCCAAAGGGGTGCTACGATGACAAACAGGTACAGCCAGGGTTTATAGGGCTGCCCAGAGGGTCCATATACACTACCATTATGGAAATAGGTCCCAGAAGACCATCCCCAGTATGGTTTTGGGGGCCTGATTCCATATTGGTAGTGTATATGGACCCTCTGGGCTGTTGAGGATTTTTTGTCGGGTTTACGATCCCGGCACCCCGGTCGCTTCCGAAAATTGGGGGGGGGGGGGGGGGGGGGGGTACCTTTACAAGGTTACTATTAGGGAAGTAGAAAGGTTCCTTTAAAGGGCTCTTTAGGGGTGTAGAGTTTCCCGAATGTTAGCAGTAGCTTATTTTGGGGTCCTTGTAATAAGGATCCTACTTTTTAAGGTACTATGTTAGGGTGCCCTATTTGCAGAAACCCCCATATTACGATTGTGAGGTGCAAGAAGTATACTTATAGAGTAAGCAATGTAGGTGCCCCTCACTTACCGGTTTCTGTCGCTTCCCCAAAGTGCTTCAACTACTCTAGGCAGCGTTTAGCGGTTTAGTGGGTTCCGGTGCAAGCAACAAACGGAGACACTAATCAGCTCTGCATGTGAACCGTACTTGGAGGTTCATGGGCAGTTGTAAGTAGGGTTATAAGTAGGGTAGCTATACTTATAACCCATATTAGGGAACGTATAACCCTACTTATAAATTTATAAGTACCCCTACTACCTCCAAGTAATGGGATGTTACTGCTGATCTTTCAGACTTTGCATCCGCCACCCGCCCTCAAGATTCTCCCAAAGGCGCCATGTACCCATATAGTAGGTACCGAGGCCTTAAAGTAGCCAGATATGGACCCCTTTAAGGCCTAAGTACCTACTATATGGGTACATGGAGCCTTAGGGTCTGTGCTTGAGGGGCACCTCCTTCTTGGGCAAGATTCACCCCCACTATGCCATGAAGCATGCATGGTCTTTCAGAGAATAGCACCTGGTACGAGGTATCTGGGTCGTAGGACCCTGTGGTAAGTCACGATCCGCAGGATCATGGGCGTCAGCAGCCGGAGTTTACATTTAACAACATCTTTCCTACACGCAAAGGTTCAGGACCCAGGAGCCTTGTGTCCGTGCAACAAGGATCAGGCTTCGCCGTGCTTGAGTCTATTTTGTGCCATATAGGGGCCAGCAGCAGCCCCTAAATTGCCTGAACTCTAGACTCTAGACCTTAAACCTCCAAAAGCCCTCAACAAATCCCTCGCTTTGTCGAGCGTCCTACAGACCCTGCACGGAGTATGGGTACATATCGCACGGACGTAGTCTATGCTGAAGTGACCGTGAACCAAATTCGAATCAACAAACCCGGCAATGACTAAGATATTGTACAACCTGAAGCCTGGTAAACCCGAAACCCTACACATCACCCTAAATTCAAACCTGTGCCTAAGAGTCCGTGTATCCAAATAGCATATACTTTGGCCTTAAAGTAGTCCCTATTTGAGTACTTTAGTGCCAAAGTATTTACTATTTGGGCACATGGACCCTTACCCTAAGACTCCATGTGCCCATATAGTAGGTACTTAGCCCTTAAAGGGGTCCCTATATGGGTACTTTAAGGCCTAAGTACCTGGAGCCTTTGGGTTAGGGTTTGTACGAATGCACCCAGCGGATGTTGGCCTACAATCTGACAGCAACGGCCTTGGCCATGTGGCCAGGGACGACAAACACCTGGCATACGGATAAGTAGGGTAACTATACTTATAACCCATATTATTAAGTAGGAGTCTCGTTTAGGGGTTTAGGGTTACAAGTCAGAGGGATGAAGCTAAGAAGGTTCGAAGGAGTCACTTGGCACTTCATGCGTCGCTTCTTCAAACAAGGGGCCCCTTATGGGGGGTCCGTGTATTACCCGTCGTACTGCTCCAGGGCTGTATAGTTTGGTCGCTTAGCAACAGTCTTTGAAACTCCCACACGAGTTCTGTCAAGCAAAGGCTTGCCGGGCATCCTATATTAGGGTTTAGGTTTCGGGTAGGGTGAACCCTTCAGGTTTAGATGGAGTCTCGGGTTTCGGATTGGGTTTCGGGTTTCGGGTTGGGTTTAGGGTTTAGGGTTGAGGGAAAAGGAAGCAAGAAAATAATGAGTTGCCCAAAGCAAAGAAGTTGAAACAGACATGAAACGACAAAAAAATCCAAGCAACCATCTCGAAACCTGGGTCGTGTGTTATTGGGTCGAGCCCAGAGACTCCAATATCCCTTAATTAAGGAATATACCTTAAATCATATTAGGGATCTTACTATAATTGAAGGTATATTGCTTAATTAAGGGATATTGGAGTCTCTAGGACTGTTAGTACACTGCCCAGCGCTTGGCCCTCGCACTTAGGTGCCAGAGATGGTTCCGAGGTCCATTAGACGGTCAACCACAAGCCGTACAACCCAACACATAAAACTTCACACCAGCCTCAACCCTAAACCGAAGCAAGCCTAAAGCTTGAAACCCCCAACTCTAGTCCAGCTTATCTGCACACTCACGGACAAAGTTGCGCAAACTCCCAAAACCTTACAAGGCTTAATTTTGTATTGATGCGAAATGTGCGTTCAGAAGGAGTCTTGCAAGGGTTTCATAACCCTGAAACCAGGAAAATTCCATGAGTCTGACCCCTCTAGAAAAAAGTTGTTAGAGCTTCTGAAGTCCTGTTGCGATTTCAGACATATATACACATTGATTGATGCAGGGATTGGTGTGAATCCCCGAGGAGAAACACGAACTCCACAACGGATCAAAAAATGTATCGGGCGGAGTATGTCAGATGAGGCTTAGGGTTTGAGGCGTCTCAGCGTTCAGAGTTTAGCTGTTAGATTAGGTAGGGTTTGAGGGGTTGTAAGGTCTGGGGGTCATGGCTGTTTTAGACTGTGCCCCGGTGGGTTTGAATGCTTGTATATGCGGCAGGCCTGGCAATACTCTATAGTATTGCTAGCTACTAATTGAGCGCGCCATGTATCCACTTAGAACCCAGTAATTACAGGGACACGGTAGCCGAAACCCTAAAAGGAAGGGATTCGGATGGTGTCGCGGCCATATACAGCATGGGAGGCCAGAAACAAACAAAAGATTTCTACAGACAGGCTTCTGCAGCTCAGGCACGATGCACTCGACACAACCTTGTCGAAGATACCGTCGCCTACATGCTATTCCACGGCAAACCCTAAACCTTATCAACCCTAAACCCTAAACCCCTAAACCCCTATAAACCCTAAACCCCTAAACTCTGAACCCTAGCCCTAAACCCTAAACCCCTAAACCCTAAATCCACCCCCCGCCCCCTGTCGCCTGATCGTCGCAATCTCCGCAGACCTGGTTGTAGACATTCTTGCGAATGCAGCCCGGAGGTTCCTTCATCGTCTCCATGGGTTCAATACTGGCTTTGGGGCTCCCCTGGGCTTATGCATGCAGAACACACATATAAACATAAGTTATAAATATATGTAAATATAAAAATATGTAAACAAATATATCAATAAATATGTATATATATATATATATATGTATGTATGTATGTATGTATGCATGTAAGCATGGATGCATGTAGGCATGAATTCTTGTTGGTATCTGGTATGTATGCATGTATGCATTTATGCATGTATGCACGTGCGCATGTATGTATGTAAGTATGCATGTGGGCATGTGTGTATGTATGCATGTATGCATGTCTGTGGGTATGTAGGTTTGGAAGCGTGTATGCATGGATGCATATATGAACGTAGGTTGGTATGTAGGTGTGTATGCATGAATGCATGTACGTACTCTAGCATGACACTCGTGCGACGTAAGGCCAATGGTCCCTTACAAGGTGTCCATAGAATAAGGGTCGTACTACTCGTGGACCCTTCTCTTTTCGAAATGTCCCGACAGGGGCTCAGGGTTTGGAGTTTCGGGCTTTAGGGAGACTCGTACAATAAGGACGTAATCAAGCTTACTTAAGGAAGTATAATCCCCTCCCCCCTCCCCCCTACCCCTCCTAAGGGTCCCTATGAGAGTATCAAGCTCGGAGGTTTCTGGTGCAGGGATACTTGGAGGTTCATGGTTAGTTAAAATTAAGTAGGGATACAAGTAGGATAACTATAGTTATAACCCATAATAGGGGTCTTACAACCCCTCTTATAACTACCCATGAACCTCCGAGTACGTAGGGTTGGGTTTGATAGAGGCGTCTGACTAATCAGGTCCGAATGCTTCACACTGTACATTACGGCAACAGTGCAATTGATTTCGAGGTTTTGTGGATGTAGCCAAACAGACATACCTCCTGTAACCTCAAACGATACATGTATTTATGCCCTAGGATAGCCCTTAGGACAAGTGTTCCGAATTTCTGTTACGTTTGATTGCCCAGGCTTAAGCCCTGAACTTTGACCCCTCGAGCTGTAAACCCTGCAGTCTGGTACATCTACGAAGCTGTCGGCCACCACGTAAGGTTTAAGACGTGCCCAAGGGGTCCAAACACAAAGTCACGGTTTAGGGTTTTCTAGAGATACTCCTTCACAGACTAGGCTGCAGTTCTTGCTGCGTCTGTTGCAAGCCCAAGAACCTACTCATCAGGTATTTGGATCGCGAGTCTGGGGGGACTTCGGGGATAACACACAAGTCCGCTGCAACGCCGTTCTAGGATGCCCAGTAACCTAGGAATGCAAACGGCTCAAATTTTTTGGTAGTGGGTAACTTTATAAGGAACCAGGACTACTAAAAGGAATAAGGGTACTACTGGGCATCCTAGTGTTGCAAGCTGACAAACCTTGGGTGCTCCGATGAGGAAACGTTCTTCGCATGTGTCGTTGCTGGGCTTTGGGCTCTGAACGTATCAATAGCAGGATCACCACCCACAACACCCAAGATCCCACACGAAATCCGCTATAGCCTAAAACCTATAGACCCTAATCCCTAAACTCTGAACCCTACACCCCAAACCCGATAAACCCCATACACCCTAAGCCCTAAACTCTAAACCCAAAACCCTGTGTAAGACTTGAGCATCCCTTTATGGAACGCGTTTCTGTAAGACTTGACCCAGATCCGCCCAGGCACCCAGGAGAGGAGCCCTTTCTCCAAGTGGGCCATGCCGGAAACGGACCGGAAACGGCAGCCGATGCAATCCTCGGATGTTGAGCGAGAGCCACAGAGACTCAGGGTTTAGGGTTTAGGGTTTTGGGGGTTTAGGGTTTAGCCACAAAGGGTCCAAGTACCCAAATAGGGCTTTAGGTCCCAAGATCCATACATACTCTGAATGGTTTTTGGACCTGGAAACCCTTACTATTTGGGTAGCCCACAGCAACTTACCTCTTGATAATAAATTAGGGTCCCGAATGGTCCCAGTACCGGCAATCAGCTCTTTAACAGTAATGCCTCCTGCTGCCTGCGAGATCAGGTACCTGATGCCTAATGGCGCGCGCTTTCGATTGAAGGTTTGTGGCTGAGTGTTTGGAACTACACCGGCACCCTACACGCAAATTCCTAAGAACAACTCACAGCAGAACCACTCTCTTTTCCGCAACGGCGCCGGATGCAGCATGGAGGGGTGCTTCACCTCAGCCTCGGCAAACTTGCTAGGACTTCATAGTCTACATTTAGTGTTTAGGGATTTAGGGTTTAGGATTTGAGTCTGCATTGCTGCATGTAATCCGCACGAAGAAGGATCGCGTCAACTCAATGCTTCAGCGGTTCAGAGCTATCCCTCGATGAAAAGATATGATCCACTCGTCGGCTCAATTCTGTGGACACAAAACCCGCCAGCACGGAAGGAAAGGCACCATAAGAACGAAGTCCGGACGCCAGCGGACGAAGAAGCGATACCTGGGCGAAAGCACAGTTCCTTCAAAGAGCATCTCTGGCTTTCTGAGTTGGGGTCCCTCTAGGGCTCACACGACGATTACAGCACTGTTCTAGTGGGGACCCTGAAGTGAGCCCCTGAGTTAGAGAACTGAGCACTACCCATCCTAGCGTTGCCGTTCGGGACCTGAGAGGTGGTTTAGGTTTGTAAACATCGCAAGGGTTCTGGTTTCCTGGCTTGTACTCGCGCTAGAAAAGGTTGTGACAAGGTTGTGACATTGCATCTGCTGAGGTGTACACGGATCGACATGGCTGTATTACATAGAAATACTACATGAGAGATAAAGACCCATACC
The DNA here is from genome assembly GCA_905221615.1 of Symbiodinium sp. CCMP2592. NCBI lineage: Eukaryota > Dinophyceae > Suessiales > Symbiodiniaceae > Symbiodinium > Symbiodinium sp. CCMP2592. The sequence continues at coordinate 460,462 of CAJNDT010002013.1, forward strand.
CCAACCCCCTTGTCTGATCACCGCGGCACCCCTATTTCCCACACGAGGCATCTCTCCATCTGTCGGCAAGAATATGGCATTAGCATTAGTATTGTTATTATTATTATTATTATTCGTAGTAGTAGTAGTAGTAGTAGTAGTAGTAGTAGTAGTAGTAGTAGTAGTAGTAGTCGTCGTATCTGGAGGCTTTCGGCTTTCGATGCTCCCGAGTCTGGTAGAGACGCAGCGCCAGGAAATGTTTAGGGTATTTACGTCCTTGATCAGGAAACTGTGTTGTGCTGCAGGTCGAGCGCAGGGTTTAGGTTCGGGATCTTAGGATTTACGGTTCCGGATTTGTAATCTTTAAGGTTGGGTTTTCGGGTGGTGTTTCATTCAACCTTTTGAGCCCTAGACCAAGGGTCCAAGTACCTAATAATCATATACTCTCCAAAATCCGAATTTAGAAACCTACTATCCTAAAACCCAGTACCTAAGTATCGGATTTTTTAGACCCTTGGGGCTAGACCCTGACACATGTTCCAAGGGAAAAGGAGGGACCCTTAATAAGGACCCCTAGCTTAGAATGGGCTATATAATAGGTATATAATAGCTATATTGAGGGTATATACCTAGGGGTCCTTATTAAGGGTCCCTCCTTTTCCCCTTTGACAAAACTATTGGGTCCTTTAGACCCTTGGGGTTAGGGTTTGCAGACTTATTCAGGACAGGGAATGAGGGTTTGGGGTTTACGGGTGGTGTTTCATTCAACCTGGAACCCTAGACCCTGACACACGTAACTCGCCCTGAAAAACTACAGACACCTAGGCAAAACACCTGCAGATCATGCATTTGGGAGTTTCCGAAAATTAGGGGCTTAGCTTTGTTTAAAAGGGTTACCGGTTTAGAGTTTAGGGTTACTATAAGGGTTCCTTTTAAAGGGCTCTATAAGGGTATATAGGGTTTCCGAAAACTAGGGGTACCTTAGGGGTTCCCTTAAAGGGTTACTATAAGGGTAATATTAGGGTCCCTTTAAGGGCTAACTCCTAGACCGAACTGAACCTTGGCCCTCAAAACCCCTGCGACCCGAAGGCTTGTACCACCCGACACAGAGGGCCCGCAAAGCTGGACTAAGGGAGTTCTTATACCAACTGCTCATAAACGAGGGAAAGCTTCGAAAAAACGAGCTATCCCAACCCCTAAACCATAAACCCCATGAAAGTAAGTAGAACGATACCCAGTAATAATACACGAGGGAAGCCTTCGAAATATACGAACTCTGCAGACGCCTCCCTGAAGCCCAAACCCTAAACGTTACCTTAGCCCTGAATAACCTACTTTTTAAGGACTTGTATAAGGAAATCGTAAACCCTAAACCCTACCTTAATCCTGAATAACCTACCTTTTGAAGCAGTTATACAAGGAAATCAGAATAAGGATCCCCGAAAAGGAAGGTTATTCAGGGTTAAGGTAAACCCTAAGAGCCCTATTCTAATTGTTAAGGCCCCTATATTATAGTACCCTTATAGATCCCTTATAGTAGCCCTTTTGCTCCCTAAACCCTAAACCCTAATTAAGAAGGACCCAGGGGCTGAACCGATATTTCTCGTTCATGCTTTTGAATTCGTTGAGCGCAAAGACCTGGTAAGAGGAGAATGTCACAATGTCCTTTAGGGGGCCTGGTACTTTAGAGGACTAGGACTCAATTTCGTACTAAGTTTTCTCACTCCTCCTAGAACCCACTAGTATCAATATTCGCAAGAATGTCCTCAGAAGGGCCTGGTAGTTTATAAGAGGCGTACCTTAAACTACCAAACCCTACAAACCCTACCATGGAATCAATTTATAGGGACCCTACAAACCTGTAGGTTGTGATAGACTAAGGTAGGATTTAGGATTCAGGGTCATACTGAATTCTCTCAACCTTCCTGGAACCCGTACTCGTATCGATTCTCGCAGAAAAAGAAATCAACTTTTACTAGTCGCTTAGCACTCCCACTTATGAAAGGATGAGGTGCCCCACCGCCGCTATCCTCGCTGGAGTTCAGGTTAGGTCTGTAGATTCTCGAGTTCAGGCTCAGGGTTTCAATGGTTAAAAAGGTTTAGGGTTTCGGGTTTAGGGTGAAATGATGCAACAAATACATTTTGCAGTACAGGGTTCTAGCACATAGTAAGAAGTTGATCATGAAGGGAAGCTAGGCTCCAGGCAAACATTGTGGATAAGCCAACTGGTAGCAACACCCGAGGCTTGAACCATAACCCAAAGGGTCACATTTTAGCGTATAGGTAAATAGGACCCTTTGTGTAATACACTAGGGGAGCGTGTCGTCGAGACTAAAAAAACATACGTAACCATACACCCTGGCTAGACACCAAAACCCATCTCGGAAGCTGGGACAGCGCCTGGTCACTGAAACCCATGGCCATGTGCCCTCAACCCTAAAATCCAAGTTGTAGTATATCGTTGCGATATCCAGTAATTGCTGAATACAGTAATAATAGTATCAACCCTAAACCCTAAACCGCATGCAATTCCTCCCTGGCCCTAGTTTCAGCACATGTTCCTTCATTATGTGGTTCGGGACTCTCCGGGAAGGCTCTGATGCCTGCAACAGTGAGTACAGCCTCACCTTCATACTTTTAACGTTTTTGAACCCTCCTTTGAACCCTGAACCCCAAACCCTAAACCCCTAAACCCCTAAACCCTAAACCCCTAAACCCCTAAACCCCTAAACCCAAGAATTTCTACATCCCAACTCAACTCCACAGGTCCTTTACGGCCTTAAACCCTCAACTGCAGACACACCCCGCACTAGATCCCAATCGTCGTTCCGTGAATTAGATGTACATATATATATATATATATATAAACATATAGTAACACTAGTAATATTAATAATAATAGTAGTAGTAATAACAATAACAATAATAATAATAATAATAATAACAATAATAATAATGATAATAATAATGATAATGATAATAATAATGATAATGATAATAATAATGATAATAAAAATGATAATAATAATAATAATAATAATAATAATAATAATAATAAATATATATATATATATATATATCATACAACATATTTATATTCATACCTTGGTTTCGCCTAAAATCGTATAAACCCATATCTAAAACCGACCCTCAACCAGCCCCATAACCCTGAACCCTGGAAGCCCTAAAGCCTTAAACCCGTCAAGCCTGAAGCCCTAAAGCCTAAAACCCTAAAGCCTAAAACCCTCAAGCTTTGAACCCTAAAGCCTAAAACCCTAGAGCCTTAAACCCCTCAAGCGTGAAGCCCGAAATCCTCTTCAAACTAGCACGACTGGAAGCCGCTCTCTCAAAGTTCAGCGGCCGATTCGTTCCAGTTGCGAGGACGATCTGAAAGCCCAGAACTTTTCAACGGCAAGGCCTGGAATTGTCGTTGGAGGGAACGCTCTGGGTCCAAGTAGGTCGTTTGCGGCTTCTTACCGGGTGTAGTCTCCACAATGTGTCAGGAGTCAGCAGTCTTATAGGGTGTACTGGTCCCTGTGCCCAACTAGTACGTATGCGCCCAGGTGCCCAAAACCCCTCTTGCGACCCGAGACTGCGCTGGTTGAAGAATATACCCATGACCTACATTACGGATCCCTTTGTAGTTTCAAAGACAGGATTAATGAATTCAGAACTTAAAAAAAGGTCTTCATGGGCCCTGGGACTGTGGGTGCTTGGTGGCTGAGGGGTTCAGACTCCAGACCGTAAACCTTCGCCCAGAGCCTTGGGCCTTTAAGCCTACCCATATAGGCCCCATAGTAGTTCCTGTTTGCCCAAAGGCTCCATGTACCTTTATAGTAGATACATAAGCCTTAAAGGGCTCCCTATATAGGTACTTTAAGGCCTAAGTATCTACTATATTGATGCATGGAGCCTTTGGGTTGGGATGACCTTAGAGGATTCTACAAAAGAACCCGCAAAAAGGAACTACTATGGAGCCTATGAGTAAGCCCAAAATCCGTCAACCCTTGGGGTTGGGTTTTTTTTTTGGAGGGAGCAGGGTCTCCCTCGCAAGGGCTTTGGCTTAGGGGTTTAGGGTTTAGGGTTTTGGGGTTCAGGGTTTTGGGGGTTTAGGGTTTTTGGTTGAAGCTTTCGTCTGTAGGGTCTTGGGTTCTACTGATAGTCGCAAGGTTCGAGGTGGATTTCGCGGACTTAGAAAAACCACGAACCCTAAACCCTAATTCCCAACCCCTAAACCAAAACCCCAAACCAGTGTCTTTGCCGTGGTGTTTGCTGCTTTGATGCAGGTCTTTGGTCATAGGGTTTTTGAGACTGTTAGGAATCTATAGGCTTTTTAAGTATCCAGGGAGAAAAAAGCATGCATTCGTACTTGATAAAGTGCCAAAGCCCAGGCAGTTCGGGGTCTGGGGTTTAGGACTTGAATTTCTTAAAGGCTGACTACCCTAGCACCCAGAAAAGGTTAAGCTTTTGAGCTATAGTAGGGTTGTATAAGCCCCAAAAGGTTAAAGGTTACCTACCCAGCCACTAAGATTTCGTTTAGGGCTTAGGGTTTGGGATTGATGGAGAGATTGAACAGGAATGTGAAGGCCTCCTAAGCTGAAAGCGAGCGCTCGCTCCTTGAAACAGGACACCCAAACCCAAGCCCCAAAACATGTAAACCATTCCAGCAAGATTTGAACTAAATTCGAACACCCCGAACCCCAACTTCAACGCCAAGACATTTCAACCATTCTAGAAACATACACGTAGGCCGAGCTTCGTATCTTCTGGTTCTTGTCAGTGCAGACAAAGACGTCCAGTCGCCAATTCCTCTCTGGAGGCTTGTATCACCTTATAATTACCTGGGAAGCCCCAACAACGCGTTCATGACAGACCCCTGTGACGAGGAGGGATCGAACATGGCGATATGAAAGTTTAGCAATATTGTTCATGCTTCTCGTGGTTCCGGAAAATATGTCGAACCGTGAACTATGTTCTCCAAAACCCGCTTTGACAAATGTAGCATCTTGTTAAAACCCTGTAAGCCTTTAAGCGTTTTCGCATCTGATAAACACCCTTGAACTCTATCCCGGCAAGACTCGGAGAAAAACCAAGAACCTTTTACTTTTATTCTCCTCCTAAACATACTAGCAATAGTACTAGTACTAGTACTGATAATAGTAATAGTAGTAACAGTAGTAATAGTAGTAATAGCAGTAATAGCAGTAATAGTAGTAATAGTAGTAATAGTAGTAGTAGTAGTACTACTACTACTACTACTACTACTACTACTACTACTACTACTACTAGTAGGAATAGTAGTAGTAATAAGCCGGTCCTCACTTTCCGCCAGGGCGTAAGAAGGAACTTCTCCAGAGAAGACAGGCCCGGAAATCCTGCGCAGTACTATCGGGGCCTTCGGGTTTAGGGCTTGTGTTTTTTAGGGTTTACCTTAACCCTGAAGAACCTACCTTTTTGGGGCTCCTTACTATGATTTCCTTGTATAAGGCCTAAAAAAGGTAGGTTCTTCCGGGTTAAGGTAGGGCTTAGGGCTCAGGGTACTGTCGGGGCCTTCGGGTTTAGGGCTTAGGGCTTGTGGTTTTTAGGGTTTAGGGTTTAGGGTACTGTCGGGGCCTTCGGGTTTAGGGTTTGCGATTTAAAGGGTGTAAGCGTTTACGGCTTTACATCTTAGACTGAGGTTTGGGGTCTCTTCGTCGTGAGAACATCTCTTTGGTATGGGATCGCTAGGACCAAGAGCAGGGACCCTGTGACTAAGCTCTTGGGAAGTCATGATTACGTATTCAGGCACCGCACTCATTTAGAATAGGCCCTTCGGGTATATTACAGCACAAGCATAGAGAGAGCAATGCAGATTACTCATTATTTTGACCCCTCCATGGCCTCGACCCGCTGTTGCTAAGACCCTGCAGCTCACTCCGACTCCAGAAGCCTTACAACGCAAAACCCCGCCGGACCCTAACCCCTCAACCCGAAAACCCTTAACCTTGAAGTTCAGACCCTAAGCACTGAACCTCAACTATACCCCAATTAGAACCATAATAAGAACAACATGTTTAATGTTGCCTTGGGTTTTATATCAACGAAATAAAAACAATTCCTATGGAGACTATCTAGTATACCCAGTAACCTAAGAATAAAAAGGCCTCTCTTTTTGGTATTGGGTAACTTTATAAGGAACCTAGGACTACAAAAGGCAATAAGGGTACTACTGGGCATCCTAGCTATAGTTAAAACTTGGAGCCCTCAGCCTTGGACCCTGAAGCTTAGCCCGGTCGCTCCGGAGAGGGTAAGACGTCGGACATGCAGGGAAGACCTGAACCAATCTGAGTCCCTACCTATAGTCTCCATTGTAGTTCCTTTTTTGGGTTAACCAAAATCTCTATTATACGATCCTAACCATAAAACTGGTTAACCAAAAAAAGGAACTACAATGGAGACTGCAGGTAGAAAGAGCCTGTAGCTGCACACCTAGAACACTAAGCCCTGCTGGAAACTTCATGTGGGAGTTTCCGAAAATAGCGGACCCTGATTTAGCACCCTAAACAGTAGGAACCTTCTTAGAAGGACCCCAAAATAAAGTACCCTCCTAGGTTACATCGGCCGCAGTGGGTAGTGACAAAGTGGAGCTTTAAGGAAGTTTGTTGGCTTTAAGGCTTTAAGGTAATGTTGGAACTGATTAAGAAACCTTGGGCCTTTATTAGGGTTCCTTATATGAATCCCACTACTTTTGGGGTTATAGACCCTGGGTTTCCTAAGTTTTGTTCCGACATTACAGGGAGGCGAGCCTCGCAGCTGCCCCACTATCATCAAAGCCACAGCTGATGGGTCTGATCTCGCAGTCGTGGTGCCTGGCGAGGTCAGGGTTTAGGGCTCAGGGTTCGTGGATGCGTGTTTTTTTGCAGGGCCGTCTCTATCGATTTAGCTCAACCGATTTGGACTTGTGGCACGTTTTTCATAGGATCTTCGTGTCAAGCACAACTTGAAGCCAGAAAGACCCACACAAGAAAGCATGGCATGGTAAATTACTTATACCTTTGGTTGTAGGGAATGGAGGAATGGGGTACAATTATAACTACTGTTACTACCATTCTTCCATTCCCTACTAACCAAAGGTAAATTAAGGCACTCTCCAATGTAGTGCTTCCTCGCGTGAAGCAGATCTATGGCTATCGACTAGGATCACCTCAAAAGGGGGTTTCCAAAATTGGGGGCGCCTTATTCGGGGTCCTTATAATAAGGAGCCTACTGTTTCGGGCACTATGTTAGGGTCCCCTATTTTCGGAAACTCCCATATGGAAACAAGGTCAAGGTATATAGCTCAAAACAGGAATTACCAGCCAGGGGATCAGGATAGTTCTGAAGCCTAATACTGTCTGTTGCACACAGTTTTGCATTCACCTTCGTGAAGACTGTGCCATAGTCTATACCCCCTTAGAATCATGATGAACATACTATGTTTAATATTCTCTTGGATTTTACATGAGCAAGAATAAAAAAAGAGACTATAGCATTTCTCAACTGCATGAACACACTTCTGCATCATGCACAGTCAGAGAACTTACAGCCGCCACGGACCTATTCTCTGAGGACTTCGCAAAGGAGTCTCATAAGACACGGAACCCAGCAACTGGAGATCTCGCCTTCTTTACTGGGCTTGGTCGCACAATGGTGATTCTCGAACAGAAAGGTCTCAAGAGTTGGAGCAGGGATTTAAGGGATGTTCACTCAACCCAAACGATCCTAAACCTGACATGTAAATCCTTAACCCCCAGACCCGAATCGCCGGCCTCTTGCCATCTCTGACGTAGTCGGCAGCTTGTGGAACGATTCAGAGAGTGTTGGCCCAGTCGTGGGCATCTGTGAGGCCACCGTTGTGCTTTGAACCTGGGATTGAGTAGGTACACTGATCCTATACGTAGGGCTCTCTGTCGTAGAGGATGCAGAGTGTAGGGTTCAGTGTCAAACACCGGAACCTGAAAGATTGGACTAGGACCACGAGGACCGTGAAAACTAAACCTAGACCCTATTAAACCCCTAAACCCTAAACCCAATTTTATACTATGCTTACACTAGGGACGCGAAACACCCCAAAGGATCCTAGGTACTGCTATGGGGGATACTTCCCTAAGTCATAATAGTAATTCCTAATATAGAAACCCTACATTCGACTATAAAGCTATTTTGGACCCTTTGGGACCAGAACGTTCAGAGTTTAGGCTGTTTGGGTTTATGCGCCTCTGTCCGCCTGCCCCGCCTGGGGCTTAGGGTTTTATAGGGTTCAGAGTACCCTGGACCATGACCCTCGAACCCTTGACTTGAGATTCGGTGCTGCTTAAGTGTTCGGCTTGGGGTGAAGTTCCTAGAACCCATGGGATAAAACAAGGAGAGGGTTTGCTAGGGTGTATTTAGTATAGCAGAATACAACTGTGCAGAGACCATGAATCAAGTTATTACGAAGTAGTCTGAGGCTTCTGTAGCAATGTTAAGGTTCTGTGGCTCAAGAAGCTTGTGGAGCTTAGGGCACACCTTGCAACTCCAACGTGGCTCCTGGCCTAAACCCTAAACCGTTTTTAGGGTTTAGGGTGGTGTAACCTAATTCATGGTTAGCCGTCTAGAACAAGACCGCCCTAGCTTCAAGGAACGCTAGTTTTCCAAACCGCCAGATGAGCTCTGTGATCCTTGGGTTAAAAGCGAAACCCTGAATTCTGAGCCAAGGCATATGGCAAAGTAACAACACTTCCAGAATCTCTCGGCTAGGATGATTTAACCCCCAAACCTTATGTGTCCTACCCAGGGAAACCCAAAAACTCAAACGACTCCCATTTGCCTATAATCCAGACTGCAGTTCTGAATGTCTCGCTATAGGGTTTTGGGGTCAGGATAGGTGAAGGCTCATATTGTATGTGTATTAACTGGATACATTCAAATACATACCGGTATCACTAAAGTGAACATCAGAAGGTAATATCATTCCTAATTCGCTATCTTATACTGTGCCATACGCTACTATACGACTTGACCCTACCAACTGTTCTGGTATACTATACAATGGTATGCTACACTTGGCTATACTATACTGTCCTATGCTAGACTAGACTATATAAATGAATGAAAATCTCCCCCCCCTATATATATATGTGTACATTTTATGTTGCTATGCTATGCTAGGCTATGCTATGCACTTTAAATAATATCATACTATATATACTGTATGATCGTACTGTACTAGACTCAACCAGGCTATGCTACAAACTCTTTCTTGCACTGAGGAGCGGTGGTTGAGGGATCACCGGCCAGGAGCGCCGGCAGACGCGCTGGCGCTCTGACAGAGTCTGCTTTCTCCTGTGATACCTTCGGGCTTCTTACTGTTCTCTATAAAGGTCTTTTATGGTCAACTGTAGTCTTTGGGGTTCTTTTTCAGGGTCCCCCTTAAAGGGTTCCTTTAGGGTTCTGTAAAAAAGGTCCCGCTAAGGGACTACCAGGGCTTCTATGAGGGAACTGCAAGGATGACGGTTTTAGACGTTAGGGTTTATTGGTAGGTTGCAAGGTTCAGAGTCTAGATGTTTAGTGTGTAGGGCTTGGGTAGGGGTTTTGGGTTTGAAGGCTTGGAAGGTTGTAGGGCTTAGAATCTAGGGTTTAGGTTCAAGGGCTTTGGGTTTAGGGCTTCGGAGGTTTGGGGCGTAGGGGCTCGGGTTCGAGCTTTACCGCAGTTTCCCTGGTACTATTGATCAAAAGCTTCTAAACTTAAACGGAGTCTTCTCTCTGCCACTTACTCCCCCAATAAGCCACAGAAACAAGAAATCAAACTTTCCGATTCCTACTTTCACTATAAGAACCCAAGAAATTTAAAGTTTAGGTATTGGGGATCTAAGTAATGCAGGTAAGGCTATACATTTACCCGGCCGACCCCACAGTTCAAAGAGGGTCTCCGAGACCCCTAAGCCTCATAAGCTAAAGCATAAATCCCGGAGACTTCTCTCTGCCAGGGGTCCTGCTCTTCGCCAGCAGGTCGATCCTCCTGGGCTCCAAAGTTCGAAAGGTTCTCGGGGTTTAGGGTTTAGGGTTTGGGGTTTGGGGTTTGGGGTTTAGGGGTTTAGGGTTTAGGGTTTTGGGGTTCAGGGTTTTGGGGGTTTAGGGTTTTGGGGTTTAGGGTTTAGGGTTTTGGGGTTTAGGGTTTTGGGGTTTTGGGTTTAGGGTTTCAGGGCCTGAACGAGTGCTCAGGTTTGCAAGCTTCCGGGTTCGTGGATTCGGGTTTAGCGTTCAGGGTTTGACGAGCTTGGGAGAAGTTCGAGGGCCATGAAGCTGAGTTTGCGGACCCACGGATACTTGTAAAGATTTATTCGTATTGCTTGCACTTTCGTCTAGCACGGCTTATCTACGGCTGCACCGAAATACACCACAAAAGGTCCCAGTGCAATTCGATTCGGTCTATCTTATTGGTGCCTCAGGTCTTGCTACCACGATGCCTCATTTCTTCTTGACTGGCATTGAAGCAGAAAAGCCAACCCACTAAACCCTGTCAGGCCACAAAACACCATAAACTCCGCAAGCCCTATGAACCCAGAAACTTATAATATAAATCTTATGCACACTAAACTGCAAACATGAACCCTGAATCAGGCCAAGAAAAGCCTTATATACCCTGTAGTCCAAAATACCCTAAACTCCTAAACCCCAACCCCCCCCCCCCCCCCCCCCCCCCCCCGATCCTCCCAAACATCTCTGCTCCAACGGGGTCCAGACGCCTCGGCTTGTGCTGACACCAAAAACTATGCTGTTGCCAGTCCTTGCAATTACTGCAAAAACAACGATATCGATGCTGTCTACAAGTCTACAAGCCCGAACAAACGTGGTTGTTGCAATGCCACCCAGTCGACAAGAGTCACCATGCAAGTGGCAATGATGTCTCGCAAACACACGAACCATGATCTGACTACAAACCGTGAGCTGCTGATCATGGCTGCAACGGTAGTGACGGTGATGATCGTGATGAACATGCTACTCTGGGTGATGCTAGAATGTAAAACACGAAGAAGTGCAGGCAACACGATCATCGCACTACTTCTGCGGCCGGCTTCCTAGCAGCGGACCGGTGCGTTTTAGCATGGATGCAATGCAGCAAAATCTAAAGGTGCCTCAGCGCTGGCAAAATTAAACGTATCTCTGATCGAACACATGTTCCTGCAAATGCACACGTGTGTCGGAAGGCCTTCGCAGGAAGAAGTGAAGAAAGTAGCTTGCCAAGCGCTGGAGGTGGTCATCTTCAGGAAGACATCTCCATCCTGGGACTTTGAGTATATTACGCGCACTGCCTTCATCGACATGCGTGCCGAGTGTACTTCCGCCGCATGTAACGAAAACCAGTAAGGACCTTGTGAATCTCGTGCCATCTCTGATGTCCTCGAATTCATATACCACAGTGTCCAAATCCAAGAGTTGCATTGGCGTCTGCGACTTGTCGTGGCGTGCCAAGGGATTCTGCTGACTTAGGTCACCATGAACGAGCCAAACGCTTCTACCAGGCGTCGAGGTGTCCTGCAAAATTCGATCCCCATGCACACTGTCAGCAACCCATTCCCAAGATGTCGTCTGTCGGAGGAAATCCACCACGAGAGGTATGGCATTTTTAGCGGCCTTAGTGCTGCGGAAGCCAAGCTGACAAAGGCCTTCCTTCTGCTTTTGCAAAAGCAACAGAACCAACTCTCTGGCGAACGGACGAATGCTAGTTGTTCGTCCATCGTACCGAAGAAGAGTGTATTGGAGATCAAGCAAGATTAAGTACTTGCTCTCTGCCGGCATCCGAACACCTTCAGTTGCTTCCGCGCCCATGGTACCGGCAGCTTCGTAGCAAGAACTCCCATCCTCTGACAGGTTGCCCCTGCTGGGACGGGGCACTGTTGTGCTTGAATCGGTGGGTCGTGTCGCGGTGCCAGATTCCGTCAAGATTTCTCCGTCTGCCACATATCTTCCGCAATCAGGACAGCCACTCCTGCGGCAGGCATCCTCTCCGCAGACATAAACAGCCTTGTCTTCACCTGTACATGCGCAGTGAAAAGCTTGAGGTGCATAACTCCCACAACGGCAGCAGTCTGGCATGGCGGGACAAGCTGATGCAGCGGCTTTTTTAAAAAATCCCCATGCTAAGCTGCCCCTGACTTCTCGCTCCAAGGCCATCCTCACACTTGTTGATTTGAGTAGGGTTCTTGGTTTTCAGGACTTGACAGGCTTAGGTTTAGCTAGCGCCAAGGATGTTTATCCGAATATCCCTCTGTGATGTCGGTGATGTTGACACGACTCTTGCATCGGCAAGCTCGCGGCCAAACCTGACATCCAAAAAACCCTACCAAGTCCCGGAGGCCTAGACACGAACACCATTCACCTTGAAGCTCAAAATTCCGGAAGGCTGAGCTACTCAGATCTCAAACTTCCCCAAAGCTCGTCTAGAATAGACTGACGGGATGCAACCAGCGCTTGATGCATACTCGTCGTCTGCGGCCATGGAAACGAAAGATGTCAGACGCAGGGAACCTGTAACCTTAACGTAAACCCTCAAACCCTAAGACCCAAACCTAAAACCTAAGCCCCAAACCCTGAACTCCAAAAGGGCCCTTTCCTAGGTTCTTAAGCAAATACTTAAGCCGGAAACCCTAAACAAGCCCCAAACTCTTAGACCACCCTAAACTCTACAACTCCCGACGGCACATCATGAGCAGATCCCTTGTGCTCCGAGGCGTTACTGTTATAGGGGTCTTATGAATTAGACCAGGTTTCGGCGTCTTGAGCGGTTTCTAAAGAGCTTCACTTATGTCTGTAAGCGTTGGAACAGGTTTGCGAATATACTATACTATACCGGGCTATACTGGGATCTTGCTACTACATCTTACGACCCCTATGCCAACCAACCTGGTTCACGATTCAACATCGAGGTTCCGGTGTTCAAATTCCAGACTTTTAGGGTTTGGGGTTCAGCGGCAGTTCCCTAGACCGGGGTGCCTTTGAGGGTCCTTTTTATAAGGGTTCGGTATCAAGTTGCTGGGACGTAAACAGAGACCCTAATTTAGAGAACTACCCATTTAGGTCAAGGCCTCCTTTCTTGGATTTCTTGGCTTGCCAGGTGATAACTGCAGCCTGCCCTCCGAACTACTAATCGCGAAGTCTGGGGGTGCTTCAATCAGGAAACCCTAACAATGTAAAGGCCTGGTTCATATGGTATAGTATACTGTAGTGTAGAATAGTATATTTTAAACCAGGGTGAATTAACGAAAGATTAAAACAAGGACTTCTCATACGGAGTCCTTAATTCTAAAGATCCCTTCTCGCTGGTTGTAGCGCTGAGTCCTAAATCTGAAAGTGTGAAAGGAACACTGTCAAACCCGTTCAGGCCAAACACATGCGGCGGGAGAAACCCTCTTAGCCCTTCTGAAGCCCTAATTTCGTCATAAACCCTAAACCCTAAACTGCGGCCGAGCGTCGCTGAGGCTCAGCCCAGAGAGAAGGAGCAGAGCAATCGTGAGGCCCACGGTAAGCAGAGGGGCGCAGCCGATCATGCAAGCGGTTTGCCCTAAGGATCCTTATACGCATACATAGTATATGCTTAGGGCCTGAAGAGCAGTCCTACATAGGTACATTAAGCCCTAGGCCCCAGCTATAGACTTTAATATCATACGTACATGGAGCCCATGTACCCAAATTAGGCCCTAAACCCTCAACCCCCATAGTACCCTTAAAGGAATCCCTCAAAGGAACCCTGAGCCATAGGATTGTGCAGAATTTAGGCTTTGGGGCCGGAGAGCCTCACGGTATCAGGGATCAGGGCGTCAGATGTCCACGGCTTTAGGGCTTTGCGCTTCTAGGGCTGAGGGCTTAGGGGTTTAGGGTTTAGGGGTTGAGATGTTACGGCTTTAGGGTTCTAGGGCTTCTAGGGCTTTTTTTAACCTACAGTGGCGGCCTTTCTCCTGCAAGCAGCCTGCCCTCTGAGGGCCTGTAGAGGTGAAGCACATTATGGACCCATGTAATACTCATGTTTAACTGTTTAACTTCTTTTTTTTGGGGGGGGCTTCGGGGTGTAGGGTTTAGGGGTTTAGGGGTTTCGGGGTTTGATGGTTTGGCGCTTTGGGTCTCGTTGTCGGAGCTAGGAGCATGGAACCTGGGTTCTGGGGCTGCAGGTTTTCAAGCCTCTTAATCCCCTTATTGGGCTCCTACTGTCGGGGGCCTAAATCATTTGACCAGGGTTTTGGAGTATTGCACTATACTCATAGTGAGGAACGCTATGGAAGAATCTTGCTAAATTTGAGGCATCTGAGTGCCCTCAATAATGGTAAGCGTGCAAGGCTTAGATTCAAACTTAGATGGTGCTAACCTATAATCGAAACAGCTTAAAGATGCTAGTACATGTCTAAATCCCCTCAACCCTAAACCCTAAACCGTCTGCTCTTGGAAAAGGTTTGGGGATCCCGTGTAAGGCTGATCTGTGAAAGACCTTCCTCTTATGTTAGCTGTCGCTGAAAGGAGCCAAGCTCTTCCGCACATCAAGCTCGAAGCTGCAAGTGCTCATTCTAAAGGATCCGAAAGGGCTTAGGGTTTAGGGTTGGGAGGGTTCCTTGAGAGATCAAAACAGTTGCTGCATGCGTGCTGCGAAGGTTCTGCAATTGATCCATAAGGGGCCTGTCGAAGGGATCAAAGTATCTGAAAAGTACATGCTGAGTAACTATTGTCAGCACAGTAGGGCCTCGATACTAGGAACCATGATGATGACTGTCCAGAAATAATTCCTTTTGGCGCTACTTAAGACCATTTTTGACGGCATTTTGGAGTAGGGATCCCAATTGGGGCTTCCTAGAAGTTCATCCCAGGGAAGACATGTCGGGGTCCACGTTTGGCAAGGCGAGGTGGCTGTTTGCATACTTACCTACTTTAGAGCAACCCTGTACCTGCGGCCCGTGCAAAGTCCGAGAAGAATACACGGCACAGGAAACCAGACCCGTCTATGTAATGTGGTCAGACCCTCGCTGCAACACACTCCAGGTGAAGCTGAGCCTCAGCTTGCAACTGGCAAACCGTCATGAGAAAGCGGAGCCTGGGCCTACGATTTCGGTTGGCTGCCCCCCAAGGCTTGAAACTCAAAACGACACGCTCACTAGACCCAAACTCTGATGCCAAAATAGAACTCTAAACCTCAAATCCAAAGACAATGAACGGCACATTGAGGGACCGGAAATGTAACTCTCTGCCACGCTCCCGTACCACTCGACAAATCCAAGAGCACGAAGCAACAACAAAGCATCCTGCTGTGAGATAGGGCTTTGCAGCCCTAAAAAGAACCCTTACAGATCCCTTGAAGGAACCCTTCAAAAATCGTTCAGAACCGCTACAGATCAATTGAAAACCTGAACAAGGCCTTTATTATTGAACCTTTCCATCCGAATCATGTGAAGGAACCTAAATTCCTGAGTACCCCCTTTACAATACGGTACCCTTGTTCTACTACTCGGTTTTAATAAGGGGGCCCTAATACAAGGACAAAAGGATATTACTCAAGAACCTACTAGACCCTGAACCCCTATAGAACCTTAAAGATCCCTCATAGAACCCTAGACCAGAAACCCTTATAGAACCATAGTACTACCGCTTCATACCCAATAATTAGGCCCTGAACCCCCATAGATCCCTTCTAGAACCCTTTAAGGAGCCCTTGAAGGAGTCTTTTCAGGGTACTAATCAGGAACCCAGCCTTGAAGAACCCTTTCCTTACCTTTGGTTAGTAGGGAACGGTTTAGGGTTTAGGGCTTAGGGTTTAGGGCTTAGGGCTTAGGGTTTAGGGTTTAGGGTTTAGGGCTATTACTAGCCTTCTTCCATTCCCTACAAACCACAGGTAAGTTTCGAGGAGTGTGGGAAGCGAATCTTCGTGGCCTCGGAAGTGGACAGACGCCTCGCGGCGACAGCCCCCTGGCACAAGTATGGCTTAGGGTTTCGGGGTTTAGGATGTGCTCTGTGGTTTCTAAAGGGTTGACGGGTAACTGGCTGTGGGGTTACGGCTTCGGGTTTTGAGTTTTCAGGCTTACATGCCTGGTTTAGGGCTTGGGGCTGTTAGTTCTAAGGGCTATGGCTATGGGGTGCAAGGAAGGTTGTGGGGGCTTATATGATTTTAGATAGCTCTTAGCTCTAATGTACGACCCTACTGTTGAAGGTGTCGCGATGGAACGTCGGATTGCGAACAGATGACCAGTGACAAAACGAATAACAACAGATCCTCCAGGGACCTGAGACAGACCACCTTTGCATTGTCTCTAACACCTGTTTTTTTGGATCGCAGGTAAGTCATTTCGACCTTCTGATACTTGATGGTGTTTTGCGACCCCTCGATCCAGGACTCTTTCAAGGGGCTCTCATATTTGTCATCAGCAGGTAGGCAGGTGTGCATGTAGAAGGTACTTAGGTGGACCTAGAGAATGGCTCTGAGACTTAGGGTGTCAGGGGCTTAGAACGCCCTTCAAGGTTCAAGGCTTATGGGTGTAACATCTTGGGTCTAAACTGCTCAATGTAATTCCTGCGGGGCTTGGTCGACTTCTGACAGCCCCAGGCTGCCTGGGATCCAGGAAAAAGAAACAGCAGCGATAGAACAAACAACAATGATCACCCGTCAGCCAGGACTCTAACAAGGTCACAAACCTGAGACCGCCCCCGACACACCATCCACGATCGCATTTACACAAGAAACCAATAAAACCGCAGTAGTAACAATAGCATCTGGGTATTTTGGCAAAGTATACGCCCTGCATCAATGGCACCTTCGTCTCTCTTGGCGCCCTCCGTCTGAAACCCTCCGAAGCCCTTTTCACAACCCTAAACCCTGAACCCTAAACCCTAAAACCTCAAACCCTGAACCCCTACCTATAGTCTCCATTGTACGGTAGTTCGTTTTTTTGGTTAACCAGACTATGGTTAGGATCCTATAATCGACATTTTGGTAACCAAAAAAAGGAACTACAATGGAGACTATAGGTAAACAGCAAACAAGTTCCAGGCGGCTGAGAAGACGTTGTACAGCTCTGCATAGAAAGTGGCCTAGTGCAGGTATCTCTCGCTCCAGACTGCTGGGCTTCTTGTCTCTTTTTGGGGGGTGGCCAGGCCCTAGACCGCCAGGGTCCAAAGGACCCAATAATTAGGTACCCGGTTTTAGGATAGTAGTTATGTAGGATTGTGGAGAGTATATGATTATTAGGTACTTGGACCCTTGGGTAAACGGCAACAGAGTTGAGCATTCTGTGGCTCTCGAGCGTTTAGGGCCTTTTAGGGTTTAGACTTTAGACGGGTTTGCGTTTATGCAAAAAATGCAAGGTTCAAGACTTTTAAACCCTAAACCCTAAACCCTGAGGTCCCGGGGTTTGGTGCTTGAAGTTGGCTCTGGGACTTCTATAGAACAACAGAATAGCCTTGACATCCCCATCCGTGCTTGGAGGATCCTGGGACTTAGTAAGTACGGCTATAAGTACCTCAATTGGGGTTTAACAATAGCCTTTGTTACTGAGTCCCATGATCCTCTACGTAGAGCCTTGACCTTAGAGCCAAAAGTTCAAGTGGTGGGCTGTGGCACCCCTGCTGCATGTTAGACTTAATCCCTGCAGAGCTAGAGTCCTAGCAGCAAGCCAGAAGGAACAGAGTTTATGGACATACATATCAGACCCTACACCAAAACCTGAGACAACACAAGACGCCGTACTCGAGGGTAGGGCCCACTTACCAACCGGTCATATTTTGAGGTGGAGGTCGAACAAAGGGCCTTTCCCATGGCGATTGTCCGGACATCATACTCTGCAAATCGGCGCGAAGCTTTAGCACTTAGGACATGGGACGTTCAAGCTACAGCCTTGCAGGCTACAGCCACTCCGAATCGGATGATTTACTGATTTGAAAGCTGAGCTTTGCAACCCTCTTGACCAAAAGCGAGCACCTACAAGCCCAAACATCTTCGAACATCTTCGTGCCACCAAAACCTGACTTAAAACCCTAAACCCTGAACCCAAACCCCTGAACCCTTAACCCCTAAACCCTAAACCCCCTAAACTCTAAATCCTAATCCTCAGAAGCCCTAAACCGTTACCCCTGAACCCTAACAAATCCCAGCACCTAAAACCCCCCGAAGCTGCCTGTGGCCACAGGAAGCTAGGAAAGACGCGCAGTCGAGGTGCCTCGATGTCCTGCACTTACCCATAGGCCTCAAAAGTAGTTCCTTTTTGGGATTACGATAATTCTAAATATGAACTCCAAAAAGGAACTATTTTGGGGCCTTTTGGGTAAGGGACCTTAATAGTCAGAATAAGGTTCTGGGGCCGAGGGTTCCTGTTAAAGGGGTCTGTAAGGCTTAGAATAGGAGCTTAGTAGAGGGGCCTTAGTCCTTCTGTTGGTTCCTTTAAAGGGATCTATAAGGGGTGCCTTTAAGGAGCTCCTTTAAGGGATCTATATGGGGTTTAGGGTTTAGGGCTGATGATCTAAATCCTGCATTACCCATTATAAGGAATAAACCATAATTACCATATAGTTTAGAGTCCTTGGGGCCATGCAGGATTTTGTCCATCAGCAGTTAGAATAAGATTTTGGGGCATATTGTATTGTAATTATAGGAAGGAAGCCCCAAAGTTCTATGTGCGGTGTTTCTGGTTCCTTGAGAATCATTCTAATACAGTTATCTCAGGGCTCTATTATCATAAGGATTGGGAGCTTCGCAGGTAAGGTCTTAGGGCTTGTAAGCTACACCCAAAAGTCCAGGGGTTGTAACAGGTTGTGCTGCGTGGCCATCATTATCTAATAATCCTTAGAACTTAGAAACCCTCCAGGTCGGGGCTTTCTTAAACCGTAAACCCCGAAACCCTCGAATGTGGCTACTTGGTCTCATCATACATACGTCCCTGATTATGAATACATGGAGGGGGTCTCAGGTTCTAAACGGGCTCTATAGTAAGGGTGCGATGAGGTTTAGAGGCTATGCTGGGTTCTTGTCAAGGAATCAATTTAAGTTACCATAATAGACATCTACAGCATTCGGGTCTCTTCTTATGGTAACTTCCTGTGAAAAGAAGCCAGTAAGGATCTCTGACCGTTGGAATTGGTTTGGTGTTTACCGTTCGTAGGGTTTACTGCATGTCTCCACCCCGAAAAGCAGGTCAAACAACGATGCCCGGTGCCTTGTCAAACCCTGCAACTGCATGTATGCATATGATATACACTGAGTTCTTCAAAGGCTTCCTGTAGAGGTACTTGAACGCTTAAGTATATTTGTATAATGTACTATATAGGTATGTGGACCCTTAGGGTAAACTTCAAAAATATTGCGCGAAACTCTGCAACAACATCTCGGGCAAACATCGGAACAGACCCCTATATCCCCACAAAGACCTTATTGCCACAACCGAGGCAGCACACGGTAAACCTTAACCATAAGCCCTACCTACACCCCCGAAGTAGGTAACATAATTGCTCAACATTACAAAAGGCTATTATTCTGCATGCATCCGGGGTCCAGGTAACCGTTTAGAACCCTATATACAACGCTTACAGAACGTTGAGAAGGCCCATAGAGAACCCCCCCATAAAGCACTTGAAACCTTAGGTTCTAGAACCCTTACAATTAACACATCTAGTGTAATTAATCTAACACGATATGCTGCAATATGGTATGGTATGATATGACATGAGATGGCATTATATGATATGTTATGCTATGGTACGACATCATATGTTATGAGATGATCTGTTATGACATTACAAGATCGAAGTAACTCATATACATAGTGCGACATCAAAAGAACCCAGGAGTCGCGAAGATCCCTTCATCCGCTCCGCTGGCGTGAAGATGAGGATGCCCCCGGGCGTCTGCGGAAGAATGAAGGACCTCGCACGGTTTGGGGTTTGGGGTTTAGGGTTTAGAGGTTTAGGGTTTAGGGTAGGTTTACCTTAACCCTGAATAATCTACCTTTTTATTTTGGGGTTCCGCATTATCATTTCTTTATATAAGTCCTTAGAAAGGTAGGTTATTCAGGGTTAAGGTAGGGTTTAGGGTTTAAACGAGTTTAGGTTTCACCGTCTCAGGGTCTTATAGGACAGTAAGGGCTTTAAGGGTTTATGGTTTCAGGGTGTTACAGGCACAAAAGTAGCAGCGTGGAGAAAGCCAGCTTGCCACAACAAACACCAATCGGAAATCTTCACGCCAAACGCTAAAAACCCTTTGTCTGCCAATTTTCGGGTTCCTCATCTCAAAACCTTAAACCACAATCTAAACCTCTACGGTTTAGGGTTCAGGGTTCCTCAACTCCGAATGCCGAAA
Organism: Symbiodinium sp. CCMP2592; assembly: GCA_905221615.1. Classification (NCBI taxonomy): domain Eukaryota; class Dinophyceae; order Suessiales; family Symbiodiniaceae; genus Symbiodinium; species Symbiodinium sp. CCMP2592. The sequence continues at coordinate 480,761 of CAJNDT010002013.1, forward strand.
CCTTGAGTTCCCTGAATCAGGCTTTAGGGTTGGATGCAGGGCCTAGATCCCTTTAAATTGAACCCTCACAACTTGTTTGAATGCTTCAGGAAGCTCTTAAGACCTACCCCCTAGCCTGAGACTACTACTGTAAGCTCCAGTTTCTTTTTTAACAGGATGTTCTGAGGGTTCCTGATCTGGTTTATGTTGGCGGTGGCGAAGATCTTGAGGTCCAGAGTTTGCGGAGTTCAAATATTTATGCAGGTGTGAGTTTGGATTAGGGGGACCCTTGGGGATATGGACCCTCTCAATAAAGTCCCTTTTAAGAGAGCCAGAAGTAGGGTGAAGAAGGGTCCCCTTTAAGGGGTCTCCCTACTGCGACCTAGGATTAGACTTGGTGCTTGGGGTCACGGATTTGGATTTGAGGACTTGCGCTCTAGACTTGGCTTTATGGGTTCTACGTATGAGGTTCAGGGTTTGAGGTTGAGGAGCTGGTTTATCGTGAGCAGATCCCGATACTCTTTGACCAGGACGAGGGAATGTGTGCTCAGGGAGGTGGACATCCCTGCTTAGCTCCAAAACTCTACAAGCCCTTACAAGGCTCCTTGCACAGAGGCTCCCTCTTCAATCGTGGTTTAGGTCAGTTCACCCTTAAAACCCTACACTCCCAGCCCAAACCCTCTCCCCTGAACCCCAAACCCTAATACCCAATTATTTGAACCCTATTTACAATAGGGTTCTGTCGCTCCTGAAACCCGAAACCCTAAACCTTCAGCCGAAGATATTCCCAACACGCTGAGGGCCGATCAAGGCCGACCCCTCCACGCACCAAACCCGGTACCTCTGTGCTGGGGTTTAGCGTTTCGGGTTTAGGGCGTTTGGAGGTTCTACAATGAGGGTAGTTGGGGGGTCTAGGTCAGGTTTAGGGTTTTCCAGGAACCCCTAAGTACCCTTCAAAGGGATCTAATATACCTCTCATTCAGAGGTATCTAGGGGCTACAATAAAGGGTAGTTGACCCTAAACCCTAAACCCTAAACCCTACAATAAAGAGTAGTTGGGGGGTATAGTTCAGGTTTAGGGCTTAGACTTCGGATCAATGGCTCAACGGGCTCGGAGTCTGGGAAATTCTGTGATTGAACGGGCTGTGAATGTGTCGGGTTTAGGGTTTACCCTGGGGCTCCAAATAGCCCAAAGTAGGTACAATATATATATATATATATATATATACATATATATATATATATATACCTATAAACTCCTCCGGCTATTATTTTCGGCGCCAAGGAATGTAGCAATTATTTCCGCCGCCAAATCCCAGAACCGCCGACAATAAACAAAAGCGCCGACAGAAAACCAAAAGCGCCGCCAGAGACCTTAGACTCATATTGTTAAGACACGAAAACAAACAGTCTGGACAATAACAGCATGGAATCAGACCGAAATTCCGAAGCCCTGAAGCCCGGATTAGATTTAGGGTTGAGGTTGGGCGGTGCTCGAACAGTTGAGAGTGGCTAACGAGTCTTAAGGCTGGGGCTGGGCGATGTTCGAAGAATTCAGAATCGCTAAGGTAGGTCTAAACAGCATTTGTCTGTTGATGGCTGAAGCATCAGGACGATGGTTGTGAGTTCGCTGTTCCAACAACAACAAAACGGTTTGGGATTCGAGGCTAAAGCGGCTCGGGGTCGGAAGGCCGAGGTTTCGTTGTTGGGAGTCCAAAGTGTGAAGTTAATCCCGGAGCCACCAGAACCTTCGAGGTTTGAGAGGCCTTGTGGCTCAGAGCTGTTCTTCGAAGAACCCCGAAGCCCTGAACTTGAAGCACCTTTCAACCCGCAGAGCCCGGCAGTCCAAACCCCCTCGAAGATTAGCTGTGCGTCCTTCAGAGGACTTTGTAGCCCTGAAACCTAAACTCCCCTAAACCCCACTAAACCCCAACCCCTCGGCACTCCATCCTTCGTTTTGCCGGCGATTCGTCGACGACTGCCGACTGCTGGAGTGCTAGAGTCCTTGCTGCAAGCCTGGTGCTCCTTGGGCTTCCTATGCTTATACCCAGACCCTAAACCTGATTTAGATATACTTACAGGGAATGGTATACTTAGAGCCCGTGGAACACTTTAGAGCCGCAGCTTTCGTTGTGCTCGGTCAGCTCGGTGCCTCCTGATGAGAGCCGCTTTTTTGAGGAAGTGTCGTTGCAGCACCCTCTTGCTTATGGTTCTCACAGAAACTCGGACCGACAGAGCACAGACTCGACCGATAAGGTCCTCTCCTTGCTCACACCCCCACATGATGGGGTTCGGGATGAGCTTTGCATTGGCCAGCAGTGCCACTCGGATCTCATGTGCCACATGATGGATGCCGTGGAATTTGGGCTTCAAGGAGTAGAACGGCATATCCATCGCCAAAGCCTTTGCACCCAGATGCTTGTAGCCCGACAGCATGGACATCAACCTCAAATAGAGATTTTGGGCACATGCCCTGGGGAGCCACAGACCATGTTTGTACATCAAATTGAAGGCCTTCTGGGACTCCTGGATCGTCTTCTTCAGCACACGAAACAAAACAGCATGTGCAGCTGGCAAGTTGGATCTTCTCAGCAGGATCGCCACAAAGAAGCTGAGATATTCCAACAAGAGCATGGTATCCGAACCCTTGGAGTTCGTCCATGCGAAGTCGCTCAACCGTTTCAGATTGAATAACGACTTCGAAAAGTATCGCAAAGCTGCGGTTTTATGCGAGGCCAGCCGCCACAGTTTGAAGTGTGCAAAGGCTCGATTGAGCCTCGCCTTGATGTTTGTCTCATCGCTGCCATTGGGATCATCGTAATAGCCCAGGCGAGCCAATAAAACCAGGGAGCCACAAATGTCTCGCCCAAGCCCAACTTTGAAAAGATGAAACATGTCATATTTCAGGACTCTTTCCGGTGCATCGTTGTCATGAGGGACATTGCACATACCAGGTGTCGAGTCCCAAGGTCGCTGCTGGTAAAGTGTCGAAGCCCAGGATGGCTCGTGAGCAAGCTCATCAAAAGGAATCGCTGCACTCGTGCCCGCCATGCAATGTGCACAGACACCATTGTGGTTCACAGGACCCAAACGGGCATAGTATCGGTTCAGATAAGCAATCTTTTCAGCGATTTGCTTCATATCGCCTTTGATCCCAACCAAGCAAGCCGTGTAAATTTTCCCACCAACCTCCGGGCCTGAAGAAAAAAGCATCGTGAGCTCGTCAGCAACCTGCTGTGTCATCTGTTCCAAAACTTCTGGATGGTGTTTGTAGACCCAGTCAGGGAGGCCAAAAAGCACATGTCTGGTGAGGTAGGAGTGGCCTTTATTTGTATGGCTTTGCTTCAGGGCGGCCTGCTCCATCGGCGTGTACGGGCCGGCTGCCTGCTGGCCCGGAACAAATTGCTGCGGCGACTTCTCCACATCCTCTTTGCAAGTGCAAGTAAAGTCATCGGGCACATCCCACAAGCCGATCGGCGACTCGATGGAGGCCACTACGAAGTTGCCTCGCTTCGGGCCCTTGCCTTCGTCTGAATAAAAAGCCAGCGGAATCGTGGTCCCGAGGTCCAGCCCTCGATCGGACACCGGGTGGGTGCTGTGAGTCTGTCTGTAAGCCATCCAGAAGGCCTCCAGCTGGCTTTCCAAAGACTCGTTGCCCCCAGCGAGCAATGAAGGATTCCGTTTCAAGAGGTACTGCATCCAGTCTTGCACTCGTATATAAGCAGTATCAACTTTCTCTCTGTCCTCCAGCACGAAAGCCTTTTCCATTATTGGCACAGGCAAAGATAAACCCCAGTGGTTAAAGAACCTGTGACAATCTCTCTCCTCGTTCGGTGCCTGCCGTCTTTTTTCCTCCGGCTGCTCCGGATGCAGCATCTGACTGATGCACCGTTTGGTGTCTTTCGCAGTGACCTCGGCACGTTAGGTTTGGCGGGACACTAAGCATTAGAAACATAGCCTTTGGGTTTTCTAGAGCGGGCTCAAGTATACCAAATAAACTTTCAGATGTCCAGTACAGAATATATTCTTGATACAAATAACGATTTCCCAAATGTCCAATTTGGAGACACCCTTATCGACTCGGAAATGAGCCTGGGCTTCTGATTGCACTTTGGGTTGGGGGCTCTTCGGAATTCCTGATACTGAATGAAGGCTTTGGAACTTCAGCTTCGAGGACGGATAGAAGTCGGCTGAACCCAGACCCTAAGCTCTACTTGCCCAAACCCTAAAAGATTAACGACTCGGGTTTTCTCGTTTCTTTTGAATGGGATTGCGGCGTGGATTTCGGGATTGCAGAACATCGGGAGCTTGTTGAAAGACACGATGCATTACTCTTATTACGAGAGCAGGGGCTCTAGGGTTTAAGGGTTTTTGGGTATGGGGTCTTCAAGGTTTGGTCACCCGGCCGATGCCCGACCTGCTTGAGTTTTGTATCAAACCCTCAGGGCTAGTCGTATAGTGATCACATTGCATCGCATAAACTTTAGAAAGGCTTGTTCCTCAATCCGAAAAAGTATAATATGTCGATCCTGGAAGATTCTGTTGCGATCATGAATGAAAGCTTGCCCCACTCATAAACCTTCAAGCTTACACGATTCGGTACCGTCAGCATGAAACCTTACCCTTGGACTATGAGTCTCGCCTTTCCCCCAACCATAAAGCTCCGAAGCTGCAGCCCTAAAGGTACATTGGCCTCAGCACCGAATCGTAAGCTCCAGACCGTGAGCCCTTATAAATCCTTGGGTGGCAAAAAGAACCCTAAGCCTTCCACCATAAGTCCCTAGGCCATAAACCGAACCTAAACTCCAACAGAATCCGAGGATCCGGACTCCCTCGCCTAGCATCTCGGCATACTGGGAAGCTCGGCCGAAATCGACCGGCTCCTCGTCGGAGCCTGGCATGCGAGGGTAGGGTTGTAGGGTTGCGAACTTTAGGGGCTTTGTTCGGGATGTAGTTGTAGGCTAGAGCTTCCTAAGTATGGCTTGGGGGGTTGAAGGTTGTTCGGGATGTAGTTGTAGGCTGGACCTCATAAGTATGGCATGGGGGGGTCCTCCGGCGCTTCAGGTCGCTTCGCACAATGGTTTAGGGAATAGTGGTAAGGGTTTCGGGCGAGGGCTCGATTTGGGTTTCCGTTTGGGGCATTAGCCTAAGCTTCCAGGAGAGGGTTGAACATTTTAGAGCCCGAATCCGGAATAGAGATAATTACTCAAGTCACTTCAAGTCCAAGCCCAAGATCTTAGCTAGAAACTAACCCGCCAACCTATCGACGAATCTACCTACTTCCCTACCTACCCATACCTGCCCTGCCTTGCCCAACCTATCGCCCACCTATCTACCTAAATACTTACACACACACAGACTCACTTACTTTTGCAGCGGCAACCCAGCAACGATCTGGCGAGACACAGTGTCCAAAACACTGTTTGAATCTCATGAATCAGCTCAGCGGTGCCTGCAACGAGCTGTCCTATCACAACAGTATTATACCGACTAGAGTAGTAACCCTTGGCACTGCCTGCGGAGCTGAACTCTGCTAGCACTTACACGAGGCGTGGCTACTTCTTGGCTCGCTTGCTGGGCTTTTCCTCGTCTTCCTCATCATCAGCCGCCTTCTTCCTAGGGGCCACCTTTCCTTTGGCATGCGGCTTGGCTTTGGCCTTTGTTTTCGGATCGGGCTTCTCGGGTACCTTCGTCGGCATCCTGGGTGCAGAACGTACATGGATGATGAGTTGGACAGAAACCGCTTGGAAAGCAGCAAATAGTCTTCACAACACAATACAAAGACAAGAAACTTCATGCTCTTCGATCGCTCAGAAATCATCTCTGCCTCCACGGCCCTGGGTATTCTTGACTTGCGAGATTTGAATGGAAGGGTATCAGGCGGCAGGACTACGGTTTAGGGTTTAGGGGTTTAGGGTTTTGACACAACAAACACTCAGGTTGAAGATCAGTGGTATGCACAGATGCCAAGCCAAGGTGCTTCGTCTTCGCTTCCTGGAAGAGCATGCGAAGCCTCTTCTGGTCCCTTGTCAGGATTCAGGGGCTGAAGGGGCTTCAGGCTTACAATCCTACTCAACAAGAGCGAGGTACTGGACTAGGAAATGCAAGACAAGCTTCTCCTTCGTGAAGCCAGCAGCAATCCCACGACTATAGATAGTCGTAATTCTGTCCTCCAAATCACCCACTGCGTCGATGACCATCTTGAGGCTGTCTCGAAACCTTGCTTTCTGAGTTACTTGGGATTTGAAGCACACAGTGCATCGACTAGGCCCAAGCACATTTACAAATAATTGTTTAGATGAGGATCTTGAGTTGGGTCGTGGTGAGGGAGATGCTTGCATCCGACTCCATCTTCGCCAGGAGAAGCTGGAGTTTGTTCGCCCTCTTCTGGAGGCAGCCGGTCACCAGCATACTGGCATCTTGCGGTTTCTTGGGAATCTCCGGATAGGCGATCCTTTTGAGGATCCGGGCAGCCTCTTCCCCATCATCACTGGAGTCACTCTCCTCCTCGTCATCACCTGCCGGCTGCATTTGCGGATTTGTATAGGTATCCTATATCTTTGGATTTCGGGCTTCGAATCTAAGCCTTTGGGGAATAAGCTGTTGGGGGATTAGGCTTTAGTTTTCCAGGGGTTGAAGGTCCCAGGGATTGAGGATTCTACTTGTAGGGATCTCGGGCCAAGGGTCGACAACCATATATCACCGTGCGTGGGTCGTGGGTCGGGCGGTTTGCAGCTAGGCTATATCGTAGGTTTAACGGGTTTGGGTAATGGAGCGACAAGTCTGCTGATGCTCAGCAAGGATTGGAGTCCTGGCCTTTGGGTTGTTTAAGGTTTGGTTCAATGACTACAGGGTCTAGTGCTGGGGATGACTATTGGCCATAGAATCTAGGAATGGGGATCTCGATCGGCACCCGTAGATATTGAGCTTCCGAATGTGGTGTTCCGAGTTTCTTCTTTAGACTTGAGGGATCGGGATCTTAAGTTTAAGGTTTAGGCAAGTTAGACATGTTGCTTGATGCTTGGCCTCGACACTTCTTTCCAAAGACATAACACAGGTATATCCTGAATCTGACACCTTAAACCCAGGCTTTAATCCCTAACTTAGCCAGGCCCCCGATTGGCTTTAGTGGGATCACGACAGCCTCCGACCAGCCCTCACGAACCCTACTTTGGCGAATTCGCAAACACAAGCCCTGACCCCTCCTGAACCCCAGTATATACTAAACAAGACTATTTAATATCCTGAACCCCAGTATATACTAAACAAGACTATTTAATACCGAGCCGAAGACAGGAAAGCAAAAAGCCCCGGAACCTGAAGAACAAGGCACTATTTAATAGCACCACGAACAATAGCCCGATATCGACACCCAGGTACCTTCCCCTTGCTTCTTATCTCCGTCTCCCTCAAGCTCGAAAGGGAAGTTCTCCATTGCTTCATCAGGATCCTGCATGGGCTCCTGGTCGGCACCCTCCAGGAGCTCGGTCACGGTGTGCCGCTTCGTCTTCCTGAGGTAGATGGAAAGGGTAGGGTTTCAAGGTTAGGCTGTAGCGATCAAAGTATACGTGTAACGAATATAATGTTTAGCCACGGCACTTGTTGGATCCTCTCACTCGCACAGCAACCCAGTACATCCACTCGTCACAGTACTCGGATTTCCTGTGCAAGAGACTAGCATCAGGCACAGAATCACTAGCAAAACATTCGTATGCAAACGGAAGACAACTGTTGCATCTCCTCTTGTACCCCTGCCGGCGCTCGCAGCTTCTCTTGGCACCCTTGATCTTCTTCCTCAGCAAAGCACTGAGAAGAACAGCACTGCTAGTCTGCAAGGACCGTGAAGGAGCCACAGGAGAGTGTAGATAGTCATGCAACAGGAGCTCATGAAACTGGTTTGTTTTAGCGAGGCACTCGCTCCATCCTTTCTCTTCCATCTCCGCCTCTGTGAGGAATTCGAATTCCGTTTCCACAGATTTCTCATTGATCTCTTCGTATCGCTGGTTGACTTTCTTCGTGAAAATCACCTGGCTTCCAAGCTACACATTAAATAAAATTCACACACACTCCCCCTCACCATGGCACTCTTACCGTTTGCAAGCGTGACGGCGAAGCGGGGTCGCCACCACATTTCTCGAAGGCACGGTACACATCATCCCGGGATTCCAGATTCTTGTGGGTCTGGATGATCTCGAGCGGGACTTTGTAGGTCCCATCCGCTTTGGGTGCACATATGCGTGCCAGCCTCTTCATCAAAGTGGCCTTGCTGATGGGAGGAGGGGGTGGGTGATCTTCCACCGGGGCCACGTACTCATCCTCCTCTGGTTCGTTCTTGGTTGCTTTCGGATCTTTGGTGTCCTTGTTTGTGGGCCGGGTGTTCGTGCCTGGCTTCTCCGGCTGGCTCGTCTTGGCCACGGGGGGTGCTTTCGACGTGTCTGGCTTCTCGGGCTGGCTGGTCTTGGCCACGGGGGGTGCTTTCGACGTGTCTGGCTTCTCGGGCTGGCTGGTCTTGGCCACGGCGGGTGCTTCTGACGTGTCTGGCTTCTCGGGCTGGCTGGTCTCCACGGCGGGTGCTTCTGACTTGCTTTGGGATCCTAGGGCGGCTTGCTCTACGGCTTCGGGTTGGCTGGCTCCGGGCTCGGAACTCGTATTCTTCTTTTCAGGCGTGGGTTGGCTGGGTGCGGGGTTGGAGTTCGTCCCCTCCCCCGGCGTGGGCTCGGACCTCTCGCTCTGGGGTGTCCCTTTACCAAGGCTTTCTGACAAGGCAGGGACAGGCGAAGCAGGCAGCTGCGTGTCAGCTTCCTTTTGCGTAGCAGGCACTTCCAGCTCTGACTGGGACTCTGGCATCAGGTCCTGTTGGGATCCCGTTTGGGAGGAATGCCAGGAGGTCGCACGAAGAGGCTTCTCCTGAAGGAGCGAAACATGCATCAGCAGCACCGAAAGCCTTAATCACTGCGGCAGGATGTGGGGCTGACTGCAACCGGGCTCCTGCTTGCCCGCGATGCCAAGGGCCTGCATCCTGGCCTGCAAGCGAAGTGGTTTTAGGTTCGGGGTTTTCGGGTGAGGGTTTTGGGTGAGAGTTACAAATCTCGTGTAATTGGGCCAGGGTACCATCAAAGCCGCCTTCTGAGCAGCCAAAGCCTGAAGCTCTGGATCAGCTTCCATTGCCCCTATTATCACCAGCGGAAAGCCGGATCTAGAGCCCAAAACTGCTGTGTATTGCCGGTCGAGTCGGGGTTTAGGGGTTAGGTTTAGGGCTGCTGGGGGCCTCCCGGGCAATCCCGCCGCCAACCCGGGCATTCCCGCAGCAATCCCGGGCATTCCCGCCGCCACTCCTGGACCCCCAAACCCCCCCAAAACCACCAAAACCGCCCAAAACCTCTGAAAACCACCCAAAACACCGAAAGCCAAGCAGAACTCCTAAAATCAGAGCTAAACTCCGAAAATCCCTGCCCAAGCTGCTGAATTGGCCTGAAGAGCCACCGAAATCGTGGCAAAACACACACACACACACATATCTCTCTCTCTCTCTCTCTCTCTCTCTCGCCTTCCCTTTCCCTTATCCTCTATCCCTGCCTCTCCTTGCCTCAGCCTCACACGAACCCTGCACCAGTGTCTTAGCTCTCCTTTTCATACCCCTGCCGACTGTGCTTCAGTCCATCTCGTCCAGGAACTTTCGCCCTGCAAACTCGGCCCTTGCGAGGCATGTCGTTTTGTGTTGCCCAGGACAAAGACGACAGACAGAGCAGCAGTGCAGGTGCGGAGGCAAAACCTTGCGATCACAGTTCGGGCAGTCTCCAATGGGCTCGCGAGCAACGGCTTCGGGGTTCAATCTGGAACACTTCTTCGAATGTCGCCTATTCTTGCGACAACCACGGCAGCAGAAAAGATTCCCTTCGAAGGCAAAACGTACACAACCTTCTGCCACACAGGACTGCCGACTTGGGTTCCCATCGGACGAAGCCATCGTTACCCACAGCCTATAGTTTCTCTAGATATTCCTGAATTATGAGCAGACCTGCAAAGTGCCATATATATCATATATGCGACCTCACCTGGTCCTAAACTTAAGCGATTATTTCTGCATCATCCAAAACTACGAGGCAGCACTGCCGGCACGGTGTGGCGGCTTCAGAGCCCGACTTGCAAGCTCAAGCGAGCACTGGATCTCGTCACTTACGGTTGTGTGTCCCGGGATCTACTAATAGTCAAAGGGGCTGGGAGGTTTAGGTGCTTGCGGTTTTAAAGGCTTGTAGAGTTTGTGGTAAAGGGGACTGGAGGTTTATAGACTTAGGGTTTTAGAGGCTTTGCGGATATATTGAGGTTATGGCTGGAGGTCTAGAGGTTTAGGGTCTTAGAGGCTTGGGATCTTATGGTTACGGGCTGGGAGGCTTAGGATTGTTCGGGAATTTTTGGGTCACACAACTTCAATATCTTGACTCCTGTCAGCAAACGATGTAATTGCGGTTCAGGGTGCAGGGTCGGACTTCGTAGGTTCGGTTACAGAACAGGCTTTCTTGTGTGGAGGAACAAGAAGATGATGCTGTTGTCGAGTGCAACCTATAACCTTAACGGCCCTATACTTAGAGGATCATGGGACTTAGTAAGTAAGGTTACAAGTAGCTTATAATTAGGATAACCCCACTTAGGGGACTTATAACCCCAATTATAACCTACTTACTAAGTCCCATGATCCTCTAAGTACCGTATGTAATAAAGCCCTGAGCCCCAGAATCTTCCAGCACCCATGAGCCCAACAATCCACATAAGCCACCGATTCCAATGAATGACCCAACTAAAGCCTGAAGACTCAAGGTAACCCCGAAAAAAACCTTCAAGACTGAAGCTAAACCCTGAAAATTGCAAGCGACCGAAAGCGTGAGACGGGAGCTCGGACCCCAAAGCCGTATCTAAACCGTAGCCAAGGATGATGAATCCGCCCTCAGCGTGATCCCTGTTTGGCTTGGATGCTTCTCAAAAAGAGAAACTTGCCAGGCAAGGGATCATTGGTTTCGGGTTGGGGTGTCTTCTGGCACTACTTCTAGGATACAGTATAAGGGCACTGGACTGCGAGATGGAGTTCTCCAGGGAGGTTCATAGTTTTCGGATTGGCTAGCTTATGCTACTGATACTAGTATATGATAAAAGCACTTCTGCTAGAATTACACACAGAACTGCATAGCCCCAGCGGGAACCCCTGCAACCCAAGAGAAAAGTTGGGGCCTCAGAAAGCCAAGCTCCCAAACATTGACACGTGATAACCTGAAAAACCCTTTTAAGGAAAAAACCCTGATACTTCAGGCCCTTCGGAGATCCCAAAGAGAAACTAGCAACAAATATATAATCCTACCAAACCCTTCGGGCTGTAGAACCAACAAAGGGGATCAAGATGGTTGCGGCTGAGGTATGGAGTTCAGGGTGGTCCTAGTGCTAAAGTTAAACCCGTACCCTCAGCCCGCACCCAAAACATGGCAGCTCAGCTCGAGGTGCCACCGTCCAAGCCGTGCTGCTGGAAAGCCGCACAAAACGGCATCGCGGTACCTGCGGCTCGGCTCGTATTTCGGGCTTCGTGAAGGCGACTGGTCGGGAATCTCTGCAGCTGTGCAATCGCTGCATGACTTCACTCGCTCTTTTCTTTCTTGTGTTTCGGGCATGGGAGCTTGATTTGCACTGCTTCGCCACAGCCATGAGTCATACTTCCTTTAAGAGGCAGTGTGTGGCATCCCAAAGAAGTGCTACCTATATGCGGTCACGATTGCAGACACAACCGGTATCAGTTCAGGACCCTGTACTTTGTGGTAGGATGTGAGCTCACACTCGCCTCTGGAAAGCAGACACCCATCATGGGTTTCTAGAGAGAGCAGCACCTAGAAGCTTCATAAGAAGAGGCCCAAGTCCTTGGCGTGAACTCAGGATGGTCGCAAAAAGCTGGCCGGTCATCGCATCGCTTCATTTCAGCTGACCTCGGATAAGTGTCTCGTTGGCTGGCACTACTCGGTATAAGGTTTTAAGGCTTCAGGACTTCTAGTTGAGGGTTTAAGGTTCAGGTGGTCAAGGGCTTTAGTTTCAGGGTGTAGCGTAGATTTGGCAAAGGTTGCTTGTACCATCGGGGCACCCTGAACTTTGTCCATCTTCAACCACTTGGCAGCAAACTTCTTAGCCGCCTGGAACAGCTCAGTATCGTCCTTCACTTCGAGCAGCACGGGCCGGCAATCGGCCCAGAAAAGGCCCTGCGAACAAAGCAAGGACTAGATTGGCTCTTTCGAAATATGTTGGAGCTACGATTAGAATATAATATATGTTGAACAAACAACCAATCCTCCATCTTCGTGGTGTAGCGAAACTTGTCCCGAAGAACACAATCGAATGCATCCCGGATAGCCGTCCAAATGGCCACTGTTCTTGCACCCTTTCCCGGATTTCTCGAAGCAAACGTGCCCTTCTTCTGCGTGGCAGCCGTGTCTTCGTCGTTCTCCTTCTCCTCGGCGTCTGGCTTCTTGCTCTTCTTCTTCGGCGGAGTCGTGTCTTCGTCGTCAACTTTCTTCTTCTTGCTCTTCTTCGTGGCAGCCGTGTCTTCGTCGTTCTCCTTGTCCTCGTGGTCCTTCTTCTTGTTGCCATTCTTCTTCGGCGGCGTCTTGTCTTCGTCGTTCTCCTTGTCCTGGCGGTCCTTCTTCTTGTCCTTCTTGGGCGGGGCCGTGTCTTCGTCGTTCTCCTTGTCCTGGCGGTCCTTCTTCTTGTCCTTCTTCTTGGGCGGGGCCGTGTCTTCGTCGTTCTCCTTGTCGTCGCGGTCCTTCTTCTTGTCCTTCTTTTTGGGCGGGGCCGTGTCTTCGTCGTTCTCCTTGTCCTCGGGGTCCTTCTTCTTGCCCTTCTTCTTCGGCGGCGTCTTGTCTTCGTCGTTCTCGTCCTCCGGCTCGGGGTCCTTCTTCTTGTTGCCATTCTTCTTCGGCGGCGTCTTGTCTTCGTCGTTCTCCTTCTTCGGCTCGGGGTCCTTCTTCTTGCCCTTCTTCTGCGGCGGCGTCTTGTCTTCGTCGTTCTCCTTGTCCTCGGGGTCCTTCTTCTTGCCCTTCTTCTGCGGCGGCGGCGTCTTGTCTTCGTCGTTCTCGTCCTCCGATTCGGGGTCCTTCTTTTTGCCCTTCTTCTTCGGCAGCGTCTTGGCTTCGTCGTTCTCCTTCTCCTGGTTCTTCTTGCCCGTCTTCTTCGCCGTGTCCTTGTCGGTCTTCGTCGACTTGTTCCCGGATCCCTTCGGCCTTCCAGGCTTGCCCTTGGCCATGGCCGGTTTTTTTTTGATCGGCACGTCGTCGTCATCGTCGTCTTCGTCCTCGGCCTCGCACTGCTTTGCCTTCTCCCTTGCAGTCATCTGCTCGCGTCTGCTGACTTTTGCCTCAGGACTACCACCCGAATGCCTAACCTAATGGACTTTAGTAGATGATAGTTATAGTTTTTAGTTATTAGTTCAAAGCATACTCCCAACAGCAGTCCCGACATAGAACCGCCCCAATACTAAAAACCAAAGCCTCGGGAGACTACTTGACCCCATGGTATCTCTAGAGCCACCGAAACACTACAGCCCAAAGCCTGGGACCCACCCAAACATAAACTTGAGACCCCATCCCTAAAGCCCCGGAAGCCGATACGAAAAGCTAACCCAGAGGCCGATATTCTGGTATCTCGTCATACGTTAGGAATCCCACTGAAATCTTCTTATCCTGGAACCCATTTAAAGACGAAGCCTTCAAATCATAAAAAAAGCCGATACTCAACAGGATTGCCCACCTCGCATGCTAGAAGCTCAGGACTGTCAGCTTCGCCGTCTTTGACAGAAGAAACCTGCAAAGGGTGGCAGCTCAGCTCGGCTGGCAAACTTCAGATTTCAGGGCTAGGCTGTGCGGGGATTTCTTTGATGGGGCCTCCAGTGCATCGGGCAGCGGCTTTGGGGTGATTGCTGGGTCCTCGACATCCTCCATTGTTAAAGCCTGCGAAGCCTCTGCTTGGGCCTCAACTGCTGGGGCCTGCGAAGCAATTTTAGCCCGGGCAGGTGTAGCAACTGGATTTGGAGCCACTGTCGATTGTTTCGTAGCTCCTGCTGCCAAGTCATTCTCAAAGAGGGACAGGTCGCTAGCACCATCCTGTCTTGCAAGAGTCGTGGTGTCTGGCTCGTTGGGTGTTGCATCGGGCTCCGGGGGCGGCATAGCATCTTCACCGAAAAGATCCCAAAGGCTCGTCTTCTGACTGTCAATGTGCTCCGAACCTGGGATGTGATGGATTGGGTATCATAATATATAGGGGGCTATCGAGTTCTCTCTTCAGGGATGAGAGGTTCGGGTTCGGGGATCAGGTACCAAAGTTCTTGGTCATATGGCTTGGGTTCATAACTGCGAGAATCAATTATCTTGCTGAGGTTCCACCCCACTTCTGGGCAGCCTGCTGGCCACTCAAAGCTGCCCGTCGATGGGCAATTCGCTGCCTTGGCTGCTTAGCTTCATGCTGTGCAAGAAAGTACCTCGAAACACTACGGCATCACACCATATCTTACTTGCAAAGAACATGAAGCAAGATGCTCGATCTCAGCAAGTTGTCGCACAAGATCAACATCATTAGCAGCCGAACACATTGTCAGGGATTTGGCTTCGTAGGGGATCGGGATTCCTGCTTCCTCGCTCGGCTCATATGCAACCGTGCCCACATAGGCCGAAGGCGGCGGAGGTGACCCGGCCTCCAAACCCATTGCTTCGGCTAAGTAGGGGTCAACCAGTTGGAAACGATCATCATCGTCCTCCGGCTCCGTTAAGGTTGTCTCGTCCTCACCTTCCTCTTCCTCCTGCTCTTCCTGTTCCTCCTGCTCATCATCATCATCTTCTTCATCACCCGAAGCCAAGGTCCGGCGTGAGCGAACCTTCGGCGCCCAATGCTTCTCCAGCTCCTGGTACAAAGCAGCGAGAGTGGCATCCTCGGATTAGGAGACTTGGCATGGAAGCTTGATGGCAGCTCTACAAGAAAGACCATCTTCGTAACCCTAAACCCTAAAGAGACCCTGAATACCGAAGAATTAAGACCAGAAACCTTCTTGCGAGAGCCATCGTTTCGTCGGTTCATGTAGCTCAGAAACATCTTGAGGCTGTGGGCCTCGCAATGAACCAATCCCCTCCGAGGGGTGATACTGATGTCGTCGAAGAACTTTGCCACCTGGGGAATTAAGGTTTCGGGTGCTTTTCCAGGTTCAGGATTCAAGGTTTAGGGCTTAGGGGTGTTTAGGGTAACAATGCAGATAACGTAAACCTACCCCCGAAGCCCTAAGCCACCTGGTCCTTCAATGCAGCAACGGGAACGGTCTTAGTCGGAGCATCCGAGGGAACTCGAGGGCAATAGAGTCGCACCACAGCTAAGACCACCCTCCAATTGCACTTGAGGCTTGCCTTGTTAATGAGGCCGGTCTTTGATGGATTGGGCCAGAACAACAGGCTCTTTCGCTTGCGAGCACCTTTCCGAACAACCGGGTCCTCCTCCCAGGCCTCCCACAATCCTTGGATCTCTGGGACCGCCCTCTTGGAATTTTTCTTTTTCAGGGTCACAATCACAGGCACCACGGCATCGGGTTCCGCCATCTCGAAGTTTCGGAGTTGCTCTATTGACAAATCTCAGGGTCTAGCGAAGCGATATATGTTGAACAGTGAAATCGTGAAATGTGCAGTGCGACCTCGCTGGTCAAGCTGCTATGATCAGGCCAGAAAGCTGCACGAGACATGTGTGCCAGCTCACAAACATCATACACTTTCGGACTGATGCAAAGTGCAGCGGAAGGGTGGGCACTCGAAGGGCAACACGTCGCCCGGCCTGGCAGCAGTCAGTTTTTGATCGGATCTCACCATGAAGCGAACTGGCCTGCTGCACTCCAGATTTCGTGAAATGCCTGCGAGAAGTTTTTCACGACAATTAGCGACCAGCTTTAAACAAGCCAGGATCGCCCAATGAGGAAGCCAAAGAAGCCGTCCCCAAGCCTGTGAATGGATCTCAACAAGAAATCAGATTGATTGAGAGTATGCGAGCCTCCGGAAACACATAGGCTCCTTCCACTCAGTACCTCACTCCAAAGAAATTGTGGCAGCATACTTCGGCTATGAGAAGTAGGGCACCGGTAGGGCACCGACACATCGCTGCTCAGCAAAGCCTGGCACCAAACAACTCCAAAGAGATCTTAATTATACCTGAAGCGAACCTAGGGCATACGAAGAAGATGAAATCCACCAGGACGACGAGCTCCATGAAGACCTGGGCCAGAGGGCGACAGAGGGAAAGGGTGAGATACGAGATGCAATACCAGAAATCTCAGTGTAGGACGGGTGCCCATGAAATCGGGTGACTGCCTGCGTAATCAGTTATGAAGGGAACAATCTGCGAAGACTATCGGCCCACATGATACAACTGATTCCCCTTCAAAGCATTGGTGGCTCTTTGCGGCCCGGCTGTGCGATCTCAGGTCTCGCCTTCTATGCTTGCTACTGCACAGAAGATCCGGATCCAGGCTGCTGCTTCTTGCGCTCGTTCTGCTTCTCGGGAGTCTCAGGCAATTCGAAGAGTCCTGGGTATGAGGTTGACCATAGAAACTTCGAAATTCCCCGAAATCGTCATATCACAAGACAATGCAAGCGAAGATTCGTAAAGCTTCTGATGCCTCCCAATATTTCTTTGCAAGCTCTCTGACCGATCCGCCCTTTTTGTAGTTCTCCACCAACACACTAATCTCCTCATGGGTCAGGACGTCCTTAGGTATCTTCTTATATGCCATCAACTGATGTTCAGGGCTCTAGGCAAGATCCTAAATAATGCCACTCGGTTGCATGAGCATTGCGATCCGGCCACAAGGTCCACTGCACTTCGTGGAACCATGCCAAGGGCATATCTTGCAATCCTTCCAAGAACCCCAGCACAAACCCAAATCTTTTATATTGTGTGCTCAACTTTAGATCGCTGTCCTGCCGTCTCGAGCAACTTGTAGCTCTCCATAGCCACAGGAAGCTGCTCAGACATGTCGATGGCTTGCTTCATGCCTAAAATCCAATCAAAGCTCGAGCCTCAAACCTCTTGTGATTTCGAGTTTGCAGCTCATGAGCACAATTGACAATCTCAAATAGCAAACTGAGCAGGTGGGCGTGCCTTCGGGGGCTGGCCGGCGATCGGAGCTCGCTTCGAGAAGCGAAAAGATGCTGCAGATACCCAAAATAACAAAACCGCCGCCAATTATGCAATCCCGCCGACAACTGAACAAACCCGCCGACAACAGAGTAAAGGCGCCTTTACCCGGCGCCGGCAATAATTTTAGGCGTCAAGGATTGCCCAGGTATATATATGTATGTATAAACTTTCGGCCCCAAAGACTTGGAGCCCTAGGGTTTAGGGCATCGGCAGGTTTCCGGTGCACCTGCTGGTGCATAGCCCCTGCAGGCCTTCTACTGCACTACACGGTTGGGATTTAGGGTTTACCCTCCAAGTACGCATTATTATACGGTCCTGCTGAAGCCGCCAAACCGAGTGCGCATTCTCCGGCAGAGACACGCTTCTTCGAACCACGCTGCCGCTCTGGTCTAGCTCGTGCAGCAGCCCCGTGAAGCCTTCTCCGTATTCCAAAACCCGACGCTGCGGTCATCATGCTGATAACGGAGCCGCGGCAATCTTCGGTGCCGGACCCCAGGATTTTTGACATGACACGTGGGGCAACTAGACCCCAGGATTTTTGACATGACACGTGGGGCAACTAGGGTTTAGGGTTCAGGGTGGTTTAGGGTTGAGGGTTTAAGGGTTTAAAGGTTTAAGGGTCTAGCGTGGAGGGTTTATAAGGTTTTACATCGTGTTAAGATTTAGGGATAGCCTCCGCGCTATGGAGACTGAGACTGCCGCGCAGAGGAATCCCAAACCCGGAATCCCACCCCTGAATGCCAAATCCTCCCTAAACTGACCCCCAAGACTTCTCAACCAGCAGTCTCAGCCAATCCTGCCCGGGGATGGGCTCTTCCTCAGCCTTGGGCATCCTGGACTCAATCTCCTCCGCGGAAGGGACAGATATAAAATCTGACAGCCAGCGGTTCTGCACGCCGTTGGAGAGGAAGGGCGCGCGGGACCTCGATACAAGTTGCTGGCGAGGCAGGCCCACAGCAAAGGCCCGATACTGGCAAGATGATGACGATAAGGCCTTTCAGTCAAGCGACGCAGTGTCGAAATACAGCTTCCGATGCCAAGCGCCGCCGGTGCTGGGAGGCTCTATAGCCACTGGCTCGTCTCCCCGTTGGAAACCGCTAAGGCCCCTGGTGTGTCAATGCATTACCCATAGACCCCAAAGCCGTTCGTTTTTTTGGTTCATATATAGAACCCGAAAAGGTAATCCCAAAAAGGAACTACTATGGGGCCTTATGGGTAGGGAATGCAGGCAGGCACCTTGGAGCGCCCCCGAAATGTGAGGGGCTTAGGGCTTTAGAACCATACTAAAAATACTACGTTTAATCTTCTCTGAAGTTTTTTTTAAAATGAGCAAAAAAGAAAATAATTCATAAGGAGACTTTAGGGTACGGGCCCATGGCCCCAGCCCAACATGACTATCTCTCAAGGGAATAGAAAAGGAAATCAAGTTCAGGACGCCTAACAAGGCAGGATTTGGGGGTTTGAGGTAGCGCTGAGCTAGGCTTTCGGCTGGTACGTGGTTTGCTCACTTCAAGCCGTTGGGCTACCTCTTTGAAGCTCAAAATACAGTCTAGCAGCTGAGTCTAGCATGTGTTTATGTGGCCAAAGCCTCCAAAACCTTTTGAGAAAGGGCCAACCTTCATAAAAAACAAAAAAAACACGTCTGTCGAACTTATAAACATGCCATTGGAGGAGTATCAAAGTCTCTGGGCAGCCCTCAGGATCATTGTAGCCATGTTGTGCCCATAGTTCTCCTGGTAAAGCCTAAACAACGCTGTTCTCTGGCTTGGGGACTGGATGCAGTCAGAAATCCCAAGCATAAGTTTTACCCTGAGCCTTACAGCACACCTTGCACTCACAAGCCGTCTACCGTAGACAGTTCCAGCAATTCCCTAAACCCTAAACCCTAAAACCTACACCCCCCTGAACCCTAAACCTAAACCCTAAACCCTAAAATCTAAATACCCTAAAACCTAAACCCTAAACCCTCAACCTCGCTTCTGAGCTCAAGGCTGTTGAAGAGGCTTGACAAACCTGGGCGTCACTCGATTCTGCATAAACTCAGCTTCTTTTGCCCCTCTGTGCCGATAGGGTTAAAACTAAGAATTATTGGGTTACTCTACCCAAAGGCCCCAACGCAGTTCCTTTTTGGGGTTCATATATAGAATTCTATAAGGCAATCCCAAAAAGGAACCCGTTTGGGGCCTATGGGTATGTGCGATGTCGGATCTACGGTGTGTAGACTGGAAAGCGGTACCCGATGTCGACGATGACTGAATGAGCTATCGGTTGGTGATATAAATCCTGCATTACCTTAAGGACCCTAAACTATGGGAATTATGGTACATCCCTTATTGTGGGTCATGCAGGATGTATATCATCAACAGTATGCATTCATAGAGCATGCAGTTAGTCGCTTGTTGGGATCTCCGTTGCTCAGATTTGGGGTCCAAGAACCTTCCTAATTATCCTATACTCTCCAGAATAGTAACTTACATAACTTCCATCCAAAAACCGAGTACCCAATTAATTGTTGGGTCCTGTCGACCCTTAGGGTGAAGACTCGGAGGGTGCAGACGTTTAGTTCAGGCTTCGTGGGGAAGCGGAGCATCTCCTTGCCGATCTCGCTCGCCCAGTGACCTCATGTTTGCGTTGTATCCTTAAAGTCATGAAGGGCTGGAAAAAGGTAGGAAGCGCAGAACACCTTCTCTCCAGTGGCGTCTTTGCGTCCTTCCGTCTTGCAGTCGCCGATGATGCTTTTGATGACGTTCAAGTCGTCCTCCCTCAAGTTGCGAAGTGCAGTCTCTTGTTGCTCCTCTTCAGCTGCCCGTTGGCCTCGAGGGCATCTTGCAAACGACATGTCAGCTCATTTCGTTCTCCTCCTGCAACGACGAGGACCAAGTAGGCAGCTCGATCTGAAGTATATCGTAGCACTTCTGCTCCACTTCAGCCTCTTCATATGGGTGGTTGTCAAAATTATGGTCCCTTTTTTGGTAACCTACATATTAGCTGCCGTACTATATTAGGGACCCAGAAAGGCTAAAGGGACCATCATGTTGACAACCACCCATATGCGTGCATGCGCATGATCTCCACATAAGCAGAGCCCTGGTTTGTAAGAGCCCTATGAAACCCTCGCAGGCCCAGAAAGCCCTGTGAAAACCCGCTATAGGACACTTCATGATGAGATCACCGCCACCAGCACCAATCTGTATTCCAACTTGTCAAGAGTCGGCCCTGAATCAAGAAATCTTGTTAAGCAGTACTACATGTTGACAAGACTCCCCCGCATATTCGATGCCCTCTTAGCCTGACGAAAGGAAAGAAAGCGCCGTACCAGCCCGCTTAGAACCAAGTTCTATCCACACGCAGCCCTATGCAAAAAAACCTCCTGTTCAAACTAGCCTCTGGGTGGCGGCTTCTCTGAACTACTATAGGATCCCTCCAAAAACCCTGAAAATCCTTAACCCCAGGCCCTAAACCTCAACGGATCTCTGCAGAAGCCCAAACAAGGGAGTGGCGCACTTTTGCGGGGGGATCCTAGAAGTATCCGATATAGACCCTAATTATTTCTACAATGTACTACTACTAACTTGTTGAGCTGCCTCCGTTTCTTGCTCCAGAGTTTTCGAGCCACAAAGCAAAGCTATCCCAAAGAAGGCAGTGCAGTCTAGGTTCTGGGTAAGTATGTAATTGCCCAAAGCCCGTACCGCACAACAAAATTAAAAAGAGTCTGAATTCGACTGGTCCGACCAAGCCAAAGGCGTCTTGAAGAACATCTCAACATAATTCGCACCAGGCCTGGTGATAAGCGCTTAGTGACCGTACGGTTTGGAGTTTCAGGGTGTGGGGCATCGTGCTTAAGGGTTGATGCCGGCCTAGAGGCGGGCTGTGAATAGCACTGGTAAAGTTTATTCATGCAGTTCTGGTCATAATTTCAGTTGCAGCAAGAGCATGTTACTTTTGTGTTTAGGGATCCTAGAGTTTACATGTGCAAAGCACCAATGCTCGGGCTTTCGTACAGACATCGTGTAGTGCATCCACAAACAGCATTGTCAACGAAACCACGCAACCCAAAATACCCTACGGATCCAAGTTCCGAGAAAGCATCTACTCCCATCGAGGCTTACCGTAAATAGTACTGTCCTGAACAGCAACAGCTTCCAATTGGGTCATTTGGACCCGGAAAGCTATGAATGCTTGCACCAATCCTTCTAGAACGCCTGATAGCAGAACCTTTCAACAGAACCCTTAAGTTGACCCTCGGGGTAAAACCTTCCCCTATTGTAGTTAATGAGCTAACACCCTAAACCCTAAACCCGGAAGTCCTACACTAAACCCTACAACCCCTGAACAACCCTAAACCGGCGGTAGATGCAGGAAGCGAGGGATATTGCTAGCTGCTCCGGGGCGAGGTGAAGTGTCACACTTCGGTGTGCAGTGATTAACATACTGTGAAAGTCCAGACCCTGATCCTGGAGGGTTAGTGTTGTTCTCTGAGAAGTCGGGTTTAGGAACCAAAGCTTCAACTTACGGTTGAGGCATACAGTTCACTGTTGCTGGTGTTTCGGCCACCCATATGTATAACATAAGGGGCACGCTCCAAGTGCAGGCAGAACCTCATCCTCAACAAACAAAACATAGGCCCTTGATGAATTAGTCATTCTGCTAGGATGTCGGGGTCTGTTGCAGTATGCCTTTACACTGCTGCTGGAAGTACTAGAGGATCTTATCACACGTCCGGGTTCCTCACCCAAGGACCAAGCTGAAACTCAACTGAGGTCATGGCTGCGTGGGGGATGTGGCCTGCCCTTGCCCCAGGCCGATGGGCGCTATACCTGGAGAACGTCCAGGGCGCAAACGAGGCTTTTCTATCCCGGTACAAGGGCCGTTTATAAGCAATAGAACAGGAACTGTTGTTGTGTTTTTGAGGCAGGTGGTGGAGTATTGTTGTCACATATTTCGCAGAAAGGCCCATCGAGGAATATTGCTTCTCATTACTCCGACCCCTTACGGTGTCAGTTTCAGGGGATGGGAGCTTTAGGCTTTCGCACGGCTCAGACTTCAAGCGCCGCAATATCGAGTAGAATGCTGGTCATTTGCTTGAACACAATCGGCTAGAATGCATATCTCCTGGGTGTCCCGGCCATTCGCGATGTCCGCGCCGTTCGGGAGATAGGAGGGCTCGTACTCTGAGATGGCCTCGGGTAGCAGGATTACCAGAGAGCCGCTGCCCCCTTAATGCTTCTTAGGCTTAGAGTTCAGGTTTTAGGGGTATTTAGGGGGTTGAGGGTAAGACTCATACTCCTTCTTTAGATTCTAGACAGAAACCGTCTGCAATTCAGGCATTAAAGCATTGCAATAAGGGATGTTAGGTCTTTGGGCTTGTGGCTTGAGGTTTAGCGCCTTGGCTTTACACTTTAGGTTTAGGGCCTCCAGTGTAGGGTTTAGGGAGCAGCAGCATTTTCCAGTGACCCATAAACTGCCATGCCTAAACCTTGCATCCTGCAGCTTTTACTTGACCTGGGATCTAAGCCCCAAGCTGCGCGCTGCACCCTTATGTGAACGTTTGCCTCCCAGGAAATGGAGTCATGCAGTGCCAACGGCAGCACCATCTTACCAAGTCCCTTCGCAAAGCCAAGGCCAAGCTCGAGCCAAAAGGGTTTCGAGTGTCGGGCCAGCACCGAAAATCCCCAAAGGCCGAAAGCCCTAAACCAAGCCCTAAACCATCCTAAACCCATAAGCTTATGTGGGGGCTTCAAGCTACCACTAGGAATGTTTAAAATTAATTTAATTAGGAAACAATTAGGAAACAATTAGGAAAGTCGATTAGGAAACAATTAGGCCCTAAATTAGGAAAGCCCGGAATGGGAAATAGGAAAGTAATAGGAAAAAAATAGGAAACACATAGGGGACAAAATAGAAAAGTAGCAAAAGAGACAACATTGAAAAAAGACAAGAAAATAGAAAACTATTAGGAACCAAATTAGAAGCAAAATTAGGAACCAGCAATAAACAGCACAAAAATAGGATCAAAATTAAACCAAATTAGGACCAAAATTAGGACCAAAATTAGGACCGAAATTAGGACATAATTCTGTTTTTCCATATTTCCTATTTTTGCATTATTTTCCTATTTTTCTTACCTACATGTTCTTATTTCCTTTCTATTTCTCCTACCGTTTCTTACTTTTCTCCTAATTTCCTTACCTTTCCTAATTTTGGTCCTAATTTTGGTCCTAATTTTTCCTATTTTTTCCTAATTTTTCCTATTTTTTTACCTAATTTCCTCCTAAAATTAGGAAAAAATTAGGAAACAATTAGGAAAAAAATAGGAAAACATTAGGACCAAAATTAGGACCAAATTAGGACCAAAATTAGGAAAAATTAGGAAAACAGGAATTGGTCCTAATTTTGGTCCTATTTCGGCTCTATTTTGGCTCTATTGTTTTCCTTCTTGGTTCTTAATTTTGTCGTATTTGTATTTGGTCTCCTGGAATTTGGATTCTATTTATTTCCTTTTTTCGGCCTTATTTCTGTCCTAATAATTTCCTAATTATCGAATGGCGGTTTCTATTGGTTTCCTATTCGATTCCTATTCATTTCCTATTTTCAAATTCTCCATTTCCTAATCATTTCCTATTCAAATCCTAATTTAATTATTTTAAGGATTCCTAGAGTTAGCTTGCAAGCCCCCACATAACCATAAGCCCCTAAACCCTTCAGCCATAGAAAATCTAAACCTTGGAGGAATCTGGCCCCTTTGGGGCTCCCAAATCCGACCCTAAATGAATCGCCCTAGGTTTGGGGTTTAGGGGCCCCTTAACCTTTAATATTGACCCTAACTAAATAAATCTCCGAGCCCCTGTCACAGCGGATGTAGGAAGAAGTGCTGTCCAGGGTCGACGTCACCTGTCACACGAATTTGGTGCACCCTGTTTCAATACGGAGGTTTCCATGTCTGCCCTGCCACTACCAACAGCCCGCAACAAAACCGCGAATAAACGATCATCCACATACACATTGAAGGATCCTACGACCCAAAGCAATGAACAGTTTAATCCCCCACCCACCGACTACGCGCCCGGGCCACCAGCGCATCTTTTTACCCACCCACCCCCTCCACCCCGCGCTGCATTCCCCCACACGCACGAAATCCAAACAACATGCCCCAAACCCTTCACATGCGTTGGGCTCGTGACGACTGGCAACCAGAACGCATGAAACAGGTGCTTAAGTGTCAAGGGGTGCCAACGTCTGCTTGTGTAGGACTTGGGGACCTAACCTTACCCATAGGCCCCAAAGTAGTTCCTTTTTGGGACTACCTTATAGGATTCTATATATGAACCCCCAAAAGGAACTACTTTGGGCCCTATGGGTAAAACCTTCAACTCAAGCTTACCCGGCGCGCTATTTCAACCCCAAGGCTGTTCAGGGCCGCGGCTTTCAACAACCGACAACCTGCCACGTTCAACTCAGACTAAAGCCGAGAATGTCAAGAAAGGAAGTCGTGCCTATGCCATGATTTAAGGTTATGGTTTAGTTGTTTAGGGATGTTGACTTTGGAATGCAGCAAATGTCATGATCTGGAACCCCCCCTGCCCGTGCTGCCAACTAAGCATGGGTTTGGGAGTAAATATTGTGGAAAAGACGTATGACGACATTGTTGGATGTTCGTCAGGCCCTCGTGTTGCCCAAAAAATGGCGTCGAAGGGTTTTTCCAGTTGTCTATAAGTAGATTTATAGGGGTGTCTCTAGGGATTTTCTGATGGGAGGCCAAAAGGGGGGGTTTACGGTTGGGGATTCTTTAATATGAACCCCTTTATGGGAACCCTAACCTCTACTCAACCCCCATAGGCTAAAACCCCTTTTGGCCTCCTATGGTTTTCCGAAGAGGATCTTGGGTTCGGATATTTGACAAAGTGGGGGTTTCCGAAAATAGGGGACCCTAATATAGAACCCTAAATAGTAGGATCCTTATTATAAGGACCCTAAATAAGGTACCCCCTATTTTCGGAAACTCCCAAGTAAGTTCGCGGCATCTGAGTTTAAATGCCCATCAGCCCTTGGGAACGTGTTCCGAAGGAAGCTTTCTTTCGACGATGCCAGAACCACGAAGTCTATTGCAGTCGTGTGTGTTTGGGTGTTTCACTGGCCCTACACGTGAAAGCTTCATAAACTCAGACGGCCGACAGGACTACACAAAAGCAGAGCTACAGACCTGTTACAAGACCCCCCTCTCCCCAACATCCATAAACACGCAATGCTTAAGTAAGCTGCTTCCCTGAGCAGACCCTTCTATGAGACCGAAAAATCCTAACCCCCCAACCTTAACTTTTGTGCTCTCGGTCTTGAATGCTTAAGCCCGCAAACCCCGAAACATATTGGTTGTCAAAACTAGGTCCCTTTTTGGGTCCGTAATATAATACGGCACCTAATATTCAAGGTCATATAGCAACCTTTACAGGAACCCTTTTCGAACCCTGAAGCCCTTTAAAGGAATGAGAATCAATTTGAAGCATCCTTCAACCCCAAAACCCCAAGGGGAGCCTGGACTGTGACGGAGGCCACCGTGGAAGATTCAAGAATCCTCGGTGTAGGGTTTTGAGTAGGGTAACTACAATTGTACGCCCTATTCGGGGGCTTATGAGCCTACTTATAACAGGGTGGGGTGGCGGCTTTGATGACGGTGTTGGGGTCAGGGTTTCAGGCTTTGGGGTTTTTGGCTTGCTTTTGATAATCCTGGGTGTGGAGTTTTGGGGTCTGGGCGTACTTCATGAGGGCCAATTCGAAAATAGATAGAGTTGAGAGAGTTTGGAGAGTTCGATAGGATTGCATGTAACAGCGGTGTATAGTATAGACTCCAGTACTTTATAAGAGGCTTTATCGTCTTCAGTTGCGAGAGCCAGATGTACCTGTGATTCCTGTAACTCCACTAGCACCACTAGCATGCTCGCAACTCGAAGTTGCCATATCTTATCCCTGCCCCCCGACCTTCAACCGTAAACCCTAACCCTAATCCATAAACCCGGGTTTAGGTTGCGGGTGTGCAGTTTAGGAAGTTAATGGCCTTTTCGGCACCAAGATGTAGGATGTAATGTAGGCAACTGATTCACGAAGTCCCTTCTTTGGACCCGTTTATTTACGGGTGTAGGTTTCGTGACATGTGTTTGGGGACTTTCTCCGTTGGTTCCCAATTGCACCAAAACCCGGCAAGTTTGGTGCCGATGGCAGCGGATCTGGCCGGAGGCACCCCCCAGGCCGTGCCGTAGATCTGCCAGGTCTCGAACTTGACGCTGCATGACGCTGCACCGCTCCCCGGCCGTCATCCGCCTCCACCAGAAGCCAACCATCTCCTCGACATCTCCCCAAAAGGCTTTCACCGCGGCCTTGGAGAGGTCACTCCGGGAGCAATTCAAATCCTCCCCCCCCGCTTGCCAGATCGAATCGGCGAGCCCTGGCCCGAGAATCCGTGTCACCCAAGGATTGCTCCTGGCGCAAAGTCTCCCATGCACGGCCAAGGAGTTACACGGCTGACACAGAGCAGAAATCCCAAACCACAAGTAAACCCCAAAACCCGAAGCCCCTAAACCCCAAACCAAATCCCGAAGCCAAACACCCACAACAGAAAGGAAGGCGACTTTCATTAAGGAGCCTGGATGTTGGCATGTGAGGACATCCATGCATTCGAGGAGGCATGATGACTACTATCGGTATGATGCTTTGTTCTCTTCTAAGCCCAAGTTAAACCCCTCCCCCCTACCCCCCCCCTCCCCCTCCAAAGCATAACCTTACTCCCCCAACAAGCCACAGAAAATAAAAGGTCAAACTTTCCGATTCCTATTAAAGACTATGAGAACCCAAAAAGTTTATAAAGTTTGGGTATTGGGGACCTAGGAAAAGCCCTATAGATCCCTTGTAGATCCCTTAAAGGAGCCCTTTTTGTACCTTTTTGGGGATCTAAGTAACAGCAGGCTCCATCCGAGGAGTCCGATCCCAAATGTTGCCAAGGCTCACATCCAAGAGAGGGTCTTCGATCTCCTTAGCTTTTCAATCGTTTCAGGGCCGTTGTGAGGGTGTCCGAAAACTAGGGGTTTAGGGTTTAGGGGTTTAGGGTTTAATCTAGGACCCTAAATAGTAGGATCCTTACTTTAAGGGCCCCGAAGTCTACAAACAGTATCTACTTTGGGGTCTAAAGTCTATAAATAGTACCTACCTACTTTTGGCCTTTCGGAGGCTCAGGGTAAGGGCCCCCAAGTAAGGTATCGCTCATTTTCGGAAACGCCCTTGTCCCAAGGCTTGAACCTTGGCCCTGCGGCTGAAGGTTCTGTATTTACTTAGTCGTCGAGTATCCTGGGAAACTTCAGGCTAACCTACGGAAGTATATTGGGATTACAAGCGACTATTATAGCACCACAAAAAGGTTGAAGGTAAACTCTACTACTACCTACTATATACTACTTTTAATCCTGGGTTTCCGGTTTAAGGGTTCAAATTATATACTGTTTCAGGCTCAAGGTCTCGGGAGAGGGTTTAAGGCTTTGTCGTTTCATACAGTTGTGGGCTCGGCCAATTATATGACACCGTAACCTCAGAGCTATAATTACTGAATTTGAAACCCCTGCCAAACATGTCCTTTTAGCATCTTTTAGCTGACTCTTACGGATTACAGTAATTAATAAAAAAATTGAAACTAATCTGAGTACCCCTGAGTTTGGGTAGAAGGCGTCAGCGTAAGGCAGAAGCTCTCAGGTCTGAGGTTGTAGGATTTGGATTGAGGGTCAGCGGGCTTAGGTGAAAGTCGTAAAGACTTGTAACAAATGAGCCCTAAAGTAAAACTCTGGAAAAGCCACCCTAAAACCTAAACCCAACACCCTGCGCCCCCCTTCGACAGCAAGCTGCACTGCCTTTCCCGACCCCGAGGCCGGCGCCAGCTCTCCAGCTTGGTGGTTGAAGGCCCTCAGAGTTGTTTCTCGCGGGTCTTATTAAGGAGCCATATGATATGTATGGGTAGTTCTTTGAACAGGGTCCATGAGAACATATGAGGGGTTCTAGCAGGGCTCTTTAAATTTTAACCTTTTTTGTGTAGAAAGGAGTTGTTCAAGGGTTTGTTTCTTACGAAAGCTTCAGTATGGAGTTGCGGGTGATAGTCTTCAAGCAGACGTGTCTTCACGGCCTTTAAGATTTTCGGTGCTCAAGGCTTTAATTTGTCGGCTTACGGTTTATGGCTTTTGGGGCTTCGAATATATGCCGTTTTGAGGATTCCTTACAAGCTGCGCATAGAGTTTCGCAAGGGCTTATCGGATTGTGATAAGACTTGTATCCGATCTTCAGTTGCAAACTCAAACACGACATTGTGAAAGTAGACTACACTCAGACTACCGGCTGCCATGCCAAAACAGTCGTTTACTAAATTTGGATACAAGACCCCAATAGATGTATGTCTCATCAACGCAGGAGGGCAAACCCCAAACCTGTTCCAATTCGACTCAATTCCGCCAAAGCCACCCCGAATCAAACCTACTTGGACAGAAACCCCAAATTGTGATTGGCTCTTGTTAAGGTTTAGGGTATAGGGCTTACGGTTTCAAATCTTGTCAAACTTCCCGAAGGTCCCATCGTTATGGATGCTACTTTCCCGAACCATGGGAGTAGTTGCTACACAGACGCCATACAATTTACTGTAGGTACTTCGGCCCCTCTGGGTTTAAGTTACTATAGGTAATCATACGAACCTCATTAATTTAACATCGACCGCATTTTGGCAAATTGAATTTGGTTGATCAACAAGAACCCAGAAACTTGATCTGATGAACCTCTAAACCCCTAAACACCGCAAGCCTTGGACCCTCAGCACATCCGCAAACCCCTAACATTTGCCCCGAAACACCCTGCAACTTTCACCCTAACCACCCCCGACCCCTGACCCTAAACAACCCTGAGCCATAATTTTCTCAGCGAAGCTCTTGTGTCTGATTTTTTTTTTTGAGTGTGCGGGTTGAAATGCGGACCGAGAAGTCTGTGCTTGTGCAAGTTCTCAGGTGTGCAACCGATCAGCTGCGCGGTACTGACGTGCAATCCGTCGTCGTTGCGAGCACAAGGACGAAAAACCCATCCTACCGTGGCGTAGCTGGTTCCCCCGGAAGTTTCCCTCGGGACGGGAATATTTTTGCAAGTTCTCAGGCGCGCAACCGACCAATCAATTGTGCCTGCGATTGAAGCTCGTGGCGGCACTGATGTACAAAACCTGCACACTTATCGTGCTGCTGACATTAGTACCGTGCAGGTTCATCTGAGGGTGCAGCGACGTCTGCTGAATTGCAGAATTCCGTCAATCAACGACATCGTACACGTGCATTGCGCTTGGAATATGTCTGAAAGCATGCCTGCTTGAGTGCTGGTCAGCGAGCGAGCGAGTGAGTGAGTAAGTGCGTGGGTGGGTGGATGGGTGAGTGAGTGAAGTGAATGAGTCGGTTGTGCAAATGAAAACTTGCACAAGTGCAGACTGTGTTTCCACCAGCAGAAGCGGGCTTGGATCTGCACAATCCCAAGCTGATCTGGTGAAGCACAAAGACCTGCGGTCGCGACACTTTTTGAACTGATGTTGTGTATTGCTGTTTCTGCCATAGCAAAGCAAAGCGCATCACGACGGAGCCATGTCAAGCATGGCAGCAGAAGCGCGAACCGAAGCTTGGATCTGCACATAGCTGATGCTGTGCGGCATTTTACGAAGCTGTTGTTGATCTGTTGCTGCACTGCACGTCTCTTTCTAACAACATGTTGGTGAACCGCTGCCTGAGATCGGCAGAGGGGCATGCCTGGCCCTCGACCATGCGATCGGCACCGAACTCTCCTGCCACATGCCACAAGTCAAGAAAGCAACACGTCTATTCCTCGTTTCGTTCGTAACATGGAACTGTCAGTCGGCTTTGCATGTTACAATGGAAGTTTGACCACAGTCAAGTTTCAATCGTTGACGACACACAACCGACATAACAATCAGGGTTCAACACAAGCATTTCACATCAAGTCCGATGTGTTGCCCATCTGAAGCTGGAACATCGAAGCACCCACACGGCCATTCATCCGACTTAGGTAGGCTTGCACTGTTCCAGCAGACTCTAGCACGCAAGCCAGCACTCTTTCTATCGTGGTGGATCTGTGAAGCTGCGCGGCCAGAATTTTCAGCTAGAGCCTGCATGGTGCAGATTTTACTTGCCTCCTGAACACATGAAAACAAACATGTACAGTAACGACTGTCACAGCTGAGGTATTTCAAGATGCCGAGCCTTCATAAGCTTGCAGCACATTGAAAAATTCGTGCCATTGGCCTTCGCAAGATTTGGCGAACCTTGCCACACCCCCAAATAGAACGTCTGCTGCTTGGATTTTGCCGCCATAAGCACGAAGGCCCCCACAAGAACGTCTGCTACATTGATTTTGTGAGACCCCTAAGGCGCAGTCTGCTGGTTTGATTTTGTGGGCAGACTCCAACAAAGAACGTCTGTTGTTTGGATATTGCTGGGTTTTGTTGCCAAAGCTCCAACGCCCCAAACTACAAAACAAGCCAGAGAGCCTGTGTTATCGAGTTCCGCAGCGAAAAAAAGGCAACCTCACGTTGGCTCGCGGTTGTGTCCAAACACATCCTCCTCGTCCTCGTCCTGGCACATAGGTCCATGGAAACTCCGGAAATTTGCGAGCAAGCGGCTGTCGTCGTTCACGCGCGCCCACGAAACTCGCCGATTGATGGCCGTCTTCTGTTCTACGGTGCCGACTCTCTTCGGCCAGAAGCGATCTCAAGTCCAATTGATGGAGACCGACAATGCGAGGGGCTTGCTTCGGAATGGCTCCATCATCGATTGACAAGTCGACAAGACCTTTGACGTTGTCAATGGAGCATTCAGCCATGCAGGTTTCATAGAGCATCAAGCCCGGCTTTGGGCCGAAGCTGATGTCTCGTAGACGGTCCAGGCGACTGATGAAATCAAATCCGGCTTGTCCCACACAAGCATGCATGAATGCGCATGCGAATGCCGCTTCGCCCAGACCGCCAGGTCCTGCAAAATCAACGTCACCTCTTTGACACCGCCTTGCTGCCACGAAGCCAAGCGCCCATGGATCTGCGGCGAAGGAACAAAGTTGGACAACAGGAGGTCTGGAACAGCCACGAAGCTTCCAGAATCCATGTGTTCAGCATTCCACACACTCAAAACCTTGTGATCCCGGCCTGTGACATTTGCGTGGGCGCCGAGGGCATTCCAGAACGTCTCGTCTCCT
This sequence comes from Symbiodinium sp. CCMP2592, assembly GCA_905221615.1. NCBI lineage: Eukaryota > Dinophyceae > Suessiales > Symbiodiniaceae > Symbiodinium > Symbiodinium sp. CCMP2592. The sequence goes on from CAJNDT010002013.1 coordinate 512,186, forward strand.
GATATCTTCCGTGCATTAGCAAGTTGCCAGGCGTTTTTGCAAGTCTGCACAGAATATTCGGCAAATGCATCCGTAATTTCTGACAATGTCATCAACGTTCGCTTCTTCCCATTTTGGCCATTGCGAACTTCCATCTGCGGTATGGACTGTTGACAAAGTTGCGTGACCTGTGGTGTGGTCATGTGAAACGGCCAATACCACCGATCTTTGCCTAAGTCTGCTGCAAGCTGATGACTGCTATCCTCTGATTAAACCGTTCCCCGAACCCTAGACCCCGAATCCCTGCTCCCATAAACTTTCAACCCCTGTAGACTCTATTCCCCGAGCCCTGAACTCTCTCACCCGCACCCCATTCCCCATGCCCTCATCCCCTGAGCACTTAAACCCCTGAACCAACTCAAAACCCCTAAACCCTAAACCCCCGATACTAAACCCACGAACCTCTAGACCCTATTCCCCTAAACCCCGCGCCCCGAAACCCTGAACCCCTGAAACCTATTCCGCGAACCCTCACTCCAACACCCCTCCCCCCCTGGCCCCTCCCCCCTCCCCCCTCCCACCCCCCCCCCTCCCCCCTTCCCTCCCGCCCCTCCTCCGCTCGCTGACAGGTGCGAGCTTTCTGGAGTTTTCGACGACACGGGACTGCAATGTAGCATCTTTATGTGTTGGGGCTCGCCTTTAAGGCTGCAGTACCAAGCGAGTTTCAAACCTGAATTCTTAACCCTACACCCTAACCCCAGCCTGAGTGCGATTCCAACTGTTACTTTTTCCTACAAGAGCTTGCAGCAGATAGTAGCCACTCGCCGCATGCGCGTACAGCCGGGCCCAGGCGGACGACGCGCAGCGTTTCAAATTAGAATAGGGTTTGGGGCCCATCATACTATAACCATAGCAAGGAGACCCCAAAATAGTATTGGTAATTATTTTGGCCCCTATACTAAACCCTTTTCCCTCAACCCGAAACCTCCAAACCGGGAGCCCCCGCGCGAGGGAGTTGCAGGAGTCGAGGTTGGCGCAATAGCAAACTTTGAAGATGCCTCTACTTAAAGGCTCAGGGGACTTAGTAAGTAAGGTTATAAGTAGCTTATAATTAGGATAACCCCACTTAGGGGACTTATAACCCCGATTATAACCTACTTACTAAGTCCCCTGATCCTCTAAGTAGGGCTGCTTTGAGGGATCCTTTTAGGGTTGTTAAGGGGCTTGCAGGGCTTTTAAGGACTTTTAGGGATCCTTCAAGGGTTGTTGAGGGGTTTTTATTGGGTTTAGGACTTGAAGATGCCTCTAACCCTAAACCCTAAGCCTTTAGGGCTGCTTTGAGGAATCCTTCTAGGGTTGTTTAGGGGCTTACAGGGTTTAGGACTCTATCGAGAGTTTAGGGATTTAGGGGTTTAGAGTGTTCATTGTTAGTTATAAGACAGTTATACTTAGGATAACTATACTTATAACTTATAACCTGTATTAGGGGGTAGGGTTAGGGGTTTAGGGCCAAGGGTCTGCAGTTTTAAAGGATTGCGGGCTTGAGGGCTGTTATCTTGAGTTTCTGGTGGCTTTCTTCCTGTGTATTGGGCTATATCTTTGTACACAGAAGAAGGGTTTACCATGTCATGTAGGTACAAGTCAGCTCTGAGGGAGCCTAGGTCCTATTCCTTGCAGGGCTGATTTGGGGACCTGGTGTTGTTACAATGCTAGTTCCTGGCTACGTTCTGCTGCGAAGGGATCCAGAGGTCTCAACCCCAAAACCCTAAACCCCTAAACCCTAAACCAGGGTTGGGAGGTTTTGAGCTTCCTGAGGTTGGTCTACAGGGAACTCCAGAAAGTTGGAATATGGTTTCATGGTAGGATACCCCCAATAATTTACCATAGAAGGGCTAGGATAATCATCTTCCAACTTTCTGGCTTTTACCTTAGTCCCTAAACCCTAAACCCTAAACCCTAAACCCAAAACCCTAAACCCAAAACCCTAAACCCTAAACCCTAAACCCTAAACCCTAAACCCAAGGTTTTGGGATTTTCCGCTTTGACTTCTGGGCTTCGCGCTGTTGGGGTTTTAGGGAGTGTATCGGCTTCAGGGTTTATCATGGCTGTTTAGGGTTTAGGGCTTTTGGGGTTTAGGGCTTAGGGTTCAGGGTTTTAGGGTTTAGGGCTTAGGGTTTTAGGGTTTTGGGGTTTAGGGCTTAGGGTTTAGGGATTTAGGGTTTAGGGATTAGGGGTTTTAGGGTTTTTGGGTTTTTGGGGTTTAGGGTTTAGGGTTTAGGATGGTTTAGGCACCTCACGAACTGTTTGGAAGGTGTTGTCAGTTGTGGGTTTTTGTAGGTCGTGAGTAATGTGGGAAGGGTCTTGTGGGAGTGTTGCATCCAAGTAGCTCGAATACTTGGGAATGCCGCCATTTACATCAGGAGTGACAGTATATGTTTGCTTAGTGTATCATGCGCACTTGTTGCAAAGTAGCTGTCAATCTAAAGGTCACGTTTGAGGTTGCTGATGGCATTGTTGTCAAATCTTAATGGGGTGGCAATGACAGTGGAGACGAACATCATCAAATTCAGCATCGACAACGACATCACGGCCATTGCTGCGGGTGAGCTTGTGTTTGTTGGCTTGTTTGCTCGCGAATTCACTCAAGCACTTGCTGTTCGCAGCAAGGTATCACCCACAGCCAAACAGCACCCGCAAAACGCACAATAACACTGGTTTCGAAAAGTGACCTCGATCCCATTCCGATGGCTAAGCCAGGATCCTGTAGTACGGAAGCAAAGTCACCTTAAAAAGGAGCTGCAACGTAAGGTCGGTATATAGGGTTCACCGCTCCTAGCCGTCCGTGGGGTTGGGAGGGATCTCTTGGGGCTTATATACCTATATTCTCCATCGCAGTTCCTGGTTACTTTACTCAGTATGGGTACTGAGTGAAAGCCCCAAAAACTTACTTCAAAAACAACAAGAAAAACCTGGCAAAGTTTCGAAGCCCTAAGCCCGAAACACCCAAAAACCTAAAACCACCAAAACCCCGAAGCCCTAACCGCGGCCACCCCACCTCCCGCTTTGACTTGGCCCAAGGAAAACCTGCAAGTTGGCCGGGCATTACAGGTTTAGAGTGCAGGGCTTGGCCAGGACCCCCCAACAGCCCTTTAATAGAGAATTTATGGTCCCCAATGGTGTGCATGTGGTGTATAGTAGAAGGTAGTTGGAGGGTCTGAGGTGCTAATGTAAGGACATCAACAACTAGAAGAGGGTGTTGGGCGGCCCTTATTATAATGATTCTATAATCTACCCCAAAACCATATTCTAATTATTCAGACCCCTGTATTAGGGTTTAAGGTCGAGGGCCTTAAGTGCCTTGGTTTAGGGGTTTTAAGGCTAACGTACTGGGTTTACCTATATAGTGTCCCTTGTAGCTTCTTTTTGCCGGGCTCGCTGATGGGATCCTGGACACGGAACTGGTTAAACCAAACAAAGGAATCACGATGGAGACTAGGTAGGGTGTTAGGGCTTGAGATTCCGGTTGTGACGAGGGTTTCGGGTTTAGAACTTCGGGCGCAGGGCTAAGGGTCAAGGAATTGGGGCGGGTGTGACGTCTTTTATATGCATATGATTGTGATAGTGCTGGCGACCGATCAAAATGTCGCTTATGCTAGCAGTCTGACTGTTGCTACGAACAGGATAAGACTTCAAAGGCAAGTGGAGAAGCCCGGCTTATCCTTGACCCACATGAGAAGCGATGCAGTACCTTCCGGCCACCAACCTGATGTAGGGACCTTACTAATGAGAACAGGTTTGGGGGTATATCATCCTACAACTGTAACAAGGAACACCCAAAAAAGCTCGGCAACTGTCCATGCGTCTACATTGAACCATGAACCGGACAACCGCACATGCGCCACAACCAGGCCACACCAACCAAGACGTTCTAGTAACTTCAGGCTCGAAGCTTAATGTAGGGGCCTTAATATTTCGAATAGGGCTTGGGGGTATACCCTACTATTCTATAAATAGTAGTCAGGAACCCCCCAAAATAGTATGGGTAATATTTAAGCCCCTAAAGTGCGGGCTCAGGGTTGAAGCTTCTGGGAAATCGGGCCTCAGGGTCTCGGGGGATTTGAGGTTTGGGGGTCTAGTTAGGATTGTGGTCAACCCCTAAACCCCAAAACCCTAAACCACTAAACCCTAAACCCTAAACCCCTAACCCCTAAACCCCTAAACCCTAAACCCCTAAGTCTCATCCTCCGTCAAGTGCGAGGCCCGGAACCGAAAATCTTTGGGGTTTAGGGGTCCTTTAAAGGGATTTTTAGGGATTCTATAAAGGTATAGGGTTTAGGGTTTAGGGGTCCTCTCAAGTGATCTATAGGGGTTCTAAACATGTAGAGGGTTTAGGGTGTCTCTTGAGCTGCCAAGACCGCTTGTGGATAAGCGAAAAGCATACATGTAACGTGACTGAAAAAAACAAACACGAAAATTCATCGCTAAATAGATGTATGAATACATATGTATCTATGTATGCATGCATGCATGCATGCATGCATGCATGTATTTATGCATGATGTATGCCCAATAGCCAAAAAATAAGACACGGCCTCAAACTTATAAGGTTTGGAACTTTCAGCCCACACTTTACGTCCCATCGCCTCACACCCGAAAGTCATATAGCCCGGAAACCCTGCACCCCACGCACAGCAAAGGGGCCTGGCCAAAGTACTGGAGGTCGCTGGTGCCGGGTCAGCGAGGAGCAAGGACTTGAAGAACCTCAAAGACGGGCATCAGTCTTTCAAATGCTTAAAACAAGCGGTTGATTGCCATAAACACTAAACCCTAAACCCTAAAACGAAGCCCCGCTGTCTTTAAGTTTAGTCCCAAAGCCCATACCTTAGAAGGGGCCCCCACCCTGTAATAGTGGTATAATAGGAATATAATAGGGCCCTGGGTCTAGAACTCCAGGGTGCCCCAGGTTCAATCATAGGGATCCTTAGGGGTGTAGGGGGAGGGGGGGTAGGGGGCCTTAAGGCCCATAATAAGGACTAATAAGGCCTGTTTAAGGAAATATAGTCCCCTACACCCCTCCCCCCTACACCCCTAAGGATCCCTATGATTCAAGGTTCCCGAAGCTGGGATTCGGATTTTGGGTTCGGCCTAGAGGCTCATACCCTACCCCTTTTTTAGGATACTTAGTTTTATGGTGCTGATCTGTTGTCTTAAAAAGTAGGCGCCCTAGAAAAAAATAAGTAGGGTATGACCCTCTAGGTGCATTTTGGATTCTGGTTTTGGATGGTCGTGATTCTGTAATCAAATCTCCAAGAGGTTGCTTCGACTGTCCGGAAGATCGCATGCATAAACCCCAGATCCAAAACCCCGGAAGCCCTAAATGGGAGTTTCCGAAAACAGGGGACCCTAAAATAGTACCCTAAATGGTAGGATCCTTATTATAAGGAGCCCAAATTACGGTACCCCTAATTTTCGGAAACTCACCCGAAACCCCTAAAACCATACATCCCTAAACGACAACCTCCTAAACCCTTGAACCCTGAAAGCCTAAACCACTGAAACGCCTCAACCCTTAAACCCTAAAGCCTAACCCCTAAACCCTAGGAGTAGTAGTAGTAGTAGTAGTAGTAGTAGTAGTAGTAGTAGTAGCAGCAGCAGCAGTAGTAGTAGTAGTAGTAGTAGTAATAATCGTAGTCGTAGTCGTAGTGGTAGTGGTAGTGGTAGTGGTAGTGGTAGTAGTAGTAGTAGTAGTAGTAGTAGTAGTAGTAGTAGTAGTAGTAGACCCCAAACTCTGAACCCTAACCCCTAAGCCCTACACCCAAAACTCCTAAACGCAGGGTCTCCGGCCCCGTCTCCTGTGGCTCCCCTGAACAGAGCGTAGTGGAGTTCACGATCTTCACCTGGAGGGCTCTTGTGCTTTAGGGTTTAGGGTTTAGGGGTTTGGGATTTTAGGGTTTAGGGTTTAGGAGTTTAGGAATTAGGGTTTAGGGTTTAAGGCCTATAGGGTTTAGGGCCTTATTATGGGCTCTGTACGTTTTGTTGTTTGAACTCCGTTTTGCAAGGGTTTAGAGGTTTCAGGCTTCAGGGGCTAGGTTTTAGGTTTTTGGAAATGCCTGAGGGATTGCGGGGCGGGGTTTGAGGCTTTAGGATTTGGGGTATGGGCCTTAGGGATTATGGGTTCTGTGGGATAAGGTTTAGGGTATAGGGCTTTATGGGTTCTTTGGGGTAGGGTTGAGTCAGAGTACATTTTAGGCCTAAGGAAGCACATCAAGAATTCATGACTTCCACAAGTGGACTCTTTAGTCTAAACTCCTCTAAATAGTCTCAGGGCTTCTTACCTCTAGTCTCCATTGTAGTTCCCGCTTCGTCAACTCTTGTTTAGATCCTACAATCCTACAAGGTAACTCGAAACAGGAACTACAATGGATACTATAGGAAGCGGGCAACAGAGACTAGGAAACCCTAAACCCTAAAGCATCAGGGACTAGGAAACCCTAAACCCTAAACCATCAGGGACTAGGGTGCAGGCTCTTGGTTTGCAGGTTAGGCTTTTTTCATGTTCTGGAATCAGACCGTTCACCGAAACATACAGCAATTCGGTTTTCCCCAAAGCCCAAGCACAAGACGACCCCGAAGAAGCTTTAGGGGTTAGGCTTTAGGGTTTTAACCAACCAGCCAACCAAAGCCCTACTTTATCCCACAGCAAGCCGTTTTTGTTTGCGAACTCTGAGCCCTGAAAACAACCAGACTCCAAAATCCCAACCAAGAGCAAACCTCCCAGGGTCTTCGCACAACTGTACCGAAGCGCCGAGTAATCTGCCGCAGACTAACCTCCTCCTCCTCCTCCTCCTCCTACTCCTACCACCACTATACTACTCCTACCCCGAGAACCTCATGCCTGGATACCTGGATCCTTCAGGCATGTAGCAAATGTAGATTTGGACTCTCAGGCTCAGACGCGATCGGAAACGCCTGAGATACTACTTCGGTGGGTGTCGTATTGAAGGGTCCCAAAGGGATTAGGGGCTGAAAGCACGGATTGCGGCTTAGGGATTCTTCTTGTTCATGCCCACCGCTGCGGCCGGTGCTGAGGACGGGTAACTGCTTACTCGGTTTCCTTTCGCTTCTTGGTTCCAGGACAGGGCGCATCAAAGTTGCACGGTCAGGGATGGGTTTAGGGTTCAGGCTCCACAGTGTCAAACTTGGGATATAAAGGAACCCTGAGCATGACTTACTAGATCTTTTAAGCGCTCTTGACTCCAAGGCTGTGGGACATGCCAAAACGAAGCATCACTTAGGGCACCAACTTCAATTCCTATGCGTTCCTACATGACCAGCTCTTCACCTGAATCACGATGCTGCGGGAGCTCGAAACGACAACTCCTGCAGCACTCACCACCACACTGTAGCTCTTTTTGGAACTGACAAAGTTGATTCTCTGGTTGGGGCCGTTAGGGTCAGAGAAGCAAGAACCCGGCAACAACAGGAAGTAAGTTGCAGAGTACACCTACGGCTTACGAGCAGAGGCTCAGTCCTTGCCGAGAAATACCTTCTTGGTGAACCTCTTATAGGGTTGAAGGGCGATGCAAAATGATAAACATGTGTGAAGAAAATGAGGAAATCAAAAGACTAATCGTTGATAAAGCTGCAAGCCCCTTAGAAGAAGCCCTTGCAGAAAACCTCAACAGTACCCCATTATTGTGCATCCGGCTCGACAAAACGACATTCATCTGGCCGGCCTAGACCGCGGCCGGTGATTTCGAGGGTGCAGCGGCCACCCCTTGCTTTGACCATGAGGCTTGAGGAGTTCTATATCGGGGATTTAGCAGGCTTCATCATTTTGAGAATAAGGCTCTTTTACAGGGTTCTGTAATTCATATAGGGCCTCAGTGCGTACCATAGGGCCTTGGAGTAGACCAGGCTGCAACTACATACGTAGGGTTTTCAGGGTGGATTGCTAATGTTCCTTGACCCGTGTATTACTAGGGAAGTTCAGGGGTCGTAGGGTTTTGGGGTTGAGACAACAACTTTGACTCCCTGGTGCTTAGTCAGGAATGGGAGAATGGATTTCTGGAGACTTGTTGGAGGGGATCCATTCCCCCATTCCCTACACTTGCACCAGGGAGTTGTCGGAACTGGTTGGTCTAGGGCTTGCCGGGACCCTCTGTGTACCCTTTACCCTGGGCAACAAAATAGCCCATTAGCCTGATATAGTATGGTCTTTAGGCCCAAAAAGCCTTAATATATGGGCGGTTGTCAAAACTATGGCCCCTGTTTGGGTACCCTAAATAATAGGTGCCGTATGATAATAAGGACCCAAAAAGGGATCATAATTTTGACAACTACCTCTATGAGTCCTTAGATGCCTAGGGTCCAGGGTTAGAAGGTGCACGTACTTGGAGGATCATGGGACTTAGTAAATACGGTTATAAGTACCTTAATTGGGGTTATAAGTAATCAAAAGTATAGTTGCCCGAATAAAAACCGTAGTAACTAAGTCCCATGATCCTTTAAGTACTCCCCAAACCCTTCTTATAGACCCCTTATAGTCAGCCTTGTTGTAGTCCTTTAATTCCCGTAGTCACTAAGTCCCACGATCCTTTAATAAGTAGTCCCGAACACTTGGCACGAGCTCAGGGCCTAGTAACAAAGGGCAGATCGCGGGTTCGCCGTAGGGCTTAATCTAGGTGGGGCTTTCAAAGCCTTTGAAAAAATATTAGTAAATAAGATCCTCTTAAAAGCCTAATAAGGGAAAATCTAAAATGTCCCAAAGCCCTACCTAGTAATGTTTAGGGTTTTTTTGAGGCTCTTGGGAACTCCCTGATCTAGGGTTTAGGTCCAGGGTTTAGGGTTTAGGGTTCAGGGTACAGGGTTCAGGGTTTAGGGCTGCCAAACGCCCTAAACTTTACACCTTAAACCCAAAAAATCCATAACTTAAGTTTGAGGTTCAAAGTCGCCCCCAACAGGCTCCTGTGCTATGGTCAGGGTTTATACCCAAAGGTCCCAAAGTAGTTCCTTTTTGGGGCTCATATATAAAATCCTATAAGGTGATCCCAAACAGGAACTACTTTGGGGCCTATGGGTATAGAGGCTCAGCATCACGAAGGACAACCTTTGACAACCTCCTTTCAGAACCTTCTTGCCGGAGTGCCATAGAGGGTTTGTAAGAACCACCTTCGAAGGAATCAGTACACAACTCGAACATCTTGCAGGACAGGAAGAAAATCTGAATTACTATACGAATCTTCAGGAATCCTTAGAGAACCCTTGCTTCGGGAACCTCTAAGAAATCCTTATACAACTGCGCATATATAGGAACCCTTGGTAAACCGTCGAAGTCTCAGTGCCTCCCACAGCTGAACTGTTGGTTCGGCGTTGCGCCCCGCACCTCACAAGAATCCAAATAGTTGGGCTTTGGGCTTATAGGGCCAGGGTTTTTAGACCCCCGAACTACCCTCTAATATACCCCAAATACCCACAAGTAAGGGCCATAAGCCCTCTGTTAAAGGGCCCTTGGGGGGTGCTGGAAGGGTTTGGGGTTTAGGGTGTCTAGGGTGTAGGGTCTCTTTAGGGTTTTAGGTTTGACGCCCAGAGGGGTTGTCAGGGTCTTGTAAGGGGGTCAAAGGGCTTTTGATAGAGGGAGTAAGTTTAGGGGTGCTCATAACGCTGTCGGGTTTGCTGGTGACATATACTCAAGGGCAAGAGCCGCAGCCGGCAAGCACATCCAAGCACGCCACGTGCACATCAATTGAAGCAAGCTGCTTCTGCTTCAGAGCTACTATAGTGTTATAGGTTGGAGCCCGGGTCATGAACACATCATCAACATGTTCATTGTTGCAAAGAGACGACAGCACCACTCTCAAAGAGAAAAAGGTATTCGAACCGTCGAAATGTCACCGCGTCCCATCGCCCACACGACATATGGGTGGTTGTCAAAATTATTGTCCCTTTTGGGGTACCCTAAATATTAGGTGCCGTACTATTTAGGGAACCAAACAGGGACCATAATTTTGACGACCACGCATATAGATCAGACCCCTTCAAGCCCAAACCAGCAGCGGGAGAGATGGCAAAACGTGAAGAAGTCCGTGCACATTGCAACTAGACTGAACTTAGAACCCTAGCAAAAATCATAATTTTGGCTGTCTCTTAGGGATTATAATAACAAAAAACTAAAACATTATATCTAAGTACCCCTAAAGCAACTAGACTGCGAAGTCCACGCCCAGACCAGGCACCATAAACTCAGGTCCCACTGCCCTAAGTTTGGCCCTAAACTCTGAACTGCAAACCAAGGCAGACTTCAAGCTTGAGCTTGCCCACTTGTCAGCCATCCCTAAATCTAGCTGCCATCCAGATAATTGGTTACTGGGTTGCAGTTTATGTGGCTAGGAACCTTCTATTTAGGAAGCCAGCGCCCTACTGGCAGGATCTAAGTAGTCAACAGTATAGTTACCCTAATCACAACTAAGTCCACGCCAACTTGGGGTTTAACCTAAAGCCTCCATAGTAGTTCCTTTTGTGGCTTAACCAACTTTATGTATAGGATCCTATGAAGGTCACCCCCCAAAAAAAAAACTACAGTGGAGACTCTAGGTAGGGTTCGGTGAACCTTTGATGGAGCGCTGAGCTGGACTGCTTTCTGCAGGATGCACATCCCACGATTGTCTGCACGAGGGCTGCTTACTTCGCATGCCTTCCCGGGCAGCGCCACCGAACACGCCGTCCATCGTGGGGAAGTCTACGACATGTGTATGGGTTAGATTTAGGCAGTTGTTTGCGTCTCGCCGGGCAGCATGACGACTGAAATGGTGGATAGGTTGAGTGGGACGAAGTCCTGATCCTGCAGTTGTACGATACCAGAGCACAGAGCAACGTAGCTGTAGTTCACTTGGCACCTAACCAACATCTTCAAGTCCCGAACTCGGGTAGCATATGTACACACACACACACACGCACTGTAAGCTTCAAATTATATAAACCTTAACTCAGCCAGAACAAACCGAACGCCAAGTCATGTGCATCAAGAGTATCGACAACCATCGACAACCACGGGAGGGACTGGCCTTATGATAGACATACTGTGCCGCTTTTCAAGCAACTCCCGAGACCCATGCGCCTTCAGCAACAAGCCAATAACCTACACCCCCAAACCCGGCACAAGTTCCAGACTCCAAGCAGTCCGCAGGGGACTCTGCAGCAGAGGTGCTCACGTCGGGTTGCAGGCGCATGAAGCCCCGTGGACCATAACTGTCTGAGACCCCCGGCGTCCAAGACGCCGATGGTCTGATGGTACGTGGAGAGGCTGCTTGCCTGAGAGATTGCACAGCCAGCTTAAGTACGTCTTGGGTTGACGAGACTGGCTGTAGAATTAAGAACGTGAAGAGAAGTAAATAGGTTACACAATCAGGAGTTGTCTACTGTAGGGGCCTTAATAATTAGAGTAGGGTTTTGGGGCCCATTATACTATAATTAAACATAATAAGGAACCCCCAAAACAGTATAGGCAATTGTTTAGGCCCCTATAGTAAGGTTCAGGGGTTTCGGCTCTCTGGTTGATGGGGTGAAAACCCAAACAATCTTGGGTGCAGGAAAGGAGTTTCGGGTGAAACAGCGGGGTCAGATCCTACATGGAGTGGGATTGGGCTTTTGTTACGATCTTCGCTTAGTTCCAGTCATATCCCCGCTTCTAGCGAGCTTATAGAACTATAGGAAGCACAGTTTCGGATACACGCTAGTAGACACAGGTTCCCGCCATTTGATGGTTCGATCAAGTTGCTGCGGAAGGAGTTGCTGCGGAAGGAGTGCTTGCTGTAGCAAAGATCCGGTAGCAGACCAGAAGTTGGAAGAAATGTCACTAACCACAGCCGCTACCTTCCGCAACAATTGCGGTCCACAAGCCCTGAACCTGGAACCCTAAACCCTAAATAGCACCGAAAGCAAACCCGATGGCTGAGAGGAGCCACGAACCCGACCCGCCACGATGCACCTGCACTCTCATCATGCGCATATATCCCCCTTAACGCTTCGAACCTGAAACTGGCATCGTCCCAAACCCTGTCCAGTGTGTACGGTGCAGATTGGGGACCTCGAACGTCATCATCAAGCAACAAAAAACATAATATGAAAGTTGTTACTGTGCGCTCCCTGCTGTGGACAGCCGTTTTTCCAATATGTAGACGCGCTGGCTGTTATAGCAAATACATAGGTACTCAGTCCCCATTGGTAGAGAAACTAGGTTCGGTGGCTCCAAACTGCTCGCTGAGGTCCCCACGCTGCAGAGACCTCCACCAGGTGACGGAGCCTTGAGCTAGTCTTTGTTCTCAAAACCCTAAACCCCAAACCCTTACACCCTAAACCAAAACCCTCGCAAACCCCAAAACCCTTAAACCCTAAACCACCAAACCCCAAACCCATAATGCTCTAAGGCCTCATCTACCATCTAAGGGTAATCAGTGGCTGCTAGGTATTATTTGGCTTAGGGGATGGGTTCAGTTAAGATACGGTTCACTTTACGATGTAGCGTTCAGTTGAGGTTTAGGGTTGAGGCTGTAAGGCTTAGGCTTTAGCAGTTGGGGTTCGGGGTTCAGCATCGGCATAGTTGCTCTGGTGTCTAAAACCCAATATGGAAGATACTCTCCAGTCTGACTCGACTTAGGGGCTGAGTGCCCCAAACACCAACAAGTTAGTCTTTGCATCATGGTGGGAATTAACGGACCCTAAACCCCTAGACCCTAAACCCTAAACCCTAGACCCTAAACCCTAAACCCAAGAAACTCTAAGCCCGGCAGCAGAGGCCTAAGTCAAAGGAACTTTGAAATTGGTACGTAGACGCTGTGGGGAATCGGCCAGTACCTCCACCCACTAAAGCCAAATCAAAGCGGGTTCCCAGCAAAAAGTGCAGGGCCGCCAGTGCCCCAGCCTCTCTCTGCGCTTTGAGGGACCGGTTGCGAGGCCTTTCTTGACCCATTTGTGGCATCAAACCATAGGCTTGTAGCACGTGTAGCATTCAGTGCCCTGACTTTCGGTGCACTCAAACGTAAAGGTTTATGCGTCCCTACAAAGGGCTTCCTATAGGCCCAAGATTCCTGATTGGACCCGGGCAGTGCAATAATCGTCGAAAGGTCTGGCGAAAAGTCTCCCAACCGTATAAAGCCCCAAGGCCTCCAGCCCTACAGCCCCAAACCACAAGACCTTAGAACCCGAAACCAAAACTGAGGCACCCAAAGCCCTAAACTCTACAGAGTATACTTATATGGCTGATTGATACTTTGATGTAGACTGTCTATACACTCACCCGGGATGCTTCGACATTGTGGTTGCAGGCATCGGAATTAGCTGGTACGTAGCAATCAGGAAGCTGAGTGAAGGCCTGCAACATGAAAACTTCGGGCGGCAATACCTGGTGGTCCGCTTCAATCCTACGACATTTCCGCTGCTGCATGCAGCCAAGAAGCGCAAAAACAAATCACGAAGGCATCCAAAGCCTCTGCAAGCACAGCTCCAGGGGTGGGAATCTAACTTTAACCCTATACGCCCTCAAAAACACGAACCGTGACATTCTGTGGATTGTGGATGGCTTTCAACGGTCGCACCGTTGCTGCATGCCGCCAAAGCAAGCACCGAGAACCCGATACATCTCTGTTGCTGAACTTCCACTCCTGAAGTGCGGCATTACAGCAAATCTCTAATCCCTTAGCCCCTAAACCCTAAAGCCTAAACCCCAAACCCTAAACCCAAAGACCGTAAACCCTAAACCCCTAAACCCTAAACCAACCGTACACCCTCAACCCTAAACTCAAAGACCCAAACGGCAAAACAGGAAGTCCTAAACGCTAACCCTGAAGGACCAAATGACCCCTAAAAGTAGGGGCCCTATACCCATATACTATGAATCCCTACAATGGTAAATGAACCTTAAACCCTTTTAGGGCTCATTTCGTCTTTAAGGATCCCCAGGCAAAAGCCGACTCCCTCCTGGATGGGCTCGATTGCAAAGGCCAGCTCTCCATCTTGCGTCACTCCAGTTGGAGTGTACCTGCCCAGAGATCCCAATATCCCTTAATTAAGGACCAAAAGGGTCCTATGTGCTGTTATGGGGGATACTTCCCTAATTCATAATAATTCCTAATATGGAAACCCTACATTCTACTATATCGGTACCTGGGACCCTTTGGGGGAATATACCTTAAACCATAATATTATGGCCCCCAAAATTTAAGGTATATTCCTTAATTAAGGGGTATACCTTAAACCATCATATTAAGGCCCCTATAATTTAAGGCATATTCCTATTAAGGGATATTGGGATCTCTGGGTGGTTGAGGGTGTATCTTAACCCCGAAGAACCTACATTTTTAAGGATTTCCATAAAGAAACCAGAAGGAGGAACCCGAAGAAGGTAGGTTCTTCGGGGTTTAAAGTAGGTTTGGAGAGTTTGAGGTTTAGGGTTTACCTGTCCATAGGACGGAAAAGAAGACCGCAGTGGCCCCGCCCTGCCCAAAGGATGCCAAGTACCTGTATAGGACGAAGTAGGTTTCGATCTCCACATGACCCTTAACCCCAAACCTGCTTTCATAGTGGCATGTCTTAGAAGTTGCCCCCACCCTGTAATATAGTGACTATAAGGATTATATTAGGGCCCTATTATATTCCGATTATGCCACTATTACGGGGTGGGGGCCCCTTCTAAGGTATGTCATACTTCTGGACCCTCTGGGACTGTAAGCTTCAAGCGGGCGATCTCGCGTTCAGCACTGTCCCAAAGGCTCCATGTACCCATATAGTAGGTACTTATATAGGCCTTAAAGTACCCATATAGGGACCCCTTTAAGGGCTAGGTACCCACTATATGGGCACATGGAGTAGTGTATTTGTTCTGAAGCTGTGCATTGAAGCCTCCAGGGCCGAAGGCTTCTTTAGAGCAGAAGCCCAAAAGTTGGAAACCCGATAGCCTCAATCCCTGAGAGTAAAGTATAGGGAATCCCAACACTATTTGGCCTTAACCCGGTTTCCAGCTGTATGGGGATTACTGCAGGGTTCGAAGCGGCCTGGGGAATACCCTTGGGCTCAAAATAGCTCAGAGGCCTTATGTATTATGGTCTTTGACCCCCAAAAGTGAATTCCTTGATATGAACCCTATTATGGGAACCCTAATCCCTACTAAACCCTCATAGGCTCAAACCCCTTTTGGCCTCCTATGACTAAACAGCTCCGCCCCGCAAGACTGTAGTCCTCAATTAGGGAATATACCGTAAATTATAGTAGGATCCCTTATATGATTTAAGGTATATTCCTTAATTAAGGGATATTGGAGTCTCTGGGAAAGTGAGAACTCGTGGCTAAAATCTTGGAGGATTGGGGTTTACCGCCTACGGAGCCGACGGTTCAAGATGGTAGTATACCTACAGTCTTCATTGTGGGATTGCAGGTTCTATGCTTCACATGCAGAACCCCGTAGATCCACTTTAACTTAAAGGAACTCCTCTAGATCGTAGATCCCTTTTGGGCGGACCCTTATAGGGATTGCAGGGTCCAATGCTTCAGGGCTTAAGCTTTGCAGTCTTCGGGCCTTCGGGCTGATTTCCCGTCAGAGCTTAAGGTTTCAAGTAGGGTTTACCCAGAGTCTCCATTGTAGTTCCTTTTTTTGGTTAACCAGTTTTATGGCTAGGATCCTATAATAGAGGTTTTGGTTAACCCAAAAAAGGAACTACAATTTGATGGAAACCATAGGTGGGTGGTTGTCAAATTTATGGTCCCTTTTTGGGTACCTCAAATATTCGGTGCCGTATTATAATAAGGACCCAAAAAGGGACCATAATTTTGACAACCACCCCAGGTAGGACCTCAGCCTCCAAGCAGAACGAACCGAGGCGGCCACGGATTTGCTGCAACATCACGACGGCGCCGGGTGGCAGTGTCGATGGTCAGGACTGGCCGAGGCTAATAGAGGGGCCTAGGGGTTTAGGGGTTTGGGTTTAGGGTTTGTGGCCTTTTGCACTATGTGAGGCGGCGATTGTGCAGCGTGAGGTTGCCTCAGTTCCCGCTTGAGAACGCTGATACTTGTATTCATATTCCTACTCGTGCTAGTTCTAATGCGACTGTATACTTGTACTGCTGATACCATAACTTAACGATCCTAGCCATCCAGCGGGTTAGCCATGGTTTCGGGATGTTTACAGCTTTGGTGCACACCGCCGAACCCGCATCTGGATGGGTGAACTCACATGGGGATTGAGCGTGGCTGCTTTGGAGTTCCCAAAAGAAGTAATTATTGTTCCTACCCTCACAAGGAAGACCATCGCAATCACCGCAACCAACATAGTGTTGGGCTGCGGGTCAAGACACCTTTCCGAGCGTCAAGCCAGAGCCAGGCAACCCCCTGCTGCCGAATAGAGCGTAAACCCTAAACCCTAAACCCCCGCATCAAATTGTACCAGCTTTAATCGAAATCATGCCAGAGGGACAGTCGCCGCAACTTCCTTCGAGTGGGCGTAGAAGTTCGATGCTCTCATACGATTACAAGGCTTTAGGAAATTGGGCTCACGGCTTACACGTGCTTACACTCTGACGAGCTGTGTGCTGCTGCGATGACCACTCTACTTCTGGTGCCCTGGTACCGTAGGACGGATAGCTGTCAATACTTGGTAGATCTGGTAGATGGCTCTTAATATCCGCTACACGTAAGGATGATCTGGGTATGACAACTCTATGGCCAAGCCTCACAACCGGGCCACATTAGCATCCGCAGACTTACGGATAGGCTCTTCTGCACCCAAACCAAGACCCTACTTCCGAGAAGGAACACCAACCCCCCCCCCGGAAGGATGATCGCGGACCCTAAAATCGGAATCCGAAACTTAAAACCCGGAAGCCCGCCCAAGTACTCAACCAGGTTTGGAAAAACGGATTGCAGAGGTCTGCGCGATCGGTAGTACTTTCCCTATAGTGTGTGTGGATCGCCCTACGGTCAAGAGTTATACACTATAGGTGGCTTAACAATTAGAATAGGGTTTTGGGGCCCATTATACTATAATTATTATCATAAGGAACCACCCCAAAACAGTATTGGTAACTAATTAGGCCCCTAAAGTGGGGACTCTCAGGCGATATGGTTGCTAATTCTGCAAGCCCCCACCCCCATGTTTTTCAATCTCCGATGTAACCAGAGGCCCCAAAGTAGTTCCTTTTTGGGATTACCCTATAGGAGTCTATATACGAACCCCAAAAAGGAACTACTTTGGGGCCTTTGGGTAGATCCTGCTCAAATTCATCCTCAGGAACCGTTCTCGACTAGATCAAGGGTATGGGGGTTGATTTTGCCTATACCTAGAGGCTCCATAGTAGTTCCTTTTTGGGGCTCATATTTAGAATCCTAAAAGGTAATCCCAAAAAGGAGCTACTATGGAGCCTATGGGAAAGGCAACAGTATTGATTGGCATAAGCCGGTGAAGGGACTGCGTTGGAGCACATGTTCACAAGTGCAGGCTGAATATTTAGGTCTTCGGTGTTTAAGGTTTACAGTCGGTTTGGAGTTTAAACTTGTAGCGTTCGGGTTATTTTGGAATTTTCGGCATAGACCCGTGGGGTGCAGGCTCTAGAGCTTCTGAGTGTAGGGTATTTTTTCGATTGGGGCTCGGAGTGGCTTATCAGGTTGTAGAACCTCCATATAAATCTACCACCTTCATTAACACTAAACGCCAAACCAAAACGCGGCCCAGAACTCTACGAACTGTGTACCAAGTGGCCGCTGCTCTCGTCACGGATGGCGATCTTGTGCACTCCGGCATTGAGGCCTTTGATAGTTTCGCAAGCTCGGGTTCTTGTTAAGGAACCCAAATCAAGTTCGCACATCTTAACTATGGGGCTAGAAGGTTGGAAAGCCCGTGACTTATTGGTCACCGTCCTCTAGTTCATAAGGTGCTAACATCCCTGCAACACACTACCTGCATCCGTGTTCATGTGATGAAACCAACCAATCCTGAAACAAACAAAGCAGAACACTACCGACATTTAAGCACAAATGCTACGCAGGGAGGACATGAATTCAATCAACAATGCATCAGCTTAGGTTGCCAAATTGGCACATGTCACAAGCAGACGCTATTACTGCAAGGTATCTTTTCAGAGGTTGTTTATGCATTGTTGTGCTTCTTTGAGCTTTCACCATCTTTAGAGCAAGACATGCCACACTCGCTGAAGAAATTCACAGCGAGAGTGTTGGCGCGCTTCTAGTTGAACTCGGCCTCCTTGAGGATATTTTGGTCAACCGTGTTGATGGTCTCGGCGGTGAGCTTGAAGAACCGCTGGTCTTGATTCTTCTTGAGCACCTTATGCTCGTTGTAGAACTTGGACATCTTAGCGCCATTGAGGTGCATGTTCTCGGTGAGTTTGATGTTCTTTGAAGCACCATCGTAGACAACGACAGCTCTCCCAAACAATACCGTAACATACCAAAATGCAGCACAAAGTAGACAATTCCCTATAATCCATTGTACTTCCGTTTCTGATCTCCCCAGCTTTATGCAAAGGATTCCCAAAAAAAAGAACTGCAATGGAGACGAAAGGCAGCCACTTCGATCCGGTTGGGTTCTCCGAGCCTGAAAGCCATAGGCCCTGAAGACGTTCATAAGTTGAGGGTTTGGGGTTTGAAACTATACTCTCCCATTCGGGGCTGCTTATTTAGATAACTGATTGTTGTGGGCTAGGGCTCGGGCCGACCCTGTGATAACGGTGGATGATATAAATCCTGCATTACCTTAAGGACCCTAAGTATGGGAATTATGGTATATTCCTTATTATGGGTAATAGTAATGCAGGATTTATATCATCAACCGTAAGGACCCAGCAACCATGACAAACTGCCATGAAGGGTCTGAGCAGGGCTTTGGCAGAGGGGCACGGACTGCCTTCCCATCCTTTTTCGCACCTTAACAAAGCGGAACCTTCGTAAAGCCTACGGGCGTAGCAAGTTCGACAGAACTAGGATACCCAGTAACCTAAGAATAAAATGGCCTCTCCTTTTGGTATTGGGTAACTTTATAAGGAACCTAGGACTACAAAAAGGGAATAAGGGTACTACTGGGCATCCTAGAAAAAGAATCAGAAGGCCCTGCAACCCGATAATGAAATCCTGAGCCCTAAGCCTCGTCTAAAGCCAAGCACCACCACCGCAAAGGGAACTCCAGAAAGTTGGAATATGGATTAATGGTAGGATACCCTTTAATTTACCATAGAAGGGTTAGGATAATCATATTCCAACTTTCTGGCTTTTACCTTCATGCTGTTTGGAAGTCTGAAATGTACAGCCAACACCTAAAAGACACAAAAAGCCCAAACAAACTCTAGAAGCCGTCAACTCCTAAGACCTAAACCTTAGAACCCAAGACCTATAAATCCCGAACCTCTAAACCCAAAACCTTCGTAGTAACTCTCAGGGAACCCTCATCTCTAGACCTCAAACCCTCAACATCCCTCAACCCCAATCCTCCTCCCTCAAAACTAAGCCTTAGACTCTGAATTCACCGTTGGTTAGTAGGGAATGGAAGAACGGTAGTCATAGTAGTTGTAATTGTGACCCATTCCGCCATTTACTAACCAAAGGTAAGTAAACCCTGACTCACTGATGAGCCCCCCCCAGCCCAGAAGAGGTTAACCTTGTCCCAAAAGTTTAAAGGTGACCTCCTCAGCTACTAAGAAACCACACTGATCAGCCCCAAAACCGCCGCCTAAACCCTAAACCCCTGAACCCCCTAAACCCTATCCCCTAAACCCTAAACCTCTAACCCCTAACTAACCCCTAACCTCTAAACCCTAACCCCTAAACCCTAACCCCTAACCTCTAAACCCCTAACCCCTAACCTCTAAACCCCTAACCTCTAAACCCTAACCCCTAAACCCTTAACCCCCAAATCCTAACCCCTAACCCCTAAACCCTAAAGCTCTAAAGCCTACTCCTAACCCCTAAACCCTAAACCCTAACCCCTAACTGCTAAACCCTAAACCCCTAAACCCCAAAACCCCTAAAAGCTCTAAAGAGCATCGGCCGATGCTTCCGGGGCTGCGGCTGTATCCTGGCAGGTTGAACTCACAGGCCTGGTACACGTTAGGGTTTAGGGTTTAAGGGTTCCTTTGAGGGTTCCTTTAAGGGATCTGCAGGGATCTTGGGTTATGGGGGTTTAGAGTTTAGGGTTTAAGGGTTTAGGGCTCAGGGTTTAGTGGTTTAGGGCTTAGGGGCTTCGGGCTTCTTTTAGGGCTTAGGGGTTGGGGGAGGGGTTTAGGGGTTTAGGGAGGTGTTTTAGGCTTAGGGGTTGGGGGAGGGGTTTAGGGGTTTAGGGAGGTGTTTTGGGCTTAGGGGTTGGGGGAGGGGTTTAGGGGTTTAGGGAGGTGTTTTGGGCTTAGGGGTTGGGGGAGGGGTTTAGGGTTTAGGGGTTTAGGGAGGTGTTTAGGGCTTAGGGTTTGGGGGAGGTGTTTGGGAATAGGTGTTTAGGGTTTAGGGTTTAGTGGACGGGGGTTTAGGAGGAAGGTGGTTAGGGTTTAGGTTTTAGGGGTTGGGGGTTTAGGGTTTAGAGTTTAGGGCTCTTACGGGTAATTCTCTAAATTAGGGTCCCTTTTTAAAGATCCCAAACACAGGACGGCACCCTTATGAAAAGGACCCCAAAATCAAAAAGGACCCAAATTTCGAGAACTACCCATCTGGGGTTGAGGTTGGCCGCCCAAGTGCAGTGGCTGCTATCCAACAGCGGTTTGAAGTGTAACCATATAGGCGGAATAAACAAGCTTCCAAGGTTGCAACTGCTCCGAGACCATACACCCGCAAAGCCCGAAACACCAATGCCGCATCTCCAAAAAGCGCAGAACTAAACCCTCAACCCCCCATGGCTAGACCAGGGCTTGGGGGGGTTACATAGGTCCTAAACTCCTACTGGAGTACTTCAGGCTTCTTGATGATCCCTTTGCCTCATTCCGCGTGCAGTTGATGACCTGTCCTGGAAAGGCACCGGCGACCTTGGCTACTGTCATCGCAGGTCTTCTTTCGGGGTTGGGATCTAGGGCCATAGGCCCCACACTAGTTCCTTTTCGGGGTTCATATGTAGAATCCTATAAGGCAACCCCAACAAGGAACGATTATATGGGGCCGATGGGTCGCCCTCAGGCTTTAGGGTCTAGGCTTTATAGGGACTAGGACTTTGGGCTTAGGGAGAACGTGTTAATGTCTGGGTACTGCAACCAGGATGTTGCAAGGGATGCGGCATGTTGTTCTGTAGTTGGAAGCATTGACAGACTCGGTGCGTACACACGCCTCTACGCAATCTCTTGCGAAGGAAGACCCTGCTATGGCAAATCGGGTCTCCAGGGACTATACCCTAAAGCCCACAGGCCCCAAGACCCGAACACCCGGTGGACCCAAACCCGAATTCTCCAAGGCTCCTGTGAGAATTCCTTTAAGGGTTCCCTCAACACCCCACAACACCCCAAACCCAATGGCATTAGGGGCTCCGAAGCAAGAGCAGGAGCGCGAGCAAACGTAAGAGCGGGAGTCATAGCAAAAGCAAAAGCAAGAGCAAAGGCAAGAGAAAGAGCGGGAGTAAGAGCAAAGGCAAGAGCAAGAGTAAGAACAGTAGCAGGACGAATAGCAGGAGCAACAGCAAGAGCAAGAGCAAGGGTAGGAACGAGAGCAACACACGTAGCAAGAGCAGCAGCAAAAGCCCGTAACCCTGTGCAAGAGCAAGAGCAAGAGCCCTCCAAAGTGACAACAGAGACAAATAAACCTCAAAAACAAAGACGCTTTTCGATGTGTTTTTGTTTTTTTTTGTGGAGGGGGGGGGGGGTTAACATTAGGGAACAAGGATATAGGGTACAGTATGGGTTCTGGAAGGTCAAAAACATGGGGTTCACAACCTGTTGTAAGGAGTTTTTTGCGGCCTTTACAAGCCTATACGAGATTAGTGTTTTCAAAAGACTGGAATTATGAAGGGTTCAACACGGGGACTTATCAGGGTTTAGGCTTTCGGGCTTTGGGGCTCGATCCTTCTGCAAAGGCTGCGACGGTCAAGAATCCAGCCGTCGCGGTGAAGTCCTGGCAGTGGTGGGAACGAAAGCAAAAAAGCCCCTTCCATGTGCCGATACGTAAAACCCTTCTACCCAGGACTTCCTGACAGAGCTTCAAGCGCAAAGAGCTGAAATTGTGAGACGAAGGCATTCCCACATGCAGATTTCAGGCTGCTTCGCATTGACATGTTGAAGTTATAAGTTTAGGACGAATGAGATCGCTGCAAGTCGTCGAGACCCTCACAGGGCCATCGATGAGCAGGGATGTTACTATTACGAGGTTCCTGAGTAGGCTGTAAATTAATCGAAAGGGTGTCCTTGTTACCAATACTCTGATTCAATAAGCGGACCCTAAAATGCAAAGGGCAAAGTGGTACTACTCAGGAACCTGTGTTGCCATCTTTCAAGCATCGATGTGTGACAGTTCGAGAACAGTTGAACCCCGACATTCGGAACCCTGCTCGTCGAACCCCAACCCCCGAAACCTCAAGGCCAAAATTCAGGGTTCGACCAGGTACAAACATCAGCAGTCATCGCTGTAGCACATGTGGAGGATTCCTTAACCCCACGTAACCTACCTTTTTAAGGACTTATATAAAGAAGTCATATTAGGGAACCCTAAAACGGTAGGTTCCTTAGGGTCTAGGTTGGGCCAGGAAACAAATGAAGGTGATCTCGGACCTAGGAAGGCCGAGACAGGAAGAAGTCCCGTTTAACTAGGCTTAGGGCTTGAAGGGAACTCCAGAAAGTTGGAATATGGTTTCAGGGTAGGATCCCCTATAGTTTGCCTTAAAGGGGTTACGATAATGATATTCCAACTTTCTGGCTTCTACTGTAGGGTCAGGACAACCTCATCGCCACAAACTGATCAGCCACAAGACGGAACTAATCGGCTCCACCGCAGTTTGACTCTGTAGTTAGATGAAGCTGGCATGCACAACACAAACCCTCACACCGCAAACCCAGAAAGCCCAATACCCCTTAATTAAGGAATGTAGCTTAAATCATAATATGAAGCCCTATATCATTTCAGCCATATTCCTTCATTAAGGGGTATTGGGCTCTCTGGGAACCCTAAATACGAGCCCTGAGCGCTAAAGTCTAGACGCGGGACCCCGGATCCCACAGCTGAACCGCTTTGTTGCTGAGTGCAGCAGAAAAACACATGCACACACACATATATATATATATATATATATATACTGTAAATGCATATACACGCGATATACACCATCTTACACTTAGTACATGTATGCAGATAAGTTCGGGAATTACACATACCAATTATTCAATATTCAACATATGCACGCGACATATACAACATTTTCCAATGTTTATATGTATGCAGGGACTATAAGTTCGGGAATTTCACATACCAATTACTCAATCTTCAGATCAGAAACTAAGCGCCCACATCCTGCACCCGAAAACTGGACAACCCAAGCCCTAAATCCTTTCGACGAGTCCTCTTCAGAGACACAATCTTGAGCTTCTTGATCCAGCGGGGAGTCGAAACCGGCGCAGTAGCACCTGAGGTGGGAGGGGGTGGGGGTGCAGTCAAGGCTTGGATTTGATAGGAGGGAGGCGGGGAGGGAGGGAGGGAGGGAGGGGCGCTTTAATCAGGCTTGTGCCGGTTTTCAAACTACAGTAGAAGCCCAAAAGTTGGAAATTCCATAGCCTCAATCCGTAAGAATCATGTGTAGGGAAACCCAGCACTATTTCGCCTTAATCCGGTTTCCAACATTATGGGGTTTACTGTGCTCTTAGGTAAGGCCTAAGTCTTAAGTGGGCGGCCTGCAGGTGGCGAGCTTCCGATTTATGGGATACAGGTCGCGGAATTCGGGGTTTGACGATAGAGACGCTTTTGGATTTAAAGGGCTTAATACGGATTTTGGGAGCCTCGGCTTAGGGATCTAGGCCCTACAGGCTTTGGAGTCTAGAGTTTAGGTGGCTTAAGGCTTAAGATGGTTTAAGAGCTTAGGATTCAGGTCTGCGGGCGCAATGAAAGAGTTTTGGCCTAATGTACGGGCAATGTTTGTTGGAAAAGGGCCTGCAAGGCTTTACAGCACACGCCCGGAATATAGGGGCTTGAATGAGAAGAACACGATTTTGTTGTGCACTGTAGTATATAATTCTAATAACAGTCGGAGCACCAAGGAAATTTTCTTCTTATCGCTCCACCCCCAGACCGAGAAATCGCGAAGCAAGGCACAGAGCTCGAAAAATCGAGGAAGTCCAGTGCATAAGCGGCAAAAACAGACCACCTGCGAAACAAAAAAAAAAAAACAATAAATCTGAACTCAGGATCCCCAAAGCTACCCATAGGCTCCATAGTAGTTCCTTTTGGGGATTGCCTTATAGGATTCTATATATGAACCCCCAAAAGGAACTACTATGGAGCCCAAAGCTAGAGGCTAAAAGCCCAGAATCCCGACGTCTTAATCTTAAAATCCCCAACCCCCAAACCCTGAACCGCCTAAACCCTACCTTAAGCCGGAATAATTTACCTTTTTAGGGCTCCTTATTATTATGATTTCCTTATATAAGTCCCTAAAAAGGTAGGTTATTTGGGCTTAAGGTACTAAACACCCTACACCCTCAACCGTGTGTCTGAAGACACAGAAAAGCACTGGATTTCAATGCCAAGAAGCAGTTTCCAGGAGCCACCATAAGGAAGCTCCTGCTATGCCGCGTATATACATGGTTCTATCTGCAGTATGGGGTTTAGTCTATTTAGGTTTAGGGTCTCGGGTTTAGGGTTCAAGTGATAGCGGTTCCATTTTAAGGAGTTGGGTTTAGGGCAACGGGTGTAGGATTTAAGGTTCTTGAGTCGCAGTTGCAGTGTATAATTAGGCTCCGTCTGGGTCTTGGGTTTACCTTAACCCCGAGAAACCTAACCCCGAAACCTAACTCTGTAACGAACTGTGTAGGGAAATCATAAGCAGGAGCACCAAACAAGTAGGCTTTCAAGGGGTTCAGGTAGGGGTTTAGAGTTTAGGGCCCTCGGCTTCCCATTGGAGGGTTTCGTTGGTGTCTAGGGTTTCGGGTCCAGGGCTTTTTCTGGTCTCAGGTTTATACAGGGTCCGTCTTCCGAGACTCAAGGTCTTTCTCGGGCGGCTCTGTTGGGGTTAAGGATTTAGGGTTTAGGATGATTTAGGGTCTATAGGGTTTAGGATTTAGGATGTTTATAGGGTTTAGGATTTTGTATTTCAACGTGCAGTGGCGGGGCTTTCGCCGCATTACGATGGGTCTCGGGCCTGCATCATTTCTGCAGAGTATTTGTTATAGGGTGTCGGCTCCATGTCAGTTCCAGATTTCAATAGATCTGTCCCTGCAATCCGCATTTTTGAACCTCCGAAAACCTAGGATACCCAGTAACCTAAGAATAAAAAGGCCTCTCTTTTTGGTATTGGGTAACTTTATAAGGAACCTGGGACTACAAAAAGGGAATAAGGGTACTACTGGGCATCCTAGTCTAATTAAGGGGTCATAACCTACTATTTAGTAGGGTTTGGAGTCACAGGAAGAACCAAGTAAGCGCCTCCGGCGAGAACTGAAGAAACTTGTCCACGCCGACCTCCCGGCTGCTCTTCCCATGGTTTCGGGCTTAAGTATATGGCTTCAGGTTTATGATTTAGGGTTCAGGTCGGCTTCTCGACTTTACATGCAGGTTGTGATTTTGAGGGATTATCAGGAACTTTGCGAAGTTCAGGGCATTTAGGGCTCTCGGGAATTACGGTTGCTATATAGGGCTCAAGACTCAGATTGGTAAAGGTCTGAACCTTAGTAGTAATATGCGCCCTGCCCTGTCTGATCCGCACCTCCTTGGAGACTTAAACTCCCCAACATGAAACACAACACCAAACACTCCAAAAAAAAACCACAGGCCAACACCCCGAACGCTAAGCCCTAAAGGCATAAGCTCCTAAACCCCTGAAGCCCTAAACTTCTGAACCCGAAATTTCTACTTTCCACAACATCAAAAGCTCAAGCCCTGAGTTCGAGAAGCCAGCAAAAGCGAATATACTAAGTCGTCTCAGCCTCCAGCATAATCAGGCACAGGACTTCAAAAGACAAGCGCTGAAGTATCAACATCAGGCCATGTAGTGTCAGTATGAAGGTTTCATAGAGGGTTACAACATTTCTAGTCGTCGGGGCCTGAATACATGGACTTGTGTTGATGTTGTGCTCTTCTGGGGTCAGGTAGCCCGATGGAGGCTACCACCAAGTCTTCCAGGCCCCCTTCTCTATGAGGAGTTCGGGGGGGGGAGGGGGGCATCCTACAAGTATCTTCGGGAATTTTAGGGGATACTTACTCTTCAGGCTTCTGTACTGAGCATGGCATGCAGAGCCTGAGTGATATCTGCCGCTTCTGTATGGGTCCGAAAGAAAAGAATCTGTGTTTAACCGCAGCAAAGGAATTCAACTTACGCCCTCAGGCTGAAAAGCCGTAAACCCCCAAACCCACACAGGAACCGGGGAAACCAAGAACAAACTTACGTATCTGATTATACACATTGACATACATAACCTTTTCAACACCAAGTGAAAAGCCCCTATGATAGCAGGATACAGGCTTTCAAGCAAAAGAGCTGCGAAGACATTCGAACCACCTCACAAAGCCTGGCAGTTACACCAACGCACAAGACATCTGTAGCTCCCGTCACCCAACAGCCCTAACAACCCAAACTTAAACCCCCAATAGATTCTAAAACGCCCGAAAAAACGCCGGCCTGCTTTCCAGCCGCCCCGCCGGCAACGGCGGGATCTGCAGCCGAAGCGCCGCAGATGCCGTCGGAGCTGTGGAGTTGGGACTTGAAGGCTTTCTTAAGTACTAAATACGGTTGATGATATAAATCCTGCATTACCCATAATAAGGAATATACCATGATTCCCAGAGTTTGGGGTCCTTAAGGTAATGCAGGATTTATATCATCCACCGTAGGAGCAGGGCACCCTTGGGGATATAGACCCTCGCCATAAAGCGAGAAGTAGGGTTAAGAAGGGTTCCGGTTTAAGGGGTCGCCCCAATACCACATAGGATTGAGGAATTTACAGCTCTGCCTTCCTCTCTTTTGTTGGTGCACTTACTATAGGGGCCTTGATAGCAAAGACTATTGGGCCCCATTGTGCTATGCGTATAATACGCAACCCCCAAAATAATATTGGTAGCTATTTAATTCCGAAAATTAAGGGTACCTTTTTTGGGTTCATATATTAGGGCCCCCTATTTTCGGAAACTCCCATTTAGGCCCCTATATTATCTGGCGTCAAATCGATGGCTACGGAAGCCGCGTGGAGAGGCGCTTCAGCGAGCTTTTGGGGCACAGGTCTCTTACGCTGATGGGGGCATGGGGCGTGTGCCGGGGTTGGGCGATAAACCCTATGAGAAAACCCTAGACTCCTGAACACGAAACCCTATAAACCCTACAGCACAAATCCCCTGGGCCCCAAAAACCTAGGCCCTATACTTGGAGGATGATGGGACTCAGTAAGTATGGTTATGCGTACATTAACTGGAGTTATAAGTAGTTACGGTAATAATTACCTTCGTTACTAAGTCCCATGATCGTTTAAGTAAGCCCGAGAGACCCTTATATGGGAGTTGCCGAGAATAATAGACCCAAATATAGTACCCTAAGTAGTATGATCCGTAACCGTAAGGCACCCCTAATTTTTCGGAACTCCCTTGTATGGACTCAGGCCTCACGAGGATCACTCTGTCGCTGCCGTAGCTCAGGCCGAAGCCGTCCTCGATCGGGCCGACCTCCACATGTGAGCTTCTCGATTAGGCCTTTACGGTTTAGGGTTTGTAGGGCTTCTGGGGCATATATATAATATGTATGTATATAAAAAGATATAACATAGAAAATGTTATGTGTGTGTATGTAAAGGGCTTATAGGGTCTCGGCATTTAGGAGTTTGTTGACCCAAGGTTTAGTTCAGCATGCGAGCTTCGGGTCAAAGTTTGGTTTGGGGTTTATAGGATTTATTTTAAGGTTTACAGCTAAAACTTCGGGGTTTATAGGGTTTGTAAGCTTTACGGTTTACCGACTCAACGCATGGTTTCTGAGAGGTGTGGGAAGGTTTCCACTGACTGGGCGTTGTAAAAGAACGGCTTGCGTCAGCCTTTACATGGCTTAATGGAGGGTCCAGG
This sequence comes from Symbiodinium sp. CCMP2592, assembly GCA_905221615.1. NCBI lineage: Eukaryota > Dinophyceae > Suessiales > Symbiodiniaceae > Symbiodinium > Symbiodinium sp. CCMP2592. Next base: position 540,369 of record CAJNDT010002013.1, read on the forward strand.
GTTTAGGGTTCAAGGTTTAGGGGAAATTTACCCTAAGGGTCCATATTCCCAAATAGTATCGATTTTGGCCCCAACGTATCTATATAGGGACTACTTTAAGGCCAGTGTATATACTATGTGGCTACATGGACCGCTTGGGTAATAGAGTGCTTGTATACAGGTGTCTGAGGAACGAGGGGATTCGGTGCCTTAGGAGTACCGATAGTCTCTCTTGTAATTCCTTTCTATTTTTGTTTAGCTAACTTAACCGGTTAAACCAAAAACGGGACTACAACGGACACTATAGGCAGGGCTGACTTGAGCTTCAAGATTCAAGTTGCCGTGTCGGGGTTGGGGGTTTAGGGTTGACCGTGTAAGGGGGTTTCAGGAGCTTTGGTTCATTGTGTGAGGGTTTCACTTTATTCTAGGAGCCCAGATACTACCTATGTAGTGGGTACCTCCCTTAAGCCCTATATAGACCTCATTGTCCCGTGGCCCCGCAACTTACTCTATAGGCAACGGGGCTCTTAGAGTTTGTGCGGATTTTACTTTACGCAACGTCCCAAAAAATCGTAGGTTGTTTTGGCAGACTGTAGGGTTTCTAGAGTAGGAGCGATTGCTATCACGGTTTTGGGAAAGCATTCCTCATACCAGTACCCGACCCTTTTGGGGGTTTGGGGCTTCGGAAATGCTAGGGGACCTCTGGGGCCTCTCTGTTGACATGCTTGGCTTCGGAATTTGCGAGCGCGGGACAAATGATCGGAATGTGCAAACAGCAGCGGCTGCGTTAAGCTTTTTAATCGGCAGCAAAAAGTCCTACCGCGGATACCCTGTGCGAGCAAAGGATTCCACTTAACTCCCGCTCACAAAGCAAGGGTGCTCCCAACCATATATCGACAACAGGCAGGAGCTCAGGTCTCATTATGCCCTTGGATTGACTCCACAGCTGAAAGCTAAAGGCGACAAGCCTAGCAGCACGACAAGTGCACATCGTCGGCAGATCAAAGCTTGACTGGCGCAGCTTAGGATTGACATCTTTCTTTGATATTCACGCAATACTGGCACGGCCCCGCAGGCCTTGAAGGCGTCCCGCGTCTGCACCGTGGCGCGCTGCTGTAAAGTCCAACAGGCGAGCCTTCGGGGCTTTCCGCCTTGCCGGTGCAGGAAGGGCACTCCAGTCGCCCTCCGTGCTGGAGGATTGGTGGCCAAGCTTCTTCTGATTCGGTGTCGGTCTCTTTTCAGACCATCGCTATCCTCGTCTGAGGTCCCTGACTGCGGGACGCAGATGGACGCTGCAGAGTCTGTGTCCGAGCCTTCCTGCACCGAGTCTGTGGCCACCCGCTCCTGGATTGCATGGACAAGGAAGGCCACCTGCAAGGGCTTGTTCCGTATACCTTCCGTATAAGTCGAAATTCCAGACTGTCTTAACATGGACATGGAACAGTGGAACAATTGTTGGTCTTGTCACAAAAAATTGCGGGCTGGATTCCTGTGTGCTGGGCTCTTCTCCACAAAGCCGTTGCCCCTGACGTAGCATCCGGAAGCACAGAGAGCCCCTTCACAACAAGGAAGGCGCTTCCGTTTCGGCACAATTTCATCTCTTTTGCCCATCGCTTTTTTCGAAACTCCACTAGCTTGAGAAATCAATGCTCCGGCCGATGAAATTTGAAGACTCGACTGCCGGCAATATGCACCCGCAATGACATCATGCTTGTGACACGAACGTCTGCATCCAGGTGACATGATGTAAGTATGTTTCACACAGCGTTTTGAAGCAAAGGCCCTGCTGTGGTGGTGTTTTTCGGTGTGCTCCGTGAGCAAGTCCCTTGCATGATCCAAACAACCAGTTCCGTGTTGGCAACAGCTTTCCCCGAAACAGTGTGCTACACTGTCATGGGGCTCGTAACTTTACGCAGGTAAAAAGAAATGGTACGCGTTCCAGCGAATAGGGACCGGAGTTCCCGTGCATTTTCCCCACGATGCTGCTCTGCCGTGTTGCCACGCCTACTTGCGAAGAGATCACGTAAGCTAGGGCAAAAAATGGAAGCAGAGTCGATAGAGCTCGGTCGTTATTGCCTGCATGCTCGGAAGCGTGGCTGCAAACACATACGTATTACCATGAAGCTTCATGCTACAAGATGATGGTGCTTTTCTGCTGTACACTGGCCAACATACGGGTACACCCTTGTCGTACCGTGGTACCTGGACCGACCTCGTTGACTTCCGGGATGTCCGTGCGTGAGCAATACTCGATCATGTACGGACAGCTTCGAACTGTCCTGGTGGCATCTTACCCAGCAACCTTCGAACCTGCGTAGATGCGGTCGGTCGCTGAAAGACAATAAGCTACTTGGGCGAAGCATCTTGGCCGTGCTCCTGAATTCGCATCACAGGCGACCTTTGGGGCATTCATGGGATTCTTTCTAAGGGATCCTGTAGGACTGTAGGGCTTGGTGTGGTAAGGGTTTAAGTATGCGGTTATATGTTCAGATTTGAGCAAGTCATGTCGCGAGCGGCTACATCTGGCTCCAGCATGCTCCAGTCTCCTACTGGTATATAGGTAGGAATCTGGATAAATCCAATAAACCCCTGAAACCTCGAAATGTAGTGAAGCGTTAGGGCTCCCAGCACGTCCGAGGCTCTGGCCACGCAACTGGGCTGCTGGTTGGCGACGCACGTTGCCTGCCGTTTGCCAACGAGGATGAGGCGGAAAACACGCAATACCCCTCAAGCAAGGCATAGTCGCAACAAGAAAGACGAATCCCATACTTTTTTGTTTAAGCTAACCATCCATGTTCCTTTTATTCCGTACTCGGACAGTTACCTAACAAGCTAAATGAAGCCTAAGACCATCAATCCTTCGAAAATCCAAGTCTCCCAAAAAATAAGCCATATATACATATAGTTATATACATATATGTATATACATATATATATATATACACACATATATCTATATATATATATATATATATATCTACATACATACATATGTATATATATATATATATACATATACATCTATCTATATGTATACTATGGGCCCTGAAAGCCCCCCGCAACTGGCATGAAGCTGCCGGAAACTGGAGAGCAGACCCCCTAGAAACCCACCCGAGAAGTTCTTGAAAAAAAACCCTTTTATGACGATCCTTAGGGGGTTCCTTAAAGGGATCTATAAGGGACCCTTTGAGGGATCTTTAGGGGTTCTTAAAGGGATCTATAAGGGACCATTTAAGGGATCTATATATCGGGTTTTTTACGACACCGGGGTTTTAAGGGTTCCTTTAAAGGAACTCTAGGGGTTCCTTTAAAGGGATCTATAAGGGATCTGTAGGTTTATGCCCCCTTTCATGACACTACCTATAGTTTAGGGTTTAGGGTTTAGGGTTTAGGGTTCCATACAGTAACAGTGTGTAATAGGGCTACTATTAAGGGCCTTATATACCTATATTATGAATATTATCCAACTGTTACTGCGTGGGGGCCGTACCCAACCTATAGTCTCCATTGTAGTTCCTTTTTTTGGTTAACCAGAATCTCTATTATAGCATCCTAACCATAAAGCCGGTTAACCAAAAAAGGAACTACAATGCAGACTATGGGTAAATCCCTCCACACACCAACCTTCATGTATCCTGGAACCCTATCTGGAGGCTCATACCCTACCCCTTTTTTAGGGCGCCTACTTTTTAAGATAACAGATCCTAACCATAAAACTAGGTATCCGAAAAAAGGGGTAGGGTATGAGCCTCTAGGTATCAAAACCTGCACTAACCTGAGATTCCACATGCTTGGTGCTGCGAAGTGGCATTGAAGCCCAGGGTCTGCGGCCCGCGGATGGTTAGCAAACCAGCCTGGAGCGCATGAGGGCATCAGGGGGTGTTTTGTGTGCAATCTTTGGGATCCGGATTTACTTCAGGGGTTTAAAATTTAAAGGTCTTACACAGTCTTATGTGTAGCGTGCCATCTTGCAGTAGCAGCCGAAAACAAACGGAACATTGCATGGTACCCTCTGACCCCCAAAACCTGGAAAAAGCGAAGCACAACATGCTCCGCATTGGTCCATGATCCAGCTAAACCCTAAACCCCTAAACCCCTATATAAATGCTAGACCCCTAAATACTGAACCCTAAACCCTAAAACCTAAACCCTACAACCTAACCTACAGTAAACCCTAAACCCTAAGCCCCGGCGCTTGGGGCTGCAACGGCCCTCACTTTGGTCCGGGCTCAGGCCAGCAGAATCAAGCAACAAAACGTGCTCCCAGAGACTCCAATATCCCTTAATTGAAGAATCCCTGCGGTTCCGCTCAGGGATCTATAAGGGATCTATAGTTAGGGTCTGGGGGGACTGCAATATTCCTTGATAAATGAATAAATACCTTATTGTAGCATCCCTAATATGATTTGAGGTTCCTTAATTGAAGGATAAGCTTCCTACATTAGGCGTTTTTTCCGGCAGGGTCGGGCAGGGAGTTGGGGGTGAAGGCCTACAGGGCGCAATGCAGAAGCTGAGGCAGTTGGGTTTTACCTATAGTCTCCATTGTAGTTGATTTTTTTGGTTAACCAGTTTTATGGTTAGGATCCTATAAGAAAGATTTTGGCTAACCAAAAAAAAGGAACTACAATGGAGACTCTAGGTAGCTTGGAGCTCAAGGCTTCAGGGTTTAGTGGTTTTTGTGGCATCTAAACCTAAGACCCTAAGCCTCGAATCCCATGTCTACTTATAGAGTAGAGAATAGCGAGTAGTAGGCGAGCCACATCAGGCGGGCCTCAGACACGAAATGGGTAGGATCGCTGCAGCCATCTGCATTGCCGAAAGGGCACCAGCACCTCGGAATAGTGCCGGGGCCTTGAGAACTGGACTCAGGCTTCGGGATATAGTTTAGTGTTCAATACAGTTATACTTATACGGATGCTACTGTTGATGATATAAATCCTGCATTACCTTAAGGACACGAGACTATGGGAATTCTGGCATACTCCTAATTATGGGTCATGCAGGACTTATAGCATCAACCGTATCATTTCACGCCTGTAAACCGGAGATCCTTGGGCTTGACAAAGTGTCCTGACTCTACGAGTGACTCTGAGCCCGAAAAGCACAACAGGGGGGAGGAAAGTCGGTTTAGGGTTTCGGCGTTTGGGGTTTAGGAACCACAAAACCTCCAACCCAAGTCTGGCTGAACTATATCTAGAACCTAAGCTTTGGGGGAGGACCCTGCTACAAAATGACAGGTAGCTCCCTAGACCGTGCTGCGGCAATCTGGATAGGGTCCGAAGGGACCTAGGCACCTATGTGAGGCATGCCTGCCCCGACCATAATAGTATGTCTCAATGCAGAAACCCTACTGCCTACACTCTATATAATATAGGAAGCTTAATACTCAGAATAGGGTTTCGGGGCCCACTATACGTACCCCCAAAATGCTTTCATAGGGCTACTTTTCAGGGCCTAATCCCACTATCTTAGGAATATTATCCAACTGTTACTGGGTGGGGGCCGTACCCAAAGTAAAGGTAATTATTAAGGCCCCTATAGTACTCTACTAGGATACCCAGTAACCTAAGAATAAAAAGGCCTCTCTTTTTGGTATTGGGTAACTTGATAAGGAACCTAGGACTACAAAAAGGGAATAAGGGTACTACTGGGCATCCTAGTCTATACAATCCCCGGAACTCTGAGGGTCCAGGGTTTGCCGCTGGGGGTCGGAAGAGCTGCTCATGGCATTTTAGAACAAAGCAATATGGCAGTTTCCGAGAATGAGGGGTACCTTTTTGGGGGGTCCTCATTCTCATAACAAGAATCCTGCTATTTAGGGTACTATATTAGGGTCCCCTATTTTCTGAAACTCCCATATCATAAATTATACCCCCATAGACCTGTTCCAAGTATTCAAGCCGATTCAAGCCCCTGTATGGCAGAACTCTTCGACATATCTGGGTAGTTGTCAAAATGATGGTCCCTTTTTGGGTACCCTGAATATTAGTTGTCGTATTATAAAAGGGAACCAAAAAAGGACCCTAATTTTGACAACCACCCATCTGAGGCAAAGACATTTTGTACGTGCCCACGGCAGCCTCAAGGAAAGGATAAAAGGAGGGACCCTTAATAAGGACCCTTAGCTTTATACCCTTAATATAGCTATTATATACCCATTATATAGCCCACTATAGGGTAGGGGTCCCCATTAAGGAAGGAAAGGATTCGGGTTGGCGCCTTTGGAGCTGGTTTGGCCTAAGGCTTGGGTAGCATGATGAGGGAGACCCCTTAAAGGGTACCCCTTCGGAGCCCTACTTCTGGCTCTCTTTAAAGGGATCTTATTGAAAGGATCTACATCCCCGAGGGCCCCCCTAATCCTGGCTCACAAGGCTTGGCGTTAAGGTTTCTGGTCCGGGGTTTCCACCACCATTTCTATGCAAAACTTGAGCGTTTGATTGGTATGTTGGACCCTTTTTGGTCATTTGCTATGCCAAACTCAAACGCCGTCCGAGGGTTCAGGAGTGAGGGTTAGACTGTAGGGCAGTCGGGAACAAAGGCAGGATGCACCATTCTGCCGACGATCGTGCTGAGACCTCAGCACCCTTTAGACAACCATAACGTGAGTAGTTGTTCTTGGCAGATCCCGTAAATTTCTGAAACTCCGTGTGGGTCGAATCCCTAGCTGTGCGAAGGTAAGTACCTGATAGTCAGGTACTTTGGATAAAGGAAATCTTTATAGGGCCCCGAAACAGCACATAAGCAAAAATCAGGATAGGATAAGGATATCCTTATGAAATGCTTATGCTTATGTGCTTTAGGGGTCCCTAATCTTTAAGCTCCAATACTTGGGTACTTGGTTTCGGGGTTCAGGGGTGATCCCGCCTGGACGGTGTCGACGACTCCCCAGGAGAAAGAGGATCCCGAGCTTGTCCTGAATGCTCGTTCGATTCCCAGACCCCCGGGAGGATCTAGAAAGTAGATCCCCTGATTTGGGGCCCTGTACTACTAGGGCTACTTTATAGGAACCCCCATTACGGGATCTACTTATTGGATCCTCCCGGGGGTCTGGGTTCTTGACTTTAACTACGACTGCGACTGCGATCATGCTGATGATTGTGCTGACAGTGATGACGATGCTTTTGCAGGTGGCTATGACTTGATACTGCGAAGCCCGACTGCCTACACACTCTAACTCCCAACAACCATGCAAGAACAAACAAGCCTCAATCCGGCTCTCTCAACCGCAATGCAAAAGCCTTATCTACTGCAGTCCCCTAACCTGCAAGCCCCGATCTGAGTGTAGGGCTCAGGGATCCCGAAATCTTAAGCTCGAACCCCTAAGCCCCACACCCGAAAGCACACCTGAACACCTGGTACCAAAAAAGAAACCTCAGTCCAGCCCACCAGGCCGATAAAAGGACGTGATTTCGAAAAAAACAGAAACGCTGAACAACAAGGGAACGAACCCTAAGGGTCCATGTACCCAAAGAGAATATACTTTGGCCCCAAAGTACCTATATAGGAACTACTTTAAGGCCAAAGGATACCCAGTAACCTAAGAATAAAAAGGCCTCTCTTTTTGGTATTGGGTAACTTGATAAGGAACCTAGGACTACAAAAAGGGAATAAGGGTACTACTGGGCATCCTAGACAAGGGAACGAATAGTAACACCTCGAGCCCTAAATGCAGCATGCAGGCCAACCCCAAAAAAAGCCCATAAAATCCCTGGAGCGACTCGCAACACGCCTTGTCCATAAAAAACACAACGTCCTAAACCCTCCGTACTCCTCAATCCTAGAGGATCATACCCTACCCCTTTTTTAGGGCGCCTACTTTTTAAGACAACAGATCCTAACCATAAAACAAAGTATCCTATAAAAGGGGTATAAGTTAGGTATGAGCCTCTAGGGTGCGCTAATCTCTATAGGCGTTAATCCCTTTAAGCCCGAAGCTCCCAGCGGTCCGAAACCCCAAAACCCCAAACCCTAAGGTTCAGGGTTGAGGGTGTAAGGTTTAGGGATACCTTAACCTACTTGTCGGGTATCATGGGGAACTACAGGTTAACCTTTGTGGTTATATAGGGATTTTTATAGGGACTCTACTGCCCAAAAAAGGTCAAAGGTTACCTACTCTACTACTAGGTTGAAGGGCACGCTATTGGCCCAAAACCCTGAACCGTTAATCGCTGGAACTCCCGAGCTCCAAGCGCAGGGAGAGATGTGCCATTGTTCGGAAAGCCGTCCACCTTCAGGATTTGGGGTTTAGGGTTTGAAAGTGCATTCCTTGGGTTTGGGGTTTAGGGTTTAGGGTTTGGGGCTTAAGACTTGAGGTTGGGGGGTTCAAGGCTTTGAGGGTGCAGGTGTTGCGGGCTCGGGGGTCTTGGGCTAGAGGTTTCAAGGGTCTCGAGATTCGAGGCTTTGATGTTATGAGGTTGGAGGGGGGTGTGAGGGCTTGGGAATTTAGGGGGTTAGAGGTTTAAGCCGGATCCTGCAAAACCCACCACTTTTTAGTTCTTAAGCCCTAAACCGTGGGTTCTGCAGGGTGTATGCAGGATTTGGTGGAAAGTCGGGGCCTCGCGGGCTTAAGTCTTTATGGTTCGGATACTAACAATTTTGGAGGTGTTGGGGGTTCATGCTATTTGGGGGCTTGACTGTAGGGTTTTACGAGCTTCAAGCGTTTTAAATTTTAGGCTGTGATTGAAGGGGCCCATGTCTGATTCACCATACCACGGCCTTCACGGAGCTTCGGGTCAGCAACTTTCATCCCGAAAGCCTCGACTTTGTGGGACCTTGTCCTCTGCTCCCGTCTCACCGGAATATTTCCGGGCCACGCCGGAACATCAGTCCTTCGCCCCCCAAAACTTCTCGCCCCAAGGAGAGGGTCTACTTCGAAGCCTCATCTCTGGCATGGCAGGGTGCTCTGGCTTCCTGTCAGAAGCACAAATTCGCTTGCTCAGTTTATGGGCCTGTTTCACCAAACCTTGGTTCCTTTCGGCGGTGCACGTGCTGCGGTGGCCGAGGCACAGCATTCCATCCGTCATCCTGGTTAGGTCACTGCTGTTCAACCCGCGCCGAGCCCCAAGGCTGGAACTTCTGTGAAGCTGCGTTGGCAGCTTGGCGCCGACGCAGGCAGACTGCCGCTGATACGAACCGTAGAGTCATCGGTCTCCAATAGTTGTAGACTGCATGGGCTCCACCCAAATCCTAGCCTCTGCCTTTATAAGAGAACGAACGTATCAGCGGCAGCCACTCCTCAGAGCTCGAGGGCATCCTGAGGACCGCATGTCCGGTGGCGGCCGGAGCGTCAGCGAGCTCCCGACTGAAGCTACCTTTTGCCTGCCTCATTCGTGCGAAAATGCTGCACCGAGCGGTCTTCCCTCTGGAACCCTCAACCCTAAACCCTAGGCCCTAAAGCCTCAAACCCCTAAATCCCTAAACCCCTCAAACCCTACATACACCCCCAAACCCCAAACCCCTCTATATGTACCTGCATGTATGTATGTCCTTGATATCCCAACCCCTCCTAAACCCTAAATCCTACATACCCCAAAAAAGCACTAAACCCCTCTAAACCCTAACCCCAAAGCCCTAAACACTAAACCCCTAAACCCTATTAAACCCCTAAACCCCTAAACCCTCTAAACCCTAAACCCTCAACCCCACAGTGGCTACCTGTGCAACCTACGGAGGGATCCACCCTTGGAGTGCAGGGCACCAGAAGCCAGGCCGCTGCCGGGGTACACAAGCCATTCGTACTACCATGAACTACTTCCGTAGATAGAACCCATATAAATTTTCTACTACGGTGGATGATATAAATCCTGCATTACCTTAATTAAGGACCCTAAACCCTGGGAATTCTGGTATATTCCTTATTATGGGTCATGCAGGATTTATATATCAACCGTAGGACTACAGTCTGTGAGGCATTTCGGACCAGGACTTCAGAGGTATGTGACTTGGGGGTTTTGAGGTTTAGGGTGGTTTTGCAAGATATAGGTATCCTGAGTCCCAAATGAGCTAAGACCTGAACCCGAAAGAAGGCTTGGGCCAGCGGGGATCTGGGCTTGGGGGTCTTGGTTGAAAGGGCTGTTGGATTTTGGAGTTCAGAGTTTTAAGATTCACTATGTTAGGGTTTAAGGTCCAGCGCTTAAGGCTAGGCTTTAAGGCTTAGACTTTAGGGTTTAAATGTTACGGTTTCGGTGCCTCTTGCCCCGTGCCGCAGGCGGTCAGGATCTTCATGACATCTCCACTCCTGCTCTTGACACAGGGATCGTGCCCAAAGCGTTTCAGACCAGATATGGCCGTATGTATGTGCGTGTATATGTGTGTATATATATATATATATATATATATATGTATGTATATGCAAACCTACATCCGTATATACGTATACACTTGTAGATATCTACATATGTATACACACACACACATTCTTTGGTTATTACGATTGTTATTACTGGTGTTATCTGTTGGGTGTGGCCTTTGGGGCATGTGAACGACAGGGGACCAAAGTTCCACTCTATTGTGCTTCGATGCTGGTGTGTTCTTTAATGCTTTGGTCATTGTGACATCGCTCTTATCATTTCTTTGATGGGTGTGGTGAACTACACGGAAGTATCTAGAAGCGTTGCCGCCGCCACCGTATCCAGAACTGGACTTTGTGCAACAGCCTGAATGACGGCTATTGTACACAGGATCTTGGTGTTCAGTTTGTCGCGATTGGCGCTAAGGTCATTACCATAAGCCCTCAGCGTTGTATTCATGTACTCGATCCTATGCTGATGATATCGCGGTCATTTCGGCTGTTCTTCAGTTCGTGCCATTTTCTGACTGTCATTAGTGTTTGTTTCTGTCTGTCTGTCAGCCTGTCTGCCAAATTCTCTTGAAGCCTTGCATTCAACGCAACAGATACACCCTGCAACTTCCAAGTTATACAATATCTAATATAATTAATCAAAGGCCAGAATGTAATAGCATAAATTGTATATCTACTGCATACATGAGCAACAAACAAGACACGCCCTGTAACTTCAAGTTAAGGGCTTGTCTTTATGGTGGTTGAGGCTACTGGCTCAGGGCTTATGGCAATTTCGATTCAGAGTATACGATATGACTTTGGGTGTACGGGGTTATGGTATAATTCTGCGGTCGATTCTGATAAGGCCTATAATTCCTAAACATTAAAACCTGAAACATAATACTGCACCTAAATCCTAAAATCGTGTTCTACACTCTGTATAAGGCAGAATACTGGACCCCAAAACAGACCCACGACAAACAACACTTAGCACCGAAAATGCTACGCCCCCCGACAGAATTCTAAACGCTACCATGGAACACAACACCTCCAAAACAGAATACAGAATACCCACCCCTAAAACAAACAATGAACTCTAACAACCATACTAAACTCTACAAAAGAGTGCTTAATATAACAAACCAATCGCTACAACAGCACACGAAACCACCAAAAGTATGGACAAATCGAAAACAGCATGCTGAACCCTAAAACAGAATGCGAACCCTAATGGCTTGTTGCCACCTAAACCCTCGAAAGTAGTCGAACAAATGGCACCGCACCTATCAAAGGCTATCATTCTGCATACTTTTGGGGTACTGTAATATATGGGCCTTAATCTTTAGATTAGGTATATTATACTGCAAGTATCCATAAGCCACCCTAAACCCTTAAACCCTAATCCCTTAAACCCAAAACCCTAATCCCTTAAACTCTAAGCTCTAATCCCTTAAACCCTAAACCCTAATCCTTTAAACCCTAGGCTCTAATCCCTTAAACCCTGAACCCTTCTCCCTTAAACCCTAGGCTCTAATCCCTTAAACCCTAAGCCAGGAGCCTCAGGTTGTTTCCGGCGAAGCCGTCGATCCGGCAAGGCGCCTGGGAGTGGCAGGACCTGAGAGATCTCGCTGGGTCTAGTAAAAGGGCCTTAATCATTAGAATAGCGTGGTGGGGCTTCTTTAAGGGTTCTTTAAAGGGTTCCAAAGGGATCTATAGGGTACTAGAGCATAGGGGCCTAGATAATTATCCATACTATTTTGGGGGTTCCTTTTATAATCGAAGTATAATGGGCGCCAACACACGACTCAAATTCTTATTAGGGCGATTTTATAAGGGTTTGGGTTCAGAGCCTCCGCGATATGGGGTTTAGGGTCTTGTGTATAGGTTTCTTTTTGAGCACCTTTTTCCTGGAAAAAGGTGCTCAGTGTGGACCACCAAGCAGTTAAGGTCGGTAGCTCCACTGTCGCGGGGGGCTAAGGGTTTAGGGTTTAGGGGCTGGAGTTTGGGCTTTAAGGTTCAGGTTTGGGGTCCTTTACGGGCTTCTGTGCATTGTGTCCAGGATTTGTGTCTTGTTCGGATCGGTTTGTGCTGTATGCGGCTGTGAATCTTGAACTGCAACTTTAGCGTTTTGGGGTTTCATCGCATCATAAACTAGGATACCCAGTAATTAACCTAAGAATAAAAAGGCCTCCAAAAAGGGAATAAGGGTACTACTGGGCATCCTAGTAAACATAAGGCCCTAAACCCTAAACCCTAAACCCTAAACCCAGAAGGCCAGCAGGGGGGCACAAGGGAAGTCTGGCTTTGCTCGCAATGTCGTGGAACCAGACTTAGGGGCGGCCGGCCTCGCCATCATCCACAAACTGGGCCACGCCCAGAGACTCCAAAACCCCTTAATTGGGGAATATACCTTAAATCATATAAGGGATCCTATTATAATTTAAGGTATATTCCTTAATTAAGGGGTTTTGGAGGCTCTGCACGGGGTTCGTTGGGCACCTTCCACGGTGATGGAAGGCTGCCGATGGCCGGTCTGCGGGCAAGCTCCGAATTCCTGGAGTCGATGATCTCCAGCGCGGAACTCTCTGTGGTAGACGGCCTGTCCTCGCTCGTCTGCGTGCGGTTTCAGGCTGCCTAGGATACCCAGTAACCTAAGAATAAAAAGGCCTCCTCTTTTTGGTATTGGGTAACTTTATAAGGAACCTAGGACTACAAAAAGGGAAAAAGGGTACTACTGGGCATCCTAGTTGCCCTCGGGCAAATCTTCGAGGCTAGCTGCACAGGGTCTGTCATGCCTCAGGCTGGGATTAGGATTGGGCTTCCTACTATTTGCTTAAGAACCCCCAAAAAATAAAAAAAGATATTCCTTATGGGGGTAATATAGGGATTATTATTCTTATTTTTTGGGGGTTTCTTAAGCAAATAGCAGCTTCGTGGGGTTTAGAATTCAGCATGTACCTGATTGCGTCGCTGTGTCCTAGACGGGTGTCAGTCCTGTGAAGTGCGGACTCTATGCAGAGATGTATTGCGAATCCTTGGTTTATTATTAACAGCTTGTCTTTCAGGCTTGCGCGTGCACTTCCAGACTGTGACGGAAGAAAACGAAGCGGTGGGTTCAGGTCTACAGAAACCATATCAGACCCTAAACCTGAAATCCACCTAAACGCTAAACACCCAACCCGAAGCCCTGCACAAACTCGAAATCATTGAACACCCCAAAATCATACCTTGTCGACCCTACAATCCCTACAAGACCCCCAAAACCCAAAACCCCTTCGAATTGCCCTTCCGGGAAGTTAGACAAAAAGCACGCAGCCCGTACACAAACGAAGGTTGCTGAGGCTCCTGCTTCGACTGGCCCGGGTTGATACCAACCACCTGAGGAGCTGCAATCATGGACTGAATATGAGCATTGCCATATGGGTGGTTGTCAAAATTAGGGTCCCTTTTTAAGTACCTTAAATATTGGGTGCCGTATTATAATAAGGACCCAAAAAGCGACCCTAATTTTGACAATCACCCATATTATGGTTTGAAGGGGCCTGTACAAGGGTTCTCATGGGGGCACGCAGGGGTGTTTCATAGGATTGTCTTCGGGGTTTGCAGCGATGCGGCTTCTTGGTGTAGGGCTTAGAGTAGGGGTGTTATACGGTTGGAACAGGTTTGGCTTTTATTTTGTTTTAATTAAAAGGGGTCTGAAGGGTTTCATAACCATATGGACCCACAAATTATGTAATGCTCTATTGGCTTACAACATACACACCCTTTTGCCAACACAACCCTTGTATGGATCTGATATAGCTTTGGAGCTTCACCCACCGCAGACTCAAGATCGATCTTCATAGTGACTAGGATACCCAGTAACCTAAGAATAAAAAGGCCTCTCTTTTTGGTATTGGGTAACTTTATAAGGAACCTAGGACTACAAAAGGGAATAAGGGTACTACTGGGCATCCTAGTAACGGTGCGAAACAAGCCTTCAATTCCTGGAGTCATCAGTACGGCCTGTGAATACTCCACATGTGACTCGGTACCTACAGGACCCTTTGAGCTGTACATCCTTGAGCAAAGACCTATCTGATCGAGGAAAGTTCGGCTCCAAATCTACTTACTAACTCCCCCCAAAATGGAGTTTAAGGTTTGGGGTTTAGCGATAAGACCATGCACAACCCCAACCCTGAATCCCACATTTGGGACTTCTGAGGATCGCGCTCGAAGGGCGCCGGCATCCATCACAAAGCCATCCTTTCGTTGGTTTCGACTTTTAGAGATTAGCTTATAGGGCCTATGGGGTTTCAGAATGCTTCAGGGGTTTAGGGTTTGAAGATTTGGGGTCGAATAGGGGGGAGGGATTCTACACACATCTTTCGGCTGTAAGGGGTTTAGGGCTTTAGGCTTATCTTGGGTGATGTTTTGAGTCAGGCCTTCGGCTCGGGACTTCGAGCTATTGCCCTTCAGGTTTTGCCCTGTCGGGTTCCCTCACACTGTCACACCCCGGAGCCAATTTTGTTACAGTAGATCACAGCCAGGAGCTCCTCCTTGGTGGTGCGAATCTGAGTAAAGATGTTCAGTTGCGCGACCGTGTCCAGGGGCACCGTGGCATTCTGATAGAAGTCAAGGCCGAACTGCCCTTTGTCGTGTCTGAGGACTTTGCTGAGTCTTTTAGACAATCTTGACAGCGAGCGCGGCATCTGTACACATATTCGAAAGCAGGTTCAGGGCCATGAGCTTGCTCCAGAGGCCGCAGGATCTCGATCCAGTGGCTTATGTCTGCCGACTCGAGGCTTCCGAAAATGCCGACTCCAGGCTTCCGAAAGACGAGCCGCCCGCCCCCACAATTGCAAGAGCTGTCGGCAGCCTCCATCTCAGTTCAATGCAAGCGTTACGCCACGCCACTACCTATGAAAGGCTCCGGCCACAACATGGTATACTGTTCATGGTGTAAGCCCTGCATTTCCTTATGGGAATTATGGTATACTCCTCATTATGGGTAATGCAGGATTTCTATCATCAAGCGTATGACATGCTCTCGGACGTAGCACTCAAGATGTTAAGCCTCGGGCTGTGAAGCTTTAAATCATGGCCGAAAGGATCCTCAAGTGCATTCCCTGAGAGTCCCAAGTACCCTTGTAGTAGAATGTAAGGTTTTCTATATTTCGGAATTACCACTAAAATTCTAATTGCGGAAGTACCACTAAAATTTTGGGAACCGAGGACCCTGGGATTGTAGGGCTTCCAGTTGAAAGTCCTAATCTTTTCTGGTGCAAGACCTCCCCCAAAAGTAGATAGAAACCTCTGGGAGGATTATGTCCCTAAACCCAAGACCCTAAACCCAAAACCCTAAACCCAAAACCCTAAACCCTAAATTTAAACCCAAAACCCTAAACCTTAAGCCCTAAACCTAAAGCCCTAATACTGGGAAGATTATGTGACGGAGCTTACAGGCGCTGACGCAGCGGAGGTACCGTGTCTTCTCGGATGTACAGCTTACGATCTCGTCTTTGATTAAGCCATAAACCTAAGGAGCCCCTCATGGAACCCTTGGGGTTTAGAGGTTTAGGGTTTAGGGGTTTAGGGTCTAGGGGTTTAGAGGTTTCTGTAGGGGTTTAGGGGTTTAGGGTTTAGAGGTTTAGAGTTTAGAGGTCTATAAGGGGTTAAGGATTTCGGGGTTTAGGTGCTGCCTACAGTTCCTTAAACCCCGGAGCCGTGGAAGCCCTTGGCCCCTGGCGGGCGTGGTGTCTGGACACGTCCAGCCATGTTTGCACCAGCCTGGGAAATTAATATAGGCGCCTTGAATAGGTGGTCTTGGGCCCCTTTTATAGTATAGAGCTGTGTATTCACAATACGGAACACTAAGGAATAATATTGGCAAGTGTTTAGGCCACTACATTAAGTCTTAAGGGGTTTGGGGGGTTAGGGTTGGGAGCTTCGGGATTTGATAAGGGTCTAGAAGGAGGGACCTGCACAGCTCGACTGCACAAGTTTGAGGGGTTGTGCTCTCGGGTTTAGGGTTAGGGGGTTGGGGCGGCTGCTGCGATGAAGAATTGATCTTGGCTTGTGGTCGAGTTGAGTTTAGAAAGTAGCAAACTAAACCGAAAGATGTTTGTGGATAGCTACTTTGGAACTGCCACGATTCTGTGAGCTTGCTTAAGGCTTGATAAAAATTATGGTCACTCTCACTCTTACTGTTGTTGAACTCAGGCTGCAATAGTGTAGTATTTTTTGTTAAGGACGCTATCCTAGTCTTACTTGTGGGTGAACTTGGTACAACTGTTGAATTCCTAGTAGCACTGCTATTGGTATCTTGCTTTCTCTATGACTGTATGCTTCTCGCACGATACGGAGATGTGCCATTTGTGTTAACGCTGACTTTGAAGAGAACGCCATGCAACAGCGCCAAGCTTCTAAAGCCCAGAACCCGAAGCATACGACTCTACATCCTAAACACCCCATGAGTCATGTGGGGGGTGATTTTCGACTCTCGGGATTTGGTGCACGGATTCAGTTTCGGGGCTTCGGAATTAGGGTCCGTATTGAGTCGACATCGCAAAGCTTACAGGGCTTTGGGCTGAAGTGCTCAGGGAGGGATGGGGACCGCGCGGCCAGGCCTTGCCATCACAGGTGCAGGTACTCTGTCGGTATGTACCCATGTAGCGGAAAGGTAACCAACAGAAGTCCATTCAGCACTACGTATTGGGTATAAAGTGCTCCCTTAGCCCTTGAAGAACCTGTCTGGAACCCCTGTTCGAACAATAAACAAACTTCTAAACCCCATAAGCCCTGAGCCCTGAACATATCTGCAAACCTATCCCTAAGGGTCCAAGTGCACGATAATATATACTCTTTCCAACATTAACTACTAGGATACCCAGTAACCTAAGAATAAAAAGGCCTCTCTTTTTGGTATTGGGTAACTTTATAAGGAACCTAGGACTACAAAAACGGAATAAGGGTACTACTGGGCATCCTAGACTAACAAAACTACTATCCTAAACCCAAGCATCTGGTTTATGGGTCCCGTGGACCCTTAGGGTAAACCCTAAACCCTCAACCCTAAACTCGAGGCTTAGGGGCCCGACAGATCCGGTAGTTGCCGTACTGAACCTGCAGGTCATCTGCCTGCTGGTTAGATCCTTTAAGAATTTAGCCTTGCCAAACAAACGATCCTGTCCGGAAAGAGGATGGCATTTATCATGCGTTGTAAGTATGCCATCTAGTCGGGAAGCCCTAGAATTTAGAAACTGTAAAACCTGATCTTCTTGAAGCTTGAAGTTTGGGGGTTTGAGAGTCTGGGGCAAAAAACTAGACCACAAATCTACACTCGAAAGGGAGCTGAGCATTCTGATGTACACTAAACCCCAAACAAGAAAACCATAAAGACACAAACGCCTCTGCAGCGATCCCAGGTCGTGGGGATGTCTAGGAGTCTAGGGCTTGCTTAGCTTTACCGATCCCGATGGATCCTTTTTGTAGATATTGGCATGTGTACACATACATGGATACCGACCTACCTACCTGCCTGCAAACTCACCCTACATACTGATACATACATGCAGACAGACAGACTGACAGACATACATACATTACCTACGTATACCCACCTACCTACCTACCTACCTATACCTACCTACATACACACTACCGACCTCCCTACCTATCTACATACATACATACGTACATTTGCTTCACATGAAGATATTTCAGGTCCGATCGGCGACCAATGACATCTCGAGTCCTGCGCTCACCCACTTACGAATGAAGAGCGTGTGTGAGTGTTGCCATACTGATCAATTGACAACCCAGCTTACGACAGCTACACATGAGCTCCTGGCAATGACTTCGCCCAGTACGACGACCCTGGTTCTTTTCTAACTAGTCCTTCTGTATACCATCAACCCGATACTAACCGCTAATAAGTGGCTCTCAAGTTCCAAATCATATTCCAAATCAAAATCTCCACATCACCCCACTTCACATCCTTGTGAAGATGAAACTCACAGTCGCCCCTTAGGTTGCCATGAGAGGCCAAAACATAAGACCCACCCTAATTGTCATAAATTCCAAACCTCCTCCTAATCCCCATAAACTTCATGTTTTGTTATATCCCCAAAACCCATTTCTGACAAATTTCGACGGCCCCTTGTTTTGGAACCCAGAAAACCACCTGCCACGTGAGGTAGGAGGTACCACCGTCAGAGGCAACCTCAGGGGCGAATCAGTCGACCCACACATCTTCCCAACCGTGTATCAAAGGGGGAAAAGGAGGGACCCTTAATGGGGACCCCTACCCTATAATTGGCTATATAATCGGTATAATAACTATATAAAGGGTATATACCTAGGGGTCCTTATTAAGGGTCCCTCCTTTTACCCGTGGAGTGTACCGAAGCGACCAAGCCCAAACCCTCATGGACCTCAAACCCAAAACCCTGAAAGTACAGGATAGTAGAATCTAGTATAATAATAACCATATGCTAGACCATTGAACCCCAAACCCTAAGCCCACAACTGTGCTGTCAGGATTTAGGGTTTAGGGCTAGGGCTTTGCCGTTTGGGCACGTGTCCGAGCACACGGGGACTGGTGTGTTCTACGTGTGAGCTTAGTGGGCTTGGTGGTTTAATCAGAAAGGCAAAACACTTCCAGTAATGACCTCATGTTTGCTTCTTGCTCACATTTTTGAAAGCTCGTCGTACACCATCTTAAACGTCCTCGGGATGTGCGAGGCTCTCTTTCAGCATTAGAGCCAACGTGTTCAGGATTGAGGTGGCTAACGGTTTGGGCTTTGCGTTAATGTCGGGGTCGAGACTTGCAGATGTCGAAGGGGCGTCTAAACGACGGGCTCTTCGGTTCCGTGTAAAGCTCAGAGTTTGCAAAGTCGTTCTCTCATCACCAGAGCATACTACGCTTGATGGTATAGATCCTGCATTACGCATAATGAGCTTTCTACCATAATTATCATAGTCTAGGGTCCTTAAGGCAATGTAGGATTTACATCATCAATCGTAGGTCTCGCATGCAAAACCCCAAACACTCAGAGCCGTGAATCTGACCGTAGACCTTCCACCAATGCAGCTACTATAGGGGCCTTAATAATTAGACGTGGGTTTCCTTTAAAGGGATCCTGAAAAGGGATCTATAATAAGGTTCTATATTAGGGGCCTTAATCATTAGACTTGGGTTTGGGGGCCCATTATACTGCACTTATATTAAGAACCCCCCAAAACGGTAGGGGTAATTGTTAAGGCCCCTATATCAAGCCTCTAGCTGAGTCTTGGTGTGGTTTGGGGGCTTGAAGTGGTTCGAGGGGTAGGAACACAACTCAATGTCTGCCGAGCTACACCCTAAACCCTCAACCCCTAAACCCGAAAACCCCTTACCTCTTCATGGTCTGGAAGCTTCTCTCGACATGGTTCAACTTCTTCCCCAGAACCCCTGACCGGCTATACATGCGCAAATCTGGCGCTGGGGGTGCCCTCGGTCTTAGCCTAAGCCCTAAAACCTAGGTTTCGCCCCTGGGTTCCCCTAAACAAAAAAACCTTAAACCCCGAAGCACTTAACTCATCTTAATTATCCCGGCAAATTTGATGCACCGAACGCAAGTCGTGCCGTAACTGATGAACGGCACGCCCTCTATGTCGTGGCAGATCGTGCGGTGCCACGGCTTGTCCTTGGGCAGTGGCCGGAGCTCCGTGTCAGAGATCAGCGCGAGACCACCTTCGTCGCCCTGTCCACGGCCAACTTCAGGTTCCTAGAACCCTAAACCTAGACCCTAGAGTAACCCAGGCATAAAAAGGATGCCCTTTTTGGTTTAAAGGGGCTTATAAGGGAACCTGAACCCTAAAAAAGGGAATAAGGGCCTACTCTGGGTCCTAGAAACCCTAAACTCCTTTGCGTCTCGAAGGCGGCCACCACATCGAGGATGCACTTGTTGGAACCTGCTAGGATAGCCCAAATGCTGGTACTCATCCAGGAGGCTCTTGTGCACATCCCGCTTCTCCTTCCTGAGGTGCTGGGCATCAAGCATGGTAAGAAAACCTCAGGTTTCGCCCCTGGGTTTTTGAGTTCGGGATTCGGCGAGGTCAGACCGATCTACCTTGCTGGGATCCCCGAATCTTTCGACCCCGCCAACCCCACACCTTTCCGATATTGCGGAGCTTATAAACCTTATAAATCTTGCCTATTTAACAACATTAATATAAACCTTGGTTGTTACACTTCCTAAATCCACAATTAACTCGAAATGCCAAGCAGTCGTCTCTTAAATCCTGAAGACCCCCTCAAATCTGAACCTATCTCTGAAATCCTGAACACACCCCTAAACCCTATAAATCCATCGCTGAAATCCTGAAGACCAGCCGTCTGAGCCTCAAGCAGCCACTGCAGAGCTCGGCCAGTTGCTGGGAATAGCTCCCGTGCCACACTCGAACAGGACCTATCCGAAAGCGCTTAGGGATTACCTTATATAGTCTCCAATAGTCTCCAATGTAGTTGTGTTTTTGGGTTACTAGGATACCCAGTAACCTCTTTGTAGGGAACCTAGAACTACAAAAAGGGAATAGGGGTACCACTGGGCATCCTAGGTTACCCTACAAGACCCTAGATGCAAAACTGGTTAGACCAAGGCCTGGAACTACAATGGAGACCACAGTAAGGCAAAAGCCAGAAAGTTGGAATATGATTATCCTAACCCTTCTATGGCAAATTATAGGGTATCCTACCATGAAACCATATTCCAACTTTCTGGAGTTCCCTGTAGGATATCCGAAAGCTTTCGGGATGGTAGAGTTGTTTGCAATCTATGTCCGAATCCAATCCTCAACTCTTGAACCAAAATCACCAGGCCCTTAGCGCTAAACATCCCTCATAAACGCAAAAAGCTGTGAGCTCAGACCTTTATATGTAAACCTATCTACCCAAACCTAAACCCCGGACCGAACACGCAAAACCCTGAACAGCAACAATCCTGGACGTTAAAAAGCCTGAATAAACTCGACCTTGTTGTTCAAAGGCTGTTGGCCTGCCGGGTCCTACAAATTTGGTGAAAAACCCTGCTCGGCAATCTGTTCGCGGCTTGAGTAAGAATGCTTGGACCCACAGAGTACCAAAACATGTGCGTTCTGTGGGCACATCTTGCACCCCAAGGCTCTTCCCCCTCTGTGAAGTAAACCACCTAAAGGATCCGGAGGAAGTTGCGCGATCCTTCAACAAAAATCCTCCTACTAGTAGAGCTAATTCTGTAAGGGTCCATGTATCCAAACGGTATGTACTTTAGCCTTCAAAGTCTAAATATGCAGCAGCACGGAACCCTAACATATCGTATCGGCACCTGTTGCGAGCCCCGAAACCCTAAACACCATACCAGGTCGTCCTGCCTTGATCTTGTCTCCATCGGTGAGCCCGACCCCGCGGAAGTCCAGCAACTGCGGAGTGCAGTGGCCGGGGTTGGGGGCCTAGGGTGTAAAGTTGAGGGTTTAGGGCACCTAGTTTCGAGAAGCGAACCCTATCTCCCCGAGCTCCTCCACCAGGCTATGTAGACCGCAGATCATGAAGTCGTCGACATAAAACACCACCACGGCACAAACATCACCTCATGGGCTTCGGATAGTCCACCACGCCGTAACGATTCTTCCTGTCTCCACTTGGATGCTCTCTCTCTTGCTTCCGTACGTTCACCGTCTGGGCACTGTTGCCAGCGACTCCAGTGTCTCCACTTGAGTCCTCTTGGCGAAGGTAGGTCCTGGAGAACGTGATCCCGATATGCTCCCCATAGCAGGAGAGCATCTCGGAGTCCGTAGAGCGCTCGCACCATCCCCACATATCAAGACCAGAAGCCCGGAGAAATGGGACATCGTAGACCTTCTGCAGCCGAGACCCCAACGATGCCCTCTAGAACTTGCAGTTAAGGGTTTAGGGTTTAGGGCGAATCATGTTCGACAAAGGAAACAGCAAGTTTTGGTAAATAGATGTCTGCAAAGTGGGGCTTTGCTTGAAACCCCCTTTGAAATACCCTAAGAGTAAGAGCCCAGCTACATATAGGATAATGGGTGCTATGAGGTTTATATTCATGGCTTCCCATTGTCATTCTGCTTGAGGGTGCATGGTAGATCAAATCATCGTTCTGCTTCAGCTCTCGGGTCTGCTTCTATTGATGACCATTAAGCGATTGCAAGATAACGAAAATTAGATATAGTCGTCCTTGATGAAATGCTCGATATGAGGAGCCCCCGAACGAATGCAAGGATTTCTTTGCCTGCTACTTACTGACAGGAATTACCATCTCTGTGAATTGCGAGAATCGAATACTTTGGCCCGTCAGCGCTTTCGCTTCTTCGACGACTGCTGTTGAGCATTTTTTGCCCAGGTGACACAAATGTACCATGCTTGTAGCTGTGATCTTTGCCTCGCCGTGATATCATGAATGGTTTTCTTCGATTCGTCCACTGTGTCCGCCGTCAGCTCTGCATTGTAAGAAGCCGAAGTCGATGCCCTGAGATTTTGAAACGGTTGCGAACTGAGAGATCGAAACCGAAATCACCGGTCGGGTTATTATACTCTTGGCGAACGAAACACAAAACAGGACTGCAAAATGCGATGCTTCCGAGAATCTTTCCCTCGTATGTTCTCCCGGATCCCAGTCGCACCTGGAAATGTGGCAGCAACTTCGTGGAGTGAACCAAATGTGTGACGATGCAGTCATCGGGCATGGCATAGCGGCTTTGCAGCCAATCTGGCACAGAGTTGCAGCTCGACATCGCTTTGCGACTTGCCCTGATCCTCTGCTCACCCTGCTGATCGCCATCCCCTGGCTCGCCATCTGCCCCCTCGGCTGCGGCAGCCGGATCAGCAGCATTCGGGCCCTGTCCTTCGTCCTCGTCCTGTCTTTGCGAAAAATCTCGTATAGATAGGGAACGAACTTTCTACTTTGATGTTCCTAGGGATCCTAGCTCTTTTTATACTGGGTGGGTAGGGATTTTGATTCCTGCCTCGGTGTCCGGCATCTGTCCAAGCATCTGCTCTGCAAACTCCACAGCAGGATCGTGAGCCTGGTCCCCTGCCTCATCCAAGGCCTGAGCCATTGCTTGAATGAGTCTGAGAACCAACATTGCTTGTTTCTCAGAAAACCTAACAATCTCACCAATCGGTGCCTCCTCTTCATCTTCATCCCCTTGCTGCTCTTCCTTTGGCTGCTTTCGTCTCTTTGCATCAATCTGTTTCAGCAGGTCATCCAAAGCTGTCAGCTCCTCTTGGGAGCAGTGCTGGGTGACAAGGGGCAATTGCATGAGCTGTCTCGTCTTGAACGTCTTGGTGCTGCTTTTTCTTGCTGTAACTCCGTGGGCCCCCAAAAGCTTCGAGAGCTGCTCTGATGTCAGGCGTACAATGGCTTTGCTTTTCACCATGTCCACCACAGGGGGCAGTCCACTTGCTGCCCTTCGTAGGCAGAGCGAAACTCCAAGTTTGGCAGAATAGCTTGCAGGGAGCCAGTGGACAGTGTAGGAGAAAACTCGGACCTCAACAGGTGCTTTCGTTCTCACTCGGGAAGATTACCTGCCACACCCACTCATTGCCACATGACCTAGACTATGCAGCAGCGGAGCATTGGCGATATCATCCAGCAGCATTGCTTGCAGAGGATGCCTTGAACAACTGCACTGTTGAGTATACACTTGTAATCTTTTGTTGCACATGAAACTGAAATCTCAAGCGAGGTACTGCCCATTTCTAATCTTGATCACCAGGGCCTTCACCCTCTCATGCTCCAACAGCGGGTCCTTCACTGCATACCTGGTCGCCTGAGCCAGCATCTGCGACTCGTCCTGTGTGCCCTGGGGCACAGGTCCATCGAACAGCAGTCTCAGTTCCTCCAGCGGCAATGCCTTACATCGGCAAGAACGAAACAGAACAGCACTGCCAATATACTGTCACAGTCCGTCGGCTTCTGTGACTTGAGCAACCGACTCTCTGAGTTGAGGCCGGCACATAGAGCACTGCGGGGGCCCCGCCCACACAGAGGTAGAAGGATTCACCGATTTGAAGCAGCTGGCCCCTTTGCATAATTGCCGAAATCCAAAAGCTCTCCGAAGCTTCGAGCAGATCCCGGCCACTCCTAAGTGGAACACACTGCACTCGAATATCCAAACCGGAGCAATCGAACATGTCATTACTGCCGCTGTAGCCACTTCTTTGCAAGCCTCAAGCCCTTGAGGAAATTGAGCTGGGATTTGCAGTGATTGTAAGCACTTGTGGTCTCGTACGGCTTCAAGACATCGTCTATTCGGATCTCAGCACCTTGGATTCATTGCATCCAAGCACAGGAAGCTTTCGCAGACCCCTAATGCTCCGTCGTGCGAACACATTCGAATCCCGAATCCCTTTATTTGTAGTCTGGAAACCCGGGGATGCGGAGTCTGGCTCCCAGATGCGGGGCTTCAGACTGCGAACGGCATTGCCTTCGTAGTCCTCGCTTTCGAGCTGCACAAGCTTCGGGCCACCCTCCACATCCATCTTCTGTTGAATGGCTCGCACCGACACACACTGCAAGTTGCTCAATCCTGCGTCGCCGTTCTTCACACCACGGCGACATGCATCTTGAAGAGAAGAGAAAACATCTTCGATATTCGAGGAAAAGCTGAACCGTGGGAACCAGGCTTGCACACAGGAAAACGTGTCCGGGCACATCTTCCATTCGTGTTGCGCGAAACAGACGGGCACCTCCCTGAAGTGGTGGAAGAACACGAAAGGACATTCCTTTCGCAGCAATGCATGCATCTCTCTGTTGCCCTCCATCTCTTGGAGCATGTTCCATTCGTCCTTCATTTCATTCAAGACTGTCGCCTGCACCTGTTGCATCTCTGCGGCCTCAGTTTCCACCAAGAGGCAGGCCGATCGCTGAGGCGAGCTGCACAAATATAGGGCATAGAACTCCAATTCCAGCAAGCTCGTCAGTGTTGCATGCAAATGATCCCATGTCATGTCCGTCTTGATCGGGTCGGGTGCTTTCGAAAACACCAATACCTCAGATAGTGGGCTTGAGAATTTCCGAATGCTTTCTGGGAGGGACAGAAACATATCAGAACGGCCAGAAGAACGGAACAAAGGAAACCGTTCACTGAATACTCGCACATCCATCGGTTGCTGTGGTCACTTAGCACAGCAAAAATTGTGTAGGACCGTAGGAAGCGGAATAGCCGCTGCAACCACCACAGATCTCGAATCAAGCCTGTCAGGTATGAGTTTTTGTTAGCTTCTGGAGAGGTTCACATGCACCACCAAGCATCCGGACCCCAATCCCTGATCACGGGAGCAGATACTGACTCAAGTGCGAGACTCGCTTGCAGCAATTTGCCACACTTTCGCCTCGCTCAACTTCAATGTAGTGTGGGGTCCCCCTAGTTTCCGTGCTCACTTTAAAGCAAAACTTGTACAAACTGTTTACGATCGGTCCGACCTGCAAGATGCATGCGTGGGCGATTTTGGCGTGAGTTCTCTAACCTTCTCATTGTTTGAAAGTTACAAAACCAATTACCTTGTTTCTGTTTGGTATGTTGAGACTGCACAAAACGAGGGCAGCCAATCCGTTTGCGGGCTAGCCGCACACTGCTCTACTTGTGCTTATCGGCTCGTCAGAGGGCCGCCAATCGGCCAATCTGTGTGCGGACTAGCCGCACACTGCTTTGTCACATGGCTTGAAATCGCACGATTCGGCGGAGACCCGCCCGTGTGCGGACTAGCCGCACAAGATAGAGATCAATTAAACTTCCGACACACGTTTCAGATCAAACTGGTTTTCGTGTTTTCACTAGCCCTATTATAGACGTGGAGTTGAACTTACTGATCTCAGGATCTACTGCGAAAGGGCACCTAAGTGCACTCCAGGGACACATGTGTCTGTGACTGTGGCCAAGTCGCAGACTCGCCGTTCACAGTTTCACACTTCAACTCAGGCTCGATGCCCATCTTGGCAGCAGTTCCCACAGCGAGGGCGGTTTGGAGCATCCCCTTCATCTGCTCTCCATACTTTGCAGAATTGCAGAAGAGCGTGTGCCGGTGCAAAGCCCACTCTTTTGCTTTGCTCTTTTGCTTAGATGCAACAGACCGGTGAACACAGGCTGCCCCAGCACATGCGAAGCACTGCATGAACAGACTTTCGGCCCAGCAGCTAGCCATTTAGCCATCGAACAGAAAGGATCACAGAGGTCTTTCAGTGCACCGAACATTCCCTGAACTTCTGGGTCCGACAATGCCTGCAACTCTGAACAAAGGTTCCCTTGCATGCTTCGGAGTTATGGGACACGAGCGGAAGCGGTCCTTCAAACAGATATCCACAATGCGGTCGGCGTCTGCTGCCTTTTTCTTCTCAATTCCTGCCATTGTCGTGAAGGGATTCTGTCCCACCTGCAGCCGACAGCATCTCGCACACACCCACACAAACACAAGCACACCACTCAAACCCCCAGAACCCACCACCACCCATCACCGTCACCACCCAGCACCCACCACCCCACCAACCCCCTACTGCTCACCTCTCGCCACTCACCAACCACCCACAACCGCCCCACCACCACATCCCCCCCCACCGCCAAAACCACCTCGCCTAGGACTCACACCACAACCGTGCCACCGCCACCGAAAGCTTCACATGTTGTCGCCGGGCCTCCATGCCACCCCATGTAAGGATCAGCAAAGTCCCAGAGAACTGTCCGGCAAAGGCCCTTGCACAGAAAGCCCAGGAGCACCATCGCCCTTCCTTGTGGATGGGCCCATTTCGCCTCTTTCCAATTTCAGCAATCACGGTTGCAGCTCCCACTCAACCAAAAGTTCAACAGGTAGCATCTCTTCATTGCAGCCGAGGGCACTTGCAAATTCTGTGTAGCACCGTCACGATCCGATCGAAATCCAAGCGAGGGTCACTGCTGCAACTGAAGCCATTCCTGGGACCATGGTTTCTTTCTCAGAATCTGAGGAACCTACGACGAGTTTGGAAAAAACCTCAATCTCCGATCGACACACTGCAGATAGGCGTCTCCTCAAGGATAGCTGGGCCAAAGAGCTGCATCAAGCACTCGTCTGGCTGAGCCTGAGATGCTCTGCCAGAATGCTTCAGAACATCTCTAACACCGGAGCCCCGATAGTTTCAGTCTAGAGGCGATTTGAAGATAGCGAAGCCCGGCAGCTCGCCAGCTTTCCCCAATGCGGCCAGTGTGCCACGGGCTCTTCCGTGCCTTCATTACCCACCCTGTGAGCATGTGGCAACCTAAGCAAGACGAACAGGTTGCTATGTTGTTGCTAGAACATAACTCATCTTCCAGTGAGACAAGGGGCGTCTGATTCCAGCTGTGCAGTGGACAACCTTCAGAAAGTGATTCTGCAATTTGTGCCTCAATGTCACTGCACACAACTGTGGGAACCATCGAAAATTTGCAATCGTCCTGTGTGTTGTTGTTGTTGCTGTTGTTGTTGTTGTTGTTGTTACCAAATCTACTCGAATCCAAGGCACGACTCGTCTCTGATGAAGGACACAGCAAAACCTTTCCCGGCGAGGTATTGGTAGCCCGAGTAAAGCGGGCCACCTTGGTCTCCTTGCAAAACCAAACGAAGAAGTTTTTTGTCCACACAGAGCCACTCGGACTCTCCAGACTGTGTGTTGCAACGGAAAGACCACTTGTTGTCGTACTGCTCCACGACGACGTGATCCTGTGGCCGTGCACCGGCCAGTGTTTGCTTCGGGGGTTGCAGCTCACACTCCAGCAGGTCCAACGAATGGATGACAGCTTTCAGATGCTCTCTCGTAGACAATCGTTGCTGCTTGATCTTCGATATCGTCTTCGGCCTCAATTACTGTACTCTCCTGTGCTTACCTAACTTATACTGATTATACTGGCAAGGTGCAAAGTGATTTCTGCCGCCAGGGCACAGTTTGCGTGCCGTAGCCTGCTTGCTGTCGGCCTGTGCTGCCTGGTCTGCAAGCCTTTGGCACTCCTCCATTTTCGTTTCCGTAGAGGCTGTAGAAGGCAGCAAGTCCGAGAGACGTTGCAAAACCCACGGTGCCATCGTCCTGTCCACGGTCACGAGGGGTAGCCAAACCTCGGGTCCATCGCTCTCAGAAATTAGTCGCACACCCAAAAAACTGTCACAACGTTCGGCATTCAAGGAACGTCCATTCGAGCCTTCGGGCTGGCATCGGATATGAGGTTCAGGGACCGGAACCTCTGCTCCTTCAGCTCCTGAAGCATCTGAAGCCAAGAATTCACATTCTGCTTATGTGCTTGCGTATGATTGCATCGGTCCTCGTGGAGGACCGTTGCTGCTCGCCGAAAGAAACGAAATGCAAAATCGCACGATAATCTGGCAGCAGGCAAAACAAGCTTCATGGCCAAGGGAACGGCAACCCCAGTACACAAGTGCATCACCTGCCTGTGGTAATGGGACGGGCTGAGTTCTTGGAGTCCCATTTCGACCAAGCTTTGATCGGCAGCTTTGGAGGCAAAGCCGCTGGAACGATTCAAGAATCGGTCCAAGGCCATCAGGTTCCGAAGCTTCACCTCTTTCTTCAGGGCACGTCCGTCCCTCGGATTGGGATTATGAGCATGAAGCAAGCACTGTCATGCATAGCGTATCATTCACATTCTCTGGTGATCTATGCGACTCGAGCGAAACTTGGGATTACAGAATAAGGCGGCTATTTGCCGTCCAGGCCACGTCTTTGCCGGATGAAACTTGTCGTCAGCTGTTGGCAGGGGTATCTTGTCAACAAGCACTCTCTGAAAATTATCTTCCATGGCTTGGCACAGCAAATGGAGCAAACGTCTTTGGACTCGTCCGACTCGAACTTGTCCCTGCAGCGGACAACCGCTTGCCCTAATGCAACAGCCTGGTCGTGCGTGCCAGCCCCTTGGCCTCAGAAACTTCGTCGCTGAGTGGGGCTCGCAGGATAAAGAAGACCAGGAGGGGCAGCCTCACTCCTGGCAATCACAATAACAAACTCCTGCGAAACTTAGCAACCTGAAAGTAAGGGCTTTCGGTCCTCCTTGAAGCTTCTTCTGCGTGGGCGAGAGCAAACCAGACTTCTGCCACCTCCCATCGGCACTGAAACACGATATGTATTCAAGACCAAGAAGAAACCCACCTTGGCATCCAATCCATGAAACCCAAAAAGGCTTCGAGGCTCTGCAGGTCCACTTCCGAGCCCTGGCAGACGATCTTGCCTTGGCTTTCTGGTTTGCTAAAAACTTGGTTGGGGTTGCACGTAGTGAAGCAGAGCTGCAAGCTGGTATCTTCGGCAGCAGGTTCAGCTCCAAATCAGCCGGAGCTGAGCTGGAGATGATGGTCTCCAACACAAGTAAGGCACCCTGCTGCAAAACTGGCTTGCAGCCACGAATCTGCAGGACACTGCAAGCCTCAGAATCTACATTGGAAAAACAAAACAGTGATCATCAACAGACAAGAAACCGTTCATTGCTGACTGAGGAAAAAACCATGAACATCACACCAAGAGCAGTGGCTCCGTCAAAAGGCAGCTTGAGTCGCTGTTCTGAAGCAACTGTTTGCTTCCCTTTGTACTGCGTTGGCCTCAGCAGGTGGGCCGAAATTGTAATCCGCCACTCCTCGGACATCTCGGCTGTGAGGTTGTCTTGCCTCGATTATGTGCATACACACAGATACCAAATCTTGCTCGCCACGGAAACCTGCGGAAGCGTATGCGGCCGTATGCGGGCTGGGAAAGCCAGGTCGCAATTTGGTGTACCAGTTGTGATAGGGTTGTGCCCTGCTCAACAATGGCCACACCTCGTTGACCCTGAAGATATGAACATAGCCCTCCGAGGCGTCCTGCTGTTGCACCTTGGTGAAACGATGGCAGAATTTCATGTGTCCGTATTGCACATAGATGCTTCTACATAAATCCCCCAGGACGAGGAGCTTTGTGAACTTGAAAGACACCCTTCTGGCCACCCGTCGTTCGGAGATAAAATATGTCGGTTCGAGCATATTCCACCGGGTCCGGGCGGGCTTCTTTCTGCGGAAAAGAGGATTCTGCAACCACAACCAAAGCCTGCTCTTCGGCAGGCTCGGGCATTGCCTCCAGATCAAGATGAGGCCTGACGTACAGGCCCACACCGGCAGCCAAAGCACGATTCTTGTCAAGGACGGCCTGCCAAGACTTGGCGGGGTGCTGCACATCTCGAACGGTGCTACCACTACTGTGCAAAGGGCCTCCCAATCCTTGGGCGAGAGGAACTTCATCTTCTCCTCCAGCGTATTCCCCGCTTTGGTCTTGTTGTCCAGGAAGCGGAGCTTGTCCAGGAAGCTGTTTCGAAGTTTGGACTTTTCGACGGGGTCCTCTGTCCTGGGCCACACCATGGGTCACTGTGTTGTAGCTACAAACTGATGCAGAACGTTGTTCTGAAGCAGAACGGAGAAAGTCTTGCCTCCCCATTTCTTGTATCCTGTTCTTTAACCAGAACTCCATGGCCTGGCACTGCATTCCACATGGCGGTTTGGCAAAACACCATTCCACAAAACTGGGCTGAGTTCTACATCAGCGTGCGGGTGCTGGCCTCCTGGTGACCAGGTGGTCGGTGTGGTACAGCTGAAGTAGAACGTTGGTGGCTCCTGAAGCAGAACGATCTAAGCGTGGGTTTTCCTTGAAGCATTCCAAATTTCCACACGTTAGGCATTTATGTGTTTCATCGTTCTACTTCAGCGGTTGGGCCTGGGGCACGTGGCGATCGGGAGGCGAAAAAATCGTCACCTGCACACCATGCAGAACGTTCAAATTTAGTATAACTGGCCATACAGAACGTGTAAATGATGCAGAACGTGTTCTGAAGTGGAACGGACAAATGCCGGGACCCCGGCTTCCCTTCTAAACTATACTACAACCCAGGACCGGATTTGGACCCGCCCGAAACGAAAATCCCGGAGCACCACGATTCGTATTTCAGCGGAGATTTCACAGCCTCGACACAGCTGGCGTGTCAGATCCCATGGACAGCCATAGCTAACACGACGGCTGTCGGATGTGTTGTGAACTGAAAAATTTCCTAGACATGCATGTGTTTGCAATGGCGATTTCGGCTTTTGCGTGGCGGCTAATCCGCCGGACCATGCAACTTCGATTCTACGATTCTACTAACACTGTCGCAACTCGGAGCACCATGCCTGAAAAGCCAGGGGCGAGCAGCCATGGTATCGTGTCAAGCAACAGAAGTTTCAAATGCTGAGCCTTGACCTCTGACTTTGCTTGCGTGCACACAGGAAATGCAGCAAGCAACATGTGTCAGCTCGCACTACGACAAAACCAATTCCTCCTTTTCGTCCAGGGGCACTGAGCTGCGAGTCAAAAACGGCACCAGGAGCACTCGGTCCACGATCATTCCTTAGATAAACTTGAACTTTCACGACATGCTAAGAATGTAATGAATCTACCACACATGCTTGCGGAAAAAGGTTCTTCCTCCTTCACTTCTTCCTTCACGGCTTCCTCCGGCGGCGTGAGAGCCTGCCGTCGCTCAGAGACAAGGAAAGCACAACTGATGTAGGAAACTCCTGGCCTTCAGCTTTGCTGGCCACCCCAAAAATCCTCGCTTCCCTTTGATCGTGAGCTTGGAGAACAAAGCTTGTCCACTTGCCCCCAGCATGGAAAGCACATCGCCTGAGATGGCACTGTCAATGCTGCAAGAAGGCAATCCAGACGTGCCCAAGAGAGCCGAGCTGCTCGTCTCCAGATCCGCCAAGTTCTCCTGGCAATCTTGCATCGTCAGCAGGTCCTCTGAAATCAAGATGTCGATGATGATGGCAATATCTGGCCTTTGTTGCACGAGAATTGCATTTATTCTAACAACACGAGGACATGTCTGCACTCCATGGGCACCAAGAGAATACATAAACCAAGTCACTCGGCAAGACCTTTGGGAAGGAACTGCAAGACCTCGGAGTCCACCTCGCTGGCAGGCTGCAAGGGGGGCGGCGGGGCTGGTGCAGGCTTCTTCGCCTGCTCAGCCTCCTCTTTGACATCCAAAGCAGGGCCATCCTCAGGCTCAAAATCCTCATGCTTGGTAGCTTCGGAGGCCTTGGAGCCGGTGTTGGGTCCAGGACTGCTCCCTGCCCGGCGTCTCTTGTTCTTGGACCGGGACGGCACACGATTCAGGGCCTCTCGCTTCGCTGGCAAGCTGCTGCTGGCTTTGAGGCGAAACCTGCCTGCAAACAGATCACCATCCTCGCCCGAGTCATCCCCGTTCGAGACTTCACTCTTTGCGGCCGGAGACTCCTTCTTGGGGGTCTCGAAGAGGCGTCTCCGAACACGGCGTTTTTTCGATGCCGGGGTTTCCGGCTTCTCTTCCTTGCCCTCACCTTCCTTGGCGGGGGTCCTGGCTGCCATCTTCTTCATATCCTCCTCGGCGTCCTGGAGCAGATCAGTTTCAAGCACTCAGCAAAACCACAAGAGAAGGCTGCTACCTATGCCAACAAAGATCGGCTCTCCTTTGTATCCAAGGCCCAGGGGTCCCAAGCTTAGCCAAGGGTGAACATCAAAATTTGAGGCAGCTTCTTTCTGCTTTCTGTACAGCAGAATCCGCTGGCGACAACAGCTCACCACTGATGCCGATACTGGCCGCCACGGGATCGCTTGCGGTCGCTGCCGAAGTGCCGCTGCTCTGCTTGTCGCTTGCTCTCGCCCCTCAGTTGCCAAAGAAACACCAAGAGAGGTTTACAACGAATATGTTTCCATGTAACTATATGTATGCATATACTTGTACTTACATACACAGACCTGATGAAAAAATACATGTATGTCTAACAGAGACACACAGAGACATACATATATATATGTGTGTATATATGTATATATATAAGTATATGTAAATGTACATGTATATGTATATGTATATGTGTTTGTGTGTATCGAAAAGATTTATAGATGTACATGCGTACATACATACATGCACAAGTCCCCACACATACCTACTTACATACATGCATGCATACATCTGGACATATATATATATATATATATATATATATACACACATATTTATATGTATGTGTTTTATATAAGTATGTATGTAGGTATGCATGTATTTACTGAGTGTGTATATACATGTTTGTTCAACTGGGGTATTGTTGTGTTGCTGTTGCTTACAGGGTTAATTCGTTGGAATAGTCTTTAGACTCCTACTTTCAATCATACACGTGCATATATGCACACACACACATATATATATATATATATATATATATACATACTATGTGTATGTGCGACTGGGGAACTATGTAACTTGAGAAAATGCATCCTGTGTGCACAGCTCAGCTAGGAATCGTGTTTGAACAGCACAGCTGGCTGGTCATTCAACACAAACAGTCATGGACGGTCATGCTCGGGCCAACAAACCTTGTTGGTGATGGCAACCTGCAACTACGACGACAAGTGGAGCTACAAAAACGAAACATAGGCAAGCCTGATAGACTTGAGAGCTCCATATGGTTGTGTATGTGCACGTCAGTTGGAGCTGAGGGGGTTATGGTTCATGTGGATATGAACAAGATGTTCGAATCAGCATCATCTTGTATCGGGCTTACTAATTACTAACTAGTTACATTCGTGAAAATATTTTCACCTCAACAAGAATCATAATTGAGTTCAGTTTGTCACGACTGCAAACACATCGCTTGTCGCCAGATAGAAAGGCTGCTTTCATCCTCTTTCTGTTGTATGGGAACGACACCGAGAACAGGTCGGATTGAATCTGATTCTTACCACAGTATGAACTTAACACTGACAAGCTTCGGCAGCACGACGATCTCGCCCGGCGTGGACTGCTGCGGCCGAGCTTTGGGCGGTGCTGCTGGCGACGGAACCTTCGGTCTGGACTCCATGTGCGGCGGGCTGTCGGGCGGCGGAGGTGGCGGGGGCGGTGCATTCGTAGTCGTACTCGCAGGCGGTGGCACAAAGCTTGAGGCCTGAGCACTGCCCGGCACTGGGGCATCAGAGCCCTGCCCTTCAATCACGGCCGGCTCGACTGCTTCACAGCCTTTCGGCACAAAGCGGAGGAAGACCTCCAAGGTGCCGCCCTCCGTCCTGTACCTGGCCACCTTTCTTGCATGGCCCTTCGAAGGAGGTGGATCCACCGTGATCTTCGGCTGCTCTTGCTGCGATGGGCTCGCATCGGCCGGAGGCGTAGGATTCGTCGCCTTGGGCCCATCCTGCGGCTTGGATCCCTCGCCCATGCCCTGCTTCTGCTTCTCGCTTGCCTGCACCGGCATCGCCCCTGTAGCCTGCATGTGTTGCTGCATCAGCTGATCTGCGTGCTCGTACAGCATTTGCTGCTGCTGGCGGCGATCGTCCGTGCCCTGCGTCACCTCCTCCGGCCTCAGGTTCTGCACGAACGAAGCCATTGCAGCAGTGGACCTTTGCTGCACCATCGCCTCGCAGTATGGGGCGATTACCGTCCCAAGGGCATAAGCGAACTCGGCCCCAAAGGGCTGTTGCATGGCTGCCCTCACTGCCAGCAGCCTCTTGATAAAGAAAAGCCTGCGGGCACGGTGATCCCATCAATGAGCTGACGAATCCTTCAATCTGAACTATCGAAATCTCCGGTCTGCCGGACTTCAACTCAATCTTGTACTGTACTGTCTCAGAGCGAACAGGCACCACAGACCAAAGAGAGAGAAGGAGAGAGAGAGAGAGATGCGGGCCGTCGGTCGCTACAATGCACAGTCGCAACCTGCTTCACAGACAGAAGCCAACCAGCTTCCCCAAGCCAAGAAAGCACGAGTCGGTCCTTTCGGAAGGTAGACAACATGTTGTCGTACTCGGTTTTCAGGTCGCTGCTCTTTGCCCCTCCTTTCCTGACACAACGAAGATCAACAGACTCAACAACCACAGCAAAACATATGTGCATTACCTACCTACATAGTGCACGACATATAAATGCAGAAGCCAGTAAAGCCACACACATACCACATACAAACGGACACACAAACATCCAAGGAAGCAAGCACAACCTATATATATATATATATATATATATATATATATACATAGACATATACATAACTATGTATACATACATGCATAGTTACTTACATAGATACATGCATGCAAAAATACACACATGCATACGGAAAACGTAGAAAAGCACATCCCGACATAAGTACATACCTACATACATGTACACGTAGCTACTTTCCCACCTACCGACACACCTACAAAAGACACACAGACCTACCTACCTACCTACCTACCTACCTACTTACATGCATACATAGTTACACACACATACAATCGGGCATGCAAGCATGCTTGCATGCATGCATACGTACAGATCTACATATGTACAGACATATGTACATACATACATACATGCATGCAGATATACATATGCACACACACATGCATACATACATACATACATACATACATACATGTGCAGACCGACCTGAAGACACACGTGCACACATCCAAGAATTCATACATACATACATACATACATGCATACATAACTGCATGTCGATGTACCTACCTGCTTACACACTCGCCCACATACTTACCTTACCTACCTACACGTATAGATGCACACATGCAAACATGCAAGTGGTAATCACCACAGTCTTCTAGCTCCGTCCCTCCCACTCCGTGTTTCGCCTTCGCACTGCCTCCCTCTCCCTCTCTGTCTCTCCCCCGCCCTCCGTCTATATCTCTCCAGTCTTTATCTTTCTTTTTGTTTCTCGCTTCCCCTCCCTTTGCAGATGGCTTCTAGTTTAGGTGTTAGCCGGCGAAAAC
This sequence comes from Symbiodinium sp. CCMP2592, assembly GCA_905221615.1. Taxonomy (NCBI): domain Eukaryota; class Dinophyceae; order Suessiales; family Symbiodiniaceae; genus Symbiodinium; species Symbiodinium sp. CCMP2592. The sequence continues at coordinate 576,405 of CAJNDT010002013.1, forward strand.
CAGATAACACCTCCATGCAAGATAGCACCTTTGGTTTGTCACGATACATCCTACCTGCCACTAGGGCTTTTTCGTCTGCAGGTGTCTGTGTGTAGCTGTGTGTGTGTGAGAGTGTTTGTGTGGTGTTTGTCTTTGTGTTTGTCTGTCTGTCTGCGTGTTCGTGTGCTCGGCGTGCTCCTCTGCTCGTGGTTTTTTGTTTCGCTGTTTCTTGTCCTCTTGATTTTTTTGCATGTTCATGCTCGCATGCACACACATGCAGTGCAGACACGAGAGAGAGCGAGCGAAAGAGAGAGAGAGAGAGAGACCGAGACAGAGAGAGAGAGAGAGAGAGAGAGAGAGAGAGAGAGAGAGAGAGAGAGAGAGAGAGAGAGAGAGAGAGAGAGAGAGAGAGAGAGAGAGTGGCAGAGAGAGAGAGCGAGGGAGAGAGCGAGCGAGAGTGAGACTGAGAGTGACAGCCAGAGCAAGAGCCAGAGCTAGACCGAGCGAGAGCGAGAGTGAGAGAGACAAAGAGAGAGAGAGAGAGAGAGAGAGAGAGAGAGAGAGAGAGAAAGAGAGAGAGAGAGAGAAAGCGAGAGAGAGAAAGAGCGAGAGAGAGAGAGAGCGAGAGAGATAAAGAGAGAGGGAGAGAGAGCGAGAGAGAGAGAGAGAGAGAGAGAGAGAGCGAGAGAGAGAGAGAGACAAAGCGAAAGAGAAAGAGAGAGAGAGAGAGAGCGAGCGAAGGAGGGAGGGGAGGGAGGGAGCGAGGGAGAATTAAAGAGGGAGAGAGAGAGAGAGAGAGACACACACACACACACACACACACACCCAGCGAAGCGGGACACAGACATGGCACAAACCCTGCTGCCTCTTCTGCTTGATCAGCAAGGACTTGCAAAGCTCATGCATCTCATCCAAGTTCTTGGACCCGGTGATCCCGGCATCCACGAGCTTTCGGCCAACAACTGCAGTGTCGCAAGGAATTCTGAGCTGTCATGGTTGACATGCACCAATGCCACGACTGATTCAACTGGTGCAGACTAAGTCGCAGAGCTCGAGAAGCTTTCCAAGCCGGCTCCTCCAGACTCGCCCAGCGAGCTTTGCCTGAAGTACAAATCGCCATCAACACAACAACACTTGCGAATGGAATTCATCATGCGAAGCCGGCCTTCTGTAGTGCTTGTGTCTCGCCTGCCTTGTCCTTCTGCTTCTTGTAGCGGGAAGCACTCTCGAGCAATATGGATTCCTGATGAAGTGCGGACAATGCCGTCCCAGCGGGGTTGGATGAACTTTGCAACTCGTACAATAGCACTTGCAATAAATCTGTATCTGCAGCCGAGCCACACAGGAGCCGCCCACTTCGACCAAGTCGCTGGGCATACAGGTGCTGAGGCCTGCGAGCACGTAGGCCAACTGGCGGTTGCCGAGGTCGTCCATCGTCCTCTGGTTGGCCTTTCTCGTAAACTCCTTCTGCGGAACCTGCAGAATCAAGCCCTTGTCCACTTCCATGTCATCATCCGAGAGGTCTTCCTCCGAGGTGGAGGGCTCATTTCCTGATGGACAAAACAATTCGGCGTGAGAAAGTGTCTGTGTGAGACCCAACAGAGCACACAATAATGTTCAGTGAGCTGCTTTTCTTCTTTTTCCCCTCCTTCTTCTTCTTGGCCTTCGCAGAGTCAGTGGCTCCTCCGGAGAAGGAAGTCCGGAAATTCACAAATGCATCGCTATCTTGAAGCAAGAATGTGAAAATGCTCGGTCCTCCCATCACGACTGAGCCCAAGGAGTTCATGGCTGTCTTCATGACGAACTGAGCCGCCTCGGCCTTCTCCTCATCTTGCTGGGAGTCCACAGACCTTGCTGTGTTTGTCCTGCACACACAGATGTTGCTCCGAATCGAACATGGACCAAAGTGGAATGAAGCGGCATAAGAAGTTCGAATGTCAAAATGCTCGGCTGGGAGTGTGTCACCTGCTATACGGGGGTATTCTGCGAGGAATATTTTGGCGGGGTGGGTGCAATCTTGGGGGCTGGGGGCTTGAAGTCACGGAGAGATCTGCGGGCTTATTTGGCGGTTATTCCGCCTGGCGGTCTATCCCGCCTCGCAACCTAGTGGGATAATCCGGCGGCTCTAGTCCGCCCCATTCAAACGGGATCTACAGGATGTGGCCGGCTAGTCCGCCACTTTGATTTCAAGTAATGTGAAGCGGTCAAGCCGCCCGGCGGATTGCCGCCAACAAGCGGGCCTACCCGCCTTTTCGGAATCTCCGACCTCTCCACACACAGCACACGATGGTCCTGACAAGGCGGCCCCCGCCGGCCGAAGGCATGACCACTCTCGAGAGTGGTCCCACCAGCAAGTCAGAACACGAAACAGCTGCAAGCATATGGCGTCCAGCACTCACCCGTGAAAGCAAAGGCTTCACTTAAAGACCCGGTAAGAATTCACAACAACTGCACTTGCAAGCGAAGCGACCGATCTCTTTCCACGACCACCAAGAGGTTCATGCGAGCATCAGGTAGTGCACGGCAGCTGCGAATTATCTATCATCAACCACCACACATGTCCTCAGAGAGAATACACAACAACCGATGTCCTTGCGTATGCACTTACGATGATGGTGCATGCCATAACAGCAAGCAAGGCACGAAAGATCGGTAGTGCTCGCTGTGCCCATTCGGATGAAGACTTCCTGCACTGGAAACAATCACACCAAGTACATAGGCTGCTGCACCGGGGTCCTGTGCCAATTCGGGACATGGAGAAGCCATCAGAGTCTCCAGCAAGTTGTGAAAAGCATCCACAGCCTTAGATTCACAACACTTGTGAATCAATCCCGCAAGCTCACATCTCAACAGTTCTAACCAGGAAGCTTCCAGCTCGCCAGCCATCTCCACAAACATGTTGTGGACTTCTGTTGCATTTGCTACTGTTGTATTAAGACATATACAGCTGCCTTTAAGTGAACGGGATTTATTGCACGTGCTGACTGCCCTTGAACTGTTTCTTACACATGTTTCTCTCTAAACAGAAAGAAGAGCCCACTCCACGGGTCCGGCGACGGAGAGTTCCCCGGGCTTCCGATGTAGGCCTTTGCCAAGGCTTATGCACTTAATTTAGGGTTTCAGGCATGGCTCTTAGTTTGGGATTTGGGATATTTCGACATCTTCCGGCTCTACTTTTGTATTGACGAACAGGGCTTCTGATAGTAATGGTGAGTTCAAGCTAATGACTGAAGTCTCTAGAGGAGCCTGATTAGGACCATGGGGGAAATGCTAGTCAGCTACTATTTGCATTCCTTATAAAGAAACCTCCACTCCTTTATGCGAGGCTGGTGGACTTATTGACACGAATGACCAGTAGTTTTCTGCAATAGCCCCACCACAACATATTTGTATAATGGACAATGCATCTATCGTATCATGCCTAGCACTTATGTATACACTATATACCCCAGATTGAAACCCTGAAGTGGAACGCTGTTCTGAACTGCCACGGCCCTTGAAGTGGCATGGCAATGGGAACCTATGATATATAGCCCACTACATGGGTATCTGGGCTTCGAGGGATAGATGGAGCCAGGAAGTGGGCCCAAAAAAAGCACATAAGCAAAAATCAGGATAGGGATATCCCATATAAACCCCCTTATAATGAAGCCCAACAAGGTAGGGATATCCCCCTAAAGTGCTTGGAAGTGGGCCTTGCAGGGATAGCCCTGCACGCAGGCAATATCATGGTCATTGGCCGCGCCGGAGATGATCCTCGGAGGTCGGCTGAGCCAAACCCAGAGACTCCAATATCCCTTATAGTAACGGCTCCTTTAAGGGATCTACTCATAGGGTTTAGGGCTCAGGAAACCCAGAGACTCCAACGTCCCTTCATGAAGGCATATTCCTTAAATCATAACGGGGGTCCTGCTATAATTTAAGGCACGTATACTCCGTCATGAATCACTTTAGGGCTGGGGGTTTGGGCTTGAGGCTTAGGGCTTTGGGTTTGGAGCTTGGGGGCTTAGGGCTTTGGGTTTGCGGTCTAGGGCTTGGTAGGGTTTAAGGCTTATATAGTTGCTGTTATGCCCTTTCGTAGAGGCCCATTTTGGCAAGCTTGCGGTTTAGTTTATACTGTTATATCAGGGTTTGGGGCTTCGCGTCTAGTGTTTTGGTGTTGAAGGGGCAAACCTCCTGCTTGAAATTATGGCCTCGGTGTAGCCATGGGCCACGTTGGCAGAGCTCCGGTAGACCCTGAATTGCAGCATCCCCAACCCTCCATCCCATGAGCCCAGCCCTAGACGGCATTGCTCCGATCATTGGAAGCAGAAGCCCTCGGCCCGAACTCTATAAGCTCAAGCCCCGCGTCCATGTAGATACATATGTATATATACACATACATACATACATACATACATACATACATACATACATACATACATACATACTTGTGCCTTGGCCTTAACCCTGAACCCTGCACCCGTAAACCCGGACCCCCTAAAATGACATCGCCCTCTGGATCCACACTTGGTTCAAAGCCGAGCAACAGGAGGCCGGCATGGCTCAAAAAGTTGGCCGGGCCAGAACAGACCTCTGTGATATGGGAGTTTCCGAAAATTCGGGGTACCTTATTTTAGGGTCCTTATAATAAGGATCCTAATACGTAGGCTACTTTCTTAGGGTCCCCTATTTTCGGAAACTCCCATATATGGAGGGGCCTTAATAATCAGAATAGGGCTTTGGGTTTAGGTTAGGGTTTAAGGTTGCTTTTAAAGGGGTCTATTAGTAGGGTGTCTATAAGGGTATAGTTTACAAGCCTTAATAATTAGAATGGGGTTCTGCGGCCCATTATACTACAGTTCGAACAAGGAACCCTCCAAAATGGCATTGGTAATTGTTTAGGCCACTACATGATGCCTTACGGTTGAATCTAATTCAAGGTCAGAACTTTGGGGTTCGGGCCAGGTTTGGGGGGGGTGAAGGTTGAGGGTTGAGGCTAGGTGCTTCTTTTCAGCATCACGGAGTCATTGTACAGCTCACCAAAGTAGAGTCCAAATTTTCGGTGTGGGGCTGAGGATTCGGTTTCAGGCTTGCTATGTCGATGATTGCGAGCATGATGACAGTGAACGTAGCGGCGAAGGTGACGATCAGGGTAGTGATTGCAGCTACTAGTTGCCATCGCTTCTAAGTGCATGGACGTGATGTGGACTGTTATGTTGATATGTATGTGTGTACATATGTATATGTATATGTTTATATAGATGAACCCATGTGCGTATATACATATATATATATACACATACATATATATATATATACACATTACCAACATGTCGTTTGTGTTTATGTATACATACGCACATGACGCCACCACTGCCGCCGTCACCGCGCCCAGCACCACGCCCAGCACCAGCACCACCACCGCCGCCGCCACCATCAAGACATAATCACGGTCAAAATGGTCGTCAGAGTCATCACCCTTCTGTTTCTCAACATAGTCACCTCCTTCCTCCACCACAGCCCAAGAAGTCCCTGGTCTAGCGGGTGCATACAGGACATCGCAATGCCCCGGCCGCTTTATGCGGGTGGCACGATTGCTCGTTGAGCATGCTCTGCTTAGAACGAATGTTGATCTCACCATCGCGGTTGATAACACAATCAAAGCAGTTACTTATCGCCAGTGCATCCAGGGTGTGCAAAGTTGGGCGCTTCCGATTGAGGTTTCGGGAAAAACGACAGACATCCAGGCTCACCATCCTATTGACTAGACCCTCAAAAGTAGCTAAAATAATGGCCCAAAGCCTATAAAAGGCCATTATTCTACATACTTTTGGGGTCCAGGCCGTGTTCACAACGAGAGCGCTCAGGCTGTTGGGCTCTTGCACTTCCCACGAGCCTGAGTTCGGCTTTGGGAGCTCGGCCGTCTCCACAGTGGAGAAGCTGGTGACCATCCATAGCATCCTCGTTGCTGTTGCTCGTGTGGTGGCGTCAGATGGCCGCTCTGTCGTCGTAGTTCGGCTGGCCAGGCGAGGGGGGGCCCTTGAACTTCAAGCCTGGCGGCGCAGGACTTCTGAAGTGCGTCCAGGACTTTGGGGAGAGCTGGGTGATGACTTTGCTTCGCCCAATCATCGCCATCGACACCAGCACCTCCACCATCATCATCGTCATCCTCATCATCCCATCTCTGTACCATCATCAATGCATCAGATGACTATGGCACCCACTATGGCACCCCATACCTGGCGCCTTCAATACCTTTCAACTCATGAGCCTGCCAGCCCAAAGAAGGCAGACTAGGCCTCCCGGCACAAAAGCCCACAAATCACAGAACTTTTTCCAGTTTGAAGCCTCTGAACATCTTCGTAAATAAGATCCTCTTAAAACAATTGAGGTAAGTATATACAGTATAAAGTATGCCATAGGCACAGCTTGTCTTCAAACCCGTGCACGCAAACTAAGGCAAACACCTTGGACAATGTCCACAAGATCACCTGAACGTCGGAAGCAGAACCTTGATGTCCAAGTGTTATAGGAACTCTGCGCAACATCGGACTTTACAAACCAAATTTCCCGTGTAAAAGCATCTTACCACAATATTGGAGTCTCAGAAAATGGGGTTACCTTGCCTGGAAGGGGGTACATCAACCATCCTGCGGCTGAGAAGTCGATGTGAACCGTGTACTGAAACTAGGCCTCTATCCTAAAGCCTACGGCCTTCACTCAATCAGCCGCACCAAGTCACTAGACCACGTCGACACAAAACCCCACAAGGGATTGAGGGTGTAGAATTACAAGTTGAGGGGTTTCGGGTTTAGGGCCCACAACCCTACACCCTTAGCCCCAACACCATGAACCTATCCCAACCCCAAACCCTAAACCCTAAACCCTGAACCCTGAACCCTGAAACCAGAAAAGGTCCAAGGCCCTACTCTGAGACCTGACCCAATAAATCTCAAAGGGGAAAAGGAGGGACCCTTAATGGGGACCCCTACCCTATAATAGGCTATATAATGGGTACAAAATATTAATATATATATATATATATATATATATATATATATATATATATATATATATTAAGGGTGTATGCCTAGGGGTCCTTGTTATCGGGTCCCTCCTTTGACCCTTGTAAAATCCAGCAAACCCGGGCCATCCCTACTCCAAACCCCTGGGAACCCTCAACCCTAAACCTTACCTGGACCCTAAGGAACCTACCTTTTCAAGGTTCCCTAATATGATTTCTTTATATAAGTCCTTAAAAAGGTAGGTTACGTGGGGTTAAGCTACACCTAAAACACTCTAAATTTGCCAAACCCCTAGACCAAAGGCCAAATTCTTGAACTGCTTGTTTCCCTGGGCCCTGAAGCCTAAACCCCTAAACCCTGAACCCTCGCGTTTCGAACTCCTCAACCCTAATTCCTGAAAAAAAACTTGTCCTTGTTTCCATACCTTGAGCCGGAATAACCTACCTTTTTGAGAACTTATATAAGGAAATCAGAATACGGAACCCTAAAAGGTAGGTTATTCCGGCTTAAGGTACTTCTGAGAGCTCTGACGTGCTCGGAATCTGGTTGGCACCAGCACATGGCCTCAAAAGTGTCCGCGCTTAGGATAGCACTTGGGGTTTAGGGCGTAGGGTTGATAAGGGTTCCTTTAAAGGAACCCTAATGGTTCCTTCAAAGGGATCTACAATGGATCTAAAGAGGTTCAGGGTCTCAGGTTCTCAGGATTTCGAAGCTAACAGGGTTCAGGGTTTACAGGTTTAGGTGTAGGGTTCAGGGTTTAGGAAACGATTTGGGGTTTAGGGTTTCAGGATTTTCGGGTTCCGCATTATTTTAGGGTCTAGGTTCAGGGTTGAAGGTTCAGAGTTCAGGGTCTGGGGGTTCAGGGTTCTGGATACAGGGTTCAGCGTTTAGGGTTCAGGGCTTGGGTTAAGGGTTTGGGGTCTACAGGGCGGGGGCTTCGGACAGTTAGTCTCTTCGTTTGTTAAAGCCCGTGTTTAGCAGGGTTGAGGAGTTTAGGGGTTTGGGGTTTTTCTTGAATGTCGTATCAATGCTCCCTTGAAGGCTACAGTCATTATAGTATCCGTAAACCATAATGCCAGCCGCATGATCGTTGGGCACTTGGACCTAGAGTGGTCGGTTTCTGGACGTATTGGAATCTGAGGCTCGGGCTTACAGAATCACCCTCCGAACCCGCCTTCCATCCAGTATAGAACCTTCCAACATTCATAAACTAGGGCTTGGCAGTGGACTCTGTTGGACAGCCTTTCGTGCTCAGCGTAAGTGGTTCCTATCCGGCCAAGCCCTTCAAACTCCAATCAAAACCCTACAAAACCAAAACTGTCCATCCTGGCTTAGGAGCTTCATGATCTGCGCTTGAATGACTTTACTCAGGGCTTAAGGGCCTGCAGATCAAGCATGTCTAGTCTACGCAGTCTAGGCATGCCACAATCGCGTAGTAAAGCTCGGATACCCTCAGGTGTGGGCGTACTCTGCACCACCCGCCCGGACGATGTTGTCGGTAGTACCAAAGGCATAGTCTGCGCCACCTGTGGTTTGCATCTTTGGGTCTCGGCTTACACTGGGAGTCCAAGTCCTGAAGAAATATGTACACGACCTGAAGATTTACTTAATTGCCTACAGCTGCCACAACCCTAACCCAAGGTCGTTACAGGGACGACAACAACAACTAAACCCCAAATGAATGCTTACGGCATCGGGTTGCCCGGGATTTCCAGCACCTGGGCCCCTGAAGACCTGATCATGAGCTAGAGTTCATGTCGCACTACCGGAGACACTGTGCCAAGCCCAAAACACCATCCCCAGTGGCTTCGCGAGCCCCTAAATCCAGAATGGTAGCATACCTGGACCGACTCGGTACACCACATCTCTGAATCCAGGGAACATGTAGCAACCTAGGTTCTCGGGATTCGGAAGTGGGACTCTGGCCCAAAACTTGAGCGTTTGGAATCTTGAGCTATCATATGTTCAAACATGAAGAGCCGGTGCAAGACTTCTGCGTTTCAGGGCTTAGGGTCTTGGGTGTTGGAGTTGTAGGGCATTTGGGGTGGAGGGTTTTTGTGCTGTAGAGGGCTCGAAGATTCAATCTGCAGCTGCCTTCAGCGATCGAGGCATCGACCTAGGAAAGCCCGATGCCCACAACTAGTTCGCAAGGGGTCCGTCTGATTGTGCAGTGATACCTCTATCACTGTCTATCGCAACAAGCCAACGCAGCTCGATAAGATCCCCCGAAATACCGTACACCCTGAGTCCTGGAGCTTAAACTCAAACAGATATCCCTGCAAACTAAACCGACGACTTTTTCGGGAACCTCCACTTGCCACAGCGATGCCGGCATTTGGGAAGCCTGCAGCGACAGATTGAAACTGTGCGTAAACCTTGAGCCTTGAACTCTTGACCAGCCGAAGGAGGGTTTAGGGGCTTGTGGGGCTCAGGTACTACTTACCAATACCGTTATGAATTCTAAGTGTCAGCACGTAGGATTTACGGATTCCGGGGGGTTGTTTCGTGATTTACGGTTTAGGGGTATGGGATACAAGGTGGTTTGGCGCCATTGCGGTGGGGTGTAGGCTAAACCCGAGGCCCCTTCGCTAAACTCTATTCGGGTTTACCTAGAATCTCCATTGTAGTTCCTTTTTTGGTTTAACCAATTATATATTAAGGATCCTATAAGGTAACCCAAAACAAGAACTACAATGGAGACTACAGGTAGGGCTTTAGGTTTAAGCTAAACCCGAGACCGCCCAACCCCAAATCCTCACTCTCAAACCTTACCACCCAAAAATCCCTAAGGGTCCATGTACTCATGTAGTATATACATTGGCCTTAATGTAGTCCCTATAAATGTACTTTGGGGCTCATGTATCTCTATATGGGTACATGGACCCTTAGGGAGTGACTGTCAAGCAGGCCACCTGGTATGGCTGGGCCCTCGCCGCAGGTTCTCAGCAGCATGATCCCTGGCTGCTTTCGGGTGGAAGCGTGATCTAGGGCCTTCAATAACTTAAATATCCGAGGGTAAAAGGAGGGACTCTTAATAAGGACCCCTAGGTATATACTCCTAATATAGCCACTATATACCCATTATATAGCCCACTATAGGGTAGGGGTCCCCATTAAGGGTCCCTCCTTTTCCCCTTTGAAGATAGGGTTTCAGCATAATTACAGGGAGGAGCCCTGAGGACTAAATTTGGCAATAAATGGCTTCTACATGACGGCAGGGGAAGCTCATCACACCAAACACCGCCAGGAGCCCCTTAAAGGATTTAGGATTTAGGCTGAAGGTTTAGGTTAGGGTTGAGGGCTTAGGGTTTAGGGTTTAGGTGTGAACTTGGTACATGGAAAGTCCGAGTAATGATTCTGGAGGCTCTTGCTACGTCACCGGACTACAATCTGAGCCTAAGCTGCCTGCACTACTGGTATCTTGACCTGACCTAAGAGTGACCTAGGAATGAAAAGGGTGCCCTTTTTGGTTTAAAGGGGGTTATAAGGGAACCTAAACCCTGAAAAAGGGAATAAGGGCCTACTCTGGGTCCTAGTGACCTGAGGGGTGCAAGTACCAAAATGGTTGGGTTGTAGGTACCCAAAACGAGTCGGAGTACAGCATGTCAAGCACTGGTAGTTAACCCCACAGCCCAAAAGTGTCCAAACGCAATTCCAAGACCCCATGTCCAAACCAAACCCTCAAAGCCTAAACCCTTAAATGTCCCAACTAGACCCCCCAAAACCGGAAGAGAAGAAGCTATTCCTCGACTCTAAAGCAAAAGCCTCAAGTTGAGGCATTTGGGTTTAGGGACTAGCTTCAACTCCATGCTGCCATCAGAGGCCAGTTCCTGGATAATCTAGCCAGTGCTGCACAACCCTGCGCAGGTTCGGAACCCCAAACCCTCAGCTGCTAGAAGGCAAAAGACCCCGTGCTGTCACATACCGAAAGATATTAAGTACCATCACATCGAACCACAACTAAACTGTAATGCATGTAAAGCCGCAGAACGTCGGCAGTTCCTGCATCAGCATGTAACAATATATCCAAGCATGCCGATCGTCTGCAAACCCGGCATAAAGATAGCCTTTGAAGCAATATGTTGTGTAACCCCTGCCCTACGGTGCCAATATCCTCTGACTCCTGAAGGACCCTTCTGACGAAATTTCCCTTCAAGACCTATATACTCTAAACTAAACCCGAAACCGTGAAACCTTCAGGGTTTAGGGTGTAGGGCTTATAGGGCTCAACCTTGCACCCTTAAAGCCCAAGAACCTCAAAGCCCTGAAAACCCTAAACCTGGCAACCCTAAACCCTAAACCCGAAGCCCTAGAACCCCAAGCCTTGGTATACATCTTAAAACCCTAAACCCTAAAGCCCTAAACACCTAAGCCCTAAACCCCCTACAGATCCCTTGTAGATCCCTTTAAAGGAACCCTTAAAACCAACCCCCAAAGTACCCAAAAGCCCCAAATGCAAGAAGCCGGTGGAGCGGTCGCCGTCATTTAGATCGGTGCCGGTGAAGCCGGTCCTTGGGCGCCGCTTTGGGGTAGGGGCTTAGTGGTTTAGGGGTTTAGGGGTTTGGGGGTTCAGGGGCTTTGGGGTTTAGGGGTTTAGGGTTTAGGGGTTTAGGGGCTTGGGGGTTTAGGGGTTTAGGGTTCAGGGGTTTAGGGCTTGATGGGCTTGGGAGTTTAAGGTTTTAGGGTTTGGGTTTTAGGGCTTTTGAGCCGAGGGTTTTCGGGTTTAGGGTGTTTAAGCTTAGGAGTTTCATCTTGGGCTATGATTTGAAAGAGCTTATGTTGAGGATTTCGGGTCTTTAGATTCTAAGGTTTGTGGTGTAGAGTTCGGGATGTTAGGGGGGAGGGTTTGGGGAATTCGGATTTGGGTTCAATTAGGGGTTTGAGGTTTCAAGGTTTAACCCTTAGGGTCCAAGTACCTGATTATCATATACTCTCCAAAATCCTAACCTACACAACTACTATCCTAAAACCGAGTACCTAATTACTGGGTCCTTTGGACCCTTGGGGTAAGGTATAGGGTACGGCTACGGGATACGGGGCTCAGGATGTGGGGTTGTGAGGATGGGGCACAGGGCTCGGACATCAAACCATGTCTCTCCTAACCCGCCCCGAAGCCCCAAACATAAACCGTCCAGGTACTAGAGGGGCCTTAATAATAGGTTTTCGTGGCCCATCATACTATATTACTGTAATAAGGAACCCCCAAAAACACTGTAGGCAATTTTTAATGCCCCCCCATATAGCCTATATTACCTTGAACCTCGACCCAGCACCGGATGAAAGCTTCTAAACCCAGACACTTCAAATCCAGTAACATAACAAAACTCCCTGGTGCTTAGTAGAGAATGGGGTAATGGATTATGGGAGTACTATTGAGGACTATATAGGGACTACTATGCGGGTCCATTCCCCCATTCCCTACCAAGCACCAGACAGATAAACCGAAGCAAATAACCCACCGTAACCAATGCAAGAAAAACACCCAGACTTGAATCCGAGAATAGTAATTATGGGAGAGCCCAGCAACATGCAAAACATCAAAGCCACATGAATTATAACTATAACTATTATAAACAACCGAGTCACAATGATTATAAGTCTTATAAGTATAAAGTATGCCCAAGTACAGGGCGTAAGCACGAAAAGGACACACCTAGAAGCTCTGCCGAGGCGTGGACCATGTACATGCCTGGCTTTGCATCACGGGACTTTAGGGTTTTGGGGCTTAGGGCTTTAGGGCTAAAAAATTAGGATTTAGGATTTTAGGGTTTGGGATTTTAGATGGAATTTAGGGTGACAGGCTTCCGGATTTAGGATTTATGGTTTAGGGTTCAGGCTTTTAGTTTTAGGGTTTCGGATTTAGGGCTTGAGAGTCCCAGGCACTTAATAGTCATCTATCTACTCCCCCAAGGAAGAACCTACATCTCCATAAGCCAACACCAAAATGCACATGGGTGGTTGTCAAAATTATGGTCCCCTTTTGGGTCGCTATTATAATACGGCAAGTATTGTTTAGGGTACCCACATAGGGACCTGAAATTGAACAACTACCCACATGTTGTTGGATCTTTATGCTTCACTTTCTCAGGCGTTCGTGGACTTCATGGCGCAGAGGCTCAAGAAAGTGGGGTGAGCTTTTGGTACTCAGTGGAGGATCAGGGAAAGTTTGAGGCTAAACCCCGCAAAACACACACATCTGCTGGCCCTTGCTCATATGAGGCATCCGAACGGCATTAAGGCTCCGGGATGAAGGAACCTGCTTCAGCAGGAGTCTACATGGCGCTGACGGAGCCCCTAAACCCAAAGCCCGTGCAACCTGAAAGCCCTAAACCATCCTAAACCCTAAAGCCCAAACCCTACCCCAACGCCCCAAAGCCCAACCAAGTAGCTACGAAAATCTTCAAACAATTATAAGGCCCTCTCCACGCCTGAATACAGCCCTGAATATAGGAATCTTATCAGAGCCCTTATCAATCGAACCCAACCAACACTCTGCTAAACCCTGACCCAAAGGGTCCACGTATCGTTATGGTAAATACTTATAGGGTATTATGGGGGTCTAAGTATATACCATAATGATACTTGGACCCTTTGGGTGAAGGCCCAAAGCCTGAACACCTTGAGTTGTCTAACCAACAATGGGCCTCGAAGGTGCCGCAAGCACGCCTTCCATGCTGCAAGCTGGAAGAGGCTCGGGGTCATGGGGGGATTTCGGGCTTCTGAAGCCTAAACCCTATACCCTAAAGAGAACCCTAATGTAGAACCCCGTAGATCCCCTTTAAATTAAAGGATCTCTAGATCCCTTTCGGGCGGACCCTTACAGGGATTGCATGGTCCTATGCTTCAGGGCTTAAGCTTTGCAGTCTTCGGGCCTTCGGTTCGGGCTCATTTCCCGTCAGAGCTCAGGGTTTCAAGCAGGGTTTACCTATAGTCTCCATTGTACTTCCTTTTTGGGTTAACCAGTTTTATGGTTAGGATCCTATAATAGAGATTGGGTTAACCAAAAAAAGGAACTACAATTGAGACTATAGACAGGGCTGAAGGCCGAGAGACCGGGGCTTGCAAAAGTCTTTCCCCTCCTTCTTGAGCCTTGGGCCACATAAGCCTAGAAGCCAAACCGTAGAGCCCTCAAAGCACCAAACCTCAAAAGCCTAAACCGTCAGAGAATAAACGCGCACGCCTAAACTACTCAGCGCACGCAATCGCAAACTACTCAACATGACGAAACCCATCGGCGCATAAGGGCCCCCAAACTTATGCTACCCTGAACCCCAAACCATAAAACCAGAATTTTAAAATCTAGAAACCCTGAACCCTATACCCTAACCCCCAAGCACCCTGAGCCCTAAACTCTAAGCCCCAAGCCCCAGATCTGGCACCCAAGTAAAGAGCCCTACCTTAACCCCACGTAACCTACCTTTTTAAGGACTTATATAAAGAAATCATATTAGGGAATCCCCTAAAAAGGTAGGTTCCTTAGGGTCCAGGTAAAACTTAGGGTGGTCTCAGGCTCCCGCATGAAATTTCCTGCGGGCCCGGGTACCCGAAGGGTGCCAAGCTGCTTCCGGTGGTCGGAAGCCTCTCATGAATGTTTTTTGTGTTTTTTTTTAATGGTTTTTTAAGATTTTAGGATTTGGGATCAGGGGTTCAGGGTTTCTTTACGGTTTAGGCTTCAGGAGTTTAGGGTTTAGGGTTTAGGGTCTAGGGTCAGGATTTAATTTCTGGCAAGGGTTTAGAATTTAGGGTTCAGAGGTTAGGGTTCGGGGGCTTAGTCCCAGGACTGTTGCTGTTATGGTGAAGGTCAGAAGTACACACACCCATTCGCTGCTATGTTTGGGTTAGAATTGCCAAGAGGGTCCACATACGTTAACCCCAAAAAGACCATCCTCCTTGTGGCTATCGGCCCCGATTTCTGCTCTTATGATTAAGTCCATTGTTGATCCCAAGTCTGAGTATTACTGCTGTCAGGCGTTTGAGCAGTCCTCCGACCATCGTCACTACATATATCTTTATATGCATAAATGTGTGTGTGTACATATACATAACAAACATAGAGGTTGCTTTTGCTAATGAGAGTTCGTCGGTTTGGATTTGGGGTTCAGGTTTGAGGCGCCTGTGTGACCACATAACCAGCTCAGTTGGGACTTGGGCTTCATTGAATCATTGCTAACCCTACGAGACCTGAACCCTCAGCCCGAAACCGGTTGGGCTTTGAGCTCTAGTCCATGGCTGAGGCTTTCCGGAAGTCTCCAACAAGCTCGAAAGCCTGAGATCCTGTGTGCTGAACGATGCTGAAAAGTCCTTATGATACCGATATAGGGTTTAGGGTTCAGGGGCTAGGGTTCAGGGGTTTAGGATTTAGGGTTTAGGGTGTGGGTTCAGGGTGCGCAGACAGATTTCTATATATGGTATATAATGCATGCGGACATTCAGACCCCGCTAGTATATAGGCTTGTGATCACGCTCGGGTTTGTAGGATAGTGTCAAGGCCTGAACCGGCAGATAGGACCTTAGGGGCTGAGCCTGAATCTTGAGAAACCTCCCATGTAACCTAGGTGGGTGGTTGTCAAAAATGACGGTCCCTTTATGGGTACCCTAAATAATATTAGGTGCCGTATTATAATAGGGACCCAAAAAGGGATCATAATTTTGACAACTATAACATAGTACCCTTGTCCATCCCTTATAGGCCCTTTTAAGGGGACCGTATTCTAGTACCCCAAAAGGGGGACCCTAATTTTGACAACTACCCGGGTGTACCTCCAAGCAGGTCGCTCCTTTGGCGCACCAGCACCTAGGCAATTTGACACAGCCTTGCCCTGGGCATCAAAATTAGCCCGAAAGCCTCATATCATATGGTCTTTGGGCCCGAAAGCCTTAATACATGAGTCCTTAAATGCCTTGGGTAAAGCCAGAACCCTAAACCTTAAACCCAAAACCCTAAACCTTAAACCCTAAACCCTCAACCTTAAACCCTAAACCAAACCTTAAACTCTAAAGTCTAAACCTTAAACCGCGTCGCATCGCACTTCATAGGCCCTGACTAAGAACATGCCACGGGCCTTCGTCCTGAAGCAAAAGACTCTAACCTGAATCCCAAACGCCTGAGGGTGTAGGGTTTAGGGTTTACGGTTAACCCTAAACTCTAAACCGAAGCCACTACACCATAGGCCCCGGCAACGCGGAGATCCAGCCAACGTAAGTGCAGTTCTTAATGTCAACAACCTGCAGGTAAACTCCCTTTCGGACCCGTTCAAGATCCTGGGCAAAACTCTTCTGGTAACCCTTGCAGGATCCCTTCACGAGCCGACACAAGATCCCTATCCAAAGACGGTCAGTCTCAGGAAGGGGAACAGCACTTACTTAAGCTACTATCCGTTGTATCGGGCGTTCACTAAAGAAGCAAACCCACCCACACACCGAAACCTTAAACCCTGAACCTAAACCACCAAATCCGTATGCCCAAACAAGCAGGACCATGCCAAAAGCAAACGCAAGCGAACAAGAGAAATCCCGATGTAAGCTCAGCTATGAAATCCTCAACCCATACCCAAACCCAATCCTTAACAATTAGAATAGGGTTTTGGGGTCCATCATACTATAAGTGTAATAAAGCACCCCCGAAAATAGTAGTGGTAACTATTCGGGCCCCTATAATAGACGCTAAACCAAAACTGTCCATTAAATCATGAACTGGTTGACGAACATGGGTGGCTGGTCCAAAATGAGATCCGCTCTGTCCTGAACCCCAAACCCAAGAATACCAAAGTCCTAGCACCTACAGCCTCGACACACCAAAGCCCTTCAAAACCCTTATGCCTCATGAGACCTTGATTAACTACAACCTGTCATGAAGTCTCTCATGAATCGATTCCGCGTCGACAGCGGTTCAAGCATCAAGTTTCGATTCGAGGAGGTCTCAAGACAGGCTTTAGAGGGCGAAAGGTTTCGCATTGAGGAACCTAGAGTACTAAGACAGGCTTCAGGGCTTTAGGTTTCAGGTATTGAGAAACTTACATTGCGTGTATCCTCAACCCGAGCAGCTAATCAGTAGGTGCCTTGGAGGCTCAGGAAAGAGCTAAACAGAGACAGTATGCTTGAAACCCGAGCAACCTATTCGACGCCAGATAGCCCGCAGGCAGAACCCACTAGTTGAATTTCAATTGGTTGCAATTAGACCCAAGCAATTTAGGGGTTTTGTGGTCTGGGGGTTTAGGAGTTAAGGCTTTGGGGGTTCAGCTTTAAGCCTTGTTTGACGGTTTCCGGTTTGAGGCCTAGTGTCGAATATGCTGAGCCAGAAGATCCTCCGGCCGAAAATTAAGCATGATGTAGGAAGCTTGAATAATCGGAACAGTGTTTTGGGGGAATCAAGTAGTATCAGTACAGTAGGGAAGCCAAAGAAAGAGAAGTGCTAATTTGTCAAGCCTCTCTCTCTCTCTCTATATATGGTATTTTCCGATCACCTGAACTCTCACAGCAGGCTGTACTTAGGTCTTACCAGAGTGTGCCGAAGTTGTAACTGAGGGGTCCAGGAATATAATGTAACCGTAACGGGACATACGTGGAACCTTTGTGCTCGCCCTCGACCCACACCAGAACCCAAACACAAAACTACGAAACACAAACACCTCAATGCCAAGATCCAGACGTGACATGCCACTCCTGCATGTACCCTTGGAATGAAAAGACGTCGTTTGGTCGAGGCAGGCACAGGAAGTAGTCACCGCCGAAGGGGAAAATCTTGGCCTGCCGATTCAGCCGACACCCGTTATCCCAGATTCTCCATGCTACATTTTTCCGTGTGTTCGAACAGAATCTCTTATCTATCTTGGACATGCATCAGCAGTAGCAGTAGCAGTAGTCCCCAAGCCGTATACTGTATTTTTAACAACTGCCAGTATGTCTTTTAGACTGGTGATGCGCCAGGCAACAGAACCACACAGGCAGCTATCGTCTTCGCCATAGATGCACCATTCTGCACGACAAGCGGGAAGAGACGTGCATTCGCGAAAAGATTCCCACAAGAAGGGGCTCCAGCTCGATGCATTGCTCCTGTACCTCGCCCTTTTTCAAGCCCTCCATGGAGTGTTCGGGCTGACAGAGTTGTAGGGCTCAGGAGTTTAAGGCTTTTTAGGTTTAAGGTGTTGGGTGCAACCCTGACATCTTGAACTCGAAAAAGTCATCCTTCTAAGTTCTGGTCTTAAACCGAAAATCCCAAAAACCGATGTTCTTTCTCCGTAAATCTTATTACAAAGGCCCGGTAAGATTGTAACGGGTTCCTTAGACTGTAAGGCTACATATGGGTTCTATAGCCCGGAAAAAAACTTACGGCTGGTAAGGGCCAACGACGAGGTACCGGAAGAAGAGGCACGTGGGTTTAGTGCAGCAATTATATGGCACCCGTTTGGCAGGCTGGCGTAGAAGATGGTTATGTACTCAGACAGTGGGGGCAAGGGCTGTGGAACTAGCGTTTAGGTTTTCGGGGACACTGGTTACTTGTGTATGCTTCCCGGTGTTGAGAACTTTCGGTGGAATTAACAGGCCTAAACCCGACCTAAACCTTCAAAACATGTGAAAGGACCTGAATGTCGTGTCTTGACCACAAAAGCATCATTCCACCATATCAGTCTCTGCTGCCGGATGCGCGAAGGCTGTTGCCTGTGAATTTGCCTTGGCCTTGGCCACTGTCCGGGTTTTCAATTCCGTGCAAGGCGCCAAATTTTCTGGAGGCAACTTGGCGATCGCCCTCTTGAGCCGCTTCAGCCGCCGTCGAGCTTCCATTTTGATTCGGTAGTTGTTTAATTGTCTCTTTGCCGTGGCACTGGGCGCTTTCTGCTTCTAGGGAGTTCGGCATTCGGGCCTAGGATCTCAGGGACTCCTGTTCGAAGTTCGGGGCTTTTGGTATATACAGTTTCAGCTCGTCAGTTACCAGACCCAGGGACACCAACAGTGTTTAGAGTTCTCCCCTGGGTACTTAGGGTTTAGGATTCGAAGCTGGGGGGGTTTATGGTTTAGGGTGCGAATCTGGTGAACTATGACTGGAGGTTGGAGGCCAGAGTTTGCGAGCACCATGGGGGCCTGAATAACCACTGCTCCTTATGGCTCCTTCATACCACTTCAGCATAATATTCCCCCCCCCCCCTTGCCGGCTCCGTTCTAATTCGAATTATTAAGTTAAGGTCCTTTGGTAAATTCTTTTCATACCCCTTCTAACAACCCTTCTAGAACACCTGAAAGAACTCCAAAAGGAACCGAATCCTTAAGACCATTAAGGCCCCTATAGTACGTTCGGGCTCTGCCTAAAGACTGTGCGAGTATCTCGGGTCCAGAGCTTTAGCGTGAATAACCCGATGCAGCGCGCCTCGCCCCAACCTGCCACAAAGCATATAGGGGCCTTGATACTTAAAACGGGTTCCTTTGAAGGAGGTAGCTGCGCCGACTTCTCCAATTCCCAAGGCAATGCAAGTTTACATGATGAAAGCATGTTGCTTAAAGCCTTGGGTTGGAGAAACAAGACCGCATGGGAGGCTCTAGCAGGACCAAGCGGGCGATCCCAACAGACGGAACTTGCGAATTCGACACTGGGAAGGTTTCAGAACTCCTGCAAACGATTCGTAACGAAAATCCTCTTCGACCCAAACAACGAGAAATAGAATGTCACAATGGCCTCCGATTTGGGGGCCTGACCCGCTGACTACACCCCCGAATCTGGAACCTACTCGTAGAAACCATCAACCCCTAAAGCCCACAATGACGGCTCAAGGCTTCCGAGAATTGTGCAGCTTCTATATGGGCGCTAATCATGTCTTTATAGGATGCTATACTGTTTTATGGGGAAGCTGTATCAGAGTATCGATAAAAAGGTTTCTTGCAAATACGGGATGCCTCATGTATCAGGGTCCACTATCTGCAGCCCACATGAACATACCACGGGACGAGACCGCTTCGAGTTTTGGGCATACTTTGAAATACTCCCACGCATCTAATCTTCTATACGTGCCAACCCTCCAAGCAAGCCGAGCCCAGCGTCGCCCACGCAAAATAATTGGACGAAATATTGAGCACAGTTCCCAAAAGCCCAAAGGGGAAGGTACCCTTCAAGCATGCCGGGTTGTACTGTGTTCTCTCCCTTGGAGTGCTCCCGTCGTGGTCTTCGCGCCGTTGGGGAAGCCGTCGATCTGGGTTTCGGGCTTAGGGCCAGAATGTTCCAGGTCGAGGGACTGGGGCTTGAGTTGCAATATGGTTTTGGGGCCCATTATACTATGATTACAATAAGGACCGCCCCCGCCCCTTCACAAAAACAAATTATGATTATGACTGGCAAGGACCCCCGCCCCTCAAAAAAACATACTATAGGCAATTATTAGGGCCCCTGTATTACGGCTTTGGAGTTGGAGGCGGAAAGTTGGGCTACCTGGTCGAGGCCTGGTTTAGACTTCCTTTACCCTAGACCCTGAAACCCCCATCAGGGGCCCTTAACGGGTTCTTATACAGGGTCTATAGGGGTACGATAAGGGCTATTACTGTAGGGGACTTAATGATTGCTTATGACCCCAAACCTTAAACCCCTAAACCCTTAACCCTATCTACTACAGACAGATACTTCACGGGGTCACTGACACCCTATTCGTTGCGTAAACTTCCGTCAAGGTGCTTTCTTTGCTCTCGCCGCTGTGGGACAAGATAACTAAGCTTAAGTTTCAGCATCTCATTTGCAGACCCTAAGCCCTAAACCCTAAGCCCTGTATGCCCTACCTGGGCAATCAAAACCTGAGTTCCTGAAACCCTTTAGACCCTCAATTCTGCAATCTAAAAACTAGGTTGGCCCTTACAGCCTCTGAAAAACTGCTTGTTTTCTACGATCCTCCTGGGCCAAATAAGGCGAAATACAACATGTCCCCAAGGCCTACCTAGAAAACCCTTATGCAACCCTAAACCCGAAACGTCACAAAAAATCATGGATGACTCTGAACGATAGGCCGAAGTGCAGGCAGACCCCCGCCACAGGCTGTGAGCACCATCACTGAGTCTCCATCCTTCCGAAGCCCAGGTTTTCAAACAGGGATTCAGTGTTTTTTTAATGAAGGGTTCAGGCTTTTGTTCTTTTTTAAGTGTTTAGGGTTTGGGGTTTAGGATTTCAGGATTTAGGGCTCAGGCTTTAAATAGGGTTCAGGGCTTACTGGCTTCATGAGATTTCTGTGCCGGTTCTACGGGAGTCAAGAGCTTAGCGTTGAAGGGGCAGGGCTTTGGAAAGGGGTCCTCGATGTGGGTAAGGCCTGGCTCAAACCCGGGAGGTCTTTCGGTTTGAGAGGGATGGAGAAGAGAGGATAGGGTTTAGGGTTTAGGGTTTAGGGTTTAGGGTTTAGGGTTTAGGGTTCAGGGTTCAGGGTTCAGGGTTTAGGGTTTAGGGTTTAGGGATCGAAAAGAGAGGATATCTCGTCAATGTAGTTCCAAAGCAGAGGATGCAACGACTCACCCAGACAAGTCTGACAATAAGCCCCTTAACATCGAGAACCCTAAACCCTATAAACCCCATAAGCCCCATAAACCCCATAAGCCCTACAAGCCCTATGAACCCTATGAACCCAGTAAACCCGGTAAGCCCTAATCCAGCGGGATGTTGGGGAGCGGCTCGGCAACCAAAAACTCTGAGTCAAAGCCCTGGACCCCCAAAACCACATTGAAGCCTGATAATACAGGAGCCTTAATAATTAGAATATGGTTCCTTTAAAGGGGTCCGGGCCTTACTAATTAGAATAGGGCTTTGGGTCACATTCTACTAGACTTACAACAAGGAACCCCTAGCATAGTATAAGTAATTCTTACGTAAGGCCCCTATAACATCGGAAGCGCTGACTTCTGACCAACCTACTTCGGACTGCAGAATCCTTAGGGGCCCTTATTGGGGATTCTCAACATCTTCTATATAAAATTTACAGTCCCCATTGTGGTTCCCTTTTGGGGGGTGACCTTAGAGGACCCTGCAGGACCTTAAATACGAAAGTGGTGAAGCAAAAAAGAACTACAATGGAGATTATAGGTAGTTCCACCCTAACTAACTCATTGGGTTGAGCTGACAACTTCGAGAGCCTTGGAGGTGGGTTCGGTTACGTTTTGGATTTCGAGTTACGGTTTTACCGCTTAGGGATGTAGGGATGTTTCGGGTGTCTAGAGTCTAGAGTTCAGGATCCTAAAGGGGTGAGGTAGAAGCCAGCAAGTTGGAACATCATTATCCTCATACCCTTGAGGCAAGGTAGAGGAAATCCTAGCACTGATCATCCTAAACTCATGTTCCAACTTTCTGGGGTTCTATATGGGGCTTAGAGGAATCTTACAAACTCGTCCCTTCCCAGGTTCAACTTCTCCATGAGTCTTCACGCATATCAACTTAGATGATAACGAAAAAGCTGCATTATGAATGCGATGTCCAATTTTTTGTACATGTGTCCTTCGGCAGTGGAGCCCCAATAGACCGCATGACCTCCAAAGAAAACGACGATGCCATTATTACATATTGGTTTGGGCGGAGAGGGATAAGCTCTATCTAGCTTCGGAGGCCAGCTTTCATTTGAGGGCTTAACTTAAAACAGCAGACCATCGCATAGGTAGACCGAATGGCACACAAACCCTCCGACACTTCCTATTTCCCGCAAGCTGCCTGCAGGTAGACGCCGGTAATGTCTGCGATAGCGCAGCGGCGACCACTGACACAGGTCCTCAATGCTACTCGTATGGCTCTCAGTATGGCTAGTGCGGAAGTGTCATTGACTCATTGACCCTAAGGGCCTAAGGGTCCATGCACCCAAATGGTATAATTTTACATTGGCATTGAAGTAGTCCATAAAAAGGGGTACATTGGGGCCAAAGTATATACTATTTGGGTACATGAACCTGTACAGCTATGTAATGCTTCTTGCTGGCTCGGTGATCGTCGCGAGGTCGAGCGAGATTCGTAATGCGATTCTTCGTGCTGTCGAAACTTGGTGCCCTTGCCGTGAATATTCATCACTCTCTAACCGTCAGGAATACTTCTTCTCTTGCTCTGCGCCAAATAAACATGCAACCAATGGTAATACTAAGTTACTACCATCACCAATGCTGTCTCGATAGTGCCACCGTTATGCGGGCTCTTTTGGTCATCATCCTTGCCACTGCACTCTGCCTTATTGCTTCGCGAGTGTAAATACCGAGGAGACGATTTCGTAAAACCCCGAAGGAGTAGTATTCGGCTCTACCATGTCGTTCCTTTTTTTGGTTTAACCAAATATATAATTAGGATCCTATACTATAAAGTAACCCCAAAAAGGAACTACGCTGCAGACTATAGGTGTAGAGTTTCATGGGCTTCAGGCTGGGTTCTTGTTAGGGGATGTGATTTATCTTACCATGAAAAGGAAACAATATTCAATGCTATTTGCCATAGATCCCTATTTTGGTAACTTAAAATATAACCCTTAACAAGAAACCAGAAAGTTTCGGATGCCACGTCCTATCCTGAAACGTAATCCTGCACTCCCCAAGTCTGACACTGACCCGGCAGTCAAGAAGTCCCTACGGTTTACGCATTGGCTCCAAAGTAGCTCTTTTGGGGTGTCATATTTAGAATCCGAAACGGCAATCCCAAGAAGGAACTACTGTGTGGGCTATGGGTAGGGTTTAGGAGTTTAGCCCTAAACCCTAAACCCTAATGGCTGGCCCGGAACCCAGTGATCGACAGTACGAGTAGCAAGTGCGTCGGCTGCAACTTTTAGGTCCCGAAAATACTACGGGACGCTACTAAAATGGACCCCGAAAAGGATCCTAATTTAGAGAACTACCCAAGTGTAAGCCTGAGGGTCCATGAACGGGTGTATTTGGGAGTTTCCGAAGATAGGGGACCCTAATATAGTACCCCCAAAAAAGGATCCTTATTATAAGGGCCCCAAATAAGGCACCCCTTGTTTTCGGAAATCCCCACTTAGAAAGCCAAGGCATGAAACTCAAGGGTCCTGCATCTACCTCGACCTTTTGAAGGGCACATACAGTAGAAGCCAGAAAGTTGGAACATCATTATCCTCACCCTTAGAGTAGCGTAATAGGAAATCCCAGCAAGAATCATCCTAGATCAGTGTTCCAACTTTCTGGGGCTCACTATACTCTACTGGGGTTATCAAGGCAGTCAGTCTTCGTCTTGGGTGTCACTTTTTGGGGTTTTCCCTATAGTCTCCATTGTAATTCCTTTTGTTGGCTAACCAAAATCTTTATTGTAGGATCCTAACTATAAAGCTGGTTAACCAAAAAGGAACTACCATGGAGACTAGAGGTAGGATGTTTTGGCCTAATGTCTCGTGGCCTCGTGTCCGCTACTCTGCAGGCCTCAAGGTTTCGTGTACTGTAATTAGGGCTTTAGTAATTAGAATAGGGTTGGGGCCCATTATACTATAAAAATTATCAGGGACCTCCAGAATATGATTGGTAATGATTTAAGCCCCTACATGAGAGGATGGAGGTTCGCAGCTCCTCCAACATCTCACCGGGAATCTCGTGGATTCTGACATTCTGTCGCTTCGAGCAATCAATTTCCATCACCACCCTCGCTGCCTGATAATAGACGCCAGCACTGCCTGAGTCTAAAGACTCTGACCCTTTTCGTGGCGGTTTCAGGAGTTTTCACAAACAGCCGCGCTGATTGCGCGAGAGAAAGTAAGTTGAGCGCCTCAAGATGTCTGCCTCGCTGCTTATAGCAATGTACCAACAGAGACCGCGGCGGTCATTGCTTGCCGTCGCACGCGCGCAGATCAACCAGGCCAGCGCCTCTCGTCCTCGGGCCTCGTTTCGAGCCCGCAAGAAGATCTGATTAGGGTTTCTTAGTTGGGAGGTTCCGAAAATAGGGGACCCTAATATAGTACCCTAAATAGTGGGATCCTTATTATAAGGACCCCAACATAAGGTACCCCTATTTTCAGAAACTGCCAGTTATGACCGGGGTGTTGACAAACTTCTCAAACCGTACATTCTTCAGCCCGCAGGGGAATTTCGTTGAAGCAAGGGATCCGCATGGAAACTTCAACCCTGATTCTGAGGACCCGTGTGTGGGGCTCTCGGTAAGCACCAGAAAACCTTAACCATGGACCCTAAATTTGGGGCTATTTAGGAGTTACCTGTGGATCCAAAAACCTACCGTTTTAAGGGGTCAGACCCTCTAAGTAAGGGCTCATAACCTACTATTTTGTAGGGTTTGGGGATACAGGTAGGCTTTACTGCTTAGGATTTCAGGTTTTGGAGGGTTGAGGCTTTGGGGGTTTAGGGTTTATAGGCTTCGGGAGTAATGAAACCCCTACCCCTAAACCGGAACAAACAAAACCTAAAATGCTGGGCCGCCAACGCCGCCACGCCCGAGACGGGACCAGTGACCACGAGGGCTCCGATCTTAGCGTGCAAACCCACTCTGAGTGTCGACTTAAGTTTTCCGGGTTCGTTACTAGGGTTTAGGGTTTAGGGGTTTAGGGTTTCGTTCTTGGGATTCGAACTCACTGGTTCTTTCAGGTTTCGTTTTCGGAGTCTGTTCGGTGTTTAGGTTTCGGGTTTCGTCTTCGTGACTCGAATTCGTTGTGCAGGGTTTCTACGCTAATTTCGGGCTAGTGCATAATAAACTTGCACCCTGAAGAACCTGCTTTTGTAAGGAAATAGATTATATAAGGACGTCATAAGAAGGAGCCCTAAAAAGGTAGGTTCTTCAGGATCTAGGAAGTTATACGTGCCGAAGATCTCTCTTATATGGGAGTTTCCGAAAACAGGGGACCCCAATATAGTACCCTAGTAGGATCCTTATTATAAGAACCCGAAATAAGGTAGCCCTTTCGGAAACTGCAATATGGCCCAGGACTACATCCGACAAGCCTATCACCCGCTCCATGTGGCGACATCAGTGGCTTTGACTGCCGATAGAAGGCCCTGTGTCCGAAACTCTACCGTTTCTTCCTGAAGGACGAAATGAACCCTAAAAGGGTTTAAGGTTCATATACCATTACAGGGATTCATAGTATATGGGTATAGGCCCTTACTTTTAGGGGTCATTTGGTCCTTCAGGTTGAGGGTTTACCTATAGTCTCCATTGTAGTTCCTTTTTTGGGTTAACCAGTTTTATGGTTAGGATCCTATAATAGAGATTTTGGTTAACCCCAAAACGAACTACAATGGAGACTAGAGGTAAACCCAAAACCCAAAACCCTAAACCCTAATAAGCCCCGCACGTGAGAACCTGCAACAGGACTATGGTTTAAGCCTGAAGGTCCTGAACCCTATACCCGCAACCCTAAACCCTGAACGACAACCCCCCTACACCCTCAACTCTAAACTCCCTAAACTCTTAAACTCCCTAAACCCTGAACTCGAAAGTCCTCAAACTCTAAACTCCTAAACTCTAAACTCACTACCCTAAACTCCTTAACACCCTAATTAAACCTAAACTCTTGTTTTGGAATTTCCCTACAGAGGCCCCGCGCATCCGTACTGAACTCTGCCGGGTTCGTGCAGCTGTTGATGACGCTGCACCAACAGAGCCGGTACCTGTCAGTAGGGTTTACGTAGAACCCCCCAACTACCCTCTAATCTACCTGAAATTCTCACTATGAAGGACCAAGGGCTCTGTTAAAGGGTACTTGGGGGATTCTGGTAGAGCAGAGTCGGTGCCTCTAGGATCCCCCCGACGGATCTAGTAGGGTTTAGGGTCTAGGGCTTAAGGATCATCTAGTAGGGTTTTTAGGGTCTAGGGCTTTAGGGTTTAAGGGGCCCTTATAAGAGAGCCAATCGTGGGTTTCAGGGGTTTAGAGCTTTAGGATGACACTACACCAACAGAGTCGGTACCTGTCAGTAGGGTTTAGGGTTCTAAAATAGGGTCCTCTTTAAAGGGTACTTTTGGGTTTAGGGTTTTACGGTTACTCTGCACCAACAGAGTTGGTCCCTCTCAGAAGGGTTTAGTGTCTAGCGCTTTAGGGTCTTAGGTTTTGGGGGGTTTCGGAGCACCAAGAGAGTCCGCAACCGTCATCAGGGTTGAGCGGTTTAGAGTTTGGGGTTTTTTGGGGGTGCGAGGTTCAGGGATTCTTGGGATTCGGGGTCGTGGGTTTAGGTTTTTGGTTGAAGCCCCAAAACCGAATCCTAAGGATCCCGCCTTTGTGGTACAGACAGAAATACCTCGAAGAAAGCAAAGGCTTTAGATCCCCTCAGACCTTCGTACCCGAAGGGGCTTGTAAGAGTCGTCCTCATGACTCATTATCGAGATCCTAAGCCCAAACCTTTGAACCCTATCGTAGAAGCCGGAAGGTTGGAACATGAGTATCCTCATGCCCTTAAGGTAAGGTATAAGGGATCCTAGCACTAACCCTCCTAAACCCATGTTCCAACTTTTTGGGATTCGCTATAAAGCCAAAAGGATGTTGGGGCTGTGAACCCGAAGGGTCCATGTACCCAGATAGTATATACTTTGGGCCCAATGTACCCATATAGGGAATACTTTAAGGCCAATAGTATAAACTATTTAGGTACATGGACCCTTAGGGTGAAGTTTAGGGCTTTAGGCTTGGAGTCTCAAGGCTTTGGTTTGAGGAATTGCTTTGGGTGTGCGGAATGCAGCTCAAGGCTTAAGGTACAAGGTTCTTTCCTGCTACATCCCATGGCACCGGTACCAAGAACCACATAACAATACAACAACTCTCTCTATATTTGTGTTTATATGATATATCAAAAAAAGAGAGAACATGTAACGTCTTAGGCGTCAGCTGACCCTACACTCCCAAGCCCAAGCCGAGCAGTCCAGCCACGGTAACCCGACGAAATAACGTTTAGGGTTTAAGGGCCATCCTTCAAAATTCTTACGCCACCTAACCTAAATTCGCACAACATGCTGAAGCCATGTGAAAGGCCATGAGCTGTGTCTAGGCCCTGAAGCCCCCATGCAGAGCGGTGGCACTCGCCCCCATCGACATGTAGAATGCCAGGCCTTGGCCAAGCCAGGCAATCGAGACTGTCTTTGCTGAAACCCCCAGAGAGCCACTCACAAATAGTCAGGCTGTATAGGCCCAAACCGAATCTCAATACTACATCATGTAACGCCCAACCAGCTCGAATTATCTGAGAACCTGCTGCTGCATGCCTATTCTTGGGTCCTTAGTTTGGAGGGGCCTTTGCAGTGGCTGCCAGTGTTGCTTTTCTGAGGATTCGGAATTAGGGTTTTGGGTTAAGGCTTTGGGTTTAGGCCTTCAATGGTTGGGACCTCGGCCAAGGAGACTCGCCTTTTTCGTCCCTATAAACCCTATAAACAACACAAAAGACTCCTTCTTACCCTGAACCCCTCTTTGCGGGCGAGGGTTCAGGGCTTTAGGGTTCAAGTTTGAAGATAACGCTCAACTCCCCCGCCCCGTGAGCAATGAACTAACTAAAATCTTTGACCACCAAAACCCTGAACATCCCTGAACCTTAACCCCCTTACCGTACCCCAAGTCTTCCAACCCCCAAACCCGAAGAGCGCAAATACACCTATACTGAACTTAGAACCCTAGCAAAAATCATAATTTTACCCGCTTCTTAGGTCTTAGGGATTATAATAACCAGAAATTAAAAAATCATAATTTTAGCTGTTTCTTAGGGATTAGAATAACAGAAAATAAAAAATATGTCTAAGTACCCCTAAGACACCCCTGATAAGCCGGATCCTGAGGCCCAAACCTCTTAACACAATCCCGAAGAGCGCAAAAGCACCGAAACTCCTCAAAAGCCAACTTTAGGGTTTAGGGTTTGAGGGTTTAGGGTAAGACTTTACAACCCAGGTTTTGCAACATAATCCTACGGGGGCCGTCGTAAACCACCTTAGCAACCCCCAACCTACACCTAGACCTTATCCATATGTACATCCTATATACATCATATCACACCATATAAACCCTACAAGCCCTTTGAACCATGTAAATCACATAAGCCCTATAAACCACATAAGCCCCATAAACCCTAGAAAACCCTATAAGCGTTATACGCCTCATAAACCTTATATATAAACCCTATAGAAGCCCTATAAACCCCCTAAACCCAACAACCAAGGCTCCAACCCTAAAGCCTAAACCCTAAACCCCTAGACAAACCCTAAACCCCTAGATAAACCCTAAACCCTAAACTCCTAAACCCCTAAACCCCCAAAACCCTAAGCCCCTAAAACCCTAAACCCAGCAACCAAGGCTCCCGGCCACATGAACTGAGTGCCTCCCTGCGTGGCCGGCAGCGTCTCCCCAAAGGCCCCGGGCCTCTCAAAAGCCAGGGCTTATAAGGGTTCAGGGTTAGGGTTCAGGGTTTTGGGTTCCTATAAGGGTTCCTGTGAGGGTTACTATAAGGGTTACTATGAGAGCTCCTTTAAGGGTTCCTTTAAGGATTACTATAAGGGTTCCTAAGGGTCCATGTGCCCAAATAGGAATCCTTTAGGGGTTACTACAAGGGTTCCTTGAAGGGTTACTATAACAGCTCTATGAGGGTTTAGGGTTTCAGGGCCCATATACCCAAGTAGTATATACCTTTTTCCCCAAAGTACCTATATAGGGACTGATTCACTTTCTCCCCCAATAAGCCACAGAAACCAAACGGTTAAACTTTCCGATTTCTACTAAACTATAAGAGCCCAAAAAGTTAAAAGTTTGGGTATTGGGGATCCAAGTTAAAGTCCAGAGCATAATCTATTTGGGTACATGGGCCCTTAGGGCTTCTAGGGTCAGGATTGTTGGGCTTTTTTGGGGGGTTTAGGGCTTGCGGTGTTTTAGGGCTGGTAGGGTTTAGGGTTTAGGGTGTTGGGTTTTCGTGTTGATAGGATTTAGGGTTTGGAGGTTTTGGGGTTTATAGGGTTTAGGAGCTTAGGGTTTAGGATCTTTGGGGCTTGTAGGGCTTATAGGGTTTGCGGGGTTTGTAGTGTGTATAGGGTACATAGGGTTTAGGGTTGAGGTTCTAGGGCTTAGGGTTTGGGGGTTGGGGTTGAGGCTTTAGCGCACACATAAGGTTTAGGTCCAGGTTTCAGGGCTTAGATTTTAAGGTTAAGGGGCTTAGGGTTTAGGGTTCCCAAGTATCTAAAGGGTTCCTTGAAACGGCTGCTATATTCGCTATCGTGGGGGTTTTGGTATAGGGCCCTTCATCAATGGGGAATAAGTACCAGTATTACTACAGTGAGCAACTGCGACGGATACTTCTGCTAATGCTTCCGACCCATCTTGGGGGTCTGAACCAGCCCATTTTTCGTCCCTCTGCTACATGAAATCTGGCGGCTTCTCAAGCAATGAACCAGAACAGCACAGGATATCACGAAACGGCAGCATGGCTGTGGCATTGATACCTGACTGAAAAGACATCTCGTCTCACTACCCAAAGGCCCCAAAGTAGTTCCTTTTTGGGGTTCATATATAGAACCCTATATGGTAATCCCAACAAGGAACTACTTTGGGGCCTCTGATGTGCAGGAGAGGTCTCCGGCATGGAGGCAAACGGCTCCCGTTGGTGGCAACTCCGTGTCGAACCGAAGTTCGTTTAATTTACTTCGGGTTTATGGTTGAGGCTGCAGTCTTACTGGCAAAAAGAGGAAAAAAGGCATCGCGGTATGAAGCCCGGCGGCACAATCATGAAGTGCGACTTGTCGTTTAAAGCATTTTGACTTAAACTCAAATTAAACTCCGAAGTTCGGCGCTCGAGACAGCCAAACAGTCGCCGGCTTGAAGATAGTGCGCCTAAGCTAAACTGAGACCTTGAAACTGAAACACAAAGTAGAGCTTTGGGTGACAACCGAACACGGGCATACTGGAGAGACCGTAAACCCCAAACCCTGAGGGCTGCCGACACCCGACAGTGCGCAACAGTGTGCTCTTTCAGCAACTTATGGTTGGCCTTCTACTTTCCCTGTCTCTGCAACTACAGTGCAGGGACAGGGGTTTTAGGATTAGGCTTAGTGGGTTAAGGTGTAGGGTTTAGGTCCATGTCCCCATATAGCATGTAGTTTGGACCTAAAGTACCTGCATAGGGACTACAGCCGCATAAATATATACTATATGGGTTTTGGGTCAAAAGCCATTTGTGCTTGGCTTCTGAGAACCTACAAGTCTTAACGGCCTAAGCCGTAAACTCTTCACAACAGAAGCATAACACCATGCTCGCTAAACCCTCAAACTTTCCGCGTTATGGAAACTACACAGAAAACCCCCAAACCCCAAACCCTATATCCCAGAAAAACACCTAAAACCCTTGACCCTATGACCCTGTATCCCTGAACCCTAAACCCCTACTCCTATAACCCCTCCACCCTAAAACCCCTAAACAACCCGAACCCCTACACACCCCAAAGTCAACCCTGGCTGAGGCGTCGGCGCTCCGCTCAGCGGAGTTCCGGAGCCGCACCTGACTATTCTCGGGGCCTCAATTAGTACTTAGAATAGGGTGAAGAATTTTTTACCCTGATAGGAGCCTTAATTAACAGTTTGAATAGGGTAAAGAATTTTCTACCCTGATAGGGGCCTTAATTAACAGTTTGAATAGGGTAAAGAATTTTCTACCCTGATAGGGGCCTTAATTAATAAATAGAATAGGGTAAAGATTTTGTTACCCTGATAGGGGCCTGAATTAACAGTAAGAATAGGGTAAAGGATTTTCTACCCTGATATGGGCCTTAGAATAGGGTGAAGATTTGTTTACCGTCATAGGGGCCTTAATTAACAATTAGAATAAAGTAAAGAACTTTTTACCCTCATAAAGGCCTTAAATTACATTTAGAATAAGGAAAAGAATTTTCTACCCTCACAGGGGCCTTGGGTAACACTTAGAAGAAGGTACAGAATTGTTTACCCTCATAGGGGCCTTCATTAACAATTAGAATAGGGTAAAGATCTTCTACGCCTGTAGTGGCACTAACTAATAATTAGAATAGGGTTCAGTCTACTATATTTGTAATACTAAGGAAAGACCAAGACTAGTATTGGAACTTATTTACGCCCCTAATACCATAGAACCCTACTACATATCTCTCATAGACCCCTCAAAGGAGCCGCCAACATACGGTTGATGATATGAATCCTGTATTACTTTAAAGACCCTAAACTATGGGAATAATGGTATATTCCTCATTATGGGAAATGCAGGATTTCTATCATCAACAGTACCTATAGTCTCCATTGTAGTTCCTTTTTTGGTTAACCAAAATCTCTATTATAGGATCCTAACCATAAAACTGGTTAATCAAAAAAAGGAAAAACAATGGAGACTGTAGGTAGTATCGGGAAGTATTTGAGACCCTGCATCGGCGGCTGCGGGTCGCGAGTCTCTTGGGTTCGGCTCTAGAGTTTTGGGGCTTTGGGGGTTTTAGGGTCTGGGGGTTCCTTTAAAGGGATCTATAAGGGATCCTTAAGGGTTTAAAGGGCTTAGGGGGCTTTGGGGTTTAGGGCTAGGGTTTAGGTGTTTACGGGGTTCAGAGCTTAGTTCTTTTTGTTAATGGGTTTTGGGGCTTAGGGGTTTAGGGATTTAGGCTTTGCGGTTTGGGGTCTTTTCAAGGCGAAAGGCTTAATTATAGGGTGTAGGGCTTATAGAGGAATATGCGGCTTAAATGGCTTGTAGGGTTTATGGGGTTCAGCTCGAGAAGCCAGACCCCCGGGCGGATCCAAAAAGTAGATCCCTTAATGGGGGTTCCTATAAAGTACCCTTAGTAGTATAGGGCCCCAAATTAGGGGATCTACTTTCTAGACCCTAAACCCTAAACCCTAAACCTTTAGATCATAAACCCTTAAACCCCTAAACCCTAAACCCTTACATCCTAAACCCTTAAACCCCTAAACCCTTAGATCCCTTTAAAGGATCCTCCCGGGGGTCTGGGAAGCTTTTGCGACGACCGGACTGCGTTTGAGCTGACCAGAGCAGAAGATGCATCTGCTCGCGTTCGCCGAAGAACTGCTACCACATACCCCCGTGGTAAAGGGAACTCCAGAAAGTTGGAATATGGATTAATGGTAGGATCCCCTATAATTTACCTTAAAGGGGTTACGATAATGATATTCCAACTTTCTGGCTTCTACTGTAAACATGTGATACTAATGAGTTCTGTTGTTTCTTGTGCTGTTGCAAATGGTGTTGTGTTGATACCATTGCTCGTTGATTGCTCTTGCCGCTGCTATAGCTGATACCGCTGCCATGGCCCATCTGCCATGGCCATTGCTACGATTCCTACTGCTGCTACTGACTATGATCTCAGGCCACGCCCTGTAAACAGTCCTGCCAAACCCCCATGAATCTTTTGGAAAATCGGGGACCCTGAACCCCAAACCCTAAGATGGTAGTGAGTTCCGCACACGCTCATCATCGCGACAAGGTCGCCATCTGACAGCCCAGTGCCTGGCGGGTTCCGGGTTTAGGGTTTTCTTTTAAAGTGCACTGACCTTTCTCCGCTTCGCCACAGAGGGTGTAGGGTTAGGGCTTGGAGGCAGAAGGATTAGGGTTGTAGTGTTACTGGGTTATGGGGTGACAGGATGATAAGGTAAGAAGATGATAATAGGACTTTAGGGTTATAGGGTTGTAGGATGATAGGGTTATAGGATTCTAGGGTTCCAGATGATAGGACTTAAGGGTTATAGAGCTATAGTGTTTTACGATGATAGGACTTTACGGCCATAGAGCTATGGGTGATAGGGCTTCGCGCTGCGAATCGGTTGGGCTTGGCAGTTGTCACCTGGTTCGGCTCCCTGCGCGGGTCCTTTGTCTATGAAGGGCCCGGTGATAAACCGACTTACTGTATAGACTAATTAGTCTTAGGGGCCCAGTACCCCAGCCCAAAAAAGGTACACCTTTTCAAGTAGGGTAGGATTATACCTTTCAAGTAGGGTAGGATTATATAAACCCCCGAAAGGTTAAAGGTTACCTACTCAGCTACTAAGCAGTGGAGTTTTCATTCAAGTGCTGTGAGGTATGCCCAAGAGCTCCGACTGCGTCTTCTTTTCCGAACTCACTCCGAACGACAGGGTCCTGGATGTGTTTGCGAGCTTCATGCTCAATCCTCCACCTTCACACCCTCATAGTCCACGAACTGAAACTTCTCGAATAAGAAGCCTTACTCTCCCCATAGGCCACAGAAAACAAAAAGGTTAAACTTTCAGATTCCTACTAAACTATAAGAACTTAAAAAGTCAAAAGTTTGGGTATTGGGGATATAAGAAGCAGTAGCCCTTCCTGCAGGGATCAGTGTGATCGAGGTCGCTCCAAGACTCTCCAAAGAATGACTTGGTCTTGAAGATGGCCGAACTGAAGTCGCTGACCATCTCCACCTGGACACTTTTCTCAATTCGGGCCCCACAGAGAGAGAGAGAGAGAGAGAGAAAGCGAGCGAGAGAGAGCGAGAGAGACAGAGAGAGAGAGAGAGAGAGAGAGAAAGGGGTGGGGAGAAAGTGTGAGTGTGTAAAGAGTGTAAGAGAGCAGGGCACCCTAAACGCAGGCTTGCTGTGAGGGATGCTAATTTAAGAGAACCCCCCACCTGATGCGTGCCCTCGAAAAGCCTTTCATTTTGCACCCCACGTTCGAGCGTCTCGAGGTCCTCCCCGTAGACGCGAAATCGAGCCGTGCGATCGTTGGCCCACTCCTTACAGCTAAGGAAGCAGAATAGGTTGAATTGCCGCAAAGCACCAAACAAAAGGAAGCCAGTACTACAAGCTCCGAGATTGGAAATTAACTGTAATTCCGCTATTCCACATATATATATATATATGCATATGTGTATATATATATAATATAATATAATATAATATTATATATATATATATACTCTATGCATATATTATATGCATAGAATATATGCATATATGCCTATAATATGTTGCACATGCATCTGTATGTATGTATGTATGTACGTAGGTATGTATGTATGTATGTATGTATGTATGTATGTATGTATGTATGTATGCATCTGCATGCGGGTATGTATGTGTATGTGTATGGGTATGTGTTTGGGTTTATGTCTATGTCCTTGTTTATTTCTATGTCGACATCTATGTATGTATGTCAATGTTATCTGGATGTAAGCTGTATCTGTAGAGATCTCCATGTCTGACGTATATGCCCAGTATGTTTCTCCTCAACCCTAAACCCTGAACCCTAAACCCTATCAACTAACATTTTCGGGAGGCACTTGGCCCTGCATGGAATGGTTTCAATTGGGGAAGAAGACCTACTGGTCGGGTATCATGGGGAACTACAGGTTAACCTTCTTGGGTATATAGGTTTTATATAGGGACTATACTACCCCAAAAAGGTCAAAGGTTACCTACTCGGCTACTAGGACGACACTGCGGCTGCTACCGGTCCAAAGGACCCAACAATTAGGCATGCGGGTTTAGGATAGTAGTTCTGGAGGTTATTATTTTGGAGGGTATATGATAATAACTAGGTACTTGGACTTTTCGGGTATTATCAGGAAAACGCTCGGGCCCCTTAAGGGTAGATGGGTAGAGACCTGGAAGCTACACTTAAGGCTGAGGGCCTGAGGTTCCCTAAGGGTCCATGTGGGTAGCTGTCAAATATGGGGTCCTTTTTGGGGTACCCAAAACATTCGGTGTCGTATTATACTAGGGACCCCAAAAGGGACCATAATTTTGACAACCACCCATGTATGCAAATGGTATATACTTTGGCCTTAACGTAGTCCCTATTTACAAACTTTTGGGGCCAACGTAACTTGGGTAAGTGGACCCTTAGGGGTCCGCGAAGTATGTAGCGACAGCTTCTTGGCTAGCAATCATTACGAGCGTCCCTGACTCGGCAAGTACTTGAATCACGAAGGTTTTGACGTGCAGAGCTGTTGCTACTTGCTGCTAACTACTTGCTTTACTACATAGGGTGTTGAATAAAGCGATGTGGGCGTTATATTTGTGGAGACCGGCTTCTACATGCCAAATATTTCCACAGAAACCAATATAGTTCAAGTTAATGTTGGGTAGTTAATGATCGGGAGGAGGGGAAGATATGGATCTTCCACTACAAGGTTGATGATATCAATCCTGCAGTACCTTAATGACTCTGGACTATGGAAGCTTTGGTACTTTCCATATTCTTGGAAATGCAGGATATGTATCATCTGCCGTTTCCCGTGAAAAACGGACTAGGGGGGGAGCTTCCCTGCATACGGGCACCTGAATGACGCGCTAAAGAAGCCTCAATAATTACGTAGACTATCTTTGGGGTTCCATATATTACAATTATGGTATAGCAAGCCCCAAAAAAGTGGAAACCGAATCAAGGAGAATTAGGATTAAGATTTTCTATACATTATGCTCTGAACTTGAGGTTTGAAGCTGTGGTTTCCAACTTTTGGGCTTCCCCAGAGACTCCAATATCTCTTGATTAATGAATATACCATAAATTAAAGTAGGAGCTCTGATATGATTTACGGAGTATTCTTTAATCAGGGATATTGGAGTCTCTGGGTCTACTGTAATGCCAAGCAGCCCTCCATTGCCAACATCCTCCAGTACAAAGGCCCTATATGGCCCTATACAACACATAAGCACCCCTCCCTCGCTTTACAGGCGCCACACCCCAATGTTGGGGGTCTTGGCAATGAGAACATATAGTTCAGAAGCTATCATTACCTTATACTAACGTAAAACCCTAAACCCGAAACTCCTAACCCTAAACCCTAATCCCTAAACACACCATGTGAGCTGAGACTCCAAAAATGCATCATTGATCTTGGGTGGCGGGCGATCCGTCTCGGGCAGAGCAACGGTCGGTGTAGGGTTTAGGGTTTAGGGGTTTAGGGTTTAGGGGTTCAGGGTTTAGGGTTTATAAGGTAACCTCAACCCCTAAACCCAAGAACCTGAAGCGTTCAGAGACTAGCTGCAAAAGGTTAGGCCAATTAGGGCTGCCAGGATTAGGAGGTGGAAGCTTGCCTCCTACAGAACCCCTTTTAGGGTTGTTTTTTGTGTCAGGTGGGGCCTTGCAAACGCGTATGGCTGCGAGGCTAGGTCTTGAAAGATGCTACGCGGTTTAGCGGTTTACTGTTATGCCAGTGCTTCGGGGCACAGGCACTCAGAATCGAAAACTACTTACTGCTCAGGTCTTCTATGCTTGAACCCTCCATCTTGGTGAGACTCCTGGAAGGCCTCTTTGGATTCGGGTAACATCGAATAACATATTGGGTCCTTAAAGGGGTTTAGGGCCTAACTATAAGTAAGGTCCTTGGCCCCAAACCCTAAACTCTCAACCCTGAACCCCAAACTCTCCTAAACTCTAAACCCTAAACTCCAGACCCTAAACCCCCCACAAAAAAAACCTAAACCCTAAACTCTAGACGCTAAGCTCTAAACCCTACACTGTAAGCCCTAAACTCCAGACCCTAAGCTCTAAACCCTACACTGTAAACCCTAAACTCTAGACCCTAAGCTCTAAACGCTACACTCTTGACCCTAAGCTCCTTACCCTAGACTCTTTGCCCTAAACTCTGGACCCTAAGCTCTAAGCCCTAGACTCTAGACCCCAAGCTCTAGACCATAAGCTCTAAACCCTAGACTCTAGACCCTCAGCTCTAGACCCTAAGCTCTAAACCCTACACTGTAAACCCTAAACTCTAGACCCTAAGCTCTAAACCCTACACTGTAAACCCTAAACTCTAGACCCTAAGCTCTAAACCCTAAACTCTTGACCCTAACTAAGCTCTTGACCCTAAGCTCCTTACCCTAGACTCTAAACCCTAAACCCTGGACCCTAAGCTCTAAACCCTACACTGTAAACCCTATTAAGCTCTAAACCCTAAATTCTACTCCCTAAGCTCTAAACCCTAAACCCTGGAAGCTTTGGGGGGCGAGGCCCCCGGGCGGCCTCGTTAGAGACGCTGTCGCTGAGCCGAGCTCGGAGGCTCAGGAGCTCGGTCTTGTCCTCCATCACCTGGGTTTAGGGTTTAGGGGTTTAGGGTTTAGGGGTTTAGGGTTTAGGGGTTTAGGGGTTTAGGGGTTTAGGGTTTAGGGTTTAGGGGTTTAGGGTTTAGCGTTTAGTTTAGGGTTTAGGGTTTAGTATTTAGGGTTTAGTTTAGGGTTTAGGGTTTAGGGTTTAAGGTTTTAGGGTTTAGTATTTAGGGTTTAGGGTTTAGTTCAGCAGCTCCGGATCGAGCAGTCTTAAAGTAGAGTTGTGTTTACGGTTTAGAAATAACACCCACCCACCCTCAGAATCCCATAACATCAGGGAAATACAAGGTTTCACTTTTTTCACAGCTTGAAACATTAACCCCTGAACCCTTAAACCCTAAACCTTTAAACTCTGAACGCTTAAACCCTGAACTTTGAAACCTTAAGGTTGGTAGGATTTTGGGCCTTGCCCGCGAATCCATTAAGGTTGGTAGGATTTTGGGCCTTGCCCGCGAATCCATTAAGGTTGGTAGGATTTTGGGCCTTGCCCGCGAATCCATTAAGGTTGGTAGGATTTTGGGCCTTGCCCGCGAATCCATTAAGGTTGGTAGGATTTTGGGCCTTGCCCGCGAATCCATTAAGGTTGGTAGGATTTTGGGCCTTGCCCGCGAATCCATTAAGGTTGGTAGGATTTGGGCCTTGCCCGCGAATCCATTAAGGTTGGTAGGATTTTGGGCCTTGCCCGCGAATCCATTAAGGTTGGTAGGATTTTGGGCCTTGCCCGCGAATCCATTAAGGTTGGTAGGATTTTGGGCCTTGCCCGCGAATCCATTAAGGTTGGTAGGATTTTGGGCCTTGCCCGCGAATCCATTAAGGTTGGTAGGAAATTTTGGGCCTTGCCCGCGAATTCATTAAGGTTTAAATTACTATATGATATTTATTAGGGTTTAGGGTTTAGGGTTTAGGGTTTAGGGTTTAGGGTTTAGGGGGGTTTAGGGTTTAGGGTTTAGGGTTTAGGGTTTAGGGTTTAGGGTTTAGGGTTTAGGGTTTAGGGTTTAGGGTTTTTAGGGTTTAGGGGTTTAGGGTTTAGGGGTTTAGGGTTTAGGGGTTTAGGGTTTAGGGTTTAGGGGTTTAGGGTTTAGGGTTCACCTGAGTTGTATTTTAAGCCTTTAAGCCCTTAGAAAATTTGTACTATTATAGTCCTCTACAAAAAAAAGTAAGGGAAAGTAAAAAAGATCCCAAAGGACAACCCAGTCACTGTAACATTGACCTGAGAAGCTGTCGGGTTTCGTGTGCCGTGGCGTGTAGGGGTTTAGGCTTCGCGGATTTGGGGGTTTAGGGGTTAAGGATTTTGTCTTCTTCGTTGCTCAACTTCTCAGCTCGATTTTGGTATGATTCTCACAAAAAGCGTAAAGTGCACCCAGTCAGCTACTAAGTGACGATTCGGGGGCCCATGTCCCCCGTTGCGATATCGTGGTCTCGGAAGGAGTGCTCCGTCACCTGTACGGTGCCACATTTTGTGCCCTTCGCCTCGGCTGTCCAGCTCATGAACCATGAGAACTTGGGTTTAGGGTTTAGGATTTAGGGAATGCAATTTTATATCCGGGAGGGCTGATATATGCCCAAAACTAACCCGTGCCGTCTTGACTAGTGAACCGTAAGCTCTATAGGGCCCTATAAGGTGGGTAGATAGACCCAAAAGGATCTAAGCTTACCAATTCAATCGCTACCTGAGTCTCCGTCTGCGTCCAGCTGCAACCACTGGACATCAAGCTGCTTTCGACGTCTACCGAGAGGACCACGAAACCCTTCTCCCCATGCTTCTTCACATAGGCCGACATGCGTAGGCCCCAGCTACTCATACCTGGTCAGTCAAGGATTTCGTTGGTCTCTGTTTTTTGGGTTCATCAGGCATACTGTCATTTTCCGCGCTGACGAACTAATCTATTTACCTTCAAAGCCATTCTGGAAAAATGAGTTCTTGTTAGGGAATTTGTTCTAACTTACCATAATAGGCATCTAAAGTCAATAACATGATTTCCTTATTTTGGTATCTTAAACTTCTTAAACTAACGAGAACACAGTAGCGGTTGCATCCCTTGCTACTATAATTTCACGTAGATTCCTTAATTACTGGATATTGGAGTCTCTGGGTACTAACCTTCAAGACCTAGGGATCACAATAGCCCAAAAGCCTTATACAGTATGGTCTTTGGGCCCAAATGCCTTAATACATGAGTCCTTAGATCCCTAAAAAAACACCATGCTTGAAAAACCGGCTTCGATACCGGTGGGTGCGAATCCAACGAGGGGGACCTTCATCTCCACTCTGGATTTATAGAAAACAGACACCTGGGTGGTTGTCAAAAATTTTGGTCCCTTTTTGGGTACCCTAAATATTGGGTGCCGTATTATAATAAGGACCCAAAAAGGAACCCTAATTTTGACAACCAGACACCTGGATGAAGGCCTTGCCGTCGTAGACGTCCGGCTCCAGATGCTTTCCAATCTTTTCCTCTGGGTTCTTGTTAAGGGACTTCATTTAAGATCACTTCCATCATAGGGATCCAAAGCAAGTAATGAGGTTTCCTTAACTATGGTAACTTACAGTAACTCCCTTAATATAGGAACCTGATTAAGCAACCTTGGGCCTTTATTCGGGTTCCTTTTATGATTCCTACAATTATGGGATTATAGGCCCAGGGTTTCTTAATCAGGTTCCTACATTAGCCAAAGGCTCCACGTAACCATATAGTAGGTACTTAGGCCTTAAAGTAGCCAAATAGGGACCCCTTTAAGGCCTAAGTACCTACTATATGGGTACATGGAGCCTTAGGGTTACACTAACTTCCCAAAGAGCCCAATACCCCCTCATTAAGGAATATAGCTTACATCATAAGAAGAAGCCCTATATAATTTAAGCCATATTCCTCAATTAAGGGGTACTGGGCTCTCTGGGTTAGCAAGAACCCAGTCCTGGAGTGTCGCAGGGTCCACCGGGTAGTTGATGCTGAGCGAGGGCTGTTCAGTCTCGCGTGCTGTCACACCTTACTCCCCCAATAAGCCACAGAAACAAAAGGTTAAACTCCGATTCCTACTAAACTATAAGAGCCCAAAAAGTTTTTAAAAGTTTGGGTATTGGGGGATCCAAGACACCGGTTCCTGCCGTGCCGCCTTCCTGAAACTGCACGTCTCCTTTGCGCATTCCCTGGGCGACGCAGCTGAGCAGCGCGAGGCCAAGAATTCCGGAACCCATCAGCATGGAGTGGAGTTGACAAGCTTGAACAATAGATTGCTGGACACCTGGGAGCTCGAGCCCAGTGCCGGCTCTGCGTCAGGGCACAGAGGTTGCAAAGCTGCCACAAACTTGCCGGAGGTGGTCCACCTGGACCCAAATGCCTTGACCGGATGTGCCCCTGGTTGGGATCTAACTACAAGAAATCGATGGCAAAAGAAGCTCTCGATGGCTCTGATATAGTGATCAACATAACTGAAATAATATACCCTTATGATCCTTGTATCATAGTATCTGTCGTAAAACCTCCCAACCCTGTTCTACTCTGAGCTTAGAGACCTCGAAGGTGGGGAGGCCGTCCGACATTCCAGGCAACAGGAGTCTCGGGTGAGGGCTTATGGAACAAGGGCTATGGCTTATTTGTTGGATTCAGGCTCCGGGACAGGGGTTTGGGTTTAGGGTTTAGGGCCCTAGGGACTTAGGGTTTAGGTTTTTAAGCTTTGGGGTGCAAGTTCGGGCTTCACAGGATTTCGGCTTTGGAATGCAGGGCTTACATCGTAATCGTAGTGTTCGCAACGCTAACAGGCAAGGAAAAGAATAAGCTTGGTGTTCAAAGCTCAGGGGCGATCCCCAACGGGAACCCAAACAGCCCAAGGACAAAACAACTCCTAGGCTTTGGTCACTGAAACTATACGTTACTCTATGTTAATCAATGGAGGTATGGACTATCCTGTGATAGTCTATGAAGGTATTGACTAGTCTGCAACAATCAATGGAACTATAGTGTTTACCATATTAGTCAATCAATGGAATGCAGATTATGCTATGGCCAATAGAATTATAGATTATTCCATGTAAGTCAATGGAATGGTAAATTCTTCTATACGGCTTCTTGGTATGAAACAGCTTCATCCTGAAACTAGGCGGGGATAGAGGTCGCATGGTATAGGGAGGATCCCGAAAGCAGACAACCTCTCCTGCCTGCAATGCCCGTAATAACGCAGAGCTCGCCCGCAACACAGCCTCAGCAAACAAATCTCGAGTGGTGCAACTCTTAATACACAGTCGACTCAGGGTTAAAGATGCTTGAGTTTAGGGTTTAGGGCCTAGGGTTTATAGGGTTTTAGAGTTTATAGGGTTTAGGGTTTGGGGTCTAGAGCTTAGAGGGTTTAGGGTTTAGAGTTTAGGGTTTAGGGTGCTTGTGTATGTGTGCGGCTGTCGCGATTGGAATACCACCGCTTGGCAAGCTTCCTGCATCTGGTATACCCGAAACCCAACTTGAGGCCTCTGGGGCTTTTCAAACATCCCCAGGGCTCCAACTGTACCATAAAGTGCAACCGAGTTAGAGTTCACGGCATGAGTACACCAGGACCACCCAAGTGCCCCTTAATGGGGCCCTTCGAGCCCTTAATAGTGGGTAGGTCGGGTGTAATGGAGGGTAGTTGGGGGGGGGGGGGTCTCGGCAAGGGTATAGGATGGTCTCGGTCAAGGTTTTAGGATTGAGGGTTTCGGGGCTACTCGGGCGTCGGGAAAGGATACAAGAGCTGTGTAGAGGGGCTCTAACCCCAGGAGCTTCACGAGGATTTCAACTGCTTGATGCATACAGAGGGTCGGTGGACTTTCCAAGCAGGACAAAAATAAAACACAGTAAATGCTGACCCCTATAAACTCTCTATAACAATGCAAATCTCAGCTGTAGGGCGCATACGAAATTCGCTTCTCCTATACTTCAGCGCCTCGTGCCCGTACGGGCAGATGAACCCTAAACCCCAAACCTTCCAAAATCCCGTCATTCGGGAATATAGGTTGAATCATGTTCGGGATCCTACATATCCAAGGGATATTGGAAGGTCTGCGTCACTCCGGCGACGCGGCTTTAGATCAATGTCATCCGGAGCAGCCTTCTACACACCCTTTCAGAAATCCCAAAGCCCTACACCCTTATCAGCAAGACCCTGAACCCTAAACCCGAATCCGTAAACCCTACAATTTCCCCAAACCCTAAACACCAACGAGGCCTACTCCCTTAACCCAAAAGCGAAACTAAAACCATCGACCCTACACCCTAAACCCTTATTACTAATGAACCATAAACTGCTTTCGGGCCCTGAACCCGGAGAGTCTGAAAAACTGCTGCAACTCGCATGCAAGCATCGAGCTGAAAGCTGACTCCCTAGCCGAAACCCTGAGTTCAAACTATGGGGCTTCCTTTTAAGGGGTCTTTGGGGTTCCTGTAAGGGATCTACAGTGGGTGCCTTTCAGGGATCTCTTAATACAGCTTTCGGATCATAACACTTACCGTGAACCCCAGAAAGTTGGAACCTGGTTTAGGGATGAGTAGTGCTAGCATCCCACATAGTGTGCCTTGAGGGTTTTGTGGATAATGATGCTCCAACTTTCTGGCTTCTACGAGAACTTCACAGTCTTTCTTGCTTTCTAAGGGGATTCTGTACTATAGGAACCATCAGCAAAAGTATTTCTTGGAGGGTCAGGGGTAGTTTTAATTTTGCTTAAAATTCCCCTATATAATATGGGTTATAAGGATAGATACACTACTTATAAACCGACTTATAGCTACCCATGAACCTCCGAGTACTGATAACTGAAGCCTCTTTACTACTTTCTCAGCCCTGATTTCCAGAACACCTACACCAAAACAAGCAGATGTTTTTCCTCGCACAAGTCTTCACTTGGGTGAAACATGGCGAACTAAGTTACTCAACTGTGCCTTACACAAAAGGCCTTGATTCAAGAAGCTGGTTCTGCTTAACAACAATACTTAACCCCCTGTAAGGCCTGAAAACCCTCAACCCTGAGGCCATCATGTAATGAGTTCGATGATATTGCTTAAGCAACACGCAAGGCCTTTTTGGCTCATAAATATAATACAGCACCTATTATTTAGGGTTCCCAGAAAGGGGACCCCAATTCTCAAAAGCAGCCATGTCTTGAGTAGGGATTTGTGGAGTCCCTGTCCTGACTGACGAGACTTCGGCAGATCACTGCTTGGGTTGGTGACATAATACCTGCAATACCTTGATGACCCTAGACTGTGGGAATTATGGTATAGTCTTGATTATGGGTAATTAATGCATGATTACATCATCAACCGTTGCTTGAAGCATCGTCGACAAATAGCCTTGTACCCCACGGAGCAGCGGCGCAGTACATAGTGTAGCAAGCTTCCAGCATTTCCGGTAGAGAGAAACATGGTGCGTCTGCAGGATCACGATCGCGAGCTCAGGGTGTGCAGGATCGGCGTGTCTTCCAGATATCGAGGTTCAACGCGTCGCTGTGGTCCTGAGGATCAGG
Source organism: Symbiodinium sp. CCMP2592 (assembly GCA_905221615.1). Taxonomy (NCBI): domain Eukaryota; class Dinophyceae; order Suessiales; family Symbiodiniaceae; genus Symbiodinium; species Symbiodinium sp. CCMP2592. The sequence continues at coordinate 620,804 of CAJNDT010002013.1, forward strand.
AGCTTAAGTTTTGCTCTCAGAAACAACACCAAAAGACATGTGAAACCCTGGTCGGTTCTGAATACGAGTCTTATGCTACAGTTCAACTTTGACAAATGGATGGTTGTCAAAATTATGCTCCCTTTTTGGGTACCCTGAAGAATAGGTGCCGTATTCTAATCAGGACCCAAAACGGGACCCTATTTTTTGGCCACCGCCCAAATCTTCTGAGAACCGTGTGGTCCTTTACGTCCGCTGCTTCCGATGCCGAGGCGTCCAAGGAGTGAGCCAGGCCTGGGATGCAGCTGATCCCGGACAGTTCTACTAGGGATCCATAAGGGTACCTTTAAGGGGCTCCTTTAGGGGATCTCTAGGGTTTAGGGTTTAGGGATATGAATCCTGCATGACCCATAATAAGGAATCTACCATCACTCCCATAGTTTAGGGTCCTTAAGGTAATGCAGGATTTATACCATCCACCGTATGTCCCTTAACCAAGGAGTATACCTTCGGGATCCTTAAAAGGGGTCGATAATTGAGGGTTCTAGTAGGATCCCGTATATGATTTAAAGTGCATCCTTTACTCTAGGGATATGGGGCGGTCTTGGGTCATAAAGTTTAAAGCCCGGAAGCTCCTAAGTACCCATATCCGGCGATACTTCCCCAACACATGAATGATAGCAGGTCCTATCACAGAAAAGCTACTTTCTACTGCGCAGGTACACAGGACCCTTTGGGAAGTCAACCGAATTGAAGTTCCGTTGTGTCTATGCTTACTAGGAAGCCCTTCATAGTTGTGAGTTGTTCAAGAAGCTTTGATCGGTTTTGCAGGGTTTCAGAAGGCTTGAGGGTGTTGCAGGGATGGAGCTCTTGCTTACGATTTTATTCTGGTCAGGGATCCAAAACTGTTTTCTATAAATACTGTTGATGATATAAATCCTGCATTACCTTCAGGGCCTTAAACTATGGGAGTTATGGTATATTCCTTACTATGGGTACTGCAGGATTTATATCATCAACCGTACGGGTTTCTGTTGGGGTTTCGTGTTAAGGTTGGGGATCTGCAACTGAGTTGTATGTATACGGACTGTATAAGGCTTCAAATGCAAAGCAGGCACCAGCCAGCGACTATGGTCTCTGTTTCGTAGATCAGATGCTCAACAGCTACCCCAAGAACTTCGACCTTAAGTCGTGATAGCACAGCCTTTGTGATACAAGCTACCTAGCAGCTACCGTCTTCAACTGGGCAAGAAAGCGCCGAAAGTTCGAACAACAACCAAACCCTGACAAAACAGAAAACCCGGGTATAGGGTTAAGGGATGTTAAGGCTGCTAAGGATGAGAGGTACTAGGGTTCGGGCATTGTGTGAAAATTAGAGTGCCGTACGGCAAGTTACGTTACATCTTTCCATGAGTTCTGCCTTGCTATGCATCACCTCAGACACTCACTCACAAACTCACGGAGGCATGCTGTTGCAAACCCGGAGCAAGAAATGAGCGACAAGCAAAGAAAACAATACTTCCGTATCCTCTTCGACCCTAAACCCCGAACGATAAAAGGAACCCCGTAAAGACACTTTTATGAAAGCTTATGGACCCGGATCTTGTAAATTACCATTGGAATACTTTCCAGAACCCTCTTCAAACCCCTAGAATGAATCTTCACAAAGCCTTATCAAACCATGAGACGTAAACCTTGCACAAGTATGGAGGTTTCAGAGAATTGGGGACCCTGATATGGTACCCTAAATAGTAGGTTCCTTATTGTAAAGACCCCCAAAATAGAACACCCCTAATTCTCGGAAACTCCCATATGTGGAGCCAAGTGACCTGGTTTGTGCGTCCTGGCTCAGGTACGTGCCAGGTCGAATTCCTGCGTCACGGCGCCGAAGATAGGGTTTAGGGGCTGAGGTTGAAGATTAGGGACTTAAGACTAGGGTTTGGGGTTTAGGATTAAGGACTTAATGATCCGAACAGGGGTTTGAATATGCTAGTCGATTCCTGCGAAGATTAAACGGGGATACTGCTACGGTTGATGATATAAATCCTGCATTACCTTAAGGTCCCTAAACTATGGGAATTATGGCATATTCCTTATTATGGGTAATGCAGGATTGATACCATCAACCGTAGTACCTGTTAGAAATTCAGACCTTGGGTCTTTGGGGTTTTGGGGTCAGGGTGATGGGAAATTCTAGGGTTCCGGGCGGAGGGGCTGGAAGTTCGTGGTTCCAGCGGCAAGGGCCGGGGGTTTTAGGGTTTAGATCAGTGGTCTTGGGATTCTAGACCCAAGAGTAACCCAGGCATAAAAAGGATGCCCTTTTTGGTTTAAAGGGGCTTATAAGGGAACCTGAACCCTAAAAAAGGGAATAAGGGCATTCAGGGTTTTTATGGGACATCGGCGGGGAAAAGCACGGTTCTTGCGGGGTGCAGGTAATAGTTGAGTCGTTGAGACTTATCTAGATCTTTTATTCGAGTTTTACAGTTCGAGTGGCTGGGTTCAGGGTTTAGGGTGTAGGGCTTGCAGGGGGACCCTAAACCCCAAAAGGGATTACGGCTCAGGATTAAGAGTTTGGAGTCTAGGGTGTAGGGACGAACCTACAAGTGCTACACATCAAACAGGGTTTAGGGTGTAGGGGTTTAGGGTTTAGTGTCAAGATTACCCAAGAGGGTCCATACGCACTACTGTTGTGGAATTAGGTCCCCGAAAGCATGATTAGAATGTTCTCTTGGGGCCAGATTCCATATTGGTAGTATCTTTGGACACCGAGTACTGGATAGTGGTGATAATGCAACAACCCCAGCTCGGAAACGGTGCACTCAGCTGCTTGGGTGTGGCGTTGCGAGACGTATTGCAGACCGCTGGTGAATCAACCGTGCTCCTGATGCTTGTGCAACATAGGGGTCTACGATGCGTCCTGAAACAGAAAATCTGACAGTCAGCCCTCTACCTGAAGCCCACAAGCGCTGAACCTGAACCAAAAGCCCCCAAATCCTGAAACCCACACCATCGTAAACCGCCCTAAAGCCCGAACAAAAAAAACAGATCCACCCTAAACCCCTGCCATATCCCCAAACCCTACAAACAGTAGGTTAGGAACCCTTAATTAGAGGGTAGAACCCTTAAAACGGTAGGTTTTCGGATCCCAAAGTAAACCGTTCCTTCTCGATGACAGCGGTGAGCATGTCACGCTTGCTCATGCCCAGGCGCTCATCAGCCGGCATCTGGTACCTCGGCTCTCGCCCAAGAGCCCGTGTAGAGGTTTAGGGTTGTACCTGTGGATCCGAAAACCTACCGTTTTAAGGGTTCTACCCTCTAATTAAGGGGTCATAACCTGCTATTTTGTAGGGTTTGGGGTCACAGGTAGGGGTTTAAGGGTTAGGGCTTATGGGTTTAGAAGCTAAGGGCTAGGGTCTAGAGGGTTGAAGGGTAGTTTAGGTAAGTTCCTATAGACGGGTTTGGCTAAGGGATCTTGCAGCGACCTAGAAGGGGGCTACAAGGATTCTGTCTTAAGGAGTCTATCTTTTAGGGGCTGCCCGTACTGGGAGTACTCACACTAAATACATTGTAGTTCCTTCTTTAACCAATGTCGTTTATATGGGATCCTATAATTTAACAGTTGAAATTTAACACCGAAAGAGAACTACAATAACGACTATGGGTAGGATCCTCTTAATTGCAGCTCTCCAAATGGCTCCTTCTCGATCCCCAAGGGGATACTATAGAAGACGAATAATTACCTGCATTATTTTGGGGTTCCTTATTGTAAGTATAGTAGTATAATGGGCCCCAGAGCCCTATTCTAATTATCAAGGACCCTGTATTACGCGCAAAGAAACTCCACCGGTGGTGCCCCGGAAGTCTTGGCATCGCCTGCCTTTTCCCTACGGTGGATGATAGCACCTCTGCAATACCTTAATGACCCAGGCCTATGGGAATTGTGGTGTATTCCTTATTATGGGTACTGCAGGATTTATATCATCAACCGTAGGATCCTTGAAATATCCTAAACCCTCAGGCCTAAACCCTCTAATCTTGTACTGGGCTCTTGTTTAAAGAACCTATATTTTAAGTTACCGTAATAAAGCAACCATATAATTTACTATAGATCCCGATCATTCTGGTAAGTTATATACGCTAAATTCCCTTAACAAGAACCCAGTTAGAGCCCTCAGAGATCCCCTTAAAGGAACAGGAAGCTCCTGACGACGGAACTCTACAAAGCAAGGTCCGGCGTAAGGACTTGGGTCTGTCCTTGATTTTGTGGTCCAGGGTTTCGAGTTTATTAATTTAAGCTTCGGGCTTCGGCTATGAGGTTTTAGCTCTGTTTTTGGAATTAGGACCATTAGGAGGTAAGGTCTAGAGTTTAGGGCCCAGGCTAGGGCTTTGGCTCTGACGGAGCTCCAAAAACCCATTGAATCATTAAACCCCACAACACCCGGAATTCCTGCACCCACGAAAAACTGATGGGTTTAGGGTTTAGGGTTTAGGACTGATGCTTTCTGAGCGGCTTCTTTGCCAAATGGTATCTCAGCGATTGCTTTTGCCTCGGATGATGGGCTTCGGCACTGAACACATGCTGCAAAGGCTCCTACAAACACTTGGCTTGCCAGCTGATGCAAGCAATGTCCCCTAAACCCTAAACCCTAAACCCTAGGGTTCTTAACACTAAGGGACCCTTGGGGTAAGCGACTAAACTGAAGATACCGCAGCTGAGGCTTGCAGTAAACATCATGGTTTGTCACCTTCAACTCCCTGAGACTCCATGTACCCATATAGTAGGTACTTTGGCCTTAAAGGGGTCCAGTTTAAGGTTTAGGGTCTATATAGGCACTTTAAGGCCGCAGTACCATTTATATGGGCACATGGAGTCTCAGGGACTTTTACATTCTAGCTGAAGCAACGCTTGACGAACGCCCCGGCAAGAAGGGTGGCCTTCTCCCAACGAGAAAGCTGCCTATACAAATGAGGTCATACCGTGTGTACCCTAAGGCTCTAAAGACTCATATATTGAGGCTTTTGGGCCCGAAGACCGTACTATATATTGCTGATGGACAATATCCTGCATTACCCCAAGGACTCTAAACTATGGGGACTATGGTATATTCTTTATAATGGGTAACAGTACCGTCTGTACTGTTCTGGAAAAGCACCTAAGCTTACTACCTAAAGCCTCGAAAGTAAGTAAAGTAATGGCCCATTACCCAAGCAAGGCTGTCATTCTACATCCTTTTGGGGTCCAGGTGCTGGTTTACTAATAGTACTGTTATTCCCAAGAGTCCAAGTACTTAATAATCATAGACTCTCCCCCAAATCCTAACCTACATAACTACTATCCTATAACGGAATACCTAACTAGGTTGGCCCTCTAAGGCCTCTGAAAAATATTCGTAAATAGGGTCCTATTAAGCCCAATAAGGGAAAATATAAAATGTCCCAAAGGCCTAAACCCTAAACCCTAAACCCTAAATTATTGGGTCCTTCGGACCTTCGGAGATTGTCACTGAATGCTTTTCGATCTCGGGGCTTGCGTGGGTGGGTTCGCACCAGGATACTTAATCCCAAAGATGCTTGAGCCTTAAGGGGGTCCCTATATGGGTAGCCTAAGGCCTAAGTAAAACCTATATGGGCACATGGAACCTTAGGAAATATTTGTTGATATTTTCCGGTTGTTATAGGCGGAGGCCACACACACAGCATTCAGTGTCGTTGAAATCAGCTGGGTGAAATGTGCTTATTTTTTGTTGCCCCTGGTTCCGAATCATATCACAACTGAGTTGCAACCGCAGGAGGTTCCGAAATCTGGCGATATCCACCTGGCAAGTCGCGCCAGTGAGAAGCAGATAGCGTGCCACCGCGAACCCGATCAACCACGTAGATAACCAGAAGCTCATGCAACTCCCAACATCTAAGCCAACAAACCTTGATCCCAAACCCTAAACCCAACAAACCTTATGCACACCCACCTAATGGAAGGACCAGGGCCCTAGCGAGAACGGCTTATAAGCAGAGCAAATGGGCGGTTTATGATATTATGGTCCCTTGTTGGGTCCTTATTATTAAAGGGACAGAGCCCTAAACCTAAATCCAAAACCCCTAAACCCTGTACCCAAAAAGGGACCCTGATTTTGACGGCCACCCAAATCATAGGGATCCTTACGGGTGTAGGGGGAGGGGGGGGTAGGGGGCCTTAAGGCCCATAATAAGGACTAATAAGGCCTATTTAAGGAAATACAGTCCCCTACACCCCTCCCCCCTACACCCCTAAGGATCCCTATGACCAAAGGTACTGGCTTGTGACCCAGGGGTCGGACCTTTCATCAGCAACGTTCCTTCACCGGCTCAGGGTTTAGGGTTTAGGGGTTGAGGGGTTTAGGGGTTTAAGGCTTAGGGGTTTAGGGTTCAGGGGTTTAGGGTTTAGGGTTTAGAGTTTTAGGGGTTTAGGGTTTAGAGTTTTAGGGGTTTAGGGGTTTAGGGTATAGGGGTTGAGGGGTTGAGGGGTTTAGGGTTCAGGGTTTTAGGGTTCAGGGGTTTAGGGTTTAGGGTTTGGGGTTTGGGGTTCAGGGGTTTAGGGTTTAGGGGCTTTGGATTTTGGTTTAGGGCTCTATCCCTTAAGATCCTGTCAGTAAATTGGGGACCAAGGTGCTTTAGCCCCGGGCGAAGAAATGTGAACATTAAACCCGACAAGCTTGAATGTTAAACCCTTGTTTAGGAACCCTTGAAGCACCGTGCTTCATTCATAACTCGAAACCCTTACCTGCAGAACTTCAACCTACACCCCAAACCGAAACCCTGGAACATCCTGACGCTAAGCTTGAAAGCCTGGAGCCGAGACCCAACAGCCCGGGAAAACATGCCCCTCAAGGATAGGGCATATTGGACTGAAGGATTAGGTTTGAGGACTTAGTAGTCTCTTATCATAGGGATCCTTAGGGGTGTAGGGGGGAGGGGTGTAGGGGACTATATTTCCTTAAATAGGCCTTATTAGTCCTTACTATGGGCCTTAAGGCCCCCTACCCCCCCCTCCCCCTACACCCCTACTGTAAGGATCCCTATGATCTTAAGTTCAGGGCTGAGGCTTTAAGTCTTACAGCTTAGATGCTTTGTAATCAATCGGAGTCTAAGAGTCGAATGTTCAGCACGTCTTGACTATTCGTAACTGCTGCATCGGCAGTGTCGGGTTTATGTCTGGATTCAAGCCTTAGCCGTGTCGGCTTGAGGGAACTAGCAACTTTCGACAGAGCATTGATCATTCTGTCCTGTCCTATCAGTCAGAAGTCGCCAGAGTTCTAGCAGGCATCCATACCCACATGTAACTCGATGACATTTACAATCAACCATATCGCGATTGTCACCGTCATGGTTCATCACCGCCACAGCACCTTCACATGGACACCATACAAAATAGGGCCCCCCAAAAGCACATAAGCAAAATTTAGGGTAGGGATATCCCATATAAACCCCCTATGAAGAAGCCCAATATGGTCAGGATATCACCATAAATGCTTGTGCTTATGTGCTTTTTGGGTCCCTAACAAAAGCAGCCAAAAGCTACAGACCATTAAGTCGAAAAAGCCATAAAATGAAGCCATCAGAAGCCTTACAACACAGTTTCCGGACCATTAGCTGGACATGTACCGCGTCCGTCGCGCGCCTGATCCTCCCATCCTTCCGCCTCATTCATGTGGTCATACCTCAGCTTCTAGGAGAGACAAGATCCTGAACACAAACTTCAAACCTTAAACTCCGATGGAGAAAAACCATACCTATAGGCTCATACCCTACCCCTTTTCTAAGGTACTAACTTTTCTATATATTCCTAAAAAAGGGGTAGGGTATGATTCATCATGGTGCCTTATCTAAAGTCTCCGAGACAGAGCACTACGACCAAAAGTCCCAGAGCCCAGTCGCAGGAGCATGATCTGAGTCTCCCGCTAGCCTCAAACAACTAAGCCCTGCAAGCCCAAAAGCAAAAAGTACTTAAGCTGCAAACCGTCTCATAAGTAATATACCTCTCCTACCTATAACCACTACATTAAGTCACAAATCCCCTAATCCCCCAAAACCTGTGATTTGCAATAAAATCCCATACCTTTAAACCCGGAACCAGCGCCCTATAAACCTAAAACCTAAAAATCCCATGCCCGAAACGCCTAAACCCTGAAACCCTGAACCCCTAAACTCGAAAGCCCAATGCCCAAAGTCCCTATAAGTTATGCCTTAACCCCAAATAACCTACCTGTTTAAGAACTTATATACAGAAATCATGTTAGGGAACCCTCGAAGAGGTAGGTTTTTTAGGGCCCAGGTAATCGAATCAACCCTCAAAGCTCAAACCCTGGGACCAAAGCTCCAGCCCTAAGCCCTAAACCGCAAACCCGGATTTTGGAATTAAACCCTAAACCGTAAACCTTAAACCCTAAAGCCTATAAACCCAACGCCTTGAACCCTATAAACCCCAAGCCCAAACCCTCTAGACCCCAAAAGTCCCAAACTGAAACCAGCTAAACCCCTATAAACCCCAAGCCGAAAACCCCTAAACCCCAAATTGAAACCCCAGAAACCCTAGACTGAATCCCTATGAACCCTAAACCCTAAAAACCCCAAACTGAAACCCCCTAAACACTCTAAACCCTATAAACCCTAAACCCTCAAAGCCCCAAACTGAAACCCCCTAAACCCTAAACCCTATCAACCCTAAACCCTAAACCCTAGCTAAACCTTAAACCTTAAACCCTAAAAACCCTGAGCCCTAAAAGCCCCAAAGCTGAAACCCCAAACCCTAAACCCTATCAACCCTAAACTCTAAACCCTAACTAAACCTTAAACCTTAAACCCTAAAAGCCCTCAACCCTAAAAGCCCCAAAGCTGAAACCCTAAACCCTAAACCCAAACTAAACCTTAAACCTTAAACCCTAAAAACCCTCAACCCTAAAAGCCCCAAAGCTGAAACCCTAAACCCTAAACCCTAACTAAACCTTAAACCTTAAACCCTAAAAACCCTCAACCCTAAAAGCCCCAAAGCTGAAACCCTAAACCCTAAACCCTAACTAAACCCTAAACCCTAAAAACCATCAACCCTAAAAGCCCCAAAGCTGAAACCCCTAAACCCCTAAACCCTATCAACCCTAAACCCTAACTAAACCTTAAACCTTAAACCCTAAAAACCCTCAACCCTAAAAGCCCCAAAGCTGAAACCCTAAACCCTAAACCCTAACTAAACCTTAAACCTTAAACCCTAAAAACCCTCAACCCTAAAAGCCCCAAAGCTGAAACCCTAAACCCTAAACCCTAACTAAACCTTAAACCTTAAACCCTAAAAACCCTCAACCCTAAAAGCCCCAAAGCTGAAACCCTAAACCCTAAACCCTAACTAAACCTTAAACCTGAAACCCTAAACCCTAAACCCTAAAAACCCTCAACCCTAAAAGCCCCAAAGCTGAAACCCTAAACCCTAAACCCTAAACCTTAAACCTTAAAAAACCCTCAACCCTAAAAGACCCAAAGCTGAAACCCTAAAAAAGCTGAAACCCTTAAACCTTAAACCCTAAAAACCCTAAAACAAAGCCCCAAAAACCCTAAACCCTAAACCCGAACTAAACCTTAAACCTTAAACCCTAAAAACCCTCAACCCTAAAAGCCCCAAAGCTGAAACCCTAAACCCCTAAACCCTAACTAAACCTTAAACCCTAAAAACCCTCAACCCTAAACCCTAACTAAACCTTAAACCTTAAACCCTAAAAACCCTCAACCCTAAAAGCCCCAAAGCTGAAACCCTAAACCCTAAACCCTAAACCCTAACTAAACCTTAAACCTTAAACCCTAAAAACCCTCAACCCTAAAAGCCCCAAAGCTGAAACCCTAAACCCTAAACCCTAACTAAACCTTAAACCTTAAACCCTAAAAACCCTCAACCCTAAAAGCCCCAAAGCTGAAACCCCAAACCTAACTAAACCTTAAACCTTAAACCCTAAAAACCCTCAACCCTAAAAGCCCCAAAGCTGAAACCCTATCAACCCTAAACCCTAAACCCTAACTAAACCTTAAACCTTAAACCCTAAAAACCCTCAACCCTAAAAGCCCCAAAGCTGAAACCCTAAACCCTAAACCCTAACTAAACCTTAAACCTTAAACCCTAAAAACCCTCAACCCTAAACCCTAACTAAACCTTAAACCTTAAACCCTAAAAACCCTCAACCCTAAAAGCCCCAAAGCTGAAACCCTTAAACCCTAACTAAACCTTAAACCTTAAACCCTAAAAACCCTCAACCCTAAAAGCCCCAAAGCTGAAACCCTAAACCCTAAACCCCAACTAAACCTTAAACCTTAAACCCTACAAACCCTCAACCCTAAAAGCCCCAAAGCTGAAACCCTTAAACCCTAACTAAACCTTAAACCTTAAACCCTAAAAACCCTCAACCCTAAAAGCCCCAAGGCTGAAACCCCAGTGGCATGAGCTGCACGGCATCCCTTGGCTCGGCCGCGGCCTCGCCGGCCTTTAGGCCACACCAGCGACAGAACCTGTGGCCGAGGCTTTAGGGGCGAACTTCAGGGGCTTTAAGGCTTAGGGTTGGGTTTAGGGTTTAGGGTTTAGGGTTTAGGGTTTTGGGTTTAGGGTTTTGGGTTTAGGGGCTTGTGGGTTGGCTCCAAGGGCATAAATGAGAAGGGCTCCCTTCTTGCTATTGGGTAACTTTATAAGGAACCTAGGACTACAAAAAGGTAATAAGGGTACTACTGGGCATCCTAGAACAGTACCTACTTTGGCATCTAAAGTCTATAGAGACTACCTAATGCGGCTGTTTGGAGGGGTTGCGGAGTTTTCTGGCTCTGTGGGGATTCCGAACCTGAGGGCTCTCAAAGCCTTCAGGCCTTCTTGGAGGTACCCGAGGAAATAGGTAGGAGGTTTATAGACGTTTGGTTGAGGGGTTAAAGGGCTCAGGACTTAGGGAATTATGGATACCTACTTGTCGAGTATCTTGGGGAACTAAACTGTGGGAGTATATTGGGATCATAAAGGAATTAAACTACCACAAAAACGGTTGAAGGTTACCTCCTCTACTCTACGACTCGGGAATTGGTAAGGGAAGGTAAGCCCACCCCAATTGCCGCGAATGCGATGAGTTCTCAACGATGGGCTTTCGACTGTGCAGTACTCCACCCCCGGAGTCCAAAAGCCTGTCCAGAAGCTAGTAATGTTGGGGCCTCATTAATTCGAATAGGGTTTTGGGGTCCGCCTTGCTATAAATGTAGTAAGGACCCCCTCCCCCCCAAAAAAAGAATATAATTAGGCCCCTATAACAGCTTTTCCAGAAGCTTGTATTTCCGAATATCATACGGTTGATGATATAAATCCTGCATTACCTTAAGGACCTAGGGTATATTCCTTACTTACTATGGCTACGGCAGACGGACCCCTTCTCTCAGTGTCAGTTTGAAAGCATTTTTATGACTCCTCTATCGGACCGCTTCAAAGGCAGCCATGAAAACCAAACCCTTACCTCAGTGTCGGTTTGCACCGTTTGTGGAACCCGTTTGAAAGAAACCTTTCAAATACAATCCTTCTCTAGAACCCTCCACAGAACCCTCTGAAGGAATCCCCTTATCTCGGGCCTAAACCCCAACCTTAAATCCCAAATCCAGGGAAGGCTTTCATAGGATCCCGACCTCGCCGGTTGATCGTCGTCCCCCAGGTCCTGGAGAGTTTAGGATTTAGGGTTGAAGGTTTAGGTAGTTACAAGGCTTCGGGTCTCTCGAAGGATTCGCAGGAGAATCTCAACATAGGCGTGGAGGTTCTACAAGCAGTCAGGTAGCCTTCTGCATTCGGCTTGGCTTTGTGGAGTCGGACAAGGGCTGCATAAGCGCATGTGTGAGAGTTCTACTAGGCAGTTGGCTCAAGATTTCCCATCCACCCCTTTATTAGAGCCTGAATACCCATTACTTGAGACCATATACTACTGTTTCTATTTCAGGGTACGAGGAGGGTCCCAGGTAACCCTAACGGTCCAAGTACCTAATTATCAGATACTCTCCGAAATGGTGACCTACATAACTACTATCTCAAAACCGAGTACCTAATTATTGGGTCCTTTGGACCCTTGGGGTAAGGCTCTGGTGCCTTTCAGGCTTAGGTCTTCGGCTTCAGTTCTGGGTTTGAGTTGGAGTTTGACTTAAACTCGAACCCCCCGGCTCTAATATATCTACGTCTAGGTATGCATGCAGGTTTGTACGCGTGTATGTGAGTAGTATACTCATATATATATATATATATATACACACATATACAGCATGCATATGCATATGTACATGTACACACACAAGTATATATATATATATATCTATATATATATATATATGTATATATACATATATCTATATATATATATAATGTGCCGGTCGGTTTAAGAGTATGGGCTCCTTTAATGCGTTATTTTTTGGCTGGCAGAATTTTTTGGTGGTGGGGCTGTGCTGTTTGCTGATGGTCAACCTTAAGGCAGCCACGACCTAAACCCCCACCCAAACCCCCACCCAACCCTAAAACCCTGGCCCTGAAGCCCGAAACTCTCTTGCAGAATTGTTTCGCTTATTGGGGCGTCAGGAATGAACATCTGTACTACTACTGTACTACTACTGTACTACTACTGTACTACTATTCTACTATACCTTGATTATTGGGGGGGGCTGCTAGGGTGAACCGCCGAATCGGGGATTGGACCCTGGCTCAAAAGAGGCCTCTCCAGTACTAAAGTTTGTAAAAAATTAAGTTTTGGGTCGAATCTGGACCGACCCCCCTTTGGAAGGGTTTAGGGCTTAGGGTTTAGGGTTTGTTATAGGGTTTAGGAGTTTAGGATTCGTTAGGGTTTAGGGTTTGTTAAGGTTTAGGGTTCAGGGTTTAGGGTTTCAGGCGCTGGCTTTATGCTTTGCTTATTGGGGGAATGTGCTCACTGGCTTTATGCTTTGCTTATTGGTACTATTTCTGTACTATTACTGTATTACTACTGTACTACTGTACTACTGTGGTACTACTACTGTACTACTAGTGTACTACTGTACTACTATTGTACTACTACTGTACTATTACTGTACTACTATTGTACTACTGTACTATTATCGTACTACTACTGTACTACTATTGTACTACCACTGTACTACTGTTGTATTACTATTGTACTACTGCACTTTTATTGTACTACGGTACTATAATCGTACTACTACTGTACTACTACTGTACTACTATTGTGCTACTATTGTACTTCTGTAATATTAATACATTGGTAATTAATTACTTAGCTAAGCACCGAAACCTACTAAACCCCCCCAAACCCTTCTAATTAAGCCCCACAAACCCCAAATCAACCGAAGCCCCCAAGAAACCCTCCTATTTAAAACCAAAGCAAACCACCCCAAAGCTCCCGAAACCTCCAGAACCCTCTTAAGCCCGAGTACTTAAATAATTAATTAATTAAGCACCAAACCCTACAAAACCCCCCAAACCCTTCTACTTAGGCGCCCAAACCCCGAGACTCCCGATTCCGTCTAATTGTTTAATTAATTGTCTTAATTAATTAATTAATTCGCAACCCCCTTCTAATTTACTTAAATAATCAAAGCCACCCAGACCCTGAGCCCCACTCAGACCCCTGACCCCTGTCCGGCGTCACCGGCTCCATACTAAACCGACCGCAACTTTTTGATCGGGGGGGGGGTACCCTACTGCTAAACCGACCGCCACATTATATACACACATACATACTTACCTACACACACACACACACACACACACATGTGACGCCTTCCTTGTGCTCGACCCCTCTTCCCAACATGAACGAAGCCCCCCAATGCCCCGCAGGGGCCACACAGACAGCAACGACCCCCAACCCATGAGATTCGGGCCCAAGAATAGGGCCTCCAAAAAAGCACAAAAGCAAAACATCGGATAGGGATATCCCATATAAACCCGTTCATAATGAAGCCCAATAAGGTAGGGACATCCCCATAAAATGCTTATGCTTATGTGGTTTTGGGGTCCCTGAAAGAAACAGGCAGAATCAGGAGACGACGTCAGCAGCCATAAAGATGAACATGTGGGAGTTTCCAAAAAGGGGACCCATAATATAGTACCCCCAACCCCTGAAATAAGGTACCCTAATTAACATAGTATCAGAAACACATCGAGACCAGTCCAGCTGACACTGCTTGCAAGTGTTTCCGCCGCATGCAGGACACCGCGTCGCCTGGGCTCAGTGGAAACCAGCTGTACTGAAGAACAGAATCCGTGCCAATGCTGCTGGATTGAGAGTCCCCGGTTTGGGAGCAAACGACCCTTTCCTTGCATTTGGTATTCGTATTTCGACCCTGAAAACGGTGCAATCTACACAGCACAACACAAGGGAGTGTGCACATACGGGCCCAAAGCCTACACCCAACAAGAGTTTATCCCATCCGTGTATCGCGCAAGGCAAAAAGCTGAACTTCTAAAGAATCAACAAGAATCTTCCTTGTAGTACACTGTAGTCCCGAATTAATGTCAGCAAGATATACCCCGAAATGCTATTCTACGTAATTAGGCCCTTACAGAGTAATCCACACTACGACATTTTCTAAACCCTCGGTACAAAGTCCTCAGCTTGACATCTGCAGTGAATGGCACAAGCAGCAGTTAAGGTTAAGGGTTTAGGGAGGGTTCAGAGTATGGGGCTTAGGATTTCTTGAAACAGGGTCTTCGCGTATCGACGGTTGCGTCACAGGTGGAAGTGCTCCTTTTCGCCGTGACAAGAGCTCAAGTAGGACAGGTGGTACCCAACAACCCAAGGGCTTAAGCCTTTTCCATAATTGAGCCCACAAAGTACCAAAACAGAAGGCCTTGTTGGCAAAAGCTACTGGGCCAATAGGTGTTCTACAACTTGTCTAAATAAGGGTAAGGAGAGTCCATTGATGGATCACCAACAGCGGACGATCCGAAGCCCGAAAGCAAACGATGCGTAATATCAACCTTCACGTCAAGTCGCGCCCGCCCGTTCAAGGCACTGATAACCTTGTGGGATTATGCAGATAAGGGAAAAGAATTGGGAAGGTTGCGTTTTGTGCACTTTTGGGTCACGAGTTGTGCTGCAGGGTTACGGGCAAGGAATACCTCTCAAACTGAAGAAAATATGGAAGACATGCTTGACATCCTTGCACCCCTGAAAAGTATAGCGAACCCTAAACCCTAACCAGGGTAATGTAGGAACCTGATTAAGACATCTTGGGTCTTTGTTATTTTGGGGTTATAGGCCCAGGGTTTCTTAGCAGGCTCTTACATTATGTAGAATGATGACGGCATCTCGGGTCTCGCAGAGGGGAGTTCGATTTCAAGCCTTTCGCTGAGTATTGAACTTTCAATTGTCGCTTCGAATGCGGGGTCTTCAAGCTTTATGCATATCTCAAGCTGCCAAAATCCACTTTTTCGTCGGTTCTCATTATCAACTACAGAACTTATAGGGACCCTACAAAAAGGCAGGTTTTGGTCGGTTCGGGTTGGTTCTGGAGTTTAGTTCGTTGGGAGTCCTTGAGTTTTCCGCCTTGGGCCAGGATCGAGATCCATCTGCACCGCAGCTTACGTCGGCTTCACGAAGACAAGGGCATTTCTTTGAATGAGAGGTCCTTATGTGGGGGGACCGTATAATCAGTATCCTACTATTGGGGATCCAGCATAAAAGTGATAAATTCCCAGAGTACTCATAGTAATACGGTTGATGATCCAAATCCTGCATTACCCATAATAAGGAATATACCAGAATTCCCGTAGTTTTTATCAACCGTAGTGATAGTTTCCCAGAATACTCATTGTAATACGTACGCTCTTGATTTCTTGCCAAGCGACAGCAGTCGAGCGTGCTCCGGCTTTTGCATGCTGCCTGCGCAGGCCGCACCATCAAACTTGCCGACGGCTCCATGTACGTTTATAGTGGATACTTAGGCCTTAAAGGGATCCCTATATAGGTACGTGAAGGCCTAAGTATTAAGTATACCTTAACCCTGAATGACCTACCTTTTGAAGGACTTATAAGGAAATCATAATACGGAACCCTAAAAAGGAAGGTTATTCAAGGGTTAAGTACATACTATATGGGTACATGGCATGTGCATGGGTGGTTGTCAAAATCAGGGTCCCTTTCTGGGTCCCTATTATAGTACCCTGATATTTAGGCTACCCAAAAAGGGGCCATAATTTGGACAACTAGAACATAGTTACCCTTATACATCCCTTATAGGCCCTTTTCAAGGAACCCTATTCTAGTACCCAAAACAGGGGACCCTAATTTTGACAACCACCCTATGTGGGTACAATGGAGCCTTAGGGCTTGGGGGAGAAAGCAGGCGGTGCGGTTTCCTCAGTGCCTCCAAAACCCTTCAACTAAGGACTATACTTTTTGGTTTAAAGGAGCTGAGAAGGGAACCTGAATCCTTAAAAAAGAGAATACCCCTAAAAGCCCAAAGGACCCAATAACTAGGTATTCGGTTTTAGGATAGTAGTTATGTAGGTTAGGATTTGGGAGAGTCTATGATTATTAGGTACTTGGACCCTTGGGGTACCTTAAAGTCATAACAGGATCCCTCCTATGATTTTAGATATATTCCTTCATGACGGGGCTTTGGAGGCTCTGGGTCGGGCCTCAAAACCCCGGAGCAGAAAACTTAAAGACATTGTGATGGCTCCTGAGAATGACTTTGATGAATTGGGGCTTAGGGTGAAACGCTTTATGGTTGGGGGTCTACTGTAGCGTTTCGGTAATCACCTGTGCTATGTTTTGGGGGTGGGTTCCTTATTATAACTATAGTACAATATACTTACACCAAAACTCCTGTTCTAATCGTCAAGGCCCCTGCATTAACACCCGAGACCGAATGCCTCAATGCGCTAACGTCCCAAGGCAAGTCATGATACACCAGCGTTGAAAGAAAACCCCTAAACGCTAAACCCTAAACCTTGAATGACGCTTGTGCTACCTTAGACTAGAATTGGAAGCCACACTTCGAAAGGCCACCAGGCCTAAATCCCTCAACCGCGCAGTCATGACGCTTTAGCTGCGGCCATAGGACTGCTTCCTACCATACCATCTGGGCACTAATTACAGGCGCCGAGACTTTCTTCAAATACTTGCTAATGTGGGGTGAAGCGGCCTTTAATTGTCAATGCTGTTCGCACAGACTCGTTCTTACAGAACTGATAGAACATACCTCCAAAGCAAAACCCTATCCTGACCATAAAGGCCACGATAATGATGACCCTTGGGATTTAAGCTTCTGCGGCGCAGCCTCGTCTGCAGGCACTGCGGCACCTCGCATCAGCCAAAGGGACGAAACGACGCCCTCAGGGTCCAAGTATTCCTGATTCCTTTGGGGCCTGCTTGGAAACCAAAAACCAGAAATCAGACCTCGTACTTGGACCCCTATAGGCTATAGAACCCTTGCAAGCAACATCATAACCCCTAAGCCGTAAACCCTAAATCCCAAGACCTGCTACTTGGACCCTGAGGGTAACAACAACCAAAAACTAGACTTCCTTTGGTTATTTGGTGCCATGTTGGATACTAAAAACCATAAACACAAGAGCTACCCGGACACTACCTAGAGGCTCATACCCTACCCCTTTTTTAGGATACCTACTTTTATGGTTAGGCTCTGTTATCTTAAACTGTAGGCGCCCTAAAAAAGGGGTAGGGTATGAGCTTCTAGGTAAGGGACTGAGCTTGTGGTCAACGGAGTCGTTGCAGCAACTCCCGGACCCCATGCTGCACAACTTTCGCTTACCCTAAACCCTAAAACCTGAACTCTAAACCCTAAACCATAAACCCTAAAACCTCAACCCTAGCCCTAAACCCTGAACTCTAAACCCTAAACCATAAACCCTAAAACCTAAACCCTAAACCCTGAACTCTAAACCCTAAACCCTAAACTCCAAAATCTAAAACCTAAACCCTAAACTCCAAAATCTAAACCCTAAATCCTACTCCCTACAAATTCTGAACGCTAAACCGGGCTTTGGTCTTCAGCCCAATGAGCCGAAATGACTCAAAACGCTATAAAGGGGTCTATAAGGGTTACTATAAGGGATCTATAAGGGTACTATAATAGTCTAGGAACCTGATTTAAGAAACCTTGGGGCTTTATTAGGGTTCTATAAAGGTTCCTTTCAAAGGGTACTAAGGGTACTATAAGGTTGTGGGGTGTTTCATCTAGGAACCTGATTTAAGAAACCTTGGGGCTATATTAGGGTTCCTTATATGAATCCTACTAATTCGGGGTTATAGGCCCAGGGTTTCTTAATCAGGTTCCTACATTAGGGTTCAGGATTTAGGGTCTAAGGGGTTGTGGGCTTGGCACTTGAGGTTTAAATGTCTTGTCTAATTATGGTATTTCCGGCCTCACTTGCCATAGGTCCAACCCTTCCTTGCGCGGCCAGTCCTAAACCCTGAACCAGGATGCCCCAAAACCTAAACCCGTTCGACTTCCGTCCACTCTGGCCACTTCCTCCTTATCGAGGAATTGGGGATGTCTGTTTTTTGGCGGGATTCTCCACGGCCTGCCTAGACCCTCCATCTACCCTCGACTAGACCCTAAAAGCGCGATAACTATATCTCGAGAAAGTACGTCCCTGTTTGAGGATTCTTCTGGGCAAACCCTTACGCCCCAAACCCTAAACCTTGAACCTGCTGTCGTCTGGTTAAGCTCAATTCCATCCCATCCGCGCGATGTTGGATCTACTCTCCACGTCTTGTCTTAGTCTTGTTATCTGGAAGCCCTACCACCACCCTCCCTGTAGTACACCTGGACCGTTAAGAACCTCCGTTTTCAGGGCTCCCTGCTAGAATTCCTTATCTAAATCCTTAAACAGGTATAGGTTCTTTGGGGTCTAGGTATGGTCTGCGATGTCTTGCGTGTTGCGGAAAATCTACCACCCTCACCCATAAACCCCGAGCCTATGAACCCGTACACCCTAAACCCGTGCACTCGAAGCAAACTTAGAAACCCTTGCAGGAGCCTTATAGAGCCCTTAGCGACCGAGCCGACATGCCAGCTTTGTACCGACTCCCTCAACCGCAAATTCGGGGTTGAGACAAACAACCCAGACATGCAGTTAAAACATGACAAATTGGGTACGGTAAAGGCCTGAATAATTAGGTTAGGGTTTGGGGTTCCTGTTAAAGGGGTCTATAAGGGTGTCTATAAGGGTATAGTATATAGGGCCTTATTAATTAGAAGAGGGTTTTGGGGCCCAAAGAAATAATAACGGAGCTCCCAAGATAGTATTGGTAATTATTTCGGCCCCTAGATTATTGCATCAGAGGCGCTCCTCGGCTTTCGCCCAGCTTTAGGTGCGGCCCTCTCTTCAGTTGCCTGGCAGTTCTGAGCAGAGCATGGTGGGAAATCCGCAGCCCGGTTGGCGGCTGAGGACTAGCGCGAAAACATCACGTCAAGTTTGACGGAAAAAGACGCAGCACACAACGATCATGCCGGCTGTTGCAACATTACTTCAAGCGACGTCGGTACTTAAACCCTCTGGTCCTCACCATCATAACCGTCAACACAAAGATTCTGTTGCTTTGCAATTTGCTATCAAATGGTCTGCTCCTCGGTGCCGAAGCCGCTACGACCCAGCCTTGTCTGAAGGCTCCGCAGCACCTCGTGCGGTAGCCGGAGGACAGAGTCACATGGCTGGTGTCATGAGGTCATGCGCAGAGTCCCGAACCGTACAGAGATTAGTGAGTTGAAGTTCGCAGATCAAGTGCTTCATATTGGAAACTAACTTCCCAATAACAGAACCCGTGAACTGAACCCTAGATGTTTTGTCGTCGAAGAGGACACTGTTCCCAAGAACCCAACAGCAACAGTTCAGACAGATGTTGCATCAAAGTTGCTCTTCAGCTTTCGCCGCGCTTTGGGTGCCGCCGTTTCTTCGGTTGCCTGGCAGTTCTGAGCAGAGCGAAGGGAAGTCTGCGGTCAGATTTGTGGCTGAGGACTACCTGAGAACGGGGTTTACCGGCACAAGCGTACACACCGACTAAGCCAGCTGCTGCAGCAATACTCGAAGCGACCGCAAAGCCCGCGTGCTCCTCCTCACTACCACCATGATGGTCATCATCATCGCCATGATTCGGTTTTTCAATTGTGTCACTTGCTGTCACATGATATGCTTGGCTTCCCGGTTCAACTATCTCTCCGACCCAGCCTTGTCTGAAGGCTCTGCAGGACCTCGCGGTGGCCGGAGGGAAGAAACACAATGGCTTGTGTCAAGAGGTCATTTGCAGAATCCCGAAACCTACCAAGATCTGTGACTTTAAGTTCACAGATCAGGTGCTTCATGTCGGACGTGAACCTGCGTCCCCAGCCATTTCACGTCGTTCCCAACCACTGAACCCGTGAACCCTAGATATGTGCTGCCTTTCGGCGAATTGGACACGAATCACTCAGACACATGTTGCATCAAAGTTGCTCTTCGGCTTTCGCCGAGCTTTTGGTGCCGCCGTTTCTTCGGTTGCCTGGTGAGCAGAGCGAAGGGAAATCTGCAGTCAGGTTTGCGGCTGAGGACTACCTGAGAATTGGGTTCACTGTGGGCAAAAGCGTACAAACCGACTAAGCCAGCTGCTGCGGGAATACGCGAAGCGACCCCAAAACCCCCAGGAAGCTCCTCACCACCACCATCACCATTACCATCATCATCATCATCACCAACACCATGATTCGGTAGCTCAGTCGTGTGAAAAGTCACTCATGATCCGCTTGGCTTCTCGGTTCAACTATCTCATCGACCCAGCCTTGTCTGAAGGCTCCGCAGCACCTCGCGGCAACCGCAGGGAAGAAACAAATTACTTGTGGTCAAGAGGTCATGCGAACCCTACAGGTTAGTGATCGTATTTTTGAAGTAGAATCAGTCGGACATAGTAGAATCAGTCGGACATTGGCAATTCAACCACGCATGCGTCCGCAGCCGTTCCCAACAACTGAAAGCGTGAATCGTAGCCTGGATGTAAGATGGCTGCTTCCTTTATGAATCGAACCCCAATCCCAAGCACCAGCAAAAAGTGTCGAGAAGTCTAAACCCTAAACCCTATAAGTGGTATTGCGTCAGAGTCGCTCTTCGGCTTTCGCCCAGCTTTGGGTGCGGCCTTTTGTTCGGTTGCCTGGCAGCTCTGTTTGTGGCGCGCTAAGAGCAGGGGATTCAGGGTTAAGGGCTTAATTAGGGTTTAGGGCTCTAAGTTTAGGATTGACTAGACCTTAAACCCTAACCACTAAACCCTGATTGAACCCTAAAGTCTAAGCCCGGGTTTCTTAGATATAACATCCCCAGAGACTCCAATATCCCTTCCCTAAGGAATACTCCGTCAATCATATTAGGTATCCTACCAAATATTAAGGGTATATTCCTTAGTTAGAGGATATGGGAGTTTCCGAGAATAGGGGACCCTAATACAGTACCCTAAAAACCAGGATCCTTAATATGAGGGCCCTCAAGTAAGGTACCTAATTTTCGGAAGCTCTAAACCCGTATAGAGACCTTCAAAGGAACCCTAAGGTACCCCTGATTTTCGGAAGCACTAAGCCCTTATGGATCCCTTTAAAGAAACCCCTATAGTACCCTTATAGCTACCTTGTAAAGGAACCCTAAGGTACCTAATTTTCGGAAGCTCCCATATTGGAGTCCCTGGGATCATGCCTATGCAAGCGCCTTCGAACTTGAAGAGTCCATCCCTCTCCTCTAGGTAGTATTACTAGGGAGACCCCTTAAAGGGTACCCCTTCTGAACCCTACTTCTGGCTCTCTTAAAAGGGGCCCAAGGTTCCCCTAATCCAGACTCCCATCCTCCTCACCATCACCGATGTCAGCTTAGGGCTTAGGGTTTAGGGCTTCGGGTTTAGGGTTCGGGGTTTCGGGCTTCGGGTTTAAAGGAAACTCCGATCATGTAGTGACTTAGTTTCACCCCCGTGATAAAAATGACTAATAATGACCTTGTTCTCGAAGTCTGGGTGCGCGTATCGCTGCCCTTCTCTGATCCTTTGTCGAGACCTCATTCCACAACCCTTAAAACCCTAAGCCTAAATCTCAAAACCCCCTTGGTGCGAACCCCTAAACCCTACCTGTAGTCTCCATTGTAGTTCCTTTTTTGGGTTACCTTATTCCTTATTTCTATAGGATCCTTAATATACAATTGGTTCAACCAAAAAAAGGAACTACAATGGAGACTATAGGTAAACTCCGTAATGGCGCATCAGGCTTCTGCACCCCAGCCTTGTCTGCAGGTTCCGCAGCACCTCGGGTCAGCCAAAGGGCTGCAAGAGGTCCGATAGGGGCTTGTGCTTGAAACCCGAACCCATATAGAGGAATCCTAAACCCCAAACCCCCCAAAACCCCAAAAGCCTAAACACATAAACCCCTAAACTCCTGAACCCCTAAACCCCAAAACGCTTTAAAGGAATCCTAGACCCTTAAGGGCTGCGGGTTTAGAGTTCAGGGTTTGCAACCCGCGACTTCAATTGTCCAGGAACGCATGCCCATCTCCTTCACCCAAAGGGTCCTATGTACTGTTCTCGGGGATACTTCCCTAAGTCATAATAGTAATTCCTAATATGGAAACCCTACAGTTGACTACATCGGTACATAGGACCCTTTGGGTCAATAAACACCAAGTAACAAGAACCCTAAACCCCAAACCCAAGCCCCAAAATAATCTCCCGCACGGAGCCCGCCGCCAGGGACCGAGTTTCAAGAGACCCGACACAAAACCGTAAACCCTACCCTAACCCCACGTAACCTACCTTTTTAAGGACTTATGTAAAGAAGTCATATTAGGTTCCTAAACCCTAAACCCCTAAACCCAAAAAGGTAGGTTCCTTAGGGTCCAGGTAAAGCCCCATACCCTCAGGGCAGGTCTTCGGGCCTTTGCATCGCCTTCGACTGTCGGGTCACGCTAAGGTTCATATAACGGGCATTGATTTTTCAGAACAGCATTCCTAAACAATTCTTTTCCATCCATCCATCCATCCATCCATCTATCCATCCAGCCATCCCTCCGTCCATCCATCCATCCATCCCTCCGTCCATCCATCCATCCCTCCGTCCATCCATCCATCCCTCCGTCCATCCATCCATCCATCTATCCATCCATCCCTCCGTCCATCCATCCATCCATCCCTCCGTCCATCCATCCATCCCTCCGTCCATCCATCCATCCCTCCGTCCATCCATCCATCCATCTACCCATCCATCCATCCCTCCGTCCATCCATCCATCCGTCCATCCATCCATCCATCCATCCATCCATCGGACCTCAGAGCCATGTCGGCAACAATCATGCTACCGACTATTCAGGCTTCTGATTGAATTTTGTAGAGTTTCGCGTCGAACTGGCAGTTTGCGTTTTGGGTCACTTTGTTTTTGTGATTACAAGATCCAAACCACAAAATGTCGCTAACCAAAACGGAAATACAATGGAAACCATAGATAAAACCAGCTCGCTGATTCCCCGTAATATGGGGGCCTTAATTAATAATTAGACTAGGGCTTTAGTGTATGTTATACTATAATCATAATCAGGACCTCCAAAAACAACCAAAAACAAGGTGGCATAGGTAATTATTACGGCCCCTGAACTAAATCCTTTATAATAGCCCTTATAGTAACCCCTTTAAAGGAACCCCCAAAACATGTATTAGTGCGGAACTCAATCTCTCTCTCGCTCTCTCTCTCTCTCTCTCTCTCTCTCTCTCTCTCTCTCTCTCTCTCTCTCTCTCTCTCTCTCTCTCTCTCTCCTCTCGTCGCCGATACAGGATACTTTCATGCTCGGCTCGTTTACCAGCACATCTCCAAGATCATCTGTCTGGGTCTTAGGAGGGAATGGGGGAATGGATATCTATAGTAGTCCTTGTACAATATGGAGACTATAATTGGGGATTGTATAGGGACTACTATAGGGATCCTTTCCCCCATTCCCTACTAAGAACCAGACACTCAAACGGTCATACAGATTGTAGCGTTAAGCCGATACCCTGAATGCAGATGCTTGGTGGTGGAACAACCGAGACAAAGACACCTGCGACGGATATTCCATCAGAGTTGCTTTTCGGCTTCCGCCCAGCTTTGGGTGCGGCTCTCTTTTCCGCTGCCTGTCGGTTCTATGCCCGCTGGAGCGGTAGTTTAGAGGTTCGGGGCTTTGAAATTGAGATTTCGCTGACAGCCGAAACTTGCACAATGCCTAACTACCTACAGTCTCCATTGTAGCTCCTTTTTTGGTCAACCAAAATGTCTATTCTAGGGTCGTAACCATAAAACTGGTCAACCAAAAAAAGGAACTACAATGGAGACTATAGGTAGTTACCCTACGGTTGATGTTATGAATCCTGCATTACCTTAAGGACCCTAAACTATGGGAATTATTGTATATTCCTTATTATGGGTAATGCAGGGTTTACCGTACTTTAGGTAAAGCCAAGAAGGTTTCAGGGCTCAAAAGCTGGGGGCTTGTAATATAGAAAGAAGCCTGGGTAGTTAGTAAAATAATTACTACACTTACATAGGGCTCCTTGTTTCTATACTTACAGTATATAAACCCTCACTCTCCACGCTGAGCCCTCTTAGAATTATTCAAGCCTCTGGCTTATAGTCCGCGGCTTGGGGTTAGACCTAAATTCCGAAGTATGGTTGCCAAGCGCAGGGGGGGAATTACGAAGTCTGTTTCTCAAGAGGGGCTTTTAGGGTCTCGGGTTGGGGTAGTTGGGGCTTTGGGCTTCGGGATCCGGAGTCCCTAAACCCTACCTTAACCCTGAAAAACCTAGGTTTTTAGGGTTCCTTATTATGATTTCCTTATATAAATCCTTAAAAATGTAGGTTCTTCCGGGTTAAGGTAAACCTTAAACTAGACCTCAACAGTACATCATCAGAATTCTCTATCGCTCAGCCCGAAAGGGCCCAAACGCTGAACTCCTCGACCCCTATAAGCCCTTAATATAGGGGCCTTCGTAATTTGAGAATAGGGTTTGGGGGTTATGTTTTCCCATAAGTATAATAAGGACCCCCCAAAAAATAGTATTGGTAATGGTAATTTTTTTACGCCCGTATAATAGACTGAAATTTCAGGCTGTCCTGCTCAACGACCTTCTTGGCTGGTTTCTTCGAAGCAGGTTCGGGTGGTCCTGACAGCGATCAAGGCTGTGGCTATGGCATCCTTAAGGGAGGGATGCTGCCCAGGGCTTAGGCTATAGGGTTTAGGGTGCTTAGGGATTGAAGTTTAGGGCTGGCTTATATCCGAGTTATCCTCAAGCCCTTCAGGTGCTCTCAGGATCCCCCACAAAGCGTAGCTAAGGGGTAGCGAACCGGAGATCCACAAACCCGAAAGCCTGCAAAAAGCCAACTCAAAAGAACACTATTATCATAGTATTATTATTATTATTATAGTATCATTATAGGATTATAGAAATATTGCAACATTATTATGAGCAAGGCTGTAGAAATCCGAGAGGAGCTCCGTTGAAGTAAGTATAGACGTATAAGAAACAACAATGACACAATGCTTCGAAACTGTGGTCCTGAACCCTACATCCCGACCGAACCCTAAATTCAAAACACGTACGAACCCTGAGCCCTGCAACCCTAAAAGCCCTGAAATCCAGACGCCTGAAACTGTAAGACCCTAAACGACCCCAACCCTACGACCTCAAAACTATACCGAAACCCTAAACCCAAAAGCCTAAAGCCTGAAACCCTAAAGCCCCAACACCCTAAAGCCCCATACCCTAGAACCCTAGCCCTCAACCCGAATTCCCTAAACCCTAAAACCTTAAGTACAAAATCCCGCAAACCCTAAAGCCGTAAAACCTTAAACTGTAAACTCCCCAAGCCCTATAAACAAACCCTAAGCCATAAACTCTAGTCCCTAAGCCCTAAACTCTGCCTCCTGGCTTCGCCCTTTTCTTTGCTTTTGCTTTGGGGCGTCTCGCCTTGCGGCTCGTGACAGACTCCGCCTGGGCGTGAGGCAGGTTGGCGGGGTTTACTATCCAAGAGGGTCCACATACACTACTAGTATGGAATTAGGTCCCCAAAACCATAATGGGGATGGTCTTTTGGGGCCTAATCCCATAATGGTAGTGTATATGGACCCTCTGGGTATAGGGGCGGGGTTCCCAGAGACTCCAATATCCCTTAATTAAGGAATGTACCTTAAATTATAGTAGGATCCTTAATATGATTTAAGGTACGTTCCTTAATTAAGGGATATTGGAGTCTCTGGGTTTGCTATAGGGGCCTTAATAATTAGAATAATAGGGTTTGAGGTTTAGGTTAGGGTTTGGGGTTCCTTTTAAAGGGGTCTATACGGGTGTCTATAAGGGTATAGTATAGGGGCCTTAATCATTAGAATAGGGTTTTGGGGTCCATTATACTATAAGTATAATAAGGAACCCCCACCACCATGTTGGTAATTATCGGTCCCCAATCGGAACCCACATGGCAATTAGTAATTATTGAAGCCCCTATAGTACGGCCTTAGGGTGGCTATAGGGTCTCAGGCCCTTTTTGTGGGTTTAGGGAAAAGGGTCTCAGGTATGATATGGGGGGTTTTTGGGCTTTAGGGGTTTAGGGTCTACTTAAAGCATCAAAAGTAGCCAACACTTGTAAAAGGCGATTATTCTGCACACTTTTGGGGTCCAGATAGGGCTGTGGGATTCATGAATTATGGCTCGTAGGGTTTGGGGCTTAGGAGCTGCAGACTGATTGGGCTTCGAGTTTAGGACGAAGGTGGATTCCGCAAGGGCGCTTTTTGATGGGGGCAAAAAAAGAATTTATGAGAGTTCTACATGGTTCTGCAGTACGTGCTTCGCGGGTTGAGGTACAGTGCTTCTCGGATTTAGGATGTAGGGTTTAGTGGTGTGACGGCATCGTATCATACACGAAGGGCAGCCATAATCCTTCCCAAACACTGGCATTGACGGGAATATGGCACTGGGTCATGCTGCCGCATATTATGTATGGTATGTTTCGATACAACATGGGGGCTCTAAGGGGATACCATTCAAAACCCTGAGTCGACAATCGCTAAGTCCAAGCCCTACAGGCCTTTGGTATACCAAGCCACTTCCGGCGAAGAAGCGGCGGAGGAGGAGGAGGACGAGGAGGAAGAGGAGTCGGAGGAAGAGCTCCGTTGACTCCTTTGACCCAATATAACGAAAGAATCTGATTAAGAAACCTTGGGCCTTTATGAGGGCTCCTTATATGAATCCTACTATTTTGGGGTTGTAGGCCCAGGGTTTCTTAATCAGGTTCCCACATTACATGAGATTTTTGATCACATCTACATCTGTAAACACCTATATGACAATATGCCAACAACACGTTGCTTGGGTTCTTCATAACAAGAGAAACGGAAACTCATTCCCGAAAGGGTCCATGTACCCAAATAGCATATACTTTGGCCACAATGTATAGAGTACTACTTCAAGGCCAAAGTTTCTACTATTTGGGCACATGGACCCTTGGGGATTACTATTCAACACCCAAGCTCGAACAGGGAGACAAGCGCCAGGGAACCGACGCTGCCTCGTCGGACTCTGCCTTTGGGCGGAGGGTTATGAGGCCATAAGTTACTAAGGGGTTAGGGTTCTGCAATACGGTCCCGTTTGAAGGGTACTATAGGATTCTATATAGGGTTTAATTAGGGTTTTGAGGGCGTATAGGGTTGATAAGGAATGTCGGCAGAATAGCCGATTTACGTCCAACCTCCAGCGACATAAGGTCAGGTGGTGGTTGCCTAAACCGTGAAAAGCTACATGCTTAGGTTTCGTTTTTTGTGACTTTCTGTATATGTCCTTAAAAAGTTAAGACTTAACGCCGATCATCACTATCACCACAGTTCTTGTCATCAATGCTGGAATCGCCAATAGTACAATGTAAACTGTCTTCTGGGTGGTCGTTTATGGAGATGTTCTCAACCCAAACTCTACATGCCTAAAACCCACCTCAACTTTCGTCTGCAAATCCGCCACTTCGCTGTGGTCGTCGCTGTGGTTGTCCTGCTTCTTCGGGTCGAAAGTAAGGGTTGAAGATCATGTTGATGACGAGCCCTGAACCCTAAACTCCATAAAACCCCAAAAAAACGTGAGGTTGACAGCACTGGCTTCAAGAACCAGCCCTAGAAATTTCGAGCGACTTTGCATGGGCGAAATACACAAGACCAATATGCTCAAAAATCAAGAAACCTTAATCTAATCATGCTAGACTAAACTCTACACCTTATAGCCTCAGTCCTCTTGGGTGACCTCGGCAGTTGGTTGCCCTTCGGTCAGCTCCGTGTGTGGAATGTCCTGCGTAACGCGTTTGGACATGTACACAACAGGGGCCTTGATAAATGGCGTCGGTTGACTTCTAAAAGGGGAACATTCATACGCAAACCTCGGAACAGCACCATTTTTTGTAACTATTATGGCCCTCGTCTTCGTTGAAGGCTTGGGCTTAGGGTGTTGGAGTTCGGAGTTTCTGGTGCGGGGCATAGTAGACCTTGAATTATGGTTTCTTCCTGTTGGCAATAGGTCTGTACCTGTCAAAACGGATGTTGGGCGGAGAGCTTATAGAGTTTAGTATATCGGTACTAGACTTCCTGAACTGTAAGGTTGAGGGTTCAGGATTTGAGGTTAGGCTGAAGGGCTTCAGGACTGTAGGGTCACTAGACTTCCTGAGCTGGCTTGACTCTTCCTGGACCCTACGGAACCTACCTTTTTAGGGCTCCCTACTATGATTTCTTCATATAAGTCCTTAAAAAGGTAGGTTACTTGGGGTTAAGGTTAAGCAAGATGGCGAATCGCATGAAGGCATGTGAATGTACTAGGGTCGCGTTTCGGCTTCGAAGTATCGGAGTCAACTCGCGAATTTTTGAAGAAGACTCAAACCCTTGAATACGGCATCCACTTTAAGGAACCACTCAGACGGCAAAATACCACAATTTGCTGCTTCACCTGCCCACTGCCCCCAGAACGGCCCTAGAACGGCTCAAAAGTTGAAAGCCCACCAGTGTCCCCACGACCCAGGTCAGAAATCCGACTGACACCGAAGCCGGGACCTCAACGAAAACTGACCAAGGAGACCCTCAAGCAGAACCGTAAAACTTTCTGAAATCCCCCCCCTTCAGATAAGTAAGGGCTTGAAAACTCTCATGAAGGGCCTAGAGAAGACTTTGCGTTGAGATGACGTGGGAACTTCCGAAAATGAGGGGTACCTTATTTGGGGGTCCTTGTAGCAAGGATCCTACTATTCAGGGAACTTTTCTGGGGTCCCCGATTTTCGGAAACTCCCATACAAACCCTAAACCCTATAACCCTAAACCCTATAACCCCAAACCATAAGGGACTCCACAATAAGGTGCCCCTAGTTTCGGAACTCCCAAGTGTCGGCTCGGTGGAGTCCTTTCCGACAGCCTCTTCAGCTGGCTGCGACTTGCTGGCACTCTGCTCTGGCTGCGACGTGTCCTTCCAAGGGTATAGGTTGGGTACTGCCCCCACACAGTAACAGTCTATAATAGGGCTACTATTAAGGGCCTAATATATCTATATTATAAAGATTATCCAACTGTTACTGAGTGGGGGCAGTACCCAACGTACAGGTGCAACGCCGCTGTTAGTAGCAGCAATGTTGCACTGGCTTCTTTCATTTGGAACCTGAAAACAGGTGACCATCTTGAATGCGTCTTTCCTACGGAAAAGTCATTCTTGCATCTTTTTTGGGACCGTTTTCTGATAATGTATTCTTTGCTTGCCCCGCCGTTTTGTTTTGGCTTGGTCTGACCTTTGTGCCTACTGTCACCCTCAACCCGAAACTCCCAACCTTAAAGCCCGATTTTGTACCCTTCTAGAACGATTCGGAACCCCAAACCCAACTTGGGAGCCCGATAAAACCCCAAACCCCAACCTTAACGCACTAATAGCGTACCCGTCTAAAACACTTCACGGAGCCCTAAACCCTGCCCGAAAACCCAATATAGATCCGTTAAAGGAACTCTCTTAACCCTCAATGTCTCAAAGTCGAGACTTTGAGACCGCGGACAGGACGTCCGAAACCCATCCTAGACCCTTCTAGAGTCAAGCCCACCCAGACCCCTCGAAGCTGTCCATACTTAAATGCTTCCACCTTATGTGCCCATACCCTATGTGTCCATGTACTGCAATAGTATATGCTTTGGCCCTAATGTCACCTTAAACTGGGGTCAATTTTAAGGACAGGTTGCACGTTGTTTGGAAGCATGCACACTGAGGGATAGTCAGTCAACTTGACAGCAGCGGGCATACACAACGGGAGATCCCATCGCCCTTGTGGCACACACCCTTAAATCACCAACCCTAAACCCTAAACCCCTAAACCCTAAACCCTAAAACCCTAAACCCTAAACCCTAAACCCCTAAACCCTAAACCCTAAACCCTAAACCCTAAAACCCTAAACCCTAAACCCTAAACCCTATAGACCCTAAACCCTAAACAATCATGCTCCCGCTGTCAGGGCCTTGGTGCCTTGCTGCAGAGGCCAGGAATGTTGTACCAAAACGCTCAGGAGCAATACTCAGGTTAGTCAATATCGACTACACGCCAAGCTGTCAGACCTTGCAAATGGCAGTTTCCGACAATTAGGGGTACCTATATTAGGGTCCCCTATCTTCGGAAACTCCCAAATTGCAATACTTGAAACGTCCAGAATATTCCTCATGGACCTCAGGGGCCTCATCGCTATGAATTGAAGCCATGCCGAGGTTTAGGGTTTAGGGGTTAGGGTTTAGGGGTTAGGGTTTAGGGGTTTAGGGGTTTAGGGGCTAGGGGTTTAGGGGTTTAGGGCTTAGGGGTTTCGGGTTTAGGGGTTTAGAGTTTAGGGGCTTAGGGTTTAGGGTTTATTTAGGGTTTAGGGTTTAGCTGGGGTTTAGGACCCTCCTTAGGGGTATATGGTCCTAAATAAGGGGCATTTGGGGTCTAATAGAGAGCAGGTGGAGGGTCTAGGCCGATGCCGGAACATCTTCTTCGAGGTGATATGCAGGCATAAACCCGGAACTCTAAACCTCGAACTATACCCCACTTAGAACCATCATAAAAATGATATGTTTAATATTCTCTTGGGTTTTATATGAACAAGAATACAGATATAATTCCCAAGGAGACTACAGCGAATTCTAAAGCCTAAACCCCAAGTGTTTTTCATGGCGTTAAGGCAAACTGCAAGCTTCATGCCCGGCACGGCGTATTGAAAAAGGCAAAGGGACATGCTCGTCCGATCATGAAGTCCTTTACCCATAAGCCCCACAGTAGTTCTTTTTGGGGATTACCATATATATATATATATATATATATATATATATATAGGTTTCTAAATGTGAACCACAAAAAGGAGCTACTATGCGGCCTTCGAGTACACTCATGGTATAATTATATGGAATCTTGGCAATTGCCAGACTTCTATACTAGTATTGGTAGAGCCCACGTCTGTCCGCATGGGGCTTCAAGACCATGTGGGGCTTATGATTACCTGCTCCGAACTTGGGAGCCGAAACCCAGATTTTCTGATATTTCCACATCCTTTCGGACTTTCGGGCTTCAGGGTTTAGGGAGTTTCAGAACCTAGACCTAAGAGTAACCTAGGAATAAAAAGGGTGCCCTTTTTGGTTTCAAGAGAGTTATAAGGGAAGCTAAACCCTCAAAAAAGGGAATAAGGGCCTACTCTGGGTCCTAGGAACATAAGGGGAGCTTTACTTTGAACAGGAAGCTAAATATCCCTGTTACGAGGGCCGCACGAGACCCCGCCGACAGCTAAGACTGAAGCTCTGTTCTTTTTGCGCGGTTCGGGCAGTCCAAAGCCCACAACCCGCCAACTGTGGAGCCTGAAGCAGTAACTGTCAAGAATGTACCCTCGAACGTACACTTCATCGAAAAGTAGGGTAACTTATTTTCAGTAAGGACCCTACTAAGTAGGGTACTATATTAGGGTCCCCTGTTTTCGGAAACTCCCAAATCCCTCTGCACCCTTTCGGCCGTGTCCTCAGGTTCTGACATAGCACATCTGCGCAAGCGGTGTCGTTTGACAAAGACCTGCCGAGAGGTCACCGTTCTTCAATTTCAGTCTGAGCTCTCAGAAGGCAATCAAACAGGGATCCCTTCAAAACGTAACAGAACCCAACAACGTCAAGCAACTGCAACATCTTGAAAGAAGATTCCTAAACCCTAAACAGCCTAAACCTTACCCATACGCCCCATGGTAGTTCCATTGTGGGATTACCTTGTAGGATTCTATATATGAACCCACAAAAAAGAACTACTTTGGGGCCTATGGGTAAACTCAGGTTTTGGGGTCAGCCTTCCGGATTAAGGCTTGAGGACTTCAGCGATTTGAGCTCTCTGGGTTTTTCGGGTCGGGGCTTCGGGAATAGAGGTTTTTGGGTTTGAGGTGCAGAAAACATATTGACTCAGCATTCCCAACCCTATCTGAAACCCTATAGGAAAACCATACAACACCCATGGTAATTAACCGCAAAACATGACCCCTATACCGGCCTTCTCCATTGTCTCTTCTGCTGGCGCTTGCGCCACTTCCCTTTGCTCTGGCTCGGGCTTCTCCTGTCAGGGTTTTGTGAAGGTTAGGGTTTTTGGATGGCCTTTTCTGTCGCACGAGCTCCAAAGCCCATTTCATGCAGGCTACCGTACTCACCCTTCGGCGTGTGCTTCACTAGGGTTTAGGGTTTAGGGGTTTGGGTTCAAGGTTGTAGCCTTTGTTTTATATGAGTGTATTGTAAGGCTGATCATGTATGGGTGCTGTCAGAAATCTGGGAGGGTTAAGATTTGGGTTTTGTCAGGGTTTTGGATTGAGGGCTCCATTAAGGCGCTCTCGAAGGGGGTGAAAGATTATAGAGACTTGGGACAAGTTCGTCTTGCCACCTGAATCCACAAGACTCCTAAGGCCTAAAGAACCCTGCAATCCCAAATGCTCAATATTCCTGGAGATTTACAACCCAAAATCAGAAATTAAGACTGAAATCCTTATGGCACGGTTACTGAAGGTCAACCCTTTCAACCCTAAACCCTAAAACCCTGAATCCTAAAACCCTAAAAACCCCTAGAACCATGAACTCTAAACATGCACTCCACAACTCCCAAAGCCTGCACAACATCAATGCCCCTCCCAAGAAGTCCTATGTACTGTTCCAGGCGGATACCTTCCCAAATCAGAATAGGAACTCCGACTGCAGGAGCATTATAGGATCCTTAAGGGAGGGTGGTTCAAGGGGGGAGGGTATAAGGAATCCTTAGGGGACTGTAAGGGAACCTTAGGGAGTACTAGGGAGAATTAGGGATCACTAGGCTATATACCCCCCTTGGATCCCCCTCCCTTAAGGATACTACCAGGAGCCCTGCATTCTACTATATAGGTATTTTGGGACCTTTGGGATAGTAATGTTACAATGTATGCCATATGGGAGTTTCCCGAAAATAGGGGACCCGAACCTAGTACCCAAAATAGTAGGACCCTTATTAGAAGGACCCCAAAATAAGGTACACCGATGTTTCTCTAAACCCTAAACCCTTTATAGAACCCTTATAAATCCCTTTAAGCAACCCTGCAAGGAACCGGATCCCTTTGTACAATCCTAAAGCTTTGCCCCGACACCTTGGTCTGATCCTGCTGGCCCTAACTCTTCACCTTACATGGGTTGTTATCAAAATTGTGCCCCCATTTTGGGTACCTTAAATATCAGGTGCCGTACTATATTAGGAAATTCAGATTCTCAGAAGGGAACCGAATTTTGACAACCACCCGTATATGATCCTAAAAGCCTTAAACCCTAAACCTGAAAACCCTAAAACCTTAAAACCCTAAACCTCAAAGCCCTAGAACCCTATAGATCCCTTATAGATCCCTTTATAGGAACCCTTAGGGTTCCTTTAATTACTGACCCTTTGGGCCTGAGCCTCCTCAGTCTCCGCGCGTGCCGGCAGAGCCTCGGGCTCGCCGGGCACCTGCAATGGGCATACTTCCCCAGGGGCTCCAAATAGCCCAAAGTAGGTATTATTCATAGACTTTAGGCCCCAAAGCAAGTACTATTTGTATGCTTAGAGCCCCAGGGTTCTGGTTCGGTTGGGGGTTTAAGGAAAAACCTTATAGAGCTCTGGGCTCAGAATTTCGACTTCTGGTGTAGGGTTTATAGGGTGTGGGGTTGAGGGTTTAGGCGGTTGAGTAGCCCTTATAGAACCCTTTATTGGGTTCTTTTCAAGGGTAGCCTAGGACTACAAAAAGAGAAGAAAGGACATACAAAGAGGGCCCAGGGTTGAGGGTAGAAGGGGTCAGGTATGAGGGTTCAGGATTCGAAGTTTAGATGTAGGGTTTAGGGTAGAAGGGTTTAGGCGTTTTGGTAGAAGGATGTAGGAAGGCACAGGGTCTAGGTCTTCCTGATTTCAACGGCTCCTGACGTTGTGGAGCATCAGTGGCTTTTTGCTGCCGTCTTCCGCACCAGCTCAAGCGGCAAGATAGTCCAAGATAGCTTTGGAAGGCAGATCGCACGCTGCGGTACATGGGTCTGCGAGCTATCCCTTGAGTTGCTTCTCCGTGTTTATGAGGCCATGACTGAAGCTTGCATCCACCTGTCAGCGGCTTATGATGCAAAGTTCGAGGATTATACACCACCATCATGTAAATACCCGAGTAAATATAAGTTCCCCTCTCTACCTGTATATCTATCTACATATGTCACGAAGCATCTTTCACATGCCCACCCTCCAAGGGTGCGAAGAAACACGAAAAGCCGGAAACTTAACCCCATGGTACGGCTGATGATATAAATCCTGCCTTACCCATACAGGGAACTCCAGAAAGTTGGAATATGGTTTCATGGTAGGATGCTCTATAATTTACCATAGAAGGGTTAGGATAATCATATTCCAACTTTCTGGCTTTTACCTTAATAAGGAAAATATACCATAATTCCCATAGTTTAGGGTTCTTAAGGTAATGCAGGATTTATATCATCAACAGTAGTACTCTGACATGCCGGGCTCAGGTCTGCTGATGAGTCGTTTCTAGGTTTTGAGTCACGGATTCCCGTAGTAAGGCCTACTTAAAGGATCATGGGACTTAGTAACTAAAGTTATTATTAGGGTAGCTATACTTATAACTGCTTATAACCCCAATTAGGGTACTTATAACCATACTTACTAAGTCCCATGATCCTCCAAGTAGAGTAAACCCTAAAGCCTAAACCCTAGAGTAAGGCCTAGAGGTTCAGGCAAGAGCTTGATGAAGAGCACAAACCAGAGGAGAGGGTCTTAGTCATACGAAAACTTAACATCGGCTTCTACATAGGACCGTCATCTTTAGTCAGAGAAGAGAGCTCAACTCATAAATTAAAGGTCTAGGCTCTGTAGGCAGTCAGGCTACACCCAACCATCTCTTTAAGCACAAATCGAATCGGTCTTGGGCGTTAGGGTGTCCAGGGTTTGTGGTGTGAAAACTTACTGTTGGATCATGATGACTGTAGTGCTTCACGGGCCTTCAAGTCTAGTCATAGGGACCCTTAGGGCGATAAGGGGGATCGTAGGCGACTATATTTCCTTAATTAGGCCGTATTAAATCCTTATTCGGGGCATTAACGCCCCCTACCCCACCTCCCCCTGCCCCCCTTAGGGGTCCCTATGAGGTCTAGGTGAATGCCCCATTACAATGAGGAGTTCGCATGACGGGAACCTGCGATTGTCGGGAAAGTTACCCAAAAGCCCTTAATAGGGGCCTCTATAATTGGAAGAATTACGATTGTGCGGCATATTATATATTGTACTTATGATAAGCAACCCCCCAATAATAGTATAGGTAATCATTTAGGCCCGTATAGTAGGTAAAGTGCCCCATTACAACGAGTAGTTCGCATGACGGACAGTTACCCCGAAAGCCATTCCCCAAAGGGTCCTATGTACTGCTATGGGGGTTACTTCCCCGAACCATAATAGTAATTCCTAATATGGAAACCCTACATTCTACTATAAAGGTACTTTGGACCCTTTGGGTTCGAGTGTCCTTCAGCCTCTTTTCTGCCATCGGCAACTCGAGGGCTCCAGCTTCCCGCATAGTAGCTTGCCTATAGCCTACCTAGACCTAAGAGTAACCCAGGTATAAAAAGGGTGCCCTTTTAGGGTTAAAGGGGCTTATAAGAGAACCTGAACCCCACAAAAAGGGAATAAGGGCCTACTCTCGGTCCTAGCTACTTGTCGGGCATCATGGGAAACTAAAGGTTAACCTTTTTGGTATATAGGGATTATATAGGGACTATACTACCCAAAAATAGTTAAAGGCTACCTACTCTACTACCAAGATAGTATGTAGCCATGTAACCTATCACGTACATTCGTAGCCGGAGGCTCATCGCAATGCAAGGCGAGTGAGTGCGAATCATTTCGCAGCCAAGCACTCAAAGCTTTCAAGCAGCTGAGTCACATCTTCGCGATGGACTTGCAACAACAGTTTCGTTCTGTTCAGCAAGCCGGCAGCTTCGGCCACTGTGAAATATTCGTTTCTGGGACAACGGTATCGCGATAAAGGCACTTCAAAGCCGAGCGCATCCTTCAAAGCCTCGTACTGTACGCTTGATTCGAAGTCTTGGCTTTTGGCTGCTTCAACCTGGGCGATTCCCACACTGATCAATCGGACAGCAATCTCAAGCTCTTCCGTGCACTCCAAATTCCATCTCAACCTATGAAGAGAAGCTGAAATGTCATTGGTGGGCCGTTGGAAAGTCTCCTGCAACTGTTCCACGCTGTCTTTCAGCAGTATGGCGCGCTCATCGGCTGTTTTCACTGCATACTGCAAGTACGGAATCTTCGGCCCGGGTAGAAACAAGTCAGATCCTCCGTCCCACTTGGACCGGTCTTGAGTGAAGCATCTGTCTCGGAGGAGGTCTCTCAACCGATCCACGGCCCTTTTTCGAAGCTCCAAGTTTTGAACAAACCCGACTGCTTCGGGAGGAGTGGGCACGCACAAAATTTGCGAAGTCCAAAGGCATGTGAATGTACATAGCAAGGTCGCCGCAAGACTTCGCGAGGGCCTGCGAGAGGAAGACGAGAGCAGGCTGGGACGAAGCATCCTAGCCATCAGCGCTGTATGGCTACGTGACGTAAACGGCTTAAGCCCAAAACTCACAGTCAGATCAGAATGCAAGCTCCTGCAGCGAAGTTTCTGTGCACGAAGTCTTCGGCATCGATGTGTTTTGTCAGGGTGTGGGCTTTCCGCTGTATTACACCAGGCGGCTCAAGCCCTCCAGCCTTCGAAAGATGAGAACTATAGGTTTTAGGGTTTAGGGTACGCTTTTTGTTACTATTCGGTCTAATAAGGGGGCCTTTAAAAAAAAGGCATTCTTACTATTCGATTTAATAAGGGGACCTTAGTTAAAAGAAAAAAAGCAAAAGGGTACTACTCAGGAGCCTAGAGAACGGCCGATACCTAGAGGCCAAAGTCTGTACGACCGTAACCCATCCATTTCACTACTCGAGCTGATGAAGGAACCTGATTAAGAAACCTTGGGTTCTATAAGAAGGGTACTAAGGGTACTGTAAGGTTGTGGGGTGTTTAATCTAGGAACCTGATTCAAGAAACCTTGGGGCTATATTAGGGTTCCTTACATGAATCCTACTAATTTCGGGGTTATAGGGCCAGGGTTTCTTAATTAGGTTCCTACATTATGCTAAACTTGTAAGCTCTCTCAGTCATGCAGCCTCACAGAATTTACATTCAAGACATGCCAACAGCAAAAAGAAGCGGCAGAGTCTCTGTAAAAGCCAACAGCCGTTTCCCTCCCTTGAGTCCTAGTTATGCCTGTCACTCCCGTAGGGCTTTCAGCAACGAACAGTGTCTCTGCTGTGATCTGATCAGGTCGATCTCGCGTCAGCTGCGACATCTCCATCGTCGAGCTTCAAACCAAACCAATTCCACGTCACTCTCAAGTTTTGGAGCGAGCAGCCCTAAAAACATCCAAGTTATCAGTGGCTACCCTCACTCCAAAGCCTACTTTAAGGCTTAGACGCTTGTTCCTGCTCAGGGATTTAAGGGTTCATTCGGTCAAATTCCCCACAACTCAACCCATAGGCCCCAAAGTAGTTCCTTTTGGGGATTACCTTGAACCACAGAGAGGAACTACTATGGGGCCTTAGGGAAACGGCAGCGTCGCCTGCGAAGGCATCGCCTCGTCGCTCACAGGGTCAGGTCGCAACTTCTCCTGGGATGATTTTCAATTTCGACCTTAACCCTGAAAAACCTACCTTTTAGGGTTCCTTATTATGATTTCCTTAGATATGTCCTTAAAAATGTAGGGTCTTCCGGGTTAAGGGAGGCCGTAGCGATTAGAGTAGGGTTCCTGTTAAAGGGGTCCATAAGGGCTACTAGAAGGGATCTATACGAGTACTCTAATTTCGAGGCCTTAACGATTAGAATGGGGTTTCGGGGCCCGTTATTGTATAATTATATTAAGGAAACCCCACAAGGGTATTGGTAATTACCTCTGTACTATTTCTGTCAAAGTTCAAATGAAGCCGTGTAAGGCACCTTAATTAATGACTTCAATGTCAAAAAGCACCTCGAACCCTTTGATATGCAACCGTTTTTTGTCGAGAAACTCTCTTGTGGCCAAAAGGGTGTGCAATCAGTAGGCTTTAGTGGGCTTTTAAGCAACAAGGTGGAACAAGGTATAAACGCTCATTTCATAATGGCTCCTTCTAGAAAAACGTATTAAAGTATGGTACTCCAAAGCCCAGTTTGAACTCCCGGGCCGGATTCAGGCGTCTCAGGGCGAGGGATTTATGGGATGGGCGTGCGGTCTCGGCCTGAGGGTGATGAGTCCCCAAGGGTCCAACGGTTGATGATATAAATCCTGCATTACCTCAAGGACCCTAAGCTATGGGAATTATGGTATATTCCCTATTGTGGGTCATGCAGGATTTGTATCATCAACCGAAGTACCTAATAATCATAGACTCTCTCGAATCCTAACCTACATAACTACTATTATCCTAGAACTGAATACCTAATTACTGGGTCCTTTGGACCCTTAGAGTCTGCCTAGGGCTAGATTCCCCTCAATCTGCCGTTCTTTAGAATTTGCATCGAAAGCACAAAGATCTCCCATGCCCAGACCCTAAACCATCAAGTTCTTATTCTGATGTATATGTGACGGTATGGGACCCTGGAGAAACGGCCACATACGTCTGGGCTACAAGGCGCAAGTTTGCACAGCGTGTAACAAAAAACCTAACTAACTAGACAATGGGGCGGGGCCTTCGGGGGGAGGATGATAGTTGATAGTGTAAGTATTGCAGGGATCCCTTAGGAATACTACTACCGTCCTGCGTACCCAGGCCGGTATATGCTACATCGAACACCGTCCAAACCTCTGACTGGAACTTGCCAGACCAATTGCCTCAGACCCAAACACGGAGACTACACGCTGAACTCTCACCCTGAGTCCTGTTTTGCGCAGCTCATACCTGAACCCTCCAAAACCCAGAGCCTCCAAAACCCCTTAATTAAGGAATATACCTTAAATTAAAAATGGATCCCTTATACGATTTAAGGTATATTCCTCAATTAAGGGGTTTTGGAGTCTCTGGGAACTTACCGGTTTAGATAGCCGTGAATCCCAGGATAGAGCCTCCTCCGCCTGCATAAGCATCTCAGTTTCATTCAGCGACTTGGGTGTCGAGTGGTCCTGGAAAGAGACACAAAAAACCCTTAACCCCGAAGATCCTAAGCACTGGCTTTGAGGAGGTAGGGTTCCCCCCAAAAATGTGCTTAGAATCCTCCTTCCGGGCACCCAGAAACCCCCTCAAACTGAGTGCTCAAAACGAAAGGCGCTTGTCTTCGTGTAGCCGTGTGTGTGGACGGCAGAGGCAACCGCTGAAACGGATGTTGGTCTTCGGGCTTTGGGTGTGGAGTCCATATGGGGGTATCCGAAATTAGGGGACCCTACCAGTAGTCTCCATTGAAGTTCCTTTTTTGGGTTTAACCAGTTTTATATTAAGGATCCTAAAAGGTAACCCCAAAAAGGAACTACAAGGGAGACTATAGGTAATATAATACCCTAAATAGTAGGATCCTTACTACTAGACCCAGGAGTAACCTAGGAATAAAAAGGGTGCCCTTTTTGGGATAAAGGGGGTTATAAGGGAACCTAAACCCTTAAAAAGGGAATATAAGGGCCTACTCTGGGTCCTAGATAAGGACCCCAGAATAAGGTACCCCCTAATCTTCGGAAACTCCCATGTTGTGTCCCAGGCTTCCGAGGCTTGCTTTAAGCGTACTTTAGGGTTTAGGGTTTAGGGCTTAGGATTTAGGGTTTAGGGTTAGGATTTTTGGGTGGAAGTCTTGGTCCAGGGTTTTCGGCGGCTGAGGCAAGCTTAAAACCTCCTCCCGAGCCGATATGATCTTTTCCCAGAATTGGGCAAGGACTCTCAATCCAAAACCTCCAGACCGCGAGAATGCTCACCCCAGAGCACCCGAGCTTTTCTAAACCCAGAATTCCAGACTGAGACTCAAGAACAAAACAACGTACAAAGCGAACCCTAAACCATGAACTCCAAGCCCCGTAAACCCTAGGCCCTAAGCCCAAAACCCCCAACCCTAACTCTGCCTCCTGCACTGCCCCTACGCGGACTCTATAGAAGCAGCAGCTACATCTTTGAAAGACGTGTATAAGGCAATCAGAAACGGAACCCTAAACACGCAGGTTATATGGGTGGTTGTCAAGATTAGATCCCTTTTTGGGGTACCCTAAATATTAGGTGCCGTACTGTATTAGGGATCCAACAAGGGACCTTTTGTTTTGACAAGCACCTAATACAGGGGTCCGGAAATCCCCAAAAAACTCTCCTCCGCAGGCGTCTGCCTTTCATTGAGAGCATCGAGCGTCGAGTTGTCCTGGCAAGAAAAGAAAGAGAAGCGAACCACAAAAAAGATGTATCAAGGTTTAGGGGGTCCAATCACGAAGCCAGGTAGCCACCAAGAGAAGACTACAGTATTGGAGTGTGTAAACAATAAGACAATAAATACAGATCTATACAGCATGAGGCTATGGCTATGATGAGGGTTTCTATACTCTCACTACAGGGAACCCAAAGACATTGGATCACGAATTATACCGACCCCTAGACTAATTACAATCTTCCCCTGAATATGCTTGGCTCCGGAGCCCTTCATTGGAGGACCCACATCCCGACATTCCGTATGTCCTTCATCGTCTTGGCCCCAACATGAAGCAGCCATCAAAGTGCGATGGTTTAGGGTTTAGGGTTCAGGGTTCTGGACTTGGGAACTGTAGAACTCCGTGCGGTTAGGGCAGAAGGGGTCTAAAGTTCGGGTTTCATG
Source organism: Symbiodinium sp. CCMP2592 (assembly GCA_905221615.1). Taxonomy (NCBI): domain Eukaryota; class Dinophyceae; order Suessiales; family Symbiodiniaceae; genus Symbiodinium; species Symbiodinium sp. CCMP2592. Next base: position 662,166 of record CAJNDT010002013.1, read on the forward strand.
TCGTTGCGGTTCAGCGTGCAGGGCTTCATTATTCGGGTCCAGATAGTCTACCCCCCTGTATGAACCCGAAAACATCTGACGGCCAAAGGTCGGGTCTTACACCGCTGTTCACGGTGCTGCTCCGGATTTGGAGCGCTCCACTGCGACCCACACAGAAATACTCACATATATCGTCCTTCTTGCATTGCACCTTGAAGACCCTCGCGGAATTTCTGGCTCAAGGATTTTGCTGCACAGAACCCGATTTTCACATGGAACAAATCCTCAACTCCCTCTTAAACCAGAACACTCAACCTACAGCGTAATTTACACTCGAAAGCTCAGAAACCCTGAATTTCCGACTCCCATGTCAAGAAGCCCAAACAACCCTAAACCCTAAACCCTAAACCGCAAACAACCCTAAACCCTAAACCCTGTTTTGAAACGATGCCTCGAGCCCATACAGTCTGTCGTCTCCCTCCTCATGCCACAACTCCACCCTAAGAGCCCGAAAGCTTGTCACACAAAACCCTAAAACCCATAAACCCTGTAAGCCCTTAGCCCTATATACCTAGACCCCGGAGTGGTACCCACAATTAACTATAAGGACGAAAAGGCCTCTCTTAAACGGTACTTGGTGGGTGGTGGAACTATTCTCGAAAGCCCTCATGCCCAGTAGACATTCAGGTCTCCTCTGCAGGAGTCTCGCTGGCATTCGCAGCCTGCGGCTTCGAGTTGTCCTTGCAGGAGAAGGGACACAAAGCAGCGATTTTCAAGATTCTAGAACGTGATGAGGACCCTACAGTAAAGACCACGAGTAGCCAACAAAAGGAAGACTTCGTCGGAGGGTTTAGATAGACTACGGTCTCGGGGACTTCTATACTCTCACTATAGGAACCCTGACGAGTACTAGTTACTTAGTCCCAATCAATCAGATCGCTGCATAGAGGCTCATACCCTACCCCTTTTTTAGGGCGCCTACTTTCTAAGATAATTAACAGATCCTAACCACAAAACTAGGTATCCCAAAAAATCGGTGGGGTATGAGCTACTGACCGCACATCTGGGGTTTAGGGTTCAGGGTGCAGCGCAAGGGCTTAAAATTCGGGTTTTGCGTTTAGGGTCCAGCTTGCCGGACTTGACAAATTGGGTCCTGAGATAGTCTTATCCGCTGCTATGAACTCGACAACATCTGAAAGCTAAGCACATTCCACCCTTACCTTCAACTAGCAAAACCAAAAGGTTGCTAACATGTCGATACTAGGGTTTGTAGCAGGTTGTGGTAGGTTACTTGGAGGTTCAGGGGTAGTTATAAGTGGTTTTATAAGTCCCCTAATATGGGTTAGAAGTATAGTTATCCTACTTATAACCCTACTTATAGCTACCCCTGAACCTCCAAGTAGGGTCAGTCTGAAACATTGAACCCAAGCCGAAGCCAGGGCCCTCACCTTTACAAACCCTGTTAACTCGCCGACCCAACCCTCTATAACCTAAACACACCCAAGCCCTGAACCCTAAACTCTATAAACCCAATAAACCCTACAAGCCCTATAGACCCTTTCAAGCCCATAAGCCTTAAACCCTTAACCTATAAACCCGCAACCAACCCCATAAGATCCTACAAACCCTATATAGAACCTAAACCCCAAAGCACATAAAGGCGTCCTCCTGCACAGGCACCTCGCCGGCATTCGCAAGTTCGGGCTTCGAGTCGTCCTGTCATGACTGGGGGACCAAAAAGAGGGGTGACGGTAGACGGGTCTTGGGTAACAGTCACAGTTTACGATAAGTCTCGAATGGGCTGGAGTACTGAGGGCCTTATCTAGTTATATCGAACATAGTATTTCAACCGTTACTGAGAGGGGGTAGCATTCACAACGGATCCTTGATTCACATGACCTGAGAAGTTGCTGCATACCAGGCCGGACTTGAACCCCCGAAACCAAAAAACGCGAACTTCAACTAACATAGGGGCCTTAATAGTTAAAATTGGGTTTTGGGGCCCATTACAATAAGGAACCCCCCAAAATAGCACAGGCCACGCTTAAGGCCTCTATAGTAACAACAAAACATTTAAAAAAAAGCTACGCCGCCAAGCCCAGTAAAAGACTCTCCTGCATGGGTATCTCGCCGGTGCTTGCAACGTCGGATTTCGGGTTGTCCTAGCGAGAGGGGGACCCCAAACTTACCGCTGGTTAGTAGGGAATGGAGGAATGGGGTACAACTATAACTACTATTACTACCATTCTTCCATTCCCTACTAACCAAAGGTAAGCAAAGGGGTAACTGCTGTTCGGATCTCGGGATTGAGTGGGGTAAGGGTTGAGTTGCTTAGGGTTTTTAGGGTTCAGACTTGGATATTCAAAGACGTTCATTGGCCTATCCCTTTCTCCTTTAGGGTCATAGTAGTTGTGAATAAATAAGAGCTGTAGCTGCTTGGACGCTATGACATTTCCCTGCAGCCGGCCATACAAAAGAGAAAAAACTTGCCAGGCCACCTACCCTAAACCAAATCTAATAACCTCCGTAAGCTGCATCTGAACCTTCAAGCCCAACACGCCTCAAGCCGTGAATGAATGCGGAGACTCTATCCTCCTGCCCTGTCTGAGTCTCAACCCTGCGCTCAAGCCCATACCTCAGCGCCAGAAAAGCTCCTCCTGCGCAAGCATCTCGCTGGCTTTCGCAAGCTCGGCTTTCGAGTCGTCCTCTCAAGGATTCAAATCAAAAGGATCGAAACGGGCACGCTCACAGTAGGTCTCCCCCAAAAAAGTGTCTAAACCCTAAACCCTAACATGCCTATTTGACGTGTTGGTGTAGGGGTGCTGATCCCTTGTCGTACCCTGAACAGAACACCCAATCTAAATCCCTGCCCAAGCGCGGCGCTGGAAAACTGACTAGGCCCTATAGGTCTCCAGTTACCTAAACAGTAGGTTACCGTGGTATATAATATATGGTTAGTATCTCACGATTTGCTATACCCCCTTACAACCATAATACAAGTAATATGTTCAATTTTCTTTATATGAACAAAAAATGAAAAATAATGACTATAGTTTCGGTAACTGGAGCCCTAGGGAGGGTTAAGGATTTAAGGCATCTCCTGTGTGGGAATCTCATCGGTGTTCGCAAGCTCTGGTTTCGGGATGTCCTAAGACTACTGCAGGAACTTGACCACTAATTATCTGCCTCCAAGACGTCACTCCCCAAACCGAAGGCTCAATAAACAGTTACTGAAACATCCTTTTCTTGGGGTTAAGAGGGGTCGTGTAACCACGTACAGCACAATCGCGCACCAAACCCTAAACGCAAACCCTAAACCCTAAACCCTAAACTCTAAATCCTAAACTCTAAACCCCCTGAGCCACTAAACCGGCAAGACGAAGCCTGAGCCCGAAGTTGAGCCCGAAGTATGGCTAGGATCGTCCTGGACCCTAAAGAAGTTATCCTTTTAAGGACTCATAGAAGGAAATCATAATAAGGAACCTCTGAAAAAGCAGGTTCTTTAGGGTCCAGGGTAAGGCTACGACAAGACCTCGAAGCAGTCAGAGGGTTTCGGGGCATATCTAGAAACGTAAAGACTTTACGTTGCATTTGGAAAGAGGGGTTCTGTTTCGAAGGGCCGCGATCATAAGAATCCTACTAGTACCGTGCATTCAGGGCTTCGTGTTGGGGTACGTTACTCCATAGGCAGTGAAGGACAATGAAGGAATGCCGGTGCGAATGACTTGGGCTCATGACAACATGCTGTAGTAGGAGGTCCATGTAATTCCATACCACACTAAAGAAGCCTTTCAGAAACCCTTCCTTTAGAACCCTTAAAGAAGCCTCTCAGACACCCTATAGGACCCTTTAAGGAAGCTTTTATGGAACCTTTTAGTTCGTTGGGGCCACAGGAGCCATAGACAGAGCTCGCCAAGCCTCGTCTGCCAGCTCTGCTGCTTCGCCTTAGGAAGCCAAATTTTGGGAAAAGGGGCTCTGCCGGGTTCGGGGATACATACTTTAGGGTTTAAGGTTTAGGGGTTTAGGGTTACACAGGGCTTATGCTATATGGCTTAGAAAGGACTTCTAGGGTTTAGCGTTTAGAGGCTCAGGGTCTGGGGTTTAGGGTTTGTAGGGCATTGGGTTTCAGGTTTAGTATGTAGGGTTCAGGATTTGGGAGGTTATAAGCACAAGGATTAATCGATGCAGCTGTTGGTGATTCCGGAAGTCTGGATTTGGCGCTTAAAACTGATTGTGTTTAATCTACTGTAGAACCGCAGCCATGGCAGAAAGCTCAAGGGTCCAAAGGACCCAATAATCAGGTACTCGGTTTTAGGGTAGTAGTTACGTAGCTCAGGATTTTGGAGAGTATATGACTATTAGGTACTTGGACCCTTGGGGAAACAACTCATGTTGTCCCGCCGTCTTTCTCTTTCGCTCTCTCTCTCTCTCTCTATCTCTCTCTTTCTCCTTCGATTCAGCTTACTAACTAAGTCCCATGATTTTGCAAGAAAGGATCCCTGGTCATGTCGGGAGGCTTACAACAAGGATCCTGCGATTCGGATTAAAAGTTAATCCAAGGATTCCACAAAGGCCGCTGACGTTCTGTACTCCCTCAACCTATACTTGGAGGTTCATGGGCAGCTATAAGCAGGGGACTTATAACCCTACTTATAACTGCCCCTGAACCCACAAGTACGAAGCCTTGAAAGAACCCTTTCAAGCCTCAAAGCTATGTGCACCCAACTTGCCTTCACCTGTCTCGACAGGGATGTCTGGCGGCGGAAGTTTCCTGGAGGCTGCAAGACACACGGCATCTAGCTCATGGTTGGGATAGGATGAAAAATGTACATGTTCATTCCTTATTGGGTTTAAGTACCCATAAACATGTAAAATGTTACCCAACTATGACAAAGGCATAAGGTGTGGATTCGTTGCTGTTGGACGGCCTCCTTTCCATCGAAAATTGAGGGTACCTTATTTTGGGGTCCCTATGATAAGGATCCGACTATTTAGGGTACTATATTAAGGTTCCCTATTTTCGGGAGCTCCCATATAGAGCCTTCAGAGCCTGCGTGCTGTATGAGTACTCTGGCCTTCGAAGCTGGGTCCTCTTTCATCTGCATTCCAAGATCCCGGGAAGACCACTCAGAAAGCGAGAGGAAATAAAACCCTAAACCCTAAACAGCTTAAGATCCAAACACCATCGATCTCATAGAAAGCGAACGGTTGAGGGTTTCGGGTTTAGGGCAGGAATTAACAGCTTAGATAAAAACACGATGGGTCTCATAGCTACTTGGAGCCGGGACAGATGGCCTATGAGAGCAGAGGCTGTAGGTAGGTTCTGAAAGGTCCGGTAACCAAACCCTCCTCTTCAACTCCAAACCCCTACTTGGAGGATCATGGGACGTCGTAAGTAAGGTTATAAGTACCTTAATTGGGGTTATAGGTAGTCATAAGTATAGTTACCCTAATAATAACCTTAGTTACTAAGTCCCATGATCCTTTAAGTAACCTCGTAAACCTCAAGCTCCGAACCCTGAATCCTACCTAGAGGCTCATACCCTACCCCATTTTTTAGGGCGCCTACTTTTTAAGATAACAGATCCTAACCGTAAAGCTAGGTATCCTAAAAAAGGGGTAGGGTATGAGCCTCTAGGTAAAGTCCGAAACCCCGCAATCCCAAACCCTTAAATCAACAGCACGAGAGCCCCAGTAACCGTTACGGTAGGTTGCTGTCCTTAAGCCATGTGTTATGATTGTATACATATGCACATATGTACATACATGCCACCCGCACTCCCTGCACCCAAACCCTAAACCCTCTACCCAAAAAACTAAGCCCTAAAAAAACCTGAAAACCAAACCTGAGCCGTAAACCCCGACTGCCTTACCCATATAGACCCCAAGCCTAAAAGACACCTCTACAGGGAACACTCAGCCGTGACAACGCCGGACAGCTTGTCCTCCGCCGCCGTTTCTTTCGTTTCGGCCGCGGCGGGTCAACGGCGGGAGCGGCCTCCTTGTCGGCTGCTGCATTGGGCAGGGTTTAGGGTTTTAGAGGTTTAGGGCTTAGTAGGGGTCTAGGGTTTAGAGGTTTAGGGTTTAGTAGGGGTTTAAGGGTTTAGAGGTTTAGGGTTTAGTAGGGGTTTAAGGGCTTAGAGGTTTAGGGTTTACTAGGGTTGATGATAGAAATTTCCTTAATGACCCTAGATTGTGCATGGGAATTATGGAATATTCCCTATTGTACATAATGCAGGATTTACACCATCAACAGTAGGGGTTTAGGCTTAGGGTTGAGGTTTGAGGATTTGCGGAAACTGAAAGGTTAACCCTCGGCCCGGCGTTAAACTGCTATAGTCTACGGTTTAGTAGTCTCACACCATCAACCCGAAGAAAGAACTCAGAGGAACTGCGCAAAAAGTAGGCTATATAGCTCAAAGATGTTTAGCCTGAACCATCTGAACCCCAAAAACCCAGACACCCCGGAGGATCCAAAAAGTAGATCCCTTAATGGGGGTTCTTATACAGTACTCGGAGTAGTATAGGGCCCCAAATTAGGGGATCTACTTTCTAGACCCTAAACCCTAAACCCCTAAACCCTAAACCCTTAGATCCTAAACCCTTAAACCCCTAAACCCTAAACCTTTATATAGATCCCTTTAAAGGATCCTCCCGGAGGTCTGGGAAAGGGAACCTTGAACCCCAAACCGTCCCCGCAACCCCAAAGCCTTGGCCATGTTCTCTGAATTCTCCTTGGAATCACAATGAAAAACTACAAGTTCATATGGGGTTGTATAATAACCCCGTATAAAACTCTTTGTCCCTTGCTGTTGTTATCGTTTTATGTTCTTCTTATCGTTTTACCAGGAAAAACGCTTTATCGTTTTGTTATCGTTTTATTTTCTTCCTATCGTTTGTCCACGGAAAACCATCAAAAGCGAACACAGCCATGTCAAGACTAAACTTAACAGCACAGTGTTATTATACAGTCCCATATGTTTTTGGGGTTTAGGGTTTAGGGTTTAGGACTTAGGGTCCAGATTTCTTGTGATTTTGTATGAACAAATGTAAGAAAACAGTTTCCTGAGGAGACTATAGTTCTAACATCCGTGAACCCTGAAACGCGAAACCTGAAATTGGAGGATCTTGGAAAAGTCGAAACATTTTTGGAGATTTCTAGAGCATGTAGAGGTTGCAAGGTTTGGGGAGTATGGCTTTAGGGTCTATAGGGCTTAGAAGTTCTTGTGGTCTTATGCTTGCTTTGGCTGTTGCTTAGTCAATCCGAAACTTCGGAACTTTAGTCTAGTGAAGGCGGGATTTGAAGCTGCAATTTGAAGCTTCAGATTTGAGGGTGTGTAGGGCTTTAGGTCTCTGATGTTTAGAGTGTACCTGGGCCCTGAATAACCTTCCTTTTTCCGGACTTACATATAAGGAAGTCATAGTCAGGAACCTAAACCCTAAACCCTTAAACCTTCACCCTAACGGTTTAGGGACCCTGGGGCCTTAGATTTCAATTTGTGCATTTGGGGGTTGGGTTGAGCTTACCTAGGGCTTTAGGAAGTTACGGTTTTTTGGGGGTGTTTCCTTGGAATTTAGGATGTAGAGGTTTCGGAGTGGGTGTAATGCATTACGCTTCGGGGCCTAAGCGTTTCCGGCTGTAGGGTTTAGGGCTTCAGCTTTCTGGGTTTTCTTGTACCACAAGAATGCGAATCAGGCTTGTGGCCTGAGCTAGCGCCTCATGTCCAGGTCTTCATGTTGAAGCCACCTCTGTTCCAAAACTAAAGGAAGCAACGTGGAGGTCCAGACGGGGGGCATGCGCTGCAGAGGGAGTCGTCGCCCTCAAACACGGCATTCCACCATTTCATCCCACCGTCGATGCCCGTGCTCCAGCATGCGGCAACGACTGGAGAGTGGGAAATCGCAAATGTCCACATGACGAAGTTTATCCGCCAGTTAAGGCAACTTGTGCCTTGATGGCCAGAGCGCGAGATGGCTCTGATGCTGATCCCTTGCTTGGGTAGTCGCACTTGCAAACGCTGGAGATGTGATGATCGGGCGCTTTGACCCTTGGGGGTATGGGCTGAGGGTGTAAGGCAGCTAAAATTCACTAGAGCCGCCCCAAAGCCACATGCACCAGACCCTGTGAAGATCTCAGCGGCTAACTTCAACCCTGACCCCTAAGCTCCCAAAAACCTAAACCTTACACCCCCCATACCCGAAAAGCCCATACTGTTGAACGAACCCCAAACTACACCCCTAAAGCCCACTAAACAACCCTGCCACAAACCTTTCCAGGACCCCTGACAGAATGATCCCAAAACCCTAAACTTAAACTGTAATCACCACCTGATCGACTCCCAAGCCATTGTCTTGTGCGGCTTCCTGTCCTGGTGCCATGCGGCTTTGGGGCTTAGAGGACTTGGGTGGTCAGGGTATATAGGGCTCAGGGCTTAGAGGGTTTGGCGTTGGAGGCTGGATCGCGGGTTTGAGGCTGGAAGTTGGTAGGGTGTTCGCGGCTTTCGGGACTTACGACTTTACGATCCTGGGGTCTTTAGGGTTTAGGTTTCATGCATTCCTCAATACAAGCGTAGAATTTCGGGTTAATCCGACTAAAGTCTTGGGCGAGGCCGTTTGGCTCCACAAAATGGGTGGGGAGATGGGGAGTACAATAAACCTATCTCAATCTCCACCGTTGTGTTCGGTACAGACAGAGCCATCACCAATGGGGGCGTCGCCGGGCAACTGCTCCTGGTGATCCTCAAGCTGCTCGTTCAGTTCTTCGTAAACGTTTTCATAACTCGATGCCACTTGGTCCACTGCATCTTCGTGATCTTCTTGCTTGCGCGCTTTGCCATCCTTGCGGCAGGGCTTTCGTGGGCACGCGTCGTCTAGGAAATCCTCCATGTGTTTTTGCACAAATGAGATGGCATCGCCGTCATCCTGAACTTCCAGCAGCACGCTGCCGGCGGCGGAGACCGCTGCGAGGAACGCTGCGGCAGAGGCTGCAAATGCCCGCAAAGCAACCATGACCGACAGTCTCAGGGACTGAGGCGTGAAGGCTCAGCATTTACAAAGGACAGCCATACATGCAATTGGCCCCTGCAGGCACTGTGAACTACTATGTAAAACTCCGTTTCGGGTTACCGGGTTTAGGATCATGCTCCTCGGAATCAGTGATTAGATAAGCAGCATTGATGCTTTCGAACCAACAACCCCAAGGTCTACACTGTGCCTAAAGCATTAGTTCAGATAGACCCTAAATCCCTAAAGCCCTATACTAAATCCCTAAACGCTAAACCCTAAATCCGTAAACCGCCGAAACCATCAACCCAAAAGCTTGAATTCGAGAACCCAACCAGTGCAAGGCATGCCTTGAGCACTCCAATGAATGGTCTACTTCATGCTTGATACCTGATATCGTTGGTATATAGGGCTTGTGACTTAGAGGGTTTAGGGTTTAGGGCTTTAGTGTGCAAACTGACACAGCAATATTTGGAGTTTGGGTGTAGCAAGGTTAGCAAGGTTCGGGGAGCATGCAGCGCTCATCCTATGGATGGTGAAACAAAAGGGGTCCAAGTATCATTATGGTATATACCTAGACCCCCAAAATACGCTATAAGCATATGCCATAACGATACTTGGACCCTTTGGGAAACTGCAGATCAATGCGCAGAAGGGAACAACCCGCAGTAACAATGCCGCTGGATGCTGAGTTGAGGCCTACGGCGACAGGTGCATCTGCATGTGCTAGATTCTACTAGATTCAACAAAACGGGACCCACGTAGGGTTCATGGACATCTCTGCTTAAAGCATCTGAGAGCCTACGGACCTACATAGTACATACAGTATAGGGATTCCAGATTAGGAAGTGGCGGTGCAGTATATGCTTCGTCGAAATCTCTGCACTCTAAAATCTGAACCCGACGCCCCGACAGCCATTGGAGCCCAAACCATGAACATAACGGTTCAGGGTTTAGGGTTTAGGGCAATCTGACAGCAGCTTCTCTGATGCAAGCCTCTGCCTCTGTGCATGGGGAGGGAAAGTCGCCTAGCACACCTGCAGAACGAAAAGGGTAATTTAGGGGCCTTAATAATTAGAATAGGGTTTTGGGGCCATTATACTATGTTTACAATAAGGAACCCACAAAACAGTTTTGTATTTAGGCCCCTTGTACCAAAGCTCTGGCCTCTGCTGCCTCGGCCCGCCACTTCGGAGAGGAGGTATAGGGTTTAGGGTTTAGGGTTTAGGGTTTAGGGTTTAGGGGTACCATGGATGGACAACACATTGATTTTTCGCCGAGTGAACCCGGTAGCGCAAGACAGGTTAAGATGGCAGCGACTTCTTGCGCAGCCTTGTTAGGTAGCTCTAACCTGAAACTGCCAAGGTTGATGGGCAAACGGACAGTTGCCTTGCACTAGGAAAAAAATAATTAGAATAGGGTTTTGGGGCCATTATACTATGTTTACAATAAGGAACCCACAAAACAGTTTTGTATTTAGGCCCCTTGTACCAAAGCTCTGGCCTCTGCTGCCTCGGCCCGCCACTTCGGAGAGGAGGTATAGGGTTTAGGGTTTAGGGTTTAGGGGTTTAGGGTTTAGGGTTTAGGGGTTTAGGGTTTAGGGTTTAGGGGTTTAGGGTCGACTCGACTTGCGAATCATTCCTTCTGTCACCCTAGGGCTCCAGCTACCTATTGTATACGCCAGCATTCTACTCTTTGGGTGGTTGTCAATATTAGGGTCCCTTTTTGGGTCCTTATTATAATACAGAACCTAATATTTAAGGTAACTAGGAAGGGACCATAATTTTGACAACCATCCATTCAGGTAGCTGGAGCCGTAGGGTCAACGTGTTCAGGTGACTGGTGGTGTCGCCTGGATGGTCGTTGTAAGTTGTAACGCGCCTGAGCCGGGTTGGGTCTCGCCGAGGACGCCTGGCCTTCAGGCCGCGGCGCCACCGCTGTTTTCCATGCCTTTGCTTTGCGTGCCTGTTGGCGATCCCTAGGGCTCTGACTGGGGTATATGACATAATATATGGTTAGTAATCCACTATTCAGATAACTGGAGATTTAGGGGATGCCAGGCACAGTCGTGGTTGTGCGTTTGATCAAGGCTTGCACTAACCATGCTCGCTCGGGGTGGGTGCTTCTAACATCTTTGGGTGCTCGCTCGCTTGTCTGCGCCGGCTGCTTGTTTGCATGCGGCGTGCTGCGCAAGCGAGCGGGCACGCAGTTTTGTTAGAAGCACGCAGCTCGAGCGAGCATGCATTGGATTTTTGTGGAATCTAACCCCAAACCCTAAACACCTCTACGGCGAGTCTGAGGCCTCAAAAGCAGCGTCGATTTTGCATGCTCGCTCGGGGAGGGTGCTTCTAACATTTTTGGGTGCTCGCTCGTTTGTCTGCGCCGGCTGCTTGTTGGCATGAGGCGTGCTGCGCAAGCGAGCGAGCACGCAGTTTTGTTAGAAGCACGCACCTCGAGCGAGCATGGCTAGCGAAAGCCTTGATTTGAGTCATGAGATGCGCCTGCACGTGTTCCGCACTTGGCGCCCCTCACCCCGCAGACCAGGCACTCCAGTCCGGAGCTCGAAAGGACTCTGTGCACGAAACGCCCTGTTCCCGAAGCTGCAAACCCTGAAGCCTCACGCACCGAACTAGACCCATAAACCCTAAACCCCTAAACCCCTAAACCCAAATCCCGAAAGCAACCCCCCCCAAAAGGGGGACCCCTAAGAAGGGAACCCCAAACGGAAGCCTGAAAAGGAAGCCCAAAACGGAACCATTTCGTTGATCCTACAAGCAGGCCAAAAAGCAACCTTAGAGTTAGCCCGTATAGACCCTAAACCCTAAACCTAAACCCGAAACCCTGCAACCCTAAACCTTCAACCTACAATCCTAAACCCTACCTTAACCCTGAATAACCTACCTTTCTAGGGCTCCTTATTCTGATTTCCTTGTATAAGGCCTTAAACAGGGTAGGTTCTTCCGGGTTAAAGTAAACCCTAAGCCTACAACGAAGGCTCCCCTGCGCGCTGCACCCGGCAGTCCTTCCGCACCGTCGTCTGCCGGTCTCCTGCGTGACAAGGCCTATACTAAACACCCCAAGCCATACACCCTAGAAGCCCGCGCATACACACATATAAACTCGTACAAACATAAATATAAATGTATATATATATAATTATATATATATATATATATATATATATATATGTATAATAAGTGTATGTATATATATATATATATATATATATATATACATATGTAAAAATATAAATGTATATGTATGTGTATATATAAGGGGAAGATAGATGTAGATATGTATAGGTATAAAGGTATATAGATTTACAGATGTATATAGACATATAGATATATAGACATCTGTGAGAACCCGTGTGAAACCCTCATGGAACAGCCCTGCTGAAGCTCAACCCTAAGCCCAAAGCCCCCATTGCTTTAAAACACCCTCTCAAGACCTGAGGGACTCTCAAAGCCCATACATACCCATATCCTAAACCCTGAACCAGAACCTGTGAACCCTAAACCCCAAGGACCTAAACCGCCTGACCTCTAAACCCTGGAAGCTCTTGAAGGACCCTTGTCAAACGTTCAAAAAACCCCTTGCAGGAAGTTTATGAGCCCTATTCAAGCTCAACCGCAAGCCCCTGATTGAAGAACGCTCAGATAGCCTTCTAAAGCCCTACACAACCCGTTTGAATCTCACAGTAAACCTATAAACCCCTAAACCCATAAACCCCAAACCCCCAGACCCTCAAACCCGAAACCCTAAAATGCCGTATTTCGCAACCTTCCTAGAACCGTTGAAGCCCGAATTTAGCCTGCTAGGGTTTATAGGGTTTAGGCCTTGGGGTTCAGGGCTACCTAAACCCTGAATACCCTACCTTTTTAAGGACTTATATAAGGAAATCATAATAAGGAACCCTAAAAAGGTAGGTTATTCAGGGTTATAAGGTAGGGCTTAGGATTTAAAACCCTAAACCCTAAACCCGAAACCCTAAACCTCGGCGTCCTCCGCTTCTTCCTTCGCCTCCGCCCCGCGCGACGCAGCTTCGGAGGCGCCTTCGAAAGTTCGCGGGCGTTGGTGTTTGTTGCCCAATAGGGTCCTATACATCCCGTAAACCCTACCTGGACCCTAAGGAACCTACCTTTTCGGGGTTCCCTAATATGACTTCTTTATATAAGTTCCTATGTACACCCTCTAACCAATGGGTCATAACCTACTATTTTGAAGGGTTTGGGGATGCAGGTAAACCCTAAACCCCTAAACCCTAAACCTAACCCGTAAGCCCTCGATCCGAGACCTGAAACCCTAATCCCTAAGCCAAAGGGTCCTATGTACCGATATAGTAGAATGTAGGATTTCTATATTAGCAATTACTATTATGACTTATGGAAGTATCCCCCATAAACTTTGGGTTGTCCCTTTTCTGTGGGGCTCCTAGAAGGGATCAAGGTTTTGGGTTTGGGGGTTTAGGGCTTGGTGTTGAAGACAGCAGGATTTAGAAGCCAAGCCCTTCATTAAGAAAGCTTTGGATTCAAAAGGACAGCAAGCTTCGGAGGCCAAGCCCTTCATTTGGAAAAACTAGACTTTTTCCAAATTAACGCTTATCAGAGTGTCGTCGGTGCTTCCAAACCTGCTTGTGATTCAACTGCGAGTCGCGACGGTTTCGAGCTGCATATCACTCGGCAGCAGGGATCGGGAAGCCGATTAAGCCCCGAACCCTTACGCAAGAAAAGATTGGTCAAACTGCTACGCCTACGCGTAAAATCCTTAACCCTAATACCCTTAAAGCCCGGAGCGCAAATCAAAGTCACAACCTTCAACTAAATTTAAAGGGCCTCCTCGTCTGCGTCCGTAGTCTCGTCCGGTCCTGGCCGCTTGATGGTTCATGCGATAATTACTACTACGAGGATGCGGTTTGGGCTTCAGGGTTTAGGGTCTTGGCGCTTAAGGTTCCGGGGTATAGATGTTTAGGGGTTTAGGGGGTTAAAGGCTTTAAGCTCTTGGAGCTTGGGGCCGTCGTTTTGGCGCTGTTCTGGTATAGCCGGTCGTTGCAGGAATAGTGGCCCAAGCCGTCTACAGTGTTTAGAACGTGCCTCCACGATTGAACCATCCCTGCACCTCAAATAACAAAAAGTATTCGACTCGCCGATGCTGTGTACCTTTCACCGCTGCAACGCAAAAGCACAGCAAATCTTGAAGACAAGCCGCAAAGTCAACTAACACTAAATTTAATGAACTGCCCAGCAATCATTAGAACGTAAACGCATGGACCCTTACCCCCTGCACCCTGAACCCTAAACTCGATCTAACCCCAAAATTTTTGACCTGCACATCTCAGCTTCTGAATGATTGGCGGCCTTTGACAATGAGCCCTTTAGACCCTGAATAATAGCATATGACATCCTTGACAACCGCTGAGAATTGGCGGTAAAATGACAAAATGAAAACACATAGTGATAATAAAGTGACACGTTTAAAGTGCTTGCTTTGTTGAAAGTCGGGTGGGTGATACCGGTTTCTGATCCCAGTTGTGGAAATCGCGGGCTTAGTAGAATCCCCAAGCCTGCCATAGCTTGCCCCCCAAATCCCTGACCTCAAACCCCTCCCAACACCCTGACAAAACCATACACCCTCAATCCGCCGAGCCTTCCTAAACCCCCCAACTACGCTCTACCATACCCCGAATGACCACGATTAAGAACCAGAAAGGCTCTACCTATAGTCTCCATTGTAGTTCCTCTCTTTGGTTAACCCAAAACTGTATTATAGGATCCTAACCATAAAACTGGTAAACCAGCAAAAGGAACTACAATGGAGACTACAGGTATTAAAGGGCCAATGGGGGTCCTGCTTATCGAACCCCCTTTAGGACCATGCTCCAGAGGATCGTGGCCCCTTTATGCAAACCCCTCTCTTGTCCTTTAAACCGCAAAGGGTCCTATGTACCGATATAGTAGAATGTAGGGTTTCCATACTAGGAATTAATTACTATTATGACTTAGGGAAGTATCACCCATAACAGTACATAGGATTTTCTGGGAACCTCTCTGAGACCCTCATAGACCCCATCGAGAGACCTGTATTACCACTCTGAAGAGCTCACAAACCCAAAAAACCCTTAAAGCCTTTATCAAAGCCGCATAACCGTTATAACCTACACTAGCCTAAACCCCCAACCCTAAACCTAAACCTGCAACCCCTAAACCCTAAACCCCAAACCCTAAACCCTAAAGCGTAAACCCCCATAAACGAACCTGTAAAGCTGATCGGCAACCCAGGTGCACAACCCTAAAGCACCATGGACCACAAACACTAAAAACCTAAGACTTAGGGTTTAGGCTTCAGGGCTTAGGGCCTAAAGCTTAGGGTTTAGGGTTTAGGGCTTAGGGCCTAAAGCCCAAAACAGTATGACCCCCTGTAAAGCCGTTCGTCTGAGGGCCTGGAAGATCGATCTGCATGCTTGCGGCGAAGCTGTGCAGCTCTTCCTTTCCAAGGAGTAGGGTTTCAGGGTTAGGGTTTAGGGTTAGGGTTTTGCTTTCTTGGAGGTTCATGGGTAGTTATAAGTAGGGCTATAAGTAGGGGAACTATACTTATAACCTTTATTAGGGGACTTATTGCCGTATTTATAACTACCCCTGCACCTCCAGGTAGGGTTTTAGGGTTAGGGCTTCTTTAATGTTTGGGTTCTGGGGTTTGAGATGTGGTCTTCAGACTGTCTCTAAGATTCTACCAACATTTACAGTTAAGATTACCTTTAAGAGTCTACCAGGGTTTGACAGGATCTTCTCGGGTGCTTAGGGCGAGAGCGCTATACGAGAGCATGCAGGTCCCCACATGGGTCTGTACAGGGCTTGTGCAACCGCTTAGAATGCCTTGTGTTCAGGCTTCAGGGTTCAGGATACAGGTTTAGGGTTAGCTGGTGTCCTTGTAGGACCGACATATGCGCCACAAGTCCTACTTACCCAAAAAAGGCAACGTTGTGGCAACCCAATCCCCAAACCAAACCCCGAATCCCAAAATCCCTGAACCCTACATCCCAAAACTTACACCATCATAACCCATTTTAGAAACCCTTCTGGAACGTTACAATATCCTGCACACAACCCTCTTGTAGACTTGAAACCTGAACCCTTACAGATTAAACACGCGGCGTGAGCACTCCCGGTAGTATCTGAATCTGGTTGCGTTTTTCCCCAAAACCTTAAACCCCTCAACCCTAAACCCTAAGAGCTAAACCCCCAAACCCTAAATCCTGACCCGTTAACCCCAAACCCTCCACCCTAAACCCCTAAACCCTACCCTAAACCCCAAAATCTCAACCCTAAACCTCCAAGCCTAAATCCTAACCCCTAAACCCCAAACCCTCAACCTCCCTGCGTCCTCATTGAGGAAGCCGCAGGCTCTCATCCCCATGAGGATCTCCTGAAAGGTCTTCGGGTTCCCCTAATCCCAAAGGGTCCAAGTATCGTTTTTAGCCACAAACTCCAATACCCTTAAGCAAGGGCTAACAGTACATCCCTGAAACTCCTGCCAGGGCCCCAAAGCCTGGAAGAAACCCACAAAAATGCCGAATCCCGCGTCCCAAGGGCTTGGGACGCGAAACCGATCGGTTTGGGTTCGAAGAAGGGTCCACGATTTAAAGGTCAGATTTTAGGGTTTCAACTTTAGGGTTTAGACTTTGCTTGTAGCCGAGAAGACCTGCCTTTTTAAGGTACTACAGGCATATTGACGCCAGGACCAGAATAGGAACCCTAAAATAGCCGGTCTTTTCGGCTACAGGTAGTGGTTAGGGTTGAAGGTATATTTGGGTTTAGGGCTAGGGGTTTCAAGTTGTAAGAGCCAGGCTTTAGGTACCCCGGACCTTAAACCCGACACTTTCCAAAGCATAAAACCCCACACCCTGAATGTAGGGCCTTACGTTTCATTTGATTTTCAACAGGGTTTGGGGGTTCCTTTTTTATTTATGGTATAATAATACACCCCCAAACCCTTTTCTAACTAGTAAGACCCCTACATTATCCCGAAACCAAAGGCTCCATGTACCCTTATAGTAGATACTTCAGCCTTAAATCTTTATTAAAGGGGTCCCTATATGGGTACTTTATAAGGCCTAAGTATATACTATAAGGGTACCCCTAAAACCCTAAACCCTAAATCCTAAAACCCTAAAACACTAAACCCCTAAAGCCATCATAAGCCCTAAACCCCGAAACCCTAAAACCCTAAACCCCTAACCCATAAAGCCCAGTCCTGACCAAGGTGGCGGCCACGCGGCTGCCCATAGTCATCCGAGTCTTCTTCCCCACTGGCCTCCCCGGCCTCATCTCCGCTGGCCTGCTTTGGGGTATTGGGGGGTTTAGGGGTTTGGGGATTAGGGTTTGGGGGTTTAGGGTTTAGGGTTCAGGATATTAGGGGTTTAGGGTCTATTCTAGGGAGTTCAAGGTCTACGGATAGGGTTTATGGATTTTGGTTTTGGGTCTTACGGTGTAGGATCTGGGTTGTAGTTTAACAGGTACTTTTTGGCCACTGCGGAACCCCAACACCCCAACAGCTTTAGTTCGCCTCGGTCGAAGACGTAACCCAAATACTATGATCTACAGATGGGTTCGATGGAGGTTAGATTCGTTCCTTCGGAACAGGAGGCTCGCTGGGTTATCGGCTCACGATCATCACATTCAAGCTCCGCACCGTGGGCATTGGATCGCACTTTGGCGATGTTCTTCGACGTTTGTCTTGCAATATCGCCGTACGCTACCCCACCCCACCCAGAATGTACCCAGATTCCAAATTCGAGTCAAAAAACCTTAAACATTGAACCAGATTTGAAGACCCAACACTTGGAATCCAACGGTTATGCATTGCTAAAGCTCCAAACTCGAAACGAAACAGGTTCCCCAGAATCCCCATCACAATTCTTAAAGTTGACTTGTCTTCCGTTCTGCTTATACATTCTCAAAGCAAGGGCTACGTCGTCAAGTCCGGCATGCAACAAAGTGTGATGAGCGAGAAGTGTCAGTTTATGTGTGTGTGATTCGCCTTTCATCGCGCCTCGGATGCCTTGTTCAACCAGATTGCACTACTTGACGCGACAAGGGAAGTGTCACTCCTGTAACACACGACATGTCACAAATAGCTGCTAAACTGCCATGTCCAGAGCTTTGACTGGCGAGCCCGAATAATAGCTGACAGGTCTTGTGGATCACAACCCGACAGCATCTAAAGATCTAAAGTTGGCGCATGATGATTGGGTTCTATGTCAGTTGCCAGCACGTGCATGGAAGTGTTGGCATGTTGAACATCATCCTAATGAGGTCAAACTCTTTGAGACGTACAATGGCAGCCACACATTGTACTTTCTGCTGGACCCTGTGCCGCAGCGATCTCGTTCCACCTGGGTTGTTTTGCATGGACCGTGCGATGACCCAAAAGACGAATACGAAGAGCGGTGCAGGGTGCGATGCAGGATCTGGCGCTCGGGGGTGAACTTTATGCCACATACAACAACAAGGCACCGCTCTTCGGCAAGGACCTGACCCTAGGATCATCCTTGCGTTCACGCATCCAGCTGGTCCAGCTGTACTCGTAGCTTGTGCTTTCACTACCGCAGCGGCTTTGAAACGTTACCTTTCTTCCTGGTATTCATGTCCTTTCTTCACTGAGAAGATCTAGTTTTACCAAGACTGATTGTAGCATACATGATGGTCCGTTGTGGGTGTCTTCTCAACACCAAATAATTAACAGCGGTAGAAGGCCGAAAAGAGCCGAAGACATCTGTTGATTTCGCTTGTAATTCATCGTCTTGAGGCACTATCCATGTTCGCAGAGACCTACGGCTGCCTACTGCAAAAGCATCAATTACTCTGAAAGGCGAGCACATCGAAAAAACAAAAAGAACACGAGCCCGTCGATCACTCAGAATGCGAGCAAGGGTCAACCTTGCGATGCTACTGTCCTGATTCCTGACATGAACATCAAGGCACCTTGAGCCTCGTCTGTTGCCCTACACACAGCAGCAAGCCATGAATGGAACGTTTGGAACGATCACAGCGGACTCGTGCCCCATCGTGCCACTGGTCCGCGACGATGTAGCATTGCGCCAAGTTTGGCAAGTACTCTTCTTGAGCCTTCTTGATCGGATTACATTCGGGTCCCAGTAAGTAATAGTAATATCACCTGACAGTCCCTGTGTGTGTATTTGTAAGTGTGTGCGTGTGTGTATGTGTACATATATGCAAATGTAATTCTATATGTACGTAAATATGTATACATGTGTATGTAAATACATATGTGTGAAAGTGTATATGTGTATATGTGTAAACGTGTACATGTCTATATGTCTGCATGTATCTGTATGTGTATATATATATATAATGTGTGTATATGCATGCATGTATCTCTGTATAAAACAATAAGATGTATACATGTATAAGTTTACATATGTAGGTATGTCTCTCTGCATATATGTATACATGTATATATGTATATGTAAAGATGTATATATATATATATATATATATACAGCTGTATAAGAGCCCAACTCTGACGTAGCCTCGATGTCAGGAAGAACCCCGAATCCTCGACCCGAAGGCATAGACTGCAAATCCTGTCGCAAGGCGTTTTATGGTAGTTCATCGGGGTACTCATCGTTATGAGCGGGTGTTAATTACATAGGGGTAATACACTTTAAATATCAATGGGACCCCTGTGGGGAACCTGAGTACTGTTAACACTGTTCGACCTTAAGTCCTGCTACAGTTTACCTTGCAGCAACCCATCAGCACCTATTTTTTGGAGCTACAACTTAAGTTACAACACCACCAAGCCCGAAGTTAAATCTCGGGCAACCAATATATTGTAGTTCCTTCTTGTGGGGTTTAGGGTTTAGGCATACCTATTTGGATCCCAAATATGAAACTTGCTAAACCCAAACGAAGAACTGCCATGGAAACTATCCGAAAGATTCAGGATCCAGCATCGAACGACCCCCCCCCAATACAGAGGATCCTTGACTTCGGTGGTTGTCAAAATTATAGTCCCTTTTTGCGTACCCTAAATATTAGGTGCCGTATTATAATAAGGACACCAAAAGGGGACCCTAATATTGACAACCACCCACTTGGAGAAGTGGGGCAAGAAGGGAAGTTGGAGCAGAAACAGGAGAGGTGAGAGGAGATAAAAGACCAAGGGCCCAGAGAAGCCACGAAGAGCCAAAGTGGAAAGTGTGGTTACCCAAAGGGTCCTAAGTACCCACAGAATAGATTGTCGGGCTTCTACTATGAGAATTGCCATTGTGAATTCGGGGAAGTATCACCATAACAGGAGAAAAAAACTAGAAAGAGAAGAAAAGGACAACGATAAAGGGAAGGAAGAGAGGAGGGAAGCTCTTCATACCCACCAGCACCCTTCGGGGTTCTGCATGGTACAGCTCGCGCCGGAGCCATACGGTAGGCTTCCACGGGGCGGAATGTTGGAGCACAAAACGTGGACGTAGTAGCATGAGCAAACGGACTAATTCCCGTCCCCACCGGATGGCCATGGTAAACCGCAATAATTAGTGTCTGTCTAACAATATTGCGAAACTCTTTGTGAAACCCCATAACACTCCACGACAACTGTAGTTAAAACCTCTGTGCAGCTCTGAAATTATGTGGACATCTCCTTCTTACTTGCCCTTACGAACCCAACATTCCTGAAGATAAGCCGTACCTATACCCCAAAGGCGGGTTGAATAACAGGCCAACACCTGTAAATAACAGGCAATTATTCTGCATACTTTTGAGGTCCAGGTAAACGAACACAAGCCCTCAACCCAAAACCCTTGAACTCCTAAACCCTAGGCCCCCAAGCCCTAAACCCTTAAACCCCAAACCCGTGAACCCCTTAACCCCTAAACCCCCAAGCCCTAAGCCCCTAAACCCCCAAAACCCTAAACTCTCAACCCCTAAACCCCCAAACCCTAAACTTCCCTAAACTACAGACCCCAATCCAGCCTCAGCCTCAGGGACCTGCGTTGCCACGCGGCCGGGGACCACCACGCCAGGAAGAGCCATGAGCTCTATCCTCAGCGCGGGGTTCGTTTAAGGGATCCCTAGGGTTCCTTAAAGGGATCTATAAGGGACCCTTTAAGGGATCTATATACAACATCCCTTAGTTGAGGAATACAGTGTCAACTCACGTTAGGGATCTTACTGTAATTTAATAAGGTATATTCCTGGGTACCAGGACCCCCCAAATACCCTTTAAAGGGCTCTGATATTTCTCATTAAGGGGTACTTAAGGGCTACGATAAAGGGTAGTTGGTCGGGGTCTAGGTATAGAGCCACGGTTTAGGAGGGTTTGGGGGTCTGTATTATAGAATATTCCGTATAGTCTGGCAGATCAGGATGGCTCATCATTTTGATCAGCACCATATGACTTTGGGGATTGTAGTTGCTTTGGAGATGCCAGCACCCCCCCAAGTACCCTTTAATGGAGCCCTTAACTGTCCTCAGTCGTGGGTATTTAGGATTACAAAAAAAGGGCTTTAGGTTTCTGCATTTGGGCTACTAGTTGTTGTGAGTAAGTCTTGGGTGCAGACATGTTTCAGGCTTGATTTTGCATCCATTCATACATATATGTGCAGACTCATGCGGTGTGATACACGGGGATTGGGCACCTAGAGCCTTTTAGGCAAAGGGTTTCAGGGGCAGCGGCTTACTACTACTCATATTATGATGTTCATGATTATCATTGACAGCAGTACATAGCGTTATTGCTCTGCTTCTGACTAATTGTTATTGCTACTTTTAGTTTGTCAGTTTCACAAGAAAGAAGAGCCCAAATAGTGCGATCATGTGCTTGGCTGTGTCTTTTAGTAGTGGCTAAAGGTTTCGGGGTTTCGGGGGCTCGGGCTCAGGGTTCGCGTTTCGGCGTGGAGTTGCTAGCTTTGAGGTCCATCCAAGATGGCCCACCACCTCCCTCCAAAAAACAAACAAGCCTGTGCTTGAGGCGGGTTTAGGGGTTACAGTAGAAGCCAGAAAGTTGGAATATCATTATCGTAAACCATTTAAGGTAAATTATCGGGGATCCTACCATCAATCCATATTCCAACTTTCTGGAGTTCCCTGTATGGGGTTTGGGGGTCTGTGTGTTGTTATCTGGTTAGGGCTCGGAGATCAGAGCTTAGGGTTTCCCCACTTTTATGGTCACGGGCTTTGCTCTTGAGAGATTGTGCGGCTTAGCAATCAAAACGGCATGTTACTGTTGACCTTCATGCGGAGGATCGGACGCCGCGTGGAGTGCGAAAAGAACCCGCAAGACATACTTGAAGGTTCATGGGAAGTTAAAAATGAGGTTCGAAGTCCCCTAATACCGGTTAAAACTAGAGCTACCCTACTTGTAACCCCCAAAATAACCAACCATGAACCTCCAAGTAGCAAGGTTTCTGCGAAGAGTTTCGGATGTAGGAATGCAGTTCATTCAGACGAGCAGAACCAGGACCGTAAACTCTAAGCCTTAACCCCAGTTTTCGGACGCTGACCCCAAACCCTGAATCCAACAGCCTTAGCCCAGACTCTGAACCCTAACAGTTCTAACATGGCTTCTGGCCGGTAGGTCGCTGAGAGGTGTCGGGGTTAGGTCCTTCCCAAGCCAGGTTCACCAATCACCAGTTTCCGTGCCTGTGTTCACTAAGTGCTAAGACCTTGAGCTATGTGCAAGAGTGTCTCCGATAATTAACGACTTTAGATAGACTGTGGATGCCAAGGTGCATCTGGCGAGTATCCACCATGCCCATCCCTTGCCAGGAAGACGAGGGGTTCCCCAGCAACCCATTTATGATAAGGGTACACGTTTTCCCTACTATTCTGTTTCAATAAAGAGACTCCAAAACAAAAAGGGCAGAAGGGTACTTCTCAGGAACCTAGAAGAATACTGTTCCTCAAGGTTCCTACGATGCCGCTAGTGAAGCAATGAATGTTGTCCTCAAGGTTCCTATTTTGACTAAAGTAAAGAATACTTTTCCTTAAGGCTCCCATTGTGACGATGATCATAATATACCCCACAGCCCCATTGGAATGGAAGAGCTATGGAAAAATACTTTTCCTTAAAAGGCTCCTGTTTTGAAGACGATAGTAAAGTATAATGTGCCCCCGCAGGCCCTTCGGAACTCACTAATCATGCAAGAATACCGTCCTTTAAGGTTCCTGCTGAGACTGCAGTACTAGAGTAAGAATACTTCTTCTTGAGCTCCTATTTTGATTCACTGATGATGATGATGATGATGTATATACATATCCCACAGGACTTTTGGAAAATAGGACCAGGAACTATGGAAAACATGCTTTTCCTCAAGGCTCCTATTATGACTCTACTAAATTACAAAAACATTCCACAGAACTAGTCTAATCATGAAGGAGCCTATATGTACATACACGGCTGATCTGCTTGGATTGGTGCTGGTGGTGCTATACGGATGCATTCAATTGGAATGAGTAGCAACAGTAAAAAACGTGGCAGCAACCCTAAACCCTAAACACCAAACAAAAACTTAAATCGTGTGTTAACTCGCAAAGAAGATCAGCCACTACAGCAACAAATGAACGACTCGGGCCTACTTCTCCCCCACTACGCACTCATTTCTCCAGGAGACATACCAGATACTTCAAAAGGAATTCTCGATACAATCTGGGGAGGAATTCCCGAGGTATGAGGGTTCGGCACTTAGGCTTTCAGGCTTACTAAGCCCTAAACCAGTCGGGTCTACGGCTCAGGGCTTTGAGGTGAGAGTCAAGACCGATCGCAGGCCCTCAACATCCCTCAACCCTACCTGAACCCTGAACAACCTACCTCTTAAGGTTCCTTCTTATGATTTCCTTACATAAGTCCTTAAAAGGTAGGTGACGTGGGGTTAAGGTAAATTAAACACTAAAGCCTAAACCCTAAACCCTAAACCCTAGGTTATTCAGGGTTAAGGTATCTGCTAGAACTTAAGCAAGGCGAGGGACGAAAGGCATCCTCAAGCAAGTATCGATTGAGCAGTGCTCTGAGCACCTGGAGAAGACCCACAGGGGTTAACGGTTTTAGGCTGGGTACTGACCCCACCCTGTAACAGTCAAAATTAGGGGTCAGAATAAGGGCCATATGTATGACTATAGTCTATATGGTATTAGTATTATTCAACTGTTACAGAGTGGGAGCAGCACCCAAGTTTTAGGGCTTTAGAGCTCTTGGCTTAGGAGGTTTAGGCTTACCTTTCAGGATGGAGTCGGTTGTAGGGTGATCTCAAATCCTGGATTTCAGGGAGCCCAACTTGCTCCCTTCAGCAAGGAATGATCCACTAGACTCCAGACCGTCAAACCCCAGACGCTGAGTCACGATAAGAGGCCCTATATCCTTGAACGGTACCTAGACCTTACATCTACCCTCTGAAAGACCCTCAATACCTTTGATTTGGTGGTACGATTGATGATATAAATCCTGCATTACCCATCATAAGGAATATACCATAATTCCCAGAGTTTGGGGTCCTTAAGGTAATGCAGGATTTATATCATCCACCGTAGAGGCCCCTCGGCCATGGGGTTGTCGAAGTTTCCAGGGCGTGGAGTTAGCACATTCCTGCCTCAGGGCCTTGCAGTTTAGGTCCGACTAGGTAAAGCCCGAGACCCTTCAAATATTGAAGACTATGAATATGCATAGTAACTGTGTCAATACATATAAATGTGTGTGTGTGTATGTATATGTATATATATATATATATATATATATATTTATATATATATATATATATATGTGTGTGTCCAGACGCGTGGTTTCTAGACCCCCCCCCGGTCCCGTTCCTCAACAAGGTTTGCCATAGGAGCCGAGTCGTCAGTCCCTCGCGACTGTCAAGGAACGAGGGCTTACCTTGATCTACCAAAACCTACTTGCTGTACGCTCCCGAGAAATATCATGATAGTTTCAGGTAGGGTTCCGACTAGAACAACTTCTTACGAGCTCTCACTGTAAAGCAGGTGAGGAAACCTCAAATTTCTACGCCTCCTCCGAAGTAGTCCCGTAAACCCCTAACCCCTAAACCCATTACCCTAAACCCTAAACCCCTAAACCCTGTAGCCCCTTCAAATCCCTCAAGCGATAAGCCCTTCACAAAAACGCTCCCCGAGAACTTGGTGTAACCCCTTGTTTAACCACAGCAGGAACTGCATTGGACTGCAAGGGTAGGCACAAAAGGTGCAACTGCCCACATGGTACGTAGAGTTGCCTTTTAAGTGCTATGGCGTGGCAGACCTACAGCCTTACTTTGTCTGTACATGAGATTCAATATCCGCCCGGCCTTCTCTCGGGTGGTAGTGCCTGGTGATGATATGGGGCTGAGGGATTCCTTCAGGGTCCCAGGGTTAGGGTTCAGGGCTTAAAGGGTCTAGGATTCTAGGAAGATGATCCACCATGATCACCAGCACCAGCACCGCTACTCCGATTGCTGTCGGAAGCTTTGTTGTTTTGGGCTGCCTGGCTTCTCCATTATTATAGGATTCCTGTACGTCCATACCATCAACCAAACCCTACAGCCTAAACCCTAAACTAAACCTTTGAGGTTGACGGCTTTTCGACTATGACGGTCAGGGCTTCGGCATGGTTCGTCCTAATTAGCGAGAGAGGTTTAATAGCTTCTGGTATAGAGGGCTCATCCATAGCGATGCTAGGACTGTGGATTCTATATGGGTCCTACAGGCTCTCAAATTTCTACGGTCTATGAAATAAGGCTTAGCGTCTGAAGCCAGCCATCTTACGACACTTTCTGCATTGCGTGATGCCGCTGCGGATACCGGCATCCAAAAGCCGAATCGAGGGTTGCGGGGCGCACAGGGCTGCTTAGGAAGTTCAGGAAACTATACAAGGTTTTGGACTTTGTAACACCAAGACCACCAAAGATCTTGAGGTTTCTTGGGTGTAGGGGCCGCGCTGCAACGACTCCTTCAAAACAAAGAAGAACCTTAGGTCAAATCTTTGCCAAACCAAAAACCCTACCCAGAGCGACGGTTAAGGGTTCAAAGGCTCTTTTCGGGCTACCTTCCTTCCTTAACAAGACCGACTTGGCTAACCTTATTTATAACACGAAAGTGCCTTGGAAAAGACACAGCCCCGAACCCCCAAAATCCCTAAACCCTACACCCTAAACCCTAAACCTTAAACCCTAAACCCTAAACCCCTATAAACCCCTATAAACCCCTATAAACCCCAAACTTAACCACAACAATCCCTGGCCTGCCGGGTCGCTGCCAAGCGTCTCCACCAAGATCTGCGCTGCATCCATGGCTTCAGTGGGGCCTAGGCCTCCGCCCTCCTCCTACACCCAGGAGTAACCTAGGAATAAAAAGGGTGCCCTTTTTGAGATAAAGGGGGTTATAAGGGAACCTGAACCCTACAAAAAGGGAATAAGGGCCTACTGTAGGTCCTAGCCTCTTAAGGCAAGCACACGAACTCATGAGATCCTTTGGAAAGACAGGCATGACCCAAAAAAGAGCAAAGCTGCAGCAAGACACAAGAGCCGTAGGAAGGTAATAAGCTACTTACAGGCTTTAAAGCTCCAAAGTGCGAAGATCGCACATCAACGGGTGAAGGGCGAATCCTGCACCTGTCACTGTCAAAATTAGGTTCCCTGTTTGGGTCCCTATGATAATACGGCACCTAATATAAGGGTACCCCAAAAGGGACCTTAATTTTGACAACTACCCATGTATGTTGTGGAGCAGCCCATTCTCTCTGCATATAAAGGCTGCGAGAAGGATGAAACTACACCTGAACCATGAACACATGGGAGTTTCCGAAAATAGGGGACCGTATTATCGTACCCCAAATACTAGGATCCTTACTATAAGGACCTCAAAACTTTAGCCCTAATTTTCGGAAACTCCCACATGGATCACTGAGCCCTCAACGCCTGGAACCCCACCCCCAAAAAACGCAAGTGTCGCACTTAAATCGAAAACCCCAAACCCCCCCTGATCCGAACATCGGGGACCCTGACATGGCACCTTAAATCGTAGGATCCTTGTTATCAGGACCCCCGAAAGGAGGGTACCCCTTTTTTTTCGGAAACCCTATCTAAACCCAAGAGTAACCTAGGAATAAAAAGGGTGCCCTTTTTGGCTTAAAGGGGCTGAGAAGGGAACCTGAGCCCTGAAAAAAGGAGAATAAAAAAAGATAATAACCCTGAGGGTCCAAAGGACACAATAATAATTCGGCATTCGGTTTTAGGATAGTAGTTATGTAGGTTAGGATTTGGGAGAGTCTATGACTATTCTGTACTTGCACTATAAGGGCCTACTCTAGGTCCTAGTTATTTAGCGGTCTTAGACTTGGCTAGCACTTCTGGGCTGGAGGTCTGTTGGGCTATACGTAAAGGATCACGGGACTTAGTAACTATAGGGTTCGTTAAAAAGCTCCTTAAACGGGATCTCTAAGGGTTCTATAAGAGGGGTCTTAGGGTTACTTAAAGTATCATGGGACTTAGTAACTAAGGTTTTTATTAGGGTAACTATACTTATAACAACTTATAACCCCAACAAGGTACTTATAACCCTACTTACTAAGTCCCATGATCCTCCGAGTAGGGGTTCAGGGTTCAGAGTTCGGGGTCCTGATTTAGGGTCTTAGATTTAAGGGGTTTGGGAGGGT
The DNA here is from genome assembly GCA_905221615.1 of Symbiodinium sp. CCMP2592. Classification (NCBI taxonomy): domain Eukaryota; class Dinophyceae; order Suessiales; family Symbiodiniaceae; genus Symbiodinium; species Symbiodinium sp. CCMP2592. The sequence continues at coordinate 689,805 of CAJNDT010002013.1, forward strand.
TTTAGGGTTTGCAGGTTTGGGGTTACGACTTCGGGTTCGGAACAGGCGCTACTTGGCCCCGGTGCCGGCTAGTGTTGAAAGTTTACAGAGTATACTAAGCCAGATGTAGAATCACTCTTACAGGAAATGACCCTAAAAAGTACCAAAATCAGAAAACCCGTCATCTGAGTATTAGATGATTGGCTGGAGCCGTAATTAGGGTAAACAGCTCCATTGTCGGCCAAAAACGCACAGACACCCTCTCGATGGCTGCACAAGATTGCAGGATTTTTCCGTTCTTCCGGTGGAAGGCTAGGATACCCAGTAACCTAAGCATAAAAAGGCCTCTCTTTTTGGTATTGGGTAACTTTATAAGGAACCTGGGACAACAAAAAGGGAATAAGGGTACTACCGGGCATCCTAGAAGGTGTCCTGATCCCAATACCTCAAAACCTGTGCTCATCCCCAACTAACGAATCCGAATCTGCGGAAACCGGATGGCCAAGGGCAAACCCTAAACCTAAACCCCAAACCCTAAGCCCAAAACCCTCAACCCTAAACCTGAAACTCTCGACCCTAGGGTTGCGGAGTTAGGGCTTGGGGTACTGTGGTTTCTTCCTGATTTAGGTTTGGCTGAGGCTGGTGGAGTCCTCGTCTGAAATCCGAGATTAAACTCAAAACCCAGAACCCTCAAAATGAAGCTGAGCCTGAAAGCCGCACCATAAGCAGCCAAATTCGCAGAAGCACTTAAAACCCCCCCAAAACTGTACCTTGAGTCCAAGCCCGTTGATCCCGTTTACTCGACGGTCTAGAATCCCGGTAAGGTGGGATTCAGATGCGCCGTCTACATAACGACTTTTGTTTCAATTTACCCCAACTACTCGGAATAGGGGGACCCTGAAGGGGATAGGGACCATCTCAAACAAGGTCCCTGTTAAGAGAGCCATAAGTAGGGTTCAGAAGGGTCCCTTTAAGGGGTCTCCCTCATACCACCTAGGGTTGGAGCACTTTAACCGCCAAGAAACTCCTTGGCGCGCCCTGGAGCGGCTCTCCTGCGACGTTTTCTCTGTTTGAGAGCCTGGGAGTTCTTGAGAGAGACTTAATGTAAGGGCCTTCATAACTAACAATACTCCACGGGTTTATGTTCCCAAATAGTATATACTTTGGCCCCAATGTACCTATAAAGGGACTACTTGAAGGCCAAAGTATATACTATTGGGGTACATGGACCCTTTGGGATAGGTTCCTTTACAGGGTTTTCAAAAGCGTTCTAATAGGGTGACTATAAAGGGCATTATGGGGCTGTAGCAAAGGGCCTACATGATTGAAATAGGGTTTTGGGGCCCAGTACTATAAATAGTATTGGTAACTATCAAGGCCCCTATATAACCCAAGCCCAGATAACCCATGTACCCGTTTAAGGACTTGTGAAAGGAAATCAAAGGAGGAACAATGACAAGGTAGGTTCTTTGGGGTTCAGGTATAGATTAATTTTAGAGATCATGCATGGGCTCCTTACCGGCGCATGTCGTAACCGTATGAGAAGCCCTTTCAACAGAAGAGGCGAGTTGCCCCTGAAACCGCCCTCCAAACCCCCAACTTAAAAACCTAAACAACATCGTTTTACATCAGCCCTAACACAACTGTTGCATTTTTAGAGGCCTGCGCTTCCGACGAAAAGACCTCCTGTGGCAGCAACCTTCGTAACAAGCAAATCAGAAACCCTACTGGGAATTCTTTGCGGATTCAAGCTCCTCCAAACAGCCCCATTGTCACACCCTAAGCCCTGAACCCGAAACCCTAAACCCCTACCCGCCGCGTGCTCAACGAGCTTTTGAAGGCTTCGGCTTATGGTTGCGAGCTTAGGCTGTTGGTTGTGGCTGTTGGGCATCAAAGCTACTAATGTAGGAACCTGATGAAGAAACCCTGGGCCTATAACCCCAAAATAGTAAGATTCAACAAGGAACCCAAACAAAGGCCCACGCTCTCTTCATCAGGTTCCCACACTACTAGTTTCGAGGTCCCGGGGCCGGGTAATGGAAAAACTCGCCCGAGGCCCTCAAGCTGAAAAACGCTCGAAAGATTTAATCCGAAAGAGTTTGATGTAGGGGCCTGAATAATTAGAATTAGGGTTCTGGGGCCCAGTATACTAGAATTATATTTAATATGGAACCCGTAAGATAGTGTAGGCAATTGGTATACATCTTGCGCACTTGGAAGCTCAGGGCCCAAGATATCAACCTTGCAACTTAATTTACTTAAACTCTACCCTTCAAATCAGTCCTCGAGGAACGGATAGAAGCATGCAGCACAGAAGCCATTGAAAAAGGCCAACCTGCACCACATGCGCCTTACACTAATTACGGCTCTACGTCGCCCACAGGTGCCGTATCATATGGCATTGGAACCTACAAGCGGTAAAACAAACTTTCGTTCTGCTGTAGCAAGGCACGCCAGCAATGCATTTCAGCCCCCGGGCCAATACTGGCTTCAAGTCTCTGCAACAAGGTTTCCCTGCACACCGAGTCGAAGGCTTTGGCTATATCCAACTTTTCCATGCACATCCCTTTGTGCCACTCCCTTTCCAACTCAAGGGCCCGCCAAACACTGAACAAAGTTAGCCGATTGACGCCCCACACCAGCACATTGTGCATGAGTACGGCATGCCAACTCGGCGTTGCCATTCGTCGCAGAGGAGTCTGCTGGACCGTGAAATGCAACTGGGCAAGCTGTTCGGCTGCCAGCACATGCCCCCGACCCAGGTCTTGTTGAGTTGCCGCAAATGTTGATAGGCGGCGGGCAACCCACTCGAAGTCCTCGATGGTCGGGGCTGGCAGCCTGTTTCTGTTCCCTTTCGCAACCAGGACCCCAGCTGCATTGATCGTGTGAGTGGCATACCGAGGCTGGAGGCCCTCCACACAGATCACAGCCTCGATCTGACCGAATGCTTGCACGAACAGGGACCACCAAGCCGAAAGACGACCCAGGGTCAAATCCGCATTTGGCACTGGACTTGCCTGCGCAGTTTGTTAGGCGTCTTAAAACATATAAGCCCCTAAAGCAAGAGCGCGAACTTGTGGTGGGCATGTACTCAGAGACTCCAATATCCCTTGATTCACATGATTTCGGGATTTAGGGATCCCACTATATCTAAGGTATATTCCGTACTTAGAAGGGATATTGGAGTCTCTGGTTATGCCAGCGAGTCATCCGTTTCCCAGTCCTCAGAGAGCTTCTTGAACAGACAGGCTAGAATGTAGGAGCCTTCATAATTAAAAGGGGGGGGGGTCCTGTAAAGGGTTTCTACAAGGGTGTAATATGGGGCCTTAATGAGTAGACTAGGCTTTTGGGGCATATTATAGGGTGTAGCTATTTTCTTAAGGTCGTCGGGCTCAAGATTTCTTCTACCCTCGAAACCAGAAAACACGAAATCTAGAACACCTATACTCAGAACCCTGACTCTCCTCAGCCCACATCTGCGCAATGCCTAAGTTAAGGAACCTAGTCTAGGACACGATAGTAAGGACTGCGATGAACTATAATGCATGTTCAACCTGAACAAAATCAGCCTAGAGTAAGTCTAGCAGTAGAGGTCATCTCCGAGCACTAAACCATCAACCCCAAGCCCTAAAATACAAAACCATCAAGCTTACACCCGAACACCCCAAAAAATACACCCCTAAGCCTTAAACCAGCAACCTTGACAGCAATTCATTCAACTGGAAAGCTCAAAACCTGGTCATGTCGCGGATAGAACTAGGATTGAAGCAGATTTAGCTTTAGGGTTCAGCGCTTTGGGTTTAGGTTTAGGGCTTCGGGTGTTGAGGTCCAATTGCAGGCCGAAGTTTCTCAGCGGGCTAGCTACATGGTTATAATATACCTATTCACATGCCATGAAAGCAAGATACACAGGTTCCGCTTGTCGACACTTGTTTAGGAGCTTATAGGATTAATGTCGGATCCCTGGTCATTAGAATGGGTTTTGGGGTAATTATACTATACAAAGGGCAGAATTCTGAAAAGGAAGCTTAAGGACCACAACATGGTTAATGATCCCGCTTCTATACTACGTAACGGCTGAAGAACCTAACACCCCGAGATCCTGCACTCTCGATCTCGCCCACCCCGTCCATGCCTTGCACCGGAGCGTGTCCATGGCGCACCCATTTGGCCGCATTCGCGGATGTCAGGTGCTGGTAACGGCTAGACCTTAAACGTCTTAACAAGTCTGACACCTAAATTCCTCAAATCCTCAGGTACTGAACCCTATAAGTCCCAGAACCGTGTACAAAATGCACTCTGTCTTAAGGCGAACGGACTAGTGTGCATTTCGTTCGGGGTGTACTTCATTTTATCCTACCTCCGGAGGCCTAAACGTTAGGGGTGGGGTTTATGGCCTAGAGACGCGACTTTTTGTCTATAGTTGGCGGCTCTCGACTGCCGCATCCTCCCTTCGGAAAACTTCGGAATCAGTGCGCAATAGGTGTCTAGTTTCCTACGTTAAAGTTACTTGCGATTTCAGGAACCCTAAACACTGAGATGATCACGGCATGTATGTTCAATCTCCTGGCCGCTTCGGTGAAACAGGGCACGGGGGGGGCCGTGGGCTCCCTCTTTGGCCCGCGTGCCCTCTGTAGCCAAAGGCCTGCGATGTAGGGATGCAGATGTCGAACTTTGGTTATAATAGTCCTGCCTGTAGAAGGTTTACAACAAAGATACCAAATACCAGGGCCTTTAACCAAATAGGGTTTTTTTTTATCAGTCTGGGTCTACATTCGAAGCTTTACGTCTATAGCGGTAGGGCTAAGGCTAAATGGGTCCCCGGGGCTTTGCATTAAGCGCACCAGGCCTAAGGGATATCAACGCACACTGCGGGGCGGGGGGGGGGGGGGTTCTATTGCTGATGCTAAACACTGTTACGGTTTAGTGTCGAGTCGATGTTTTTGCTGCTCGTAGATATCATGTTCAGTATTCTACCAATATTGATATCATAGTTCTTGCTGGGCTGGTTTGTGTAGGTGTAGATATCAGACAAGGTATGCAGGATGTAATCATCTAGGGGACCTTCACATAAGTTAGGCTTGATTGTCGGACCCCCCCCCAACGAAGCCCATCCACCAAAACAATCCAAAATGAAGCTGTGTCTCTGGGATCCTGAGTGGAGCAACACCGTGGATGCACTCTCGAAAAGGCAACGGTGTTTCGGGCATTGTGAAAGGCGTGAGAACTTCCTTGCTAATCTGAGTAGTCGGACATGTACACTAGCACCTAAACCCTAAATGCTACCCTAAGCCATAAACCCTAAACTCTAAACCCTAACCCCTAACCCTAAATGCTAAACCGCTAAAAGTTGAAGCGGACGGACCCTAAGTGCTCCTTGGCTGGGCCACTTGATTTGCAGTGAACTCCATGCAGATGGAACAGATTACAACTCTCTGGCGACAAGGTAGTAAATTACCTAAAGTCTCCATTGGTGTTCCTTTTGTGTTCAACAAGTGGTGCAGTAGGAGCCTACAAGGTGACCAGAGACTTGAGACTTTAGGCAGTAGGCTATCACCCCAAGTTAGCAATTAGATCATCCTACACCGTCATAGAATGCTGAGAACCGCAAACCCCAAACTACGTTTTATAGGGCTTATACAGGTTTCGGATGCTTTAGGATTGAGGTTTGCAGTTTGGGGTTCTGAAGAGAGCCCTCTAGCTTAAGGGCTTTTACATGTCTAGCTGCATTACGGCCGGTTGGCTGAACCACAGAAACCATGTGGGTGGCTGTTTTGGGAGGACGCTCGTATCAGGTTTATCGTGTTCAGGGTTTGCAGGATCCGGGTCGGGTGGTCGTGGTCAGAACACACATAAACTTCCGAAAATAGGTGAAATAATGGCCCAACCCCGAATTCGGGGTCCAGGCAGAGATCAGCTTCGGCGGGTGTTGGTTCAGTGTGTTGGGGCTACTGGGTTTAGGGTTTTGGGTTGAACGCTTTAGGGTCTAAGGTGGAGGGTTGAGGGTTTATGTTGGTATACTTCCTGAATCTTCGGGCCAACTTCGGATAATCACTCCAAGCGCCATGTAAGCAAAAAACGGACATGTTGGTTCGGTCGGGGGCTTCTTGTGGTTTCTGGAGTCTTTACACGGACTTCAGCCACAGCTTTCAGATTATCTGGGGCTCGGGACTTGGGTTTGTAGTATCCTTAAGGGAGGGGGGTCCAAGGGGGGTATATAGCCTAGTGATCCCCACTCCTCCCTAGTACTCCCTAAGGTTCCCTTAGAGTCCCCTAAGGATTCCTTATACCCTCCCCCCTTGAACCACCCTCCCTTAAGGATCCTATAATGGGTGAAGCCTGATTTAATTCGGCTTCAGCACAGCGGCTTAGTCACCATTCCGTTTGCGACAGGAACTCACATAGATGTAGATTGATCCTACTACGCTCTTCCTGCCACAGAAGACCCTAAGCCGATAATTCCTAGACCCATACTCCTATTTGCTTAAGAACACCCAAAAATAAAAAATATATATATATATATATTCCTTATAGGGATAATATAGGGATTATTATTTTTTATTTTTTTGGGGGTTCTTAAGCAAATAGTAGCATACCAGCTGTGGGCTGAAGGAAAACCGCGGATGAGTGCGGTGCCGATGCTACGGTGCCTGTAACCCAAAGGATCCGAATTCCTATACAAAACACATAGGGGTTCAGGGTTTAGGGTTTAGGGTTTAAGGGTCTAGGGTTTAGGGTTTAGGGGTTCAGGGTTTAAGGGTTTAAGGGTTTAGGGTTTAGGGTTTAAGGGTTTAGGGTTCAGAGTTTAGGGTTCAGGGTTTAGGGTTTAAGGGTTTAGGGTTTAAGGGTTTAGGGTTTCAGGGTTAAGGGTTTAAGGGTTTTGGTCCGCCGACCCTGGGTTTCGATGGGCTTGGAGGTGTTAACCTCCCTTTTTCCCTCCTCCCACACCAAACCCCGCAAACCGGGCGCACCCAGGGGGGGGGGGGGGGGTACCCCATGGCTGTTTGCAAGCAGCACCCAAGCCCCACCAATTTGTTTTTCCTTTTTCCTGCCTGAAAGCCCTTCCCCCCCTCCCCCCCTCCCCCCCTCTCCCCTCCCCGCATCCCCCCCTCCTGCCCCCTCCCCGCCCCACCCACCTTGCCCCCTTCTTCCTCTTCAACCTCAACCTCGGCCGCTCCAAAGTGCTCCTTGTTCCTACTTCGCGTGATCGTCGCGCCTGCGGTAAGGCTTTGTTTGCACTTCCCATCTTGGCGTCTCCTTCTAGAACTAAACCTACGGGCCTCGCGGACACCAAACGACTTTGCCTGTACAAGTGCATTCGGCTTCTGGTCTGTCGCCCACGGGGTCGGCGGCTTGAGCCGGAGGCTCTTAAATCGGGCAGCGCTTCGCTGCCCTGTATGGACTGAGCTATGGCTCAGACGAATGGGCTTCTCTTGCGAAGCAAAAGCCACGACGGCTTGTGCCGCCGACCCGCCGCCGACCCCGCATCATCGGACCTCCGTTTCTCCATAGGGCCCCGCAGGCCCTGGCCCGGAGGCGTCCCGGAACGCGCACGCGCTTCGCAGCCATTCCCCACGGCATGGCGGGTTTCGGGGCCGCCGTGGACGAACCGAGGAGGCGAGCCGGCGAGCATCATGAGCACTCGGGCGCCCGCAACCGGCCCCGCGGCGCGAAGTGGGCGCGAAGTGATGATTTCCAAGTTTTTGCGTGGGTTGCGGAAGCCCCAAAAGGGCGCGCATCATCAGCATCAGCGGGTCCGGCGGAGGGCGGATGCGGGCTACATTGGAGGGCCGACGAGGGCTAAGAGCGTAAGATCACCCATTAGTTGTGCACTTCGGGCCTACGTCACACTTTTCTTCCGGTGTCGAGCTGTCGTTGTCTCGGCACCGTCTGGAAATTTTGACCGTGTCTTTCCCGTTCCCCCGCTACATCCGCTGACAACAACTCGCGCTGCCCGCACCTGGGCGCAGCCCCTAGAATCGGGCAGCGCTTCGCTGCCCTGTATGGACTGAGCTATGGCTCAGACGAATGAGCTTCGTCTGCGAAGCAGAAGCCACGACCGACAGTGCCGCCGACCCGCCCCGGACCCCGCATCATCGGACCCTCGTTTCTCCCTCGGGCCGCGCGGGGCCTGGCCCGAAGGCGTCTCGGAACGTGCACGCGTTTTGCAGCCATTCCCCGCGGTGTGGCGGGTTTCGGGGCCGCGGTGGACGACGCCAGGAGGCGAGCCGGCGAGCATCATGAGCCCTCGGGCGCCCGCAACCGGCGCCGGCGGCGCGACGTGGGCGCGAAGTCATAACTCCCAAGTTTTTGAGTGGGTTGCGGAAGCCGCCAAAGGGCGCGCATCATGAGCATCAGCGGGGTCCGGCGGACGGGGGGTGCGGGCTACATGCAGGGCCGACGGGGGCTGAGAGCCTACGATCACCCACAAGTTGCGCACTTCGGGCCTACGTTGCACTTATCTATATACCGCGGGTTTCTGACAACAGCTCGCGCTGCCCGCACCTGGGCGCAGCCCCTAAATTTAGGGTTTTGGGTTTCAGGGTTTAGGGGTTTAGGGTTGAAGGGCTCGGGGTTTGACTACAAAACACATACTGCCAGTGGCCAGTGACAGCAGTGACCATAGCTAGTCACGAATAGGAAAACTAATCGTGGCGAATTTTGTTGCACAGTAACATGAACAAGTAGTAGACATTCCTTTATTGGAGCTTTACGTATCAAGCAGTCACACGATCCTTTGGGTGAGAGAAGTGAAACGTTGAGCCCTGCCTGTACTGGTCAAGGACCAGGAGCTACAACTGCAAACTCTGCCGGGTGTAGGCTCTGGGGTATTCAGAAACCCTAAACCCTGGACCCTAAACCCCAAACCCTAAAACCCAGAGCCCCGAATCAAACCGTGAACCCCCAAGTCACACCATCGAAGACCCTCAAAAAGTAAAAAGTAGGCTGCAAAATCCGAAGGCCCTTGGGTCAAGGTTCGGAAATCATGAACAACAGCAAACCCCAAAAATCTAAAGCCGAAACCTCTACAGACTACATGTTGGTGCCGCTGGGATACTCAGACATCTGTAAACAAATCGTTGAATAGTATTATAAACCATTCACCATAGAAAGCCTGGTCGGGAAGTACGGGCAGCAGGCTCCAACCGCTGGATTGTGCGGAATCAGGAATTTGTGCAGGTCGGTGCTGCGAAGCATTAGACCTCGACTCCGGGTGCTTGCCTACCTTAAGATTTTATCAGGAGCTATTGGGCCTTATGAGGTGTCTGTCTCATAGCGATTTGTTAAGTTTTTCCCCAGGTTCCAAAAGAATTGGAATCCGCTTTATGAGTGCTCGCTAGGGCTTGTATGTCAAGGATAAAGGATTAAAGCGCTGTAAAGACTGAAAATTCAATATTCGAAACCTGCAGCCTCTTTCCCCTAAACGTTCAACGAACCAAAAAGTACACGTAGCTCGAACTCGAACAACCCCTTTTTGAGCGAACATCAAGAAACCATGATAAGGGTCCATTAAACATACAGGTTTTTGTAGCTAAAGATAAATCTTGCAACGCTTCGGATACCCTACTACCTAGCCTACTACGTCAAAACACATATAGATCCGTGCAGTCCTGTAAGTGAAAATTACCCCCATTCACCGATTACTCTTTTTCACTGGTGAAGCGACAGAAACTAGCAGGTGGAGCTACACTGAAGAACCTTGAGAAGCTTTATGAAGACCGCCCTAACCTGCTAAAAGGGTTTACCACCACTGTTGAATTTGCCCCATACTCAATTATCCAGTCCAAAACCCTAGAACGTAATGTCAATTGCAGACGGGTTTGGGTGGTATCTTACAGCACAAGGTCATGTGTATGTGTATATATATATATGTATACTCATACAGAAAATATATCTTTCTGCATCGCCTAAAACGGCAACTGCCACTATCTATGTTGGATCCCTACTATAGTTGCTCATAATGTAAATGGTCTAACTAAATAAACAAGTAAGTATATATCACCTTCAGGGGCATGGGCTCCGGGAGTTGCTGAGCTTCCAACAGTCACAGAAGCAAACTTTTATTTCCGGAAAAGGCCCTAAGTGCAAGTTGCCCTCACTAATGGGTTTGGGAAGATGGGCTTAGGGTTTACTAGACCCAGGAGTAACCTAGGAATAAAAGGGATGCCCTTTTTGGTCTAAAGGGGCTTATAAGGGAACCTGAACCCTTAAAGAAGGGAAGAAGCGCGTACTCTAGGTCCTAGTTTGTGTAAGGTTGACTGTTTTCAAGTCTAAGCTCATGTATGGGTCTGATGCATGGTCCTCCTGGCGTGCTGTCTGCTTGCTCGCAAGGCAGCTCCTGCCTCAAGCTGCTCGACATTTGGAGCTACGAGAGATCTCTCACATGAAGCTTCTGGACGACACTTCCTCCACCACCGCTTGGCACAGCAGCTGCACGCACTGGAGGTACGGCACTTTTGCCTGCCGTCGCAGCTGTTGCGGCTGTAACCGAAGTGGCCGCCATATCGAGTTCGCAAGCGGGCATGCCGTTTCTTTGCTTTGCCCGGAGTATGCTTTCTGGGTGCAAGAGATGTCGAAGGTTGCACGCTTCGGGCAAGGGGTCACGGGTTCAGAGGGACATTTAGGGTTTAGAGCTTGGCGTCTTCTGGCTACAGGAATTCAGGGTTTGGGGCAGCTTCGGGCACAGCAGTTGGTAGGGATATTTTGAGGGTTTAAGTCCCCTTAACCCTAAATCCTAAACCCTAAAACCCTAAACCCCCACGGTTTAAGGCTCAAGGCAGTGCAGGGTCTCGTGGTGACCTCCCGACCGTAAGCTCCGGACCGCCCTCCAACAAAAGAACTCTAAATCGCAAGCCGCCAAACCCGAAGCCCTGAAAACCCAATAAACCCTAAACCCTAAAGCCTATAAGCCCTAAACCCTAAAACCCTAAACCCTATATAAACCCCAAACCATAAACCCTACACCCCAAAAACCCTAAACCCATCAGAACTTCGAGTCAAGATCCCAAGCCTACGAAAATCTCAAGCCCAAGCCGGAATGTTACGTTCAAGGGGTTTAGGGTTTAGGGGTTTAGGCTTTAAGGTGTTTAGGCCCCAAGGGTCCAAAGGACAAACAAAAATCAGGTACTTGGGTTTAGGATAGTAGTTATGTATATTAATATTTCGGGGAGTATATGATGATTGGCTACTTGGACTGTTTGGGTTATTCACGGAGCCCTAAACCCTTGATTGATTTCAATCCTCAGAGAGCCCCGAGAAATCGGAACCAGAAAAGTCTGGATCATTTCAGGAGTGCTCCTTACTCAAGAAGAATTCAGCTCTCTTTGAACCCTGAACCCTAAAACACCCACCAGGCCCCGCAACCCCTTGCTGGAACTTTAAACCCCATAAGCCAAACCCTACACCCTGCTCAGGAACCCTTAAACCCCCAAGCCCTAAACCGTGAACCCCTATGCCTCCAGTTACCTGATTGTTGGGTCTTTAAGGGGTCTAGTGCTCTAACTATGAGGTCCTTGGAAGGATAGGAAACCCTTAACCCCCAAACCGAAACCCTCTAAACCCTAAACCAGAAACCCTAAACCAGAAACCCTAAACCCTATGAACCCTAAACCAGAAACCCTAAACCCTGTAAACCAGAGACCCCAAACCCTATGAACCCTAAACCAAAAACCCTGAACCCGATAAAACCCAAACCGAAGCCCTTCACGCCGAGAGGTCAACTGAGCAGGGGGAGCGCTTGCAGACGGACCTCGGCAGTGCCAGCGCTACGGTTGATGATATAAATCCTGCATTAGCCATAATAAGGAGTCTACCATAATTCCCATAGTTTAGGGTCCGGTCCTTAAGGTAATGCAGGATTTATATCATCCACCGCAGGAAGTGCAATGTACCCCTTTCAAACAATGTTTAGCGCCAGGGTTTAGGATGGTTGAGGGTTCCTACCTGTAGTCTCCATTGTAGTTTCTTCTTTTGGTTAACCAGTTTTATGGCTAGGATCCTATAATAGAGATTTTGGTTATCCAAAAAAGGAACTACAATGGAGACTATAGGTGGGGGTTAAAGTTAGGGTTTTGGGTTGGGTTTAAGGCCTGGGGTTCAGGGTCTGGGGCTTGGGTTTTGGGAGACTACTTTGCCCATTTCAGGATGACGTATATAACCTAAAACACTGGGGAGCACCATAATACCTAGTCACGAAATGCAAAGCAGACTAGGTATGAACTCTTGTCAGAATGTGGGAACAAGTATTCAAGTCGAAGACATTTCTTCAATCAGAACAGGAAGCTCTGCGCAGTTCAAGTTTCTGGAATCCTTCGTGGGAGTACCTAGAGGCTCATACCCTACCCCCTTTTTAGGGCGCCTACTTTTTAAGATAACAGATCCTAACCATAAAACTAGGTATCCTAAAGAAGGGGTAGGGTATGAGCCTCTAGGTACTCCTGCCAAGGGCAAAGCCCAGCTTCTGTTGACTTTGGGGGCTTCTTCGAAGCAAGGATCCTTTCCGAGGCTCCTACTACTGCAGGTCCTCGTTTGGGTTTAGGGTTTAGTTTTTAAGGTTTAAGGCTAAGGTTTAGGGTTTAAGGTTTGGGGTTTAGGGTTCAAGGTTTAGGGTCCAGGACTGAAGCTCCCATTTCAGGCTTCACAGGGCTCGAGCCGCATTTGTGGCTGTTGTTTCTGTGGCTTCGGAGCTTAAGGCTCTCACCTTTCACGAGACGGCTTTATGCTTCAACTAAACTTCGGATGAATCGGATGTTCAGCGGTTTGGATGCTGAAGTTGCGGATGTTCCTGGCGGGCATGGAGCTTCAAAGGCGCATCTCATACCCCCGAGTCCTAAATCTAAGCCCTAAACCCTAAACCCTAAGCCTTAAGATCCGTACTGTTGGCGACTCTGGGGATCTAAACCAGAACCCCTGACTCCCGAAATGCTAAGCTCCTCAAAACCGAAACCCTAAACCCCCAAACTTGTCTAAAACCAAGACCCTTGTGGTCAAAACCCTAAGTTTTAAACGGTTGATGATATAAATCCTGCATTACCCATAGTCAGAAATCTACCATAAATCCCATAGTTTAGGGTCCTTAAGGTCATGCAGGATTTAATTTATATCATCAACCGTTTTTAGGCCCCCCAAATTAAAGCATCCGAACCACTTCTGCTACTGCTGGCAAACTGTCGGCAATCTGCAGATTCACGGTAGCTTCCCGGTAGCTATTGCTGTTGCCAATTGTGAACATACCACTAATCCCAAACCCTAAAGCCCTAAGTCCAAAATTAATCCTAAACCATAAAACCCAATCCCTAAAGCCCCAAATCAAGGTTTCGCCCGCAAGCACCACATGCGCACTGTGCTCTGGAAGACGCGTGAGCAGACGGCTGGTGTGATGGAACCCGGCCCCCGGCCAGTCCTATCAGAACCGCTAACCGTTGCAGAACCTGGACTGCGTGCCTTGTTTATCCGGGCAGCGTCCACATGTGCGGCTCATAAAAGCTTGCACTTCCAAGCAGGTGTCAGCGATGTCGTGTGCATTGCGATCGAACCGCCGTAACAAGACGAGTGCTTCATCTGCGCAGTCCGCCGCCATGGCGGCGAGAAGCAGGTACTCCTCGTCCACTGTCTGCATCCAGGCGGCAGCCTGGTTGCCTTCGTCACTTCCTCGTCTGTGGATTGATAGCCAAACTGCCGTATTCAAGAGCGCTTCTAGGCAGAGGATGCTTCTTCCCAGTGGCAATGCCAGACTTGCAAAGCGATGCTTCGCAGCACTCAGCGAGCGGATAGCCTTGGATTTGACAGGGCACTGATCTACCTGCAGGCAGTACTTCTACCAAACTTGCTTGATATGTGAAGAATGCTGCGCAACCCTGAACCTATGAGCACTGAAACGCTTCCGCTTGAATTCCTCTCAGGGCCCGGACAACATGCTCCTGGCTTTCGACAGGCGCCTCAGAGACACTTTTTCGCCCTTTCGGGTCACAAGGGATCCTTTAAGGGATCTATAAGGGCACTACAGGGGTTTGTACTACAGAGGTTTGGGGTTTTGGAAATCTATGAGGGATAAGGGTTTGGGGTTTTGGAGATCTATAAGGGAACTATAGGGACTAACTATAGTAGTTACGGGGGGGTGTAGGGGATGTAGATTCCCGAGAAAAGGACACAGCGCCTTCATCCTCGAAACTGATCTACCCAATGGCCCCAAAAGTAGTTCCTTTTTGGGGTTTCATAGTTAGAATTCTATAACCCTAATGCTCTAAGGACTCGTATATTAAGCCTGTTCGGCCCAAAGACCATACTATATAAGGCTTTTGGGCTATTTTGAGCCTTAGGGTAAGGTAATTCCAAAAAGGAACTACTTTGGGGCCTATGGGTAAACCTGAAACCTTACAGCCCCGTAAACCGCTCCAAGACTCTGCATCTTAAGTTTCGGCACGCTGGCGCAGGGCTTCTTGTTGTGTGGAGGACTTAGGGAACCGGAAGGGTTGAACGGGCTTAGGTTCTATGAGGGTACTGTCCTCTGAGGTTTAAGGCTTGGGCTTGGAATTTACAGCGTGGGTTAGGGCAAAGAGTAAAACGGCTTCGAACATGTTCTGGGCACATGGGACATTTGTGAGTAGGTGAGAGCGGGCAGTACCTACTCTACTCACCCTAAACAGCGTCCTTCGCACTGGCAGACAAGGAAACTGGCCCGTAAGCCGATCCTCTGACTTGCGCAACTTGGATGTCATTGGCGAAATTTGAAGCTCTAAACGAAATGCACCGACGTTTTGGGAGCTACCGCGCTTCTTCCGAAAGGGTGCAGCGCGAAGATCCTGTCTCAGGAACTTCGCGCGCGGCGCGCAAGCCAGCCACTTAGCAGCTTTACAGGCTTGCAAGCGTGTCTCAGCCAAGGGCATGATGTGGAAGTATTCGACATAGGAGGCGAGCGCTAACTTCAGCGTTTCCCACCAGCAAATCAAGGATCAGCGTCGCTGCAAACCTCGTGCAAGCTGCGGACAAAGCAGAAGGCACAGTTTATTTTCCAACGCTGCCAGGAACAAGTCACTGAAAACTCTTGGGTCGAATTCAATGAACTGGGGCAATGCGTCAAAGGCCTTGAGAATGAGCTTCTGAAGCCAACTGGTGATCCCCAGAATTCAGAGGACAATCGAAAACCCTATCAACCCTAAGCCCTAAATCGACTATCCCGAGCCGAAATGCAAAAATCTCCAAAAAAACTGCTCTTGAGCCTTAAACTCTCGGCGCTCGCAACCAGATGTCTTCTTCTTCTTCCACTGCACTGAGCCCGAAGTCTGAAGGTACACTCGCAACAAAACCGAGCTAGGCAGAAGTAAGGGTTTCACTCCTTACGTCAATACGGTTGATGATATAAATCCTGCACTACCTTAAGGACCCTAAACTATGGGAATTATGGTATATTCGTGACTATGGGTAATGCAGGATTTATATCATCAACCGTATACCCCCAGACTCAACTCAAGAGGCATCTGCGGTCTGGGAGTTTCCGAAAAAGGGGCAGCCTAAAATAGTAGCCCTAAATAGTAGGATCCTGATTATAAGGGCCTCATAATGAAGTACCCCCAATTTTCGGAAACTCCCATATGATTCACGTAGGTACATTTTAGTTCGGGAGCCCATGGAAACCCTTGTAGACCGTATAAAGCCATCTAATTTCTAAAACTCTTACACAACACATGGGAAAACAGCAAACAACCCTATGAAACCTTTATCTGACCCTTACAAAAATCCATCGTGGCCCTGGTTTCTGGAGTCCCCCAGGCTGAGCCAGCAGGCGGTGACAAAGATGGGCTTTCCGGCCTGGACATTCAATTCGGTTACGGCTCAGGCTCAGGGTTTAGGGACTTCCGTCTTTATATCAGCAGATTTAGAACCGGCATCAGCAAAATCAAGCTGGAAATCTATACAGCGATGTTTTTCTAACATCTGTTGGGTATTGAACGGCCTGGTGATGCGGCGAGCTGGGGCTGTAAGAACTTCGTGGTCCAGAGAGCTTAGGGGCTAGATTTAGTAGTAGGGAGCTGGGGGACGTACGGTTAATGATATAAATCCTTACCCATAATCAGGAATATACCATAATTCCCATAGTTTAAGGTCCTTAAGGCAATGCAGGATTTCCATCATCAACCGTAGGATTCAGGGTCCCGGATTCAGGCTTAGGGCCTATAAGTTTTAAGCTTAAGGGTCGCCTTAGGGAACGGGGTCTCAAACCTACGGTTGATGATATACATCCTGAAACTAAACTATGGGAATTATGGTAGGTTCCTTATTATGGGTCATGCAGGATTTCTATCATCAACAGTAGGGCTTCGAATTTCGCGTTCTAGGTGTCTGGTGTGTGCCGGCAGCTCATCCAAACTTACTACTGGTGGTACATGGTTCTAGAGGGCTTGCTGGTGTTAACGGGGATTTTCAATGCTCCTTAATTGCGGAATACACCTTAGATATCATTACCTCAGTTTACCTCAGAGTAAGAAACCCTCCTTCCTTTCGGAGGTACTCATTAAGTGCACGGTCTTGGAGTCTCCAGTAGGGAAGTCTCCGAAAAGACTGTACCTCCACGTTGGATGCCAAAGTGTGCGGTTCTTACTAAGCGGACCACTCACTGAACAAGGTACCCCTACTTAGACAATTACGGGCATCCCAAAAGTATGCAGCCTTCTACAGGTGTTTCTTGGGTTCAGGTACACCCTAAACCCTAAACCCCTGAACCCCAAACGTGGAGATGCAAAGGTTTCCGGAAGAGTGCCTCACACCCGCAGTCCCAGAGCCTACATCCTGAATAGCCCAAGCAACCTTAGGGAGCAGTTCAGGAGCTCAGAAAAAGCACTTCGATTTAATCTTCCTTAATTCAAGAGTCTTGGAGTCTCTTGGCCGTTCTAGAAACCCTATACAAGCCGTTAAAGATATGCCCTTATGCAACCCCTTTAGAGCCCAATAAACTCTCAGAACACGCCCCGTAGCCCACCAAGACCTCACTAAACCTCAACCTCAAAGCCCTAAAGCCCCAAACCAAAAACTATTAGATAATGTAGGGGCCTTAGCAATTAGAATAGGGTTTTGGTGGCCTTCATCGTATCATCATAATACAGAACCTAAAGAATCATATTGGTAATTACTTCCATCAAAATAGAGAACCTGAAGAAAAGACCCTAATTAATAGTATTGGCAATTCCTTCGACTTCGACATAAATTAGGGGCCTTGGTAGTTAGAATAGGGCTTTGGTGGCCTTCATAGTGTCATCATACTAAAGAATGGTAATTACTTCCGCTTCCATATTAGACAGCTGGAGCCTCGGTGGCGGCATCTCGCAGTGGTCGCTGACGCGGCGCCTCGAAGCGAGAGATGCCGTTTTGGAAGAAAAGTCCCCTAAAACCTATAAACCCTATAACCCTAAACCTTATAAACCCTATAACCCCAAACCCTATAAAACCTATAAGCCCTATAAACCCTAGAAACCCAAGTGCCTTCGGTCCTTAACAATACAAACTGGTGCCTGAAGATCCTCTTTCGGGCTTCGATTTGGGGCCCAAGGCTTATAGGGTTCAAGGTTTAGGGTTCAAGGTTTACCCTAAGGCTCCATGTACCCATATAGTAGATACTTAGGCCTTAAAGTACCTATATAGGGGCCCCTTTTAAGGGTTAAGTAGCTACTATATGGGTACATGGAGCCTTAGGGTATGGGGTTCAAGGTTTAGGGTTTAGAAACAGGGTTTAAGGTTTAACTGTTCAGAGCTCAAGATTTGGAGCTTTCGGTGTCGCATCTACGCGATTGAACCGTTCATCTGAAATAAAGGTTTCCCTAAGGCTCTAAGGGCTCATATATTAAGGTTTTCGGGCCCGAAGACCATACTACATAGGGCTTTTAGGCCATTTTGAGCCTTAGGGTTTCGCTTTTGGTTGGCTACCTCGTACCTTGAGCATAGAGGGTCCTGTCATCACGATCGGCCGAACCCAAAGGCTACAGTGGAGGTTGAGGAACCTTCGTGTAAATATCCAATGCCTTGCATACCTCAAGCCTTTCATGTAGAGGAGCTCAGGATTAAGGCACATACACTCCTGTCGATTGGTGCTTTATAAGGTCTCATAGACTCACTTTACAGGTGCTAGCAATGGGTGTGCTGCTTCAGTAGGGGCATGCAGCATTGCTTGGGCATTATACTCTAAAAGTAAACCCGAAACCCTCAAACCCTAAACCCTCAAGCCCCAAATCCTAAACCCGAACCCTATGGGCCAGAACAGTCGAACATGAGCGCTTCGCCAAGCCTCTTCTCTGCGGGTTCCAATCGATCCTAGCAAAAGCACTGGCCGTGCTTCGTTGTTCCATATCTTGCGCGGTCCTAGCGTTAACAAGAACTCTTTTGCAACACTTTAGAACTCCACAGCAAGCCCTAAACTCTAAAGCTTTATACAGGGTTTAGTAATTCGAGTTTCGAGTTTGGCTTGCAAACTACCGTGAAATCTAAAAAGGGATGTTTAATATGAGTGAGTATATCAAAGTTAGCCAGTCTCCAGTTTCGAAGCCAACTACCCTCAAACTCTAAATCCGAAACCCTAAGCAGCCTTGAAATCAGAGCTCACCCAATCCCAATGAACGAGGCGCGGATACATGTTGGTAGTACCCTAGCTAGCTGCCATCTTATCACATAAAGCTATGAAGTAAAATTCCACCCGACCTCATTGGTAAGGGCCCTATATCGGTTCTCCAAATCCTGAGCAGCTACTTATTAAATACATACCGGCGTTGCCCCTATATACTAGACCCAAGAGTAACCCAGGCATAAAAAGGATGCCCTTTTTGGTTTAAAGGGGCTTATCAGGGAACCTGAACCCTAAAAAAGGGAATAAGGGCCTACTCTGGGTCCTAGTATATGTTCAAGTGTAATAGAGCCCCCCATCCCCAATAGAGCAAGTCCAGGTATTGGTTCCCTAGGCTTCTTCACTTAGGTGTAGGGTTTAGGACTAAATCTCTGTATGGGGATTTCCGAAAAGACGGTACCCTAAAAAATAAAAAATAGGATCCTGATTACAAGGACCCCAAAATGAGGTACCCCGAATTTTCGGAAACTCCCACATGACTTCCTAAACCCTAAACCCTAAATCCTAAATCCTAAACCCTAAATCCTAAACCCTAAACCCTAAACGCTGAAGACATGGACTCCTGGGGTTTAGGGTTTTCCGTAGGGCTTCCCTGCTCTTCTTCCGTGGTCTTCGGGCTTCGGATCCGACGACGGTTTCGGGCCAAGGGTCTGAGAAAATAGAGCTTTTAGGGCAAAAGCCAGAAAGTTGGAATATGATTATCCTAACCCTTCTATGGTAAATTATAGGGTATCCTACCATGAAGCCATATTCCAACTTTCTGGAGTTTCCTATAGAGGATTAGGAGTTTCGGGGCTTAGGGCCGTAGGCGTTTAGGGATCTAGAAATTTTGGAGTTTGGGCTTCTAGGGTTTCGGGATCTAGAAATTCAGGATTTAGGGTTTTTTGGGATTCAGGGTTCAGAGATTTAGGAGTTTAGGGTTTCGGGGTTTAGGGCATTAGGGATGTAGAAATGTAGGATGTATTTTTTGGGGGGGGATTTAGGGTTTACAAATTTTGTGCGTTTGTTTTTTACATGCAATGGCCCTTTCTCCGCTGCAGCAGCAAGGTCTGGAGCCTGCCTGTATACAGGCCTGCACTGGAAAGAAAGACAGGGAAGAGCTTACATCATTCACCCGTCCTCCATAAAACACTCACTCAGCACTGTCCCATTTCACTCATCACGGCTTCTACTTCGATCACGTGCTTCCTGATTTCTAGAACCTTCCTCGTCATCTCCACCTGGAGCATCACCAAGGGGTAACATCTCTCGGACACGACGTCGCCGAACAGCAGCACGAGGGCGATGTCGATCTGAAGTATCTCCCAGTTCAGGACGATGCAGAGGATCACGACGAGGATCAGGTCGAACTTGATGAACAGATTCAAGGGCACGATCAGGACGATGGGCACGAGGTGGTAGGCGACGTTGTTGGTGTCGACGTCGCCCTTGTACACCCACTGGAACATCAGTTCGGGGTGGCCGAGTGGATCCAGAAGGCCAATTGGGTATGGCCACATCTTCCGCTTGTTGGAGAAGATGAAGGTCACGATCATCTTCCGCCGGCCAGGATCCAATTGGAGGGACACCTTCATCATTGGCCAGGACCTCCCTTGCATTCTGTCGCCAAGCCCTGCGTCGATAGCCAGCGAGAACGCGGTCAGGTGTACTCGGAAGAGCTGCACGAAGTTCATCCGGCGTGGACGGAAACCCTGGCATCAACAGAGTCGAGGGTGGCTGCATTGAGACGGGGGTCATCGACGAACTGGGTCCAGAGCCAGCTGTCGCTTCCTCCTGGACCGTCCGCAAGATATTCCTCTCGTAGATACCAGCGTTCATAGGTGTACCAGTCAAAGGCGCAGGAATCCACCGTAACGTCTCCTCGACTGCAACCAGAAGAAGCCGGTGCTGATGTTGGAGTCGTCGTTGGCGATGAAGTAGGCGTTGTAGGAGCTCGATGGTATCAGTCCTGCCTCCATTGACCAAGTTGCTATTCACCACGTCGCGGACAATATCAGACGGCCAATTTAATCCCGGTGGAAGAGGAACAGGGGCATGGCCCGAGGAACTCGTCGTGGTAGTGGTAAGAGTCAACAACATCTCCAATGATCTCCATCCCAAAGACTCCAGTGTCCCATTGCCCATCTGTCCAGACGTCAAGTTCTGAGAGCCAGTGTCTTGTGGGGACAGGGCACTGAACAAAGTAACCTCCATCTCCAAGACCTCTCCATCAGGTAGCCCATTGCACACAGACGTAGAGGTAGAAGTCGAAGTACCTAAGGCCACATCCTCAGCGATCACAGCCATGATACCAGTGGACAGAACTGGAGGCATAGTGGAGGAGGAACTCATTGCCGAAGTGGTGCAGGAGCACGTAGACATCCCAGAAGTCGTAGAGGTAGTCGTCGGCGCAGGTGTCGAGTCATCTTGGGTCCTCACCATATCGCCTTCGGATGAGTCCTCAGGGTCCCGCCAGATGCCCATAAGCTCTGTCGGCGCAAGATGCGAAGGGATTGTCAACTCTCCCGCGGAAGAAGAAGATGGCATGTTGACAGGCTGCGGAGGCGGTGGGCCAAAAGGGCCTTCCGTCTGTGTCCCATGTACCACCGTGCTACCATCGCCATCAGAGATCAGGTCACTGTCCATAGTGGGAACAAACAAAGACGTTCCGGTTGGACTTTGGGACCGAGTTCTTCTAGCCCTTCGTCTCTCGGCGCGTCGTCTTGTTCCATCTCTCGAGGAGGCTGCGACAGTGGTGGTGGAACAAGGCACAGACGATTCAGCCGCTCCTTCACTGATCACACTGTGGCTCTCAACTGAGTCTGCTGGGGCAACAGGGCTGACCTCTGTATCCGACGGTTGCAGCCTCACCGAAAGGTGTCGCTCCAACGTCTGAACAAACAGATCAACATAATTGCGCGCCCAGTTAAAAAGGCGCCAACGTTTGGAGTTTAGGGTTTGGGGTAATAGGTCGAACCGTGAAACGACTGCGGACTGTCGGCAGAAGCCCTCGGAATCCCACTAGAGCCAAGCATTGAGCACAACAGCCGGAGGTTGTTCCACATTATGGTCCTTCTCTATAGTAGTCGAAGATGCGATATCGTATAGAACAGGGCACACATATTGGGCTTCCAAGAAACCAGGCCGCACTAATCTGTATGTACTTCAACGCCATGGGTTGCCTAAAACCCGCTCTAAACTCAGACCCGCTCCCGACTGCCCAACGAAAACCCGTGAAAACACTATCAACATGCCCCGCAACCCGATTAAACCGTTCAAGGGCCTCAAGTCAGCTTCCAAAATCCCCAAACACATCTCAACATCCCCAAACACATCTGAACCCTGGTTTAAAGCCTCAACCCTTGTAACTGCCTCACAAAAACCTTTCACAAGCCTTTCTCAAATTAAATCCTGAATCCTCAGCCCTAAACCACAAACTTTCCCCAAACCCTAAACCTAAACCCTAAAAACCCTAACAAAAAACCCTAAACCCGCAAAACCCAAACCAACTTAAATCGCACCCTAAACCCTCAAAGCCCCAAACCGACTCCCTCTCCTCGCACTTGGACCGCTTCAGCGACCGCTCGAGGGAGGAAGGGCAGGTGAGCCGAGGAGGAATCCCACCTGCGTTTAGGGTTACTCGTAAGGATGCTGCTTTAGATTTTAGGGTTTGGGATTTTGGACCCTGGGAAGGGCTTTTAAACGGCAGGTTATTTGGGTTAAGGCAAGGTTCGAAGCAGGCTGTCCAAACAGCTGTCCCAACGTGGTACTTGTGGGTCCATGCACGCTTAGGGTAGGCTTCATGTTAAGAGTAATTGGTGACCCTGGGCCGACATCAAGCATATGGAACTCGTGGCACACAAAGCAAGTTGAGACCAGATGGTAGGGCGGCTGAGGGTTTAGGGGTAGGGAATGGCACAACCCACAGCCCCCGCAAGCTTGGGTGGGAGGGGGCTTCGGCCTAGCGAACATCTATGCCTAGTAGAAGACGTGAAACATAGAGGGTTACTGTATGCCACCCCATACGTATAGAGGTTACTTACCCGACTACTAAGTCGTCGACAGTGTCAGCAGCAGGTGCAACCGGATTGCTCTTCTTGCCGGTTTAGGGTTCATCGTTTAATTACCTTTGGTTCGTAGGGAAGGGAGGAATGGGGTACAATTATAGCTACTAATACTACCATTCTTCCATTCAAGGGTAGAACCGTATAGTATCCTGTAAAGGGACCCTACTATGGTACCCTATAGTATCCCCTAAACCCTAAACCAAAGGTAAGTTTAGGGCTTCGGCTCAGGGCTTTGGGGTTTCCGGTGCCTGTGCAAAGGACACTCCTGTCTTGGTACAGCTTCAAGGACGCAGTCTTAGAGTGATGCAATATCTTTTACTAGGATACCCAGTAACCTAAGAATAAAAAGGCCTCTCTTTTCGGTATTGGGTAACTTTATAAGGAACCTAGGACTACAAAAAGGGAATAAGGGTACTACTGGGCATCCTAGTTTATGATGTGCAGCATCTTCGTTGCCACGTCTGCCGGTGAATCCATCAATCTCTCCTGGAGTCGTCATCTAATCTGGTCCTGACAAAGACCAGGGTTTAGGGGATACTATAGGGTACCATAGTAGGGTCCCTTTACAGGATACTATACGGTTCTACCCTTGAATGGAAGAATGGTAGTATTAGTAGTTGACCAGTGTGATTAACACTGGATGCAGTAACGCGAGGAGTCGTCTAAGATCTGTGGCATCGCGACTCCGTTTGCCTCAGCAACCGTTCAACGAGTTCGGTGGCGCTGGGAGGGCTGGCTGTCTCCTCTGCCAGGCGTTCCATGTCGGCCTGGCATCATTAATTAATTTGGGATGCTTCTTTGGAGCCCCTGATAGCCCGGCCTTGAGGTGGCTCGGGGCGGTGGCTGTTTGTGCTGTCTGTGCGAGCTGTGGGCCTCTCTGCTGCAGGTCTCACTGCTCAGCTGCATCCGAAACCAGGGAGGGCGGGGCGGCATCATCGTGCCGTGAAAGGAGAGGGGAGTGCCTGGTTCGCTGACAGAAATCCCGCTTCGATGGCCGGATCTTGCAACACGGATTGCATGAGCAATGGAACGAAGCAAGTGAACCAAACCCTACAGGAGAAGCCAGAAAGTTGGAATATGATTATCCTGATTATCCTAAACCCTTTATGGTGAATTATCGGGTATCCTACCCTGAAACCATATTCCAACTTTCTGGAGTTCCCTGTAGTACCATGAAGCATCAACCCCCAAGCCGGAAGCCGAACCTGCATAAAACCACAACCCTCATCCTAAACCCAAGAGTAACCTAGGAACAAAAAGGGTGCCCTTTTTGGTTTCAAGGGGCTTATAAGGGAACCTGAACCGCTGAAAAAGGGAATAAGGGCCTACTCTAGGTCCTAGCATCCATGTTTTGAACATTTGGTTATGAGGCTTGCTACGTTTCCGTTTCGGTACACTTACCTAAACCCTAAACCCTAAACCCTAAACCCACATCCCTCGAAATCCTTAAGCCGGAACCTCGAGACGAAACCCCAAACGTCCCAAAATCTTGAGCCCCGCACCAAACCCGAAAGAGCTGAATCTTAAACCCGAAACCCTAACTTTAACCCCTGGCCCTAAGGGTCCAAATACCCAATAATCATATACTCCACAGAGTCCTAACCTACGTAACTACTATCCTAAAAACGAATACATAATTATTGGGTCTTTTGGACCCTTGAGGCTACATAAACCCCTTGAGGCCTAAATCCGAAACCTAAGCCCGAAACCATTAACCCATGCTCATGCACCCTAAACTTGAAATCCTAAAACCTACACCCCCAAAGGGTCCAAGTATCATTCTGGTATATACTTATAGGGCATTTGGGGGGTCTAAGTATATACCATGATGATACTTGGACCCTTAGGGACCATGCATTTTCCAGCCTCGCCCCTGGAAGTAGATGTGAACGTGCCAGATCTGAGGAGGTAGTTGGGATTGACACACGAGCCTTCATAATCGGGGTTGTAGTTTGGGGGCTCTGAAAAGTAGTTATGGATTTGTACCTCTATAGGGACCATAAAGGGAAACTAAAAAGTTTCCCAAATTGCCACCCAGTACTGAGTTATTCTTTTCTTTAGGGGTACTTGAAGAGTTACCATAAGCGCTACTTTTGGGAGCATTTTCTAATGGAAGTATTAGCATAAGTATAGCAAGGAAGCCTACGAAGCAGTACTACCGTTTTTCAAGCGTCAATATTACAGAGGGCTTTTCGGGGGTTTAACACAAAAAATACCACTGAAGACTATCTGGGTACCTATGCTTCGGTATCGGACTTGAGAACGACTGAGATGAGAGGGACGCTGAGCAAACAAGTAAACCCAAAACAATTTGCATAGTTCTGTGAATTTGGGCCCCTCTACTTAAGGCCCAAAACTTGCATCCACCCCAGCTGCAGATTGACCTTTTAGAAGCTGGTGTTTAGGACATTTCTTTCGGTGAGCCCCCTTAACTAGGGAACTCATAACTAGGAGCCCTGTATAGTAAAACTGACGCTTCGTCAGAGAAGCTTTTTGGCTCTCTGACATATAGTATGAAGAGTTCCGAAAGTAACGGTCTCTCTTTGGCTTCCCGACCGAAGTGTGCGGGCGTTCGCGCTAGACGACTGTCTATGACAGGAATAGGGGTAGTGGAATATATGATCAGTTATATGATACTTGAGTATATATGGACGAAAACGGAGACCATTAACTACTTAGGAATTGCGGAAGAAAAGGGGGGCCAGAAGAGATTATTCAGGAACTCCTTCTTCAACCCTCTATACAACCTCATATGGTGCCCGAGGGTGAACTGTTCGGTCGTGGTGCTAGCGTGCCGGCGTAAGGGCAATGTTTCTGAGTCAAACTGCTTACTCCAATACTTAAGCTCAAGACCCTGACGCTACATTCTAAACCTGCAACCCCGAAAGCTCTGAACACAATGGTTCAACCAAGAAGCGGTGAGACTACATAGCCCATGCAGACTCAGGGTTTGGGGCCTTGGGCTTGAAAACCTTTCTTAGCCCTGTAGCGACAAATAAGGAAACACCCTATAATCTATGTGTGCGACATTGTGCAAGGTGTTAGCTGGTCTGAAATTTCAAGCCTGACAGATACAGTTTGCCTCTATGCCTTTCCCGGCTTCCCACATCCCATCTCCGACACTAGGCAGCCAAACGTTGATTGTCCGGCGGCCACGGTTGTCGTCGTAGTTCCAGGACACGACCTTCGCACGACACCCCAAACCCTCCAAGATTGTCCAACGTACCCATACAGGCTTGGCGGTTCATCGTTCAGGACAAGGGATTTCGAAACACCAAACCCGACACCCCCACCATAAAATCATCTGAACTCCTGTTGAGAAGTAAACCCAGAAGCCTGCCAAAACTTAAAGTCCCGGCCTGGAGCCCAAACAAAAACTCGGGGCACAGGGCCCTAAAAGGGTCGGAGACGAAGCTGGACCATGCTTCGGCCAAAAGACATAACAAGTAGGAAGTGTTGTACGGCCAAATATGTGACCTCAACCCCAAAATCCGACATCTGAAACCGTCAAGTGACCTCAACCCTGATGCAGAAAGCCCTAACGCCCCAAACCCTAAACACTAAGTCAAGCCCTGTCATCTCCCAAAACGGCTTGAAGCCCCATACCCAACGAAACCGGCAAAGATCTGACAACCTTTGCAAAGACCCTATTCGAAACCCAAAATGAGTGATGCAAGCATGCTGCGCTTTTCTTCTTTGGGCTCGGGGGGTGGGAGTTTACAGCTTTGAAGTTGCTCGCGTGGTTTGGGGGTGTACTGGTTCAGGTGTTGTGGCTTTGGGATTACTTTTGGACACAGAGGATGCCGAGCTTGGGGTGGATTTTGTCTGTGGACAAGACCTATTTTGGCCTGTTTGGAGCCTTACGGATCCTTTTTCTTTCGGGGCCTGCAGCATATCTGGAAAACCAAGTGGTCCCCTAGACCCAAGAGTAACCCAGGCATAAAAAGGATGCCCTTTTTGGTTTAAAGAGGCTTATAAGGGAACCTGAACCCTAAAAAAGGGAGTAAGGGCCTACTCTGGGTCCTAGACCCCTAGGCCTTGCACTAAACCCACGAGGTCCCGGCATGGTGGGGCTCCCGAGCATCCAACCATGCCTTGTTGGGGATCTAGTCTACGGTTTCACGCCGCGGGGACCCTAAAACTCTAAACCTTAAACCCTAAAGCCCTAAACCCTAAAACACAAAAAACCCTAAAACCTAAATCCTAAACCCCAAAACACCTAGAACTCAAACCGTAAGCCGAGGCTGAGCCCTAAACCTTGGGGCTGGGGGGGGTTTGCCATTGGCCCTTACTTACCTTTGGTTAGTAGGGTTTAGGGTTTAGGGGATACTATAGGATACCATAATAGGGTCCCTTTACAGGATACTATACGGTTCTACCCTTGAATGGAAGAATGGTAGTAATAGTTGTTGTAATTGTACCGCGTTCCTCCATTCCCTACTAACCAAAGGTAAGCTTAGCATCCGGAGGTTGAGGATTCGGTGAAGCTGATAGTATGAGTAGGGTTCTGGGGCGCAGAATACTATAGCTATAAAACGGAACCACCAAAATGGTAGAGGTATTTATTCCGGTCCCTGTAGTATCGGAGCTGGGAGGATTAGGGCTAGAAAAGCTCACTGATACGATGCTCGGGTTTGCAGGGAACCAATGGTGACCTTGGTTGCTGAGATCATAAGCCCAAAAACAATTAAAACGTAAGTTCAATAGGGTGTAGTACTAACCCGAAAATTACCGAAAAGTGTGACGCATACTGATCCAGCTACTAAGTTATGCTGTGGCTTGCTTCCAGACCGCGCAGCAGCAAGAATACGAACTTGAGGTCCCCATCATGGAATCGCACTCCCTGTCTCCCTTGATGACAGCTTCCGGGTCGGATTCGCCGGAGCGAAGTAGGGGTTTAGGCCCAGTGCAATAAAGCCTTTCTTACTTTGGCAAAGGGTTTAGGATTCAGGGTTTAAGATCAGCCAACTCTAGGGGTCACGGGTGACTTACTTCGATTTATAAGTAGAATAGAACTACAGCTGCCTGACTTATAACTGTACATATGCAGGCCCTGATCCTCCAAATACCAGCCCCAAACGCTCGTCCTGTTCAAGTTATAGAGGGGGCGCCATATTGGAAACCTGCAAAACAAAAATGGATGTTAGCACATCCTGAACCCTCAACCCTTATCGGGTCTCAATTGTGGCGATCTGGTTGCTTCGATCGGCGGCTTCACAACCTACGCATGACTTCTACGTGCTAGACACCACGCAGTTAAACTTCAGCTAAGGGCATTCAGCTCGGCATATTAGAGTTGCAGCTTAAGGACTTTGAAGGGGTACTACTACCCATTCTACACTAAACCCTAAACCCTAAACCCTAAACCGGTACTACTACCCATTCTACACTAAACCATGGAGCCGGTACTCCGAAACACTTTCTTGCCAAACAACAACCCCTAGACCCAAGAGTAGCCTAGGAATAGAAAGGGTGCCCTTTTTGGTTTAAAGGGGCTTAATAGGGGAACCTGAACCCGAAAAAAGGGAATAAGGGCTTACTCTGGGTCCTAGACCCTCAAGCCAACATCGCCCGGCGATGTTAAGCGCTGGACAAGAAACACGAACAGCGGCAACTGTTTGGGCAGTTGAAAGACCCTTAAATCCTAAACTCTGAATACTCAAGGCAGGCTCTACACCCTAAACCCTAAAGCCCTAAACCCTTAACAAGCACCCCAAACCCTAAACCCTTAACCCTAAAGCGACAAGCACATAAAACCAACCTGAACCAGATCCACGGCAAGGCACCTCGACGTAGTTGCAGAGCTCCTGGTGACCCATCTCATGCCTGCCGACGGACTCAAGGGGAAGGTTTCCGAAAATTAGGGGTACCTTTAAAGGGATCCTTTAAGGATTCCTGTAAGGGATCTAGAAGGGTTCTATAAAGGGTGTAGGGTTTAGAGTTTCCGGCAATTAGGGGTACCTTATTTTGGGGTCATTATCATGAGGATCCTATTGTTTAGAGTACTATACTAGGTCCCCCTATTTTTCGGAGACTCCCAAATGTCTTATGAAAACTGCACAGGCCTGTGCCCCACAACCCTCCAGGATGATACACTCGAAAAGGCCTGCACGCCAAGTCTGCCAGCACCACTGCGTGGCTGTCGTTGTCTAAAGACGACTCGGACTGTTTCTGCTGTTTTTTTTGCCTACATGCACCTGAGGAGATGCCGGCGGTAGAAGAGGCCCTTGCAAAATCGTGAAATGATGGGACTGAGGGTTTGACTAAATGACTAAACCGTCAGGAACCATCGCCCTTAGCATTCCATGTTGTGATTGTCTTATACATGTTCCTGAAAGGTAGGTTGTGCAGCAAGGGGGCGGTAAACTGCATCTTAGGGCTTAGGATTGAAATCAAGTGCTCCGGAGGCCAAGTCGCAACGCAGTGCTTGTCAACGAAATTGATGTTAGGTTCCAATTACCGAATATTCAGCCCAAGCCTTATCATCACAATGAAAAAGTCAAAACTACACGTGCCAAAATGATAACTATTAGCCGTAGCAGCCACCACAGCAGCAATCATCATGATTTACTCCTCCTATTACTTGCCGTGTGCGCACCCCCACCTCCTGATGTTGCCAAAGCGCACGCATATGACTTGCCCAGGAACGCTCTTTACTTCAAAGCACTAATCAGCCAGAAACCCTAACACTAAAAATCTTGACTTTCGACAAACCTGGCTGTCTGGCCTACAGAAAACGCTGAGCCGTGTGTGTGTTAGGGTTTCGTGTTAAGGGCCTTGTCCGGGCCTTAGGGTTTAGGGTGTGGGGCTGAGGGTTTAGATAGTTTCACTGCCGGAAAATCTCAGGCACAACCTAACCTGCACCAATTGGTACAAGACTCGTCGTCAAAGCCAATGCCCTCAGTCCCAAACCATGAAGCAAACCTTACACCCTGAAAGCATCCACCCTGATGCCCTGCACCCTAAGACCCTAAACCCACAAAACCCCGCAGTCTGCACGATAAAGTCCTGCGGAACCCCGAAACCCAAATCCTTAGACACCCAACCCCAAACCCTGAAACCCTCAACCCTGAACCCTAAACCTTTTATAAAACCCCACAACCCAAAAACCCTGAAACAAAGAGGTGCCTGCACCAGATGGTCCAGTGCTCTGCACCCGGAGGCAGCTGGTAGGGAAAGCGATTTCGCTCCAGGAGGACGTCGCGACTGGCCAGGGGGTTCTCGGCCCTCCTTTAAGGGATCCTTAAGGGTTTCTTTACAGAAAGCAACATCATACTGGCCCGCGGTTGTGTCTAGTTATGTTTAGGCTTTTATGTTGTGTAAATGCTAAAAAGCTGTACTTTCTTTAAGGGATCTTTGAGGGATCAAGAGGGTTTAGAGTAAGAAAGGGGCAGTAAAGGGCGATAGCCTCTTCTAAGATCCCATTCGGGGTGCTATAGGGTTTAGGATTTAGGGTTTACTTGCGTATTTAGGATCTTATAGTTTAGGGTGTTGGGGTTTACCCCTGAAGCCACAAAACCCTAAACCCGATGCCCTAAACCCTAAACTGGCCATAAACCACTAAATCAGAACTAATGCATGACTTCTGCCAGGATAACCTCTGTCTTCAAAGCCTGCACTCAACCTTTCGGGAAACCCTCAGCAGAAATACCTAGCTGTCCGGTTTCCAAGGTGTACTAAAGAGGAACCTTGTGGGAATATGGGGGGGGGGGAGGGTTATACTGGGACCCCGGAAATCCAGAGGCTGCATAACTGATTACCTATACTGTTTTGCGGGGTTCCTTATGAATTGTGGTTATAGTTTTGTTGACAATTTGATTAGGTGATCCTTGGGGACAAAGATCCTCTCAATAAGGTCCCTTCTGACAGTTAAGAAAGGTCCCCCTTTAAGGCTCCCTTATACTTCCTAGGATAAACCAAACCCGAAGACCGGAATCCTGGGGAACCTGGCGCCAATGAGGAAGGTTTAGGGTTTTAGGGTTTTAGGGTTTTAGGGTTTAGGGTTTTAGGGTTTAGGGTTTTAGGGTTTTAGGGTTTTAGGGTTTAGGGTTTAGGGTTTAGGGTTTTAGGGTTTAGGGTTTTAGGGTTTAGGGTTTTAGGGTTTTAGGGTTTTAGGGTTTAGGGTTTTAGGGTTTTAGGGTTTTAGGGTTTAGGGTTTAGGGTTTAGGGTTTTAGGGTTTAGGGTTTTAGGGTTTAGGGTTTTAGGGTTTTAGGGTTTTAGGGTTTAGGGTTTAGGGTTTAGGGTTTAGGGTGTGTCTGGCGAGGTCGCGCGCTCGGGTGTGAAACACCCCGGGCCGCGCGCTCGCGTTGCTTGTAAACCCACCCCGGCCACCCAAACTATACTCTATTAGGGTTTAGGGTTTCTACCCCCCAACCCCCCTATCAAGGGGAGCTTTCATATTTTTGCACCCATGAACGTTCCAGTTGTTGAAGTTGTGGTTTAAGCAACGGCTGGGAGTAGCCTCGGCCCTTTTCGGGCCTTCGGCATGGCAGGGCCGGCTCGGCCCTTCAAGCTTATCGTTTGATAGCTTTGGAAATGGGAAATCCAAGAAATCCCTATTTTTGCACCCATAAACGTTCCAGTTGTTGAAGTTGTGGTTTAGGCAACGGCTGGGAGTAGCCTCAGCCCTTTTCGGGCCTTCGGCATGGCAGGGCCGGCTCGGCCCTTCAAGCTTATCGTTTGACAGCTTTGGAAACCGGAAATCCAAGAAATCCCTATTTTTGCACCCATGAACGTTCCAGTTGTTGAAGTTGTGGTTTAGGCAACGGCTGGGAGTAGCCTCAGCCCTTTTCGGGCCTTCGGCATGGCAGGGCCGGCTCGGCCCTTCAAGCTTATCGTTTGACAGCTTTGGAAACCGGAAATCCAAGAAATCCCTATTTTTGCACCCATGAACGTTCCAGTTGTTGAAGTTGTGGTTTAGGCAACGGCTGGGAGTAGCCTCAGCCCTTTTCGGGCCTTCGGCATGGCAGGGCCGGCTCGGCCCTTCAAGCTTATCGTTTGACAGCCTTGGAAAATCTAGATTTTAGAGCTGGTTGTCCTTTTCCGAAAAGGACAAGCACGACTAAATATTGAAAACCGGAAGCTTAAGAGCAGCCACACGAAAAGAAAGGAGGTGACCTCGAGATTCGCAGCCGGCCTTGTCTAAAATGCTCATTTTATGAACAGAATTTGTCACTTGAAAATCACCAGCAAAAATCAAATTTTCCGGAGGCCTTCTGTTGAGGAATCCGGCATGTTCGGAGGGTCAGGGGTGTCCGGGGGTGTTTGCCGGTGTCCGGGGGGGTCCGGCCCCCCAAAATAGAATGGAGGGGACCTCGAGATTGGCAACCGGCCTTGTCTAAAAGGCACATTTTATGAACAGAATTTGTCACTTGAAAATCACCAGCAAAAGTCCTTTCCGGAGGCCTCTGTTGTGTGAGGAGTCCGGCATGTCCGGAGGGTCAGGGGTGTCCGGGGGTGTCTGCCGGTGTCCGGGGGGGCCCGGCCCTCCAAATCCCAAATCCTAAATCCTAAATCCTAAACCTTGAATTTTAAATCCTAAATCCTAAACACTAAATCCTAAATCCTAGAATCCTAAACCCTAAATCCTAAAATCCTAAACACTAAATCCTAAATCCTAAATCTAGATCTTAGAGCTGGTTGTCCTTTTCCGTAAAGGACAAGCGCGACTAAATATTGAAAACCGGAAGCTTAAGAGCAGCCACTCGAAAAGAAAGGAGGGGACCTCGAGATTCGCAACCGGCCTTGTCTAAAAAGCACATTTTATGAACAGAATTTGTCACTTGAAAATCACCAGCAAAAATCCAAATTTCCGGAGGCTAAATCCTAAATCCTAAATCCTAAATCCTAAACCCTAAATCCTACATCCTAATCCCTAAATCCTAGAATCCTAAACCCTAAATCCTAAAATCCTAAACCCTATATCCTAGAATCCTAAATCCTAAAATCCTAAACCCTATATCCTAGAATCCTAAATTCTAAAATCCTAAACCCTAAATCCTAAAATCCCAAACCCTAAATCCTAGAATCCTAAACCCTAAATCCTAAACCCTAAATCCTTGAATCCTAAAACCTAAATCCTAGAATCCTAAACCCTGAAACTTAAAATCTTAAACCCTAAATCCTAGAATCCTAAATCCTAAACCCTAGAATCCTAGAATCCTAGAATCCTAAGTCTTAAACCCTAAACCCTAAATCCTAGAATCCTAAACCCTAAATCCTAAACCCTAAATCCTAGAATCCTAAACCTTAAATCCTAAACCCTAGAATCCTAAACCCTAAATCCTAAAATCCTAAACCCTAAACCCTAGAATCCTAAACCCTAAATCCTAAACCCTAAATCCTAGAATCCTAAACCCTAGAACTCAAAAACCTTAAACCCTACATCCTAGAATCCTAAATCCTAAACCCTAAATCACTCACTCACTCACTCACTCACGCAGAAGGGAGTCCAACGTCCTGAGCGCCATGCAATGCCCAAAAGCCAAGCTTGCTGTAAGCTTCGCGGGGCTAGACTAAACTACACGAAACAAAAGACAGCAGGGGGGGAGCGAGACGGCAAGCTACAACCCACGAGCTGCAGGTGAAAAGGAGCGGCAGATCGCAGAAGCACGGATCACGAGCTCATCACTCCGCGCATCAAAAGCAGCAGGGCGAGAGCTCAAATGAGTCCGTACCGCATTGGCCACGTCGGAGTGAGCCGCGGCGAACACAAATGGTGAGGTAAGCTGAAAGAAAACAGCATGCGGCATGAGCGAGCGCCACAGGCGTACACCTGTCTCGCCTAGTGGACCAGGAATCCACATAGCCCCCCCAAGCGTCACATGCAGACAGACCATCCGGAAGGTAACAGTTGCGTGCAAAAGTGCTTGCAGTGGGAGTGGGGGCCCGCGTGCAGCTCCTTGCTCGGAATCAAGGGCATCTCGCACGGGCTGATAACTTGCACGTGCTGAGGAGTCCCACGGGTGTAAGCTGTGTATACTGCGCCACAGTGACCACAACTGGTGCCAGCGGTCAGGCAGGCGCCAGCAGGCCGGCGTGAGTAGAATACTGTCCCATTTAGGGGAAGCCAGACGAAGGGTGGCGCCCCCGAGAACAGCAGCCACATGCTCAATCTCAACCAAGAAGTAATGTCTGAGCAGAACCTGGCCTGGTTGCATATCCGTGGCCGGCGGCGTGCCGGCATGCGCCGGAGCTGGTGGAGTCGACACTCCCCCGGTTCTGGCTCCGTTGTCCGATTCAGGAGCAGCTTCGTCGTCCGGAGGAAGGAGGCGGACACAATCATGTGGCCAGGAGTAGACGTCACACGTGCCCAAAATGCGACGCCGTTCGTCACGGAGATCGTCATCAGAGCAGTGCTGATGGTGCTCAGCAGCGTGCCTTTGTGCTGGGGTAGCATTAATAGGTCCCGGGAGACGTATTGCTGGCAGACCGCGATGGCTGCGGGGTCCTTTGCGCTTGGTACCAGAGCCGTAGATATAAGCAGGGCCAACAACCACGCGTAGCCCGTGCATGCAGCTAGGCGAGTGGCGTAGGTGGTATTTGAGCCTGTCCGTAGAATGTTGCTCAGTATGACACCAAAGACACACAGTGCCATGAGTATATCGCGTAAGCATATTCACGACCGAGTGCTTGCGGTGTACATGGGCCGCAAGTGCCTGCGCACTGGGCAGGGTGGCGGAACATAACGGGCAAACCTGCGGGGACCGAGTCCCGTGTACCTTAGTGACCTTGGGAGCCCCTACCTCTCGCCAGAGCTGTCCTATGGCCCTATACGCGGAGCCGTAGTGACTCAGGTGTCTGCAGGCTTTAAGGAAATCCCCCGCATGTTGGCGGACAAACAGAGTGGTGACTTCTGACGCCTGCACGATGCCTGGGCAACCATGAGCAACTTCTTGACAGGCTTCTATGAGAACTTGTCCGTAAGCGTCTTCGGGAGCCGACAGACCGAGAAGCAAGGTGAGCATCGACCGGGACAGAATGTGCCCGTACGTCCATGAGGACACTATCTGTCTGGCAGCTCTTTCAAAGAAGCCGTTGATCGGTGCGAGTGCCCGCTCTGATACGGCGATGGATGTTGCAATGGTGGCGTAGGCCGCGGGAAGCACACGCCCTGCCATCCACGTTTGTTTCAATCGCCATGGGACCTTGTCACTGGCAAGTAGGCTCTTGGCATGAGCCCAGGCGGCATGTGCGCGTTGCGCGCAAAGTTCTGTGTCGCGCCTGCCGGTGTCACGGGGTGTGGTGATGACCCCCAGGTACCTGTACTCAGGAGACAGTCTGACCTGGTGTCCACTCGGCAGGGAAAGGATGGCTGGAGGAGCGAGCAGCTCGCCTTTGACCTTCTTCGCCTCGGCTCCTCGAATATCGACCATGATCTCAGTCTTGCTAGCACCGAGATTCACACGCAAGTGGAGGAGCTCCAACGTGGATATAACAACGGTGGCTAGCTGAGGAAGCTGCTGGGCTAGCATCCGAGGCGAGTCGAAGTCGGCTAGGATGGCAAGGTCATCAGCCCAGCCGAGAGGCAAGACTTCCTCGGAGTTCCCTATAAAGCTGCCTGCGGCCTGCAAACTGATATCGTGCTGCATGCAGGCCCTGCGTATGTGCTGTAGCGCAACGGCGAAGAGAGCTCCGAAAAGAATATCTGCGAGTCCATCGCCGGGTCTGGAGCCCTTCGAGGCGAGGTACACGTGCTCGGAGTTAGACATCCGCCAGTAGGAGAACTCGACACAATCCTGCAACAAGGCTCTTTCTGAGGCAGGAATCCCGAGCAAGGCGAGCGCACCATCATCTCGGAGGGACCTGGCAAGTTGACAAAGGTGCGACGCAGTTCCTGTCGAGGAGGGTAGCCGGGATGAAAGATCCTCCCCATGAAAGATCAACATCCTACTGACTTCATAGTATGCGGCTTGGATATCCACAAACATAGACGCAACACAGCGCTGGGAGACGGCACATAGCTCCTGAACAGAGCGAAAGGCAGCAATAGCGAAGCCGACAGGGATTCCAGGCCTTCCGCCAAGTTGCCCGGGATCATACCCAGCCAGCACACGCTGTCCGAGAGTTCTTCGGAGGTGCCCGTGCCATAACTTAGCGATGCCATTCATCAAGGCAATAGCCCGATAATTGGCAGGTAGCGCGGCAGCACCTCTCTTATACAGCGCGCAGTAAATCGCGGCTTTGAAGTGCAGGGGTTCATGCCCTGTGAGCGCGATGCGGGCCATCACCTGCCAGGTCCATCTGCCTGCCTGTGCTGGAAAGCCACACCATAACTCATTTAAGAGTCCGTCTGGGCCTGGGGCTTTGTGCTTTTGCTGCCGCCTACACGCTTGTTCCATGTCCAAGAGGGAGGGCAGTGCTGTACCGCAGGGCGGCGCTGGGCGGGCTATCCAAGGCGAGGCAGCCTTGGAGATCTGATCCGCAGGAAGCTTCAGTGCCGCCTCTTGGGCCCGAAACTGTTCCTCGAGAGCGTCCTCTATGTCATACCCGCCAGCGGCGTGTACCTGACGGCGCTCTGCAGCTCGCCGTGAGGCCCATTTGAGACTAACAATGGCTTCATGCGGCCTCCCATGCGAGTGCCAGTGGGCTGCTGCTTGAGCAGTGAGACTGGAGAAGTAGACATGCTTATCGCTCCGTGCAGATTGGTGAGCTCGGGCTTGGAGTCGAATCTCCTGCCGACACAGAGCAGACAACAGCAAGCGGCTGTGGTGATGCTCTAGACGTGCCTGAGTGCGGAGGCAACGCGAGCGCCTGCCCCACCGTCGGAGTACAAGCCGGCGGGCCGCCATTTTTACATCCAGTTGAACTGACCGGATCTGGCACCTCCAGTCACGCAACTGTGTCAATTGCTGCAAGGTGTGCGCTCGTATGTAGGGTTGCTTGGGAACAACTGCAGCTCGAGGCGGTAGGGAACTGACCCATGCCTTATGAGTGTCGAGAAGTGCAGCAACCCGTGCGCCACAACCCTGGTCAGGAAGACAGTGCTGCCCAATCATCTGCCAGACGTGTGCCCCGTCCCTCAATACCTCACTGCCTGTACTGCGCCGAGGGGTCGGACGACGTCCTAGCGCTGGCCGGCAGTGCACGGTAGAGCGTAACCTTAGGGCAACGTGATCTCGTTGGGAATTGACTATATCTAAGTCCCAGGCTTGGCACGCAAGTTGGTGTGTCCACGCGCCGGCATCTAGCAGGATATGGTCCAATCGCTTTCGCCGGCCGCTGGTATGTTGCCACGACCATCCGGGGCCTTCTTGGATGTCTGGCCAAGTCGCTGGTGCCTCTAACCCGAGGGCTGTGGCGAATTCAAACAGGTGTTCGTCGTTGGAGGATGCTTCATGCCGGGCCACCTGTGTGCCGATGAGGAGCTCGTGCTCATCTTGAGCACAGAAATCCGCATTGGCATCAATGCCGACTATGAGACGACGTCCACGAGGGATTCGTTGGAGCTCGTCCCTCAGCTGCTGCCAGAAGGCCTGAGCTTCAGTAGCCGGCCTGTCGGAGTGTGGTGCATGTGCTGCACAGATGGTCACGGGCAGCCTACTGTCGACACACGTGATAAGCAGGAACCGTGGTGTGGCCCGCAGAATGCGACAAGAAGCAAGTGTGAGGGGCGGGTCGAGCAGCTCAGGTCTCAGCCAGATTTCACATCCGTACTGTCCTTTGTCGCTGCCGGACCTCCAGGTGAGCCAGCCTCCCGTGTGCCACCGACCGGCGGGTGCACGGGTCTCTTGCAAACAGATGATGTCCGCCCGCATGTCAGCAAGTTGCTTATACAGGTATTGACGTCTTGCGCCTATACCAGATGGATTGAAGACACTGCACCTGACATCGCGGATGGTCTGGATGTT
Source organism: Symbiodinium sp. CCMP2592 (assembly GCA_905221615.1). NCBI lineage: Eukaryota > Dinophyceae > Suessiales > Symbiodiniaceae > Symbiodinium > Symbiodinium sp. CCMP2592. The sequence goes on from CAJNDT010002013.1 coordinate 727,287, forward strand.
GGCCGTAATGATATGCAACTGATGTTGACGACCTACTGCGGGTAGGGAAGGATTGGGAGTGGCCACTGCGCCCTCGTTGTTCCAATCGGGTCGCCCAACCGACATCTGCAGGACAGGTCTGCTGTCATGTAACCGGGCTTGAGGGACGACCCACAACCACTCGAAGAGCGAGACACAAGGTTCGACCCCCAGGCGGAAGTGTGGATGCCGAATCCAGTCGTCCAGGCCTCCGGCATGGGCGACCGTAGCCAAAGCGTCTACAAGAGTGTTAACTTTGACCCCGATGTGACTATGTACATGCCGGAAGTGGGTATCAAGCCGGGACTGCACAGCCTGCCAGGCAGCTCGTGTCAGGCGTGCTTGTTCACCATTGGCGGCCCCTGTGTGCCGGCTGCAGCTTGGAGTGCGCTAGCGTTATCCACGGCAACAGTGACAATAGTAGGCATGGAGTTTGTATGCAGCTGCCAAAAATCGCACAACGCTGCGCACCAGTGTGCTGCAGACTGCAAGGCAATCAATTCAGCCAAGTAAGACATAGAGCCTTGGGAAGAGCGCACATCGCGTTGGGAGGCCCACGGTGTGGCTAAAAGTGAGGCCGCCGCCCAACCAAGGCGGTGCCATTTGCCGAGCGAAAAACCCCATACAACAAAGGCCCACGAGCCCAAGCCGGCTCCACTCCCGTCAGTCGAGATGAGCAGTGAGCGCGGGGGACCGCCACCCCAAGTGGGTTCGGCCTGCCAAGCGGCATGGTAAGTCCACGGCATCGCCGAGGGCAAGTCATTTGCTAGTCCTTGTGACCACCAACCCTGATGCAGCTGAGCCTGGAGGTCGCACACCTCAGTCACATCTAAAGTCCAGACATCATCTGAAGTCTTCAGCCATGCACCTGGTGCGCCTCGTGCAGCGAGGTAACACCCGAGAATTGCAAGGGCAATAGCCGTGATGCGGCGTTCCCCTTTTGTGCTCCTGAGCAGAACCAGGATGCTGAGAACACCAAAAGGGTGCAGGTGAGATGCTCGGCTACCCTGGTCATCAGGCTCACCTATCCAAGACAAGTCCGTTACTGGACGCCCCTCCTGCACGCATTCTTCTATGTCCCGAGGCCGCATATGCAGGACATTCGATACGTCGAGGCTGAGCCAAGGCCACCACCCCTCGGCTTCTTGTAACATGGCAGGCAGGAGACTCCCTCGGCGTGGGCACCAGTGTTGATCCGGTTCGGCGCGTATTACCTTATGTAACACCCCAGGGCTCCGCCACAACACAACCCAAGCTGGACCCACAATGGCAAGCGGTCGACTCCATATTCCATGCTGGAGGGCACTGCGGGTGGTCACAAAAATCGAAGGTGAAGGAGGCGCTAGGGAGGGAGTCCACGTATGACCTGTGGCGAGCAGGCAGTCGCCTCCGCAAAGCTGGACTTCGCTGGCGGGTTGTCCAAGCAAGGGAGAATTGCCGTCTATCCTACATACTCCTTCAAAGTGACACCGGACGGCCCGTAACAGGTGAGAGTAGGGGAGGCGAGCCGGCAAAATCATGGCACGGGGAGCCGGAGCACCGATAACGAGGACCACCACCCAAGTTGGCGTGGGAAGAGCAGGGACCCAATGGTGGGAGTCCAGTAACGGAGCAGGGAACACAGGCACCAGGTTACAGGCAGATGAAGCGAGAGCGGAGCCATCTACGGCATGGCGCAGGCTGGCTAGAGGTCCGTGCTTTCCTGAAAATGGGCACCACACACAGTGCGTCTCGGTAGCACCGGAGACAGCCGTCACTAGCTGTGGAGAAGTGCCGACTCCATGGAGAACCAGGCCAAGGATTCCTAGATGCCGCATCCGAGCAGATCCCAATGCAGCGAGGAGCAGCAAACCAACTGACGGACTCCTAGTAGCTTTGGAGGAGGCAGACCTCTCCGGAAAGTGGACAATGTCCCCATTACGCAGTTCAGGCCAGGGCTTATCGGCAGGATGACCAACCAATAAACAGTGATCGTCCTCGCGATCAACTAGAATTCCGCAGGTAACTGCATTGGCTCTTGCGTGGACCGTGTGGCAGGTGCCACTGAGCTGGTCCCCCTCCAACGACTCAATGATAACGTTGCGTAAGTCAAGGTCTTCAGCACACTGACAGAGGTGAGGTGTATCATCATAAATCCAGGGGACCGGAGTCCAGCGTCCTGGGTAACGACGCTGGAAAACCCCGCTGAATGTTTGCAGTGCGGCGTTCCATGAAGCTGGAGCTGTAACATGCGCCCGCGCCGCCCGCTTGCCTGGTCGCCACAGCACAAGAGCAAGGTTGCCATCAAGGTGGAAATCGATGGCCCACAACGCTCGATGTCGAATTTGCTCAGAACCCGTGTCCGTAGCGGGAAACCGGGGAATCTCAATAGCGCTGGAGTCGATTGCCGAAGGAAAGGCAAGTACTAGATCACCGTCTCTCCAGTGAATCGCCTCTTGGGTACTTGCAGAGGGGGTGTGTGCTGCCGGCGGAGCGCGCAGAGCAATGATGGTGCTGGCCTGGTTGCCACGGAGGAACTTGAGAACCCAAGCGAGATCAGCTCTATTGGGGATAAGGACCGGTAACTGCCAGTCTAGGGAAAGTACCAGCACACAGACAAGGGATGGCGCTGGGGCGGCCGGCACGAAGAACACGTGGTCAACCGCTGGGGCAGGCCAGATGGGCACGATTTCGTGATACCACGAAGGCTCGGCCCCAGTGAGGGCAATCCGGATTTCCTCGTACAGATCGTCCTGTCGAAGCGACATGACAGGATCGGCTTGCACGCCAAAGGGAGAGAGCAACTGCCCATGCTGGCCATCTAGGATCGATTCATGCAGAGCCCGATCTTCGACAGGAAGTCGCCAGGGGAATTTCCCCACAGGTACTGGTCTGGAGTGCATGGATTCGAAAGAGGTCTGCATGGCGGCGGCACAGAGGAAATGCCCAAGGAATGCGAGGAGCCACCGTTGAGGCCCTGGACGTCCAAGAGCAACCGCAATGGCCGTACCTGAAAGCCAGTCCGTGCTGGCAGCGGCTGCCGGGATGAGAAGATCTCCATCTCTCAACCGAATGTCCTGCGATCGGCGTTGAATCGAGTGGGCAGGCCTCCAACCTGCAGGAATTGAGTCAGCTCGGGAGGTGTGTTCAACTAACTCGCAAATCGGGTCCTCTCCGCTGAAAGGCCGGTGCATGAGGACATGTGCTTGCCCCGGGGCAGAACGCTGCACAAAGTGGCAACGCCCATCTTCACAGTATTGCGCTGGGATCCACCGGTCCGGTGACGGAGCGGTGCGCGGCCGTATGAATTGTAGACTGCCGGGACACCATATACTGCCGGCATGAACCCAGTGACGCTCACACTGAAAAAGAGGGTCGCCTTGGGGGTGCCAGACCATAACCCAAGCGCCATGCTTAATAACAAAGGGCCTCAGCCAGCAGGAAAGATGTGGCAGCCATTCGGCATGGCGATGACGGCAAGGCACCGAAGGCTGAGCATGAGGGTGGTGCTCCGTAAGTTGCCAGCTGAAGGCATCACCATCGCGCAGGTGCAGAGAAAGACTCGGATAGTCCTTCCAGTATGATAAGGCCGGAGGGAGTACCAGATGGTCGCTGGCTGGGCACCATGTTCGGAGGTATCCTTGTAATTCTCGGACGGAGAACGTGCGGGGAACCAGCATCGCGGATTGTCGGCCAGCACTTGAAACCACGATGGTGGCCAGGTCGGCTAAGCCTCCCGGCAGCATCATCATCGGCTGACTTCTTGTTGCTGGGCCATTGAGAACATGGTAGGGGCTCCACCTACCGCAGTATCTCGATACTGCATTGTCCAGGTCCTGGGTGGTAGCATCACGAGAGAAGTAGGCACGTGTGCCTCCACCATGGAATGGAGAGAGCACAGTGTAGTGAGCACGTCCACTCGAAGTGACATCCCATAGCGGATTGGGATGTTCTGGACGCCAACTGCCGGCTCGTGGACTCAGTACATCACTCGAATCCGCAGATGAGTCCGCGGAGCTGACCGACCGGCTGCGATCGTGACGGACTGCTTGACCGAGGAAGCTGACTCCCAAAAGTCCCCAGACCGAAAAGTGACGACCCCATCCTAAAAGAAGACACCCGAGGAAGCAGCAAGGCAGGGGATACATGTGCTGTCCGGCGCTAACCTGCCATGGCTCAGCCCAGGGCACCTCATACATGTACAGATAAGAATCAAGAACAATGTCCCCATCCCGCAATGTCAGGGGACCTGTGGTGTCTTCTTGAAGCACGCCTAGCACAGACATGTACTCCGGCAAGGAGTGCAACTCCTCTGCAAGCTCGACCCTCGTGGTGCAGCAAGTGAACTGGAGGGGGAAAATGCCGTCGCGACTTTCATGAAGGATGTGCGCCCTGCCCGGGCGATCAGCGGCTTGAATAAGGTGGGTACCTGAGGCTGGCTGCCATGGGATGGGGATCCACCTGCCCGGGAATCTGGTGCAGAACCCCCCTTCAAAGGTGCCCCTGCCGGGATTCCACACTTCCCCGGCTCTCACACAAGTGAACGTCGGCAT